>JALGBA010000198.1:0-1200000 GCA_023970755.1 Azemiops feae | reverse complement strand
GCTGCAAGACTTTTGCTGCAAAAAGTCTGTTAAGGTCACTCCTTGGAAACTGTTCCTTAGAAGTAATTCATATAGCTAGATTTTATACATCCCAAGACATAACATAGTTTCTTTTGTTTTGACTAAATCATAGACAAATCATAACTTGGCTTAACTTTCATGCATACAGCAATTGTTCATAAAGTAAGTTGTGTAAATCTATATATACGCTCCAATTGTATTTAGAATGAGCCCATTATAGCTATTTCTATGAATAAAACTAATAAGTTTTAAAGACTATGGTCTGTTATCAGATGGTTGAGTAAGACTGAAAACATGGATACTTTCTTTACTTGCTTAAAATACTGGGGTTTGTTTCTGAGTCAACAGGGAAAAGATTGGAGCTACATGCCCAGAATTTGTTTTTTCCCAGTGTAGCAGGTACTTGAAATATAATGGTGTTTAATACAAGCCATTATACTCATTTGCCCCACCTATATATACACTCATGACAACACCATTTTAACATTCATAAACTAGAGGTAAGTCTTAAGGTTACATGAGGATTCCAAAATCCTCCAAATGGTATTGTTGGAAGAAAAGTCTTCATCATGGTTCATCCAAGCTGGGAATAAACATGGCAACTGCTTTGGGAAGAAGGTTGTAGTTTATTGGAGAGGAGAGCCAGACAGGAAGATGATTCTGGCAGCAAGAGAAGTGGAAAAAGGACTGAGCACATGTAGGAAGTAGGTTTTTTATACCCTCTGGAGCCTTTTGTTTGGAGTTATTTCCTGTTCCTGTTTTGAGGCTATTTCCTGTGTCATGTATTCTGACCTGAGTTTGGGTGTGCCCTTTGGCCTTTTGTGAGTTAATCCTACCATGTCCTGTCCCAGGTGGGGTATGCAGATTTTAGATCTTTGTCTTCTTAATCTCCTAGCTCCCTGGATTTACATCTGCAACTCTATAGAACTGGTTTCTGCTTGGGGAAGGGAGACCTGGGGCTATTAAGAAAACTGGGCATGCTTTCCTCCTCCTTTAAGATCCTTGGAGGAAATATATTTTTCTGCCCTTTTTAATATTTCCTTCTCTGGGGGGCTGACTTCCCACAGTATCAAGTTGTATTTCATGCTATTAAATAATATAAAACCAGTAATTTTAATCGTGTGAACTTTGTTGTATTTGATTAACTGAAAATGCAATTAAATAATTACTTCTTGTCTTGACTCCACTTCCTATTTTGGTTAATAGGGCCTTGCAAGTCACTCAAAGGTGTAAGCTGAATAATACTCATGGTATATAGAAGATAGACAATGCAACATAAGTACTTCCAGACATATCCCTATTTTCTTGACATTGCTCTTGCCACATTTCTTAGGCGGACAACACTAATGACTGTTGAAAGCATTATGTAGTTAATTAACATGAAGTACTGGTAACTTGATTCATAAAATGGCGGCGTTTTGTGTGGATGCTCAAATCCCTGCCCTGGCTGGACCTGCCAGGATGTGACATCTGACTGCAAGACAACATTAGTGGTGAAGGAAAGCCCCAGGGTGTCGCTTGTCTTTCTGGTCCAGAGCTACTTTGCCCCCTGTGGTTCACCATGGATAAGCACGAGTGCGAACTAAACGGACTAGTACTCTTCGGCAGCCAAAAAACCACTATGTACTAATGTTAGTGTCTCTTGGCTAATTGTAACATTGCCATATCCTAAATAATAAATATGTAATAACTAATATTTAATATAAATTAAATAATTTGTATAATTTTGAGGAAAAACTTCTAAGCATCTGTATTATTACTACATAAAGTAACATTTGTATGGTACAGATGAAGATAAATCTTTTAGGAAGAATAGTAACATAATACTTTGCACTTCCATCTCTAACATATTTCTGTGGTAATGGAAAAATAGAATTAGAACAGGCATGTCAAACTTGCAACGTCACATGATGTCGTACGACGTATCGCGATGTCATGCGACGTATCGCGACTTTTTCCCCATCGTCGGCAATGGGGTGGGCGCAGTTTCAGTATGATGCATCCGGCCCACGGGCCGGCAGTTTGACATGCCTGAATTAGAAGGATTGATAAGCATCAATACTTCCTAACTCCCTTCTCAGGATATTTTCTGAATAAGCAGAAAGGTTCCACGTGAAAAACCTGATTCAACAGCACTTAGAACATAAGCAGATTTACAAACAAATGCTCGAGACTACCTTTTTTAAAATCTGGTTTTGTGAGTTGCTGTTTTTTACTTTTATGCCTAGTATATGTTGGGAATGTTTTAAGTCAGTGGTCCTCAACCTTTCTGGCTCGGCAGGGGATGGGAAAGGGGATAGCTCTGTGAGTGGCAGGCATTCATGTGCACAATTCCATTTGCACAAGCGATGAGCATTTGGCCACCGCTCGCACCAATGGAGCTCGAGCACAAGCACCTGCCGCTCACCTAAGTGGAGCTGCATGCGTGTGCTCACCCACCACTTGCGCAGCCTGGGTCTTTAACAGGAGGTTGGGGACCCCTCTTTTAAATTACAATGGAAATTATTAAAAAATCCTTTCTAGGCATAAGTTGCCACATTTCAAACTTTAAGATTTGGAAGAGGTCTTTTCCCCCCAAAAAATGTTGCCATAATCCTTTTTCAGAAGTGATTCACATGGAGCATGTGAGAGTATTTTCCTTTAGTGCATCTTTCTGTTTCTCTTTCTTCAGCAGAAGAAAATGCTGATGGAACATATTGAAATCATTTTCTTTTCTGCATAAATGCATGTGGAAATAATTTTGTCTTCTTAATAGTAATTACCACCTTTTCTTTGAATTCCTTCAAATATTTTCATAATAGGTGGAGTAAAAGTGGAACACACCTTCGCAGAGGAGACTGCTTGTAGGTTCATTGCTTTGCCTTATTCCTGTAGTTTATGTGCCTAAAGCTCTTAATGACCACACACAGTAGCCAGAATTAAAAGAGCTAGTTTACGTACATCCCGAAGTAAGAGTTTTCTCCCTCACTGAACACCAGAGGCTAGTTTTTGCTTGGTAATGTTTTAAATACAATTTGCTCTGCAACTTTGTAGGCTCTTATTTGAGAAACATAATTTCAAAGTCTGCTATGGTGTATGTTTAGCTGATGTGGTCAATATTTTTAGATTTAAGTAGGCAGTCTCTATTTATAATATTTGTGATAATCTGGGCCCCCAAAATTCTCAAAGCCTTAAAAATGGTGAAAGAGAGAAGGATGGTGTATTGAAGAATAATAATTTTGCAACTCAATCTGGAATTTTGAATGCGAATCATGCATACTGTAACTATCGCCAAGTCTTTAAGTCTGCCTTTCCTTGGGTAAAAGCCAAAATTCTTAGGGTTTCACCAGCTGGATCTTTCCATCAAGGCACTCCAAATAGAACTGAAGAAGCTACTGTTCCTGTATAATAAAAAAGTGTCAAATGTCTGATAGTCCTAATGCTGAGATTATACAGACTTGTAGTTTTCCACTGGGATTTGCAGAAATCTTTTAGCCTTCTTTAATATAAAACATTTGTCCTGCCAAGAAAATAAGTGAAAGAAAGTGAAAAGAAAGTTATTTATACAGTAGGAGAGAAACCTGCAATGATCTCTAGGTTCTGATTCTCAGTGTTCATTTTTGGAATATATGAAAAGACAACAATCCATATGAATGGCTTTGCCATGAAATAACCACAAGTTCCTATACTAACACAATGTAGTTATAAGCTCCCAGTTTGGCATAAAGGAAAATCTGAACCTTGAGTTTTTATAATCAAAGTTTGAAATAAGGGCATTTCAGGGTGTGTCCCAATGACAGCTAAGTTATGCTTTATGCAACAAGACAAGAAAATTTGATATATTTCTAGTACAAATGTCACAAAATGGAAAGGGAACTATACATCCTGAAAATAGATGGGAGCTTACTATGGACATCTGTAAAGACACTGAGGGCTACAAGTTTAATGTATATCCATTAAAATTTGGAAATGTACAGGTAACAACCACAACTAAGCCCAAAATTTCTGTTGTGAAGCAAGACAGTTAAGTGAGTTTTGCCCCATTTTATGACCTTTCTTGCCATAGTTGCTAAGGGAATCACTGCAGTTGTTAAGTTAGTAACAAGGTTGTTAAGTGAATCTGGCTTCCCCGTTAACTTTGCTTGTGAGAGAGTTGCAAATGATAGTCACATGACCCTGGGACACTGCAACAGTCATAAATACATGCCACTTGTCAAGTGTTTGAATTTTGATCACATAACAATGGGGATACTACAACGGTTGTAAGTGTAAAAAAGGTGTTTTTTTCAGTGCTGTTGTAATTTTGAATGGTCACCAAACGAATGGTTGTAAGTCAAGGACTACCTGTACTTGGTTTTATAGTGTATAGCATTGTAAGTAATTACACCATTTGTGAAATTATTTCAAAGAATAAACCTAACTAAAAATAAGTCTAATATACTCTAGATTTGTATCCTGAGTATACAGAGATAAATAATATAAATCACAATAACAATATCATAACAATATCAATAATATAAATCCACAATATCAATCATAACATTCCTGCCACCATCACTTTTTAAATGCTGGCAAATTAGAAAATTCATATAACAAAGATGGCAGAGTCCCTATAGGTCCTCCTCCTGAAAAAGAGGAAATTAGCAAGGAATCTTACTAATTATGATACAGAAATGCAAGAATCAGGAGGTGAAGAGCAAGCACAAAGGTAGCCAGTTAAACATATCCACCATGATGATTACATGTAACTATTATATGTTGAAAGTGAATCCTGGCTATCAATTTTTAACTATTTAAATGAACTGGAAATAGATTAGGATGACTCTGACTCTATTGGCTTTTGGTAAGGCCTTGGAGACTTGGTTATGTGCCGGGCCTGAGATCCTGTGTGTGTGTTAAGGGCCTATTTCTCTAGCCATAAATCTATTATGATTTTTTTCAACTGCTGTATTTATTTTTTGTACTGTTTGTTTTTGGTTTGTATTTTATAATTGTTTGCTGCCCAGAGTCACTTGATTGAGATGGGCAGCTATAGAAATTTAATGAATAAACAAATAGCCTAAGGACTTATCTTGAAAGTTTTTTAAAAAATGTTTATGACTGCTGTAGGAAAAATAAAGAAATTCTAGGGGACTTTTGCGTATTCATATACTTCTAAGTGGGAGATACTTTATGGACTAATTCTGTGTTGGTTATCACCAGGCCATATGATTGGTCTCTGATTGTGGCTAACACAAATGAATGATTGATATTTAGCAGTTATGTACATATTACATGCAGGACACATCTTCTCAGTGATTCTCACTTCTCTTTCCTTTATATCAGCCATGAGTTAAGATCTACCCTTGTTGCCTGGATATCTAAACATAGTTGTCAGTTTCTCACATTGTAATAATTTTTGGTTTAAGTGATGCTTACTGCTTAAACTATAACTGGCTAAAGTCACACATGCTAAGCTATGGTTTGTTTTAGCCATGGTTACTGAATAAGTATCAGTTGGCTAATTTTACACAAGCACTGAGCCAAAATCAAATAAACTATTCAATAGCTTAGCCCAATTTGTGCATCAAACCATTACATTAGTAGGAGGACAGTGGTGCTTGTTATAGAAAAAGAATAATAATGAACTAAAAGATAGATAGCTAACACAGGAATATATAGCATCAAAAGTGAAATGAGACCAACAATATGGCTTACCTCAAGTAAATGGCAAAACCATATCAGTGTAACAGACCATTACTTCTACTGTATTAGTTTTATCAGAGAACAAATATGAGCACCATTTTAGAAATGGTTAAGTGCAGTTAAAAACTTGATTGGAGAAAAAAATAATTTCCACTGAAGTGATACCTGTAAATATAAAATTCAATAACCAACCAAATATGCTGGTTTTTTCCAAAGACCCTTTTTGGACTACTTCAAGTCAGCATGTTCAATTAACTTCCTGGAGATCTAAGAAGGACTAAGATAAAAATAATCCACTAAATACTTTGCCTTAGAGCCTACTGCCCGAAAGAAGAAAAGACAACACAAAGCCTCTTCACAAATTTCTATTCAATTTCCTGAGACTGAGTGACACAAAGCTCATATCTTTGAAGGCAGCAATATGGGAAGATGGTTCCATCATTCTGAGGGTTGTACAGATTTATTGTCCCAAAGGCTTAACATACCAATGAATTGTTCCCCAAAAGTCAAGCAGGCATCTCTTCTCTGAGGAGACTATAACGATCCTGAACCTACTACTCAAAGTATACACAGGATAGATACTACATGCTACCATTTTTTTCATTTTCTATTTGGCATAGGTTACTATCAAAAGGAAGTATATATGTCACTAGCTGTTATTTCTACCATCTTAGGGTGGAGGAGCTTTCTGATTTTGCGGCTTATTCTTATCTTTAATAAACCTGTGTAAAGCAGTACTATGCTACTTTATGAAGCAACATCAAAAGGGTACTTAGCTTGAGATTTTGATTGAATTGAAGCATTCATTCAAGGCTTCACACAGCCTGAACCCTTATCCACCAAAGTATAACATTCATGGTTACCTTAAAGTCTCTTTCTTTGCTAACTCTGTCCATGAATTCCAGTGGCCAGTACAGAATCTGGATGGAAAGCTCCATTGACTATTACATTTCCAGAATAGGCATTGTGCCTCAGTCCCTGGTCTGTTGTCACAGTTCCAGATATATTCTTCAACTCTTAATATCTAGTGCATTGCCAGTACTGGCTTCGAAGACCTTCATATTGAGAAAACCCTAACAAGGGTTTAGTGTTTTAGAAGTATTCCTACTTCCAAAAATAAAGAATTGATTGGGGTGCTCGGTTTCTGGTATGAACAAGCAACTTTGGATCCATTTCTGTCTTCTACAAATGCTGAAGATTGGGAAGCTGATTTATATCTTTATGTTCGAAGTCAAGCCTTTGGTTAACTGATATCCTCAAGCAAAGAGAAGGACCAAAACAAGGCAATTGGGGAGTCAGACCAGATGGATCCCAACTCTAGCAACAATGATGAGTGCCATCAAAATCTATCACTTTTGACACTGACCGTATAATCCTAAAACCAGAGTCTTACCCAGTTAGCACACAGGACTTTTTCTATCACCATGCCGAATCAGCAAAGAAATGGAGCGATGGTACAGTGAGATCTGCTTAGGACAGAATTAATCAGTACAAGCATTAACATTCTGTATTTTAGGTCACTTTTGAGTATAGGCTGGCACTGGAACAACTCTTGATAACAATGCAACCTTGTATACTTTATTTTACTTTAAAATATGATACAGCTAGCTTTTTTGTCTGATGCTTTCTTAAAAACTTTTAATACTTTAATACAACCTTGACTCTGATAACAAACATTAATTTGTCATATGAACTTTGACAACTAGGAGGAACTTTATTCCCTTTGAATTTGGACGGTATTTATCTTTGCAATTTGGATTTATGACCCTTAAGTTGCTAGTTAACTGACTGACCTGATGAGACAAGGCACTGAGAGATAGTCCTCGTGCATCCTGATAGGTGTTATTAGAAAAACAGTGTTGAACAATTACCCTAGTCCACAATCTTTGAAATGCACAGTCCACAGTAGTTTAGACTCTATAGTTAGCCTGTTTTTTTAGTTCTGTTCTTGGACTATGGGCTTGAAAGATTTATCATTTTCCAGAAATATCCAATAGCATTCTAGCCAGTTCAGTTAGCAGTTGGCTCCAAATTCAGCATAATGTCTCTTTAATACTTTCAAATTCTGTTCTACTTTTTGAAAAAAAGTCAAGGAACAAGAACAGTTGTTGCCTTTCACTTTGGAATATCTGCCAGTTTTCCTGTTTTGTGTGCATCTTGTGGTTAATATTTCAGTTTGGGAGACAATTTAACAACTAGTACCTTGAACTGCACTCAGAAACCCACTGGAAGCCAGTGCAACCCATATAGCAGCAATGTTATATAAGTGAACTGTGGTATGATCAGTACTGCATGTGCTACTGAATTTTGGACCAGCTGAAGCTTATGAATATTCTTCAAATGCAGCCCCATGTAGAGTGCATTGTAATAGTGCAATTAGAAAGTGACTAAGCCATGAGTGACCAAGAGTGTTGTCTCTCAATCTAGGAATAGGCATAACTGATGCATAAGATGCAATTATGGAAAGTTCCTCCTGGCCACAGCTGCCAACTGTTCCTTGAGCAATAGTTCGTAAGAGTCACCAGATACACACTAACTCTGGGGGAATGTTACTTCATCCAAAATTAATAATGGAAAATCACTAGATACAGCAGGCATGTCAAACTGCCGGCCCATGGGCAGTTTGAAACTCTGAAACCGCGCCCATTGCCGGCAATGGGGAAAAAGTCGCGATACATCGCGCGACGTCACGAGTTTGACATGCCTGAGATACAGGATCTTAAAACCCGCAACCACTTAGTTTTGTCAGAGTTGAGCTGAATCTTTTCCTTTTCATCCAGACCTGTACAGATTCCAGGGACTGAGAAAAGCACTCAGTGGCTGGTTTGGGCAGAAATATATAACTGAATTTTATCAGCATACTGATGACACTCTTCTGCCAATAGATGACCTCACCCAGCAGTTTTATATAAATAGAAGCAGAGAGAGAGTTGAGGTCTAGGACTAAATGTTCTCTCCCTCCCCCCCTTCTTGCCCAGCACTCATTGAAACCAACATAAGAGAAAGGAAAAGAACCACTGGAGAATTGTGTCCCTATCCCAATCCCCTCAACTGATCAAAGTATCATTATCAATGTGTCAAAAACCTCTGAGAGATCAGGGAGAGCTAACATGAATATACTACTCCCATTCTAGTCCTCTTAAAAGTCATCCACTTGGTACTACATCTTGGTACTACATCGACTTCAATGGATCCAGTTAATCTATTCCAGAATTCTTTGAAGTTGCAGATTTCCCACCTTCTCAATTATTTTTCCCAAAAAGAGAAGGTGAGAGATTAGATGAAAAGTGTTCAGTACTGCTAGATCCAGAGATGGCCTCTTAAGGAGAGGGCAGACCACTGTTTCCTTTAGAGCAGGTAGAACAGCGGTGGGATTCAGCCAGTTCGCACCACTTCAGCAGAACCGGTAGCTAATTTTTTGTTGCCCAGGCCCAGAATGGACTTCCGGAAGCAGCATCCACACATAGAACCAGTTGTTCACATATTTGAATCCCACCACTGAGGTAGAAGTACTCCCCCTTGCAAGGAAGCATTCAATATTACATGGATCCAGCTGCACATCTTATCTCTGGAGACTATGACATCCTGGTAGCAGGGTCACCGACTGAACTCAGCTTAGATAACTGGACAAGATAACTGGACCCCATCTCCAGCACTGCCAAAGGTCAGGTTTAAGTCAATCTAAAAGAGCTTATCTCATAGATGCTTGGCATAATTGTCACAGTAGCCCTGCAAGCATTCCATTTACCCCTCTTTATGCAGAAAGACTGAATCACCTGAAATAGAGTCACCACTATAGGTATAAGTAGTCCTCAACTTATGACCACAATTGGGCCCAGAATCTCAGGCACTGAACAAAGTGGTTGTTAATTGATATATCACCTGCTTCTCTCAGCAACCACAACCCAGATTCTCCCAATTGTGGTCATTAAGCAATCACAGAGGTTATTAAGCGGAATGCTATGGAGAGGGAAGTAAAAAACAGAGCAGTTTTCTGGGATCAACACATTCACAAATAAAAATAACTTGTCATTATATATATTTTCCTATAAAATATAATTTCGGAACTCAGTAGTAAGCTGAGATTTTACTTTCAATCCATCTTTTCCATGTTCTTTTTGTTCTGTTCTTTCTTGCCATTTTAGTATTTAGATACATTACTAAAAGACTGCAAATGAAAATTTGATGGGAGGATGCCTTCAAATAAATTGATGACATTATCTATTGCATACAAGGAACTACTGATCATTCACAAACATCAAGAAATACTAAGCTCTCTTGCTGTCAACCCTCCTATTACTTTCCATGTAGGAGTATAATGTTATTCACTGGACATCTGTATTTTATTTTAGGAATGTGACAAGTTGCTTCTGGAAGGGAAACGGGACTGACTTCCGTTCATCTGAGCATATTTTAAGCAAGCTTCAATAAACAGTACAGTATGCGCTACAGGAAATGCCCTTATTTTTAGTTAATATTTGCTGAGAATTTTCTCACTCACACACACCCTCAGTTATAGGACAATCCTTCCAGAAAAACTTTAGGTCTGTTGCAAAGTCATTGTTACCAGACTTCTAAGATTATTAAGATTCCAATCCATTTTTTTTCTAGCAAGTCACAAGAAACAGTTGCTGAATATAGTTCTTTTTAGTAATTTCATTTGCTATTATTATTTTTTGTCATTTTAGCCATTTGAAGGCAATATTAATGAGGCTCTGGATGTATAAAAAATTGCTTGTTTATTAATTTATTTTAAATGTAATGGTTTATGGTTAAAGTTTGTAATATTTATGTGCCTAGGTTTCAATTTACACTGATATAAGTTAAGTAGAAATTGGTTAATGGATCACTCAAGCCCTTGGATGACTCCATTTATACCAGTCCATATAAGATAGATGAAGGATACCCATTCACATGAACGTGTGGAGGATGCCCACGTAAAGGGGGCATTATATTTTGAACAAGTATATCATAGGGATATGCCTATTATGTACACTTCTGTCAATTCACAGGCTCATTATATGGATATTATCAGTGCTGCTTAGCAAATTAATAACATCCAGATGAACTATGTATGTCAGATTGAGTGGATACTATACATTTATAGAATTCTCGTTTCTTTATAATCTGATTCTATTGCTATCAGTATCTGTAGATAAGTATAGAAAACAGAATAGTGTTATTATGACAAGTGTTGCAAAACACCCAAGACACTGAGAATTCACTTATTTTCTTTCTAGCCTCTTTCATTATTTACCTGTTACAAAGATATTGATGAGTTTGTTTATTAATTTTTCCACTGTTCTCTACATTATTTATTCTTGATTATTTTTCAGTCTTTGTTTCTTAGGATTCTTTATTTTTCTTCAATGAATAGCAATTTAATTCATTTTTTTTAAAATTAATTGTACACTGAGGAGTGTTGATAAGCAAAAAAACATTACTTTAAAGAACATTACAATGGTACAAAAGGACAATATCCCCATCCTCCTTTTTGCTCACAGAAACACCTATACACTGGAAATCTCAACACACCACCTGGTGGTAATAGCAATCTCATTTGTTATAACTGAAAATACTGAAAGGGAAGTAGAAAGTATCATATTCAGCATCGTCAGAACTTCTTGCTATAGGATCCTACCAAAGCAAACCTGAGGCCAGGATGATTAGAATTTGGGATTTATACCTCCATTGACATTACTGGAATAGCTGCCAAATGCAGTCCATTTGATCTTTTGAAAAGGTTATGGTTAATGGCAGCCTGAGACTTATCATGAAATGATTGCAAATTAACAATACCAGAGAACACTTTAGATGCAGAAAATATTCTGGTCTACTCCTTTTCATCTTGCTGTATGTTGGATCCTGTTTTAAGCTTGTGGACTAAATGAAGTGTCCTGTAACAGATTCAATCTGATTCTAGAGAAGGGGAGTTGGGAAAATCTTTCTCAGCTTGAATGAGATCTTATCTGCAATATATAGAGTTATAGTCACCCCGAAAGGACCACGTACACTACAGTAAGGTGTTCCTTGAACATATACCATTCCTGGGTATTCTGGTCAGCAGAGTGACAAGGGGCACTTATATTTCTAGCAGCATAAGAGCTTTCTTCTTGCAGTGGTCTAACCTTGTAATCACTATCCATGCCAACTACCTCTTGAGGAGATTATTACAATAGATTCTATATGGGAATGCCTCTAAAGAAAAATCAATTATTCAGCAAGCACAATGTTTATATGAGTAGGATTATTGTATGCCTGCATGATTAAGGCTATGCCATTTTCATATTTTATTTCTAATATTTATTTATCACATTTAGAAACTGTCCATCTCCCTGAAATAAAAACTGTGGCCGGTATACAAATAAAATGTTTAAAAAGATAAAAGCTGAATATACCATTTTAAAATTTTAAAAAAGAGGCAAAAATAGTTAAAACTGAACATGAAAAGTTAGTTAAAGGTGGGGAAGAGTACCTTCAGGGTGATAAGCAGTCCCAGAGTTATGTGCTCCTCGGCGAGCTGCAAGTGAAATACAAAGCTGCACTTCAAATTTTCCAACATTTTGTTGGGGTGGCTGGATTAGGAAAGTACCATTATGAGTTTTTCATTTTATATCAAGAATCAGGGTTATGTTACAGAGTGGCCTAAGTATCTGCTGGCAGACAGCATGAAGTAGCTCTGGACATTTTTGTTTTTCCCACTAAAGTAGTAATAATAATTATTGTGTCAACACAATCTAATCAAAGGGTATATGGTTGGCTTTATATTCAAATCACAATTAGGATAATCTTTTTTTTTTGCCACAAATATTGATATGGGTAACGGGGACAGGGTTGCAAACTTTTTGCAGCATATGAGATACAATATTTTATGTCCTAGCTATAAAACTTGAAAAAAATGAAATTTGCCAAACCCAGAAATCATGCTGGCACACCACTGGAAGATTGAGGTGGAGAAGTTGTCACAATATCTATTAACTTCAATACTAGACCTAGTTGCTATGGGGACATCATAGACCAGCCTTGAAAAAGCCATGCTAAAGAAGTATGCATGACTCTTAGCATTGTGATACGTGTAAATTTTCCATCCCATCCAGACCTCATTGTTCCACTTATCTGAATACCTTGATTACAGTTCATGTCCCTTTGCACTTGGGTTAATCATCCAATCAAGGTCAATTGGTTTTTCTTTATAACAGCCACCTCATGTTTTGTTTTTTTCTCTATAGCTCCTACTTTCTGGAATCATCTTCCACTTGAATTATGTCTGGAGCCAGATCTCTTTAAGTCTGAAGGGGCCCTTGAAATGGTTCTTTTTCCAGAATCTTTATGAAGCTGGAATAATTTTCTTTCAAGCCATTATTCACTCCAGATATATATTATGTTGTGCTAGTGTTAAGAAGGGATTTGTCTGTCGCATTAGGGAATGCTTAATATTCAAGAAAACATAATTTATTGGAAATTAAAACAAGATATTTGTCATGGTTCCGATAGATGAAACTCTTCAAAAGAACTTCGAGGCATTGTTTACCTTAAAGAATCTTTTATTCGAGAAACAAAGTATCGGCACTACATAGTTGAAACCAGAAACTAAATTCCCCTCCCCTAAACAAAAAGTTACAAAGTGCAATTCTCTCCTCCAATAAACAGTCATAAATCACATTCCCCAATTAGCTTGAAGTGCAGGCTTTCTCCCCAGCTCTCCAACCTGCCAAACACTATCAGCTCTGGGCCCAATGTCCTTGGGTTCCCACGATTAACTTATTATTGTTATGACTAGCTGGACTCTCATCCCTATTCCCCCTCCCAGCAGCAACTAATTCTAAAAGCAATAGAGAAAATGGCTGCATTTCCATCTGTTGTCAAAGCAAGAACATCTGATGTTAGCAGCGTTGACAATATTTTTATAGTGTATAATTCTATTTACCCATACTGTGCTTATGAGTGCACAGAAAACAAAATTACTTTTATGTATTATTGCTAATAAGGATAGTGAGTCTATTCTAGTGGATCAAATCATGTTTTTAGAATAAGTATGTGTGTGATGTACAGAAGCCAAAGATAATGTAAAATGTGTCTGTTATTTTTAATCCAGTTTTCACTTCTGACCCTGGGTACAGCAAAATGTCTGCATTCTCTAGCTGAGGCTTTCCCATCTCTTTTCTCCAAAGTCACTTGAGAAAGAAAAGACCACAATTTCTATTCAGGGAAGCTGATTCCCTTTTCTAAGCCAAGGCCAACAAGGCGTTTCCAAGAGTGACAGCAAAACCCCCAATGCCTCTTCTAGATGCTGTTAGTTTAAAAATAAATGAGTTGCTCATCAGTCTATTAGGAGTTCAAAGGTTTTCTAGCTAATCTGGCTTCAGATGGGAGGAATGACAAAATCACCTGAGATCTTATGTTTTTGAAATCTTTCAAAATAGGAAATATCCACCCATTTGGTTTTTTAAAAGTGTTTTAGACACTAAATGCCAATTACTTAAGACAGGGCCTATAAGGTATTGCATTGCAGCATCAAGTGAATGATTTCCTTGCAGTAAGAACTGAGTAGGAAATAACACTTCATCAGTAATAATGGAAGTTAATCTACATGTGAGATTTTTATGCTGGTTTGGCATGGCAATCAGACTTCAACAGATAGTTAAGATTGCAGAAAAAACAATTGCAACCAGCCTGCTTTCCATTGAGGACCTGTATACTGCATGAGCCAGAAAGAGAGCTGAGAAAATATCTACAGATCCTTCACATCCTAGACATAAACTGTTTCAACTCCTCCCCTTAGGACGTCGCTATAGGGCATTGCATGCCAAAACTAGACACAAAGAGTTTTTCCCCGTTCCATCACTCTTGCTAAACACCTAATTCCCACAGCATTGTCTTATGCCGAGATATTTACCCATGTAGTAGGGCTGTATTACTATTAGCTTTCTCATCTTTCCTATTACCTTCTCCTATTGATATCCTGTGATTTATCACTTTTTTGGTTGTATGATTTATGATTGTATCTTATGATTTATGATTTATGACATTATTGCTTGTATGTATGTTGAAAGCTTATGCACCAGAGACAAATTCTTTGTGTGTCCAATCACACTTGGCCAATAAAAAATATTCTACATATTCTATATCACAGGAGTTTTCCAATTTTGAGTTATTGAGTTATCACAATGGCTGCTGCAGATTTGTTCAAGTAAAGCAGGGAGCAAAGCCAGAACTGAGAATTCTGTGTTTCTGCCTTGCCTGTGCATGCTTATGTTGGCCAGTGAAAACATTCTCAAAATATGCTCCCATTTGTGCAAATTCCAGTGCAAATCCTAGGATGCTTATTCCAACTTTGTTTGGGCAGGCACCTAATCAGGTTTAAAGAAAATGCGATTCTTTTGTAAGTTGCCCACAACTTTGTCTAGGTACTTGAGACTTCTTGATCTAAGTCTTTATCTGTTGTTAATAGGTTTCCCCCCCCCCCTTCTATTTGAACATTAGCAACTGGAACAAATTAAAAGTACAAAGTATAAAAAAACTACATCAAATCAAAGCATTTATTTGGCTAGCATTCCTGAGAATGCAAGCTGCCCAGAATTTGGTTTAAGATGGACTGCTACACAAATGTTTTAAATGGATGACTGACTGACTGACTGAATCAACCGATCCAGCAAAATATCATCTGTAAATATCAGATTCTCTGATAATTCTTTATAATCTCTTGGGTAGTAATTTTAGCTGAATAATTGCAATAACCTACCAATATTCATCAAATACAAAATTTGCTCCTTCAGACAGTTGTCTAAATTTAATATTGTGTAGCGTCTGTATTTCTCCGTGATTTTGAGTTAAAACAAATGTCTTGAAATCCCTAATACATGCATACATGTTATCTACCTTTAAATTAATATAATTAGTCAATTTTGTAGGATCCCAAGCAAAGGAACTCTTCTGTAGATTTTGTAGAAATACACAGCTGTTTCTCCATAAGATATTCTTTGTTATTGCTTTTTTCCCCAGAGATGATAAAAAGAATTCACATTATTTTATATTAGTTTTTAATGTATTAAGTGCTCAGAGTTATGAGAATGAGATAGGCAATCATCACAGTTGTATAAACAAACAAACATTTACAAATGAGCTCATCTGGTTTTAATTTTAACAAGTGTTTGGAGTGTCTAACTGTTCCTGAAATGTACAGCTTTTAAAATATTTAATATACAAGGAATGCTTTTGAGTCTACAATAAAAAGCTGAAATTTTACATATGGTATCAGCCCAGTGATCTGCGGGACTATTACATATCTCTGTATTTTTTTCATCTGCATAAATTCAGAATGTTCCAGGCTCAGGCTACTGATCTCACCCTATTTAGAAATCTAATCTTTGGCAGATCTCAAATGTCAGGTCCTAATTCTTTTTCTGAAACCAAGCTGGCTCTAACACTTAAAAGTTGAATAAGGTCTATTATATTTAGCCATGGAAAAAGGAGAGTTCCAAATATCCAGTGATAAAATAGTTTAATAAAGTGTTAATAATAAAATACTTTCTAATGAAAATATAATGGCTTATACTTTCTGTCTTTGTCTGATTTCTAGATTTATGTTGCTATTCTCATCTGACATTAGAGAAAACCTGGTATCATTCAGCTTCAGAAAGATGGTAACTGCTGGTTAAAACCTTAAACTGAAGAGAGACTTAAGAGATTCATCAACTTGATAGTAACCTTCACTTTTTGACTTTGGGCCTATTAGGGATCTCGCAGTCTGCCATAGTTCCTATAGGCAAAATGGGGAATTTATGTAAAAATCTTGAAAAACAGGGATCTTCTTCCTCTTAGTTCACATGGGCTCTTTACTAAAGCCCCTATGACCAACCTCTTAGGATCTCACCAAGACCTGGTTTTTGTAGTTAACTCTAGAATGATGGTTTAATTTTTGAAAAGCTTAGCATGCAGAGATAGTGGTACTTTATAGTGGTACAAGAGGATGAGGAAGAGAGAGTGAAGACAAAATAAGCAAGCTCAGGCATCAGCCCTTCAAGTGACTTATGAAGTTGTTATAATGATCAGCTTTCATTGAAATAAAGGAGGGTGAAGAGACATCACATGAAATGTTATAGATTCTGCAGTCTAATTCTTCCCTCTGTTTCAACCAGATGGAATAGCTAAAAGATGAAAAGGAGAATGGGAACCCAATGGTGACTATATCCATGAAGTACAAATGCAGTAGGTCGACCACATTAAGAAACTAAGATGTAAAACATTAGTAACAAATGCACCCATCATTTCAGATACATTTCCTTACCGGATTCCTCAATGCCTTCAACAATGGCAGAGTTTCTGATATATTTGAAAAGTTCGGATATATTCAGAGATGTATCCACCTTGAAAATAGCCCATATTGAACTGGATAGCCCAGTCAAACATTACATAGGGCATGTTGTGTGACATTTTGTATTATGTCATAAACTGTTTTATGGTAATTTTTATGTCATAAAGTATTTTATAAAATTTGCTAAATTTCAATTCCACAGGAGTTGCGGGTCCCAGATTTTGAATCCATTCTGTAAGTTAGTCCATTTGAGGTACCCTGTTTCAAAAATTGTTGGCCTATGATGTACCGCTTTGCTCAGTTAAAGGTTATGGGAACAAGAGTTTTAGTAGTATATAGATATTCAATTATATTTATGGAAAACCATGAAGAATCTATAGACAGTTATATCAACAAAAACAGTTTTGAAATTTTGGTCAGATTTTGCAGTAAGAAAAGTGGAGAGTCTGATTTTGGAGCAAACTGATATTCTCAAATATCATGTCATACACAGTACTGTTGTTGAGAGAGTAAAATGGAGGGACAACTTGATCTTTGGAAGAAAGATAGAGCATAAATGTAATAGATAACTGATGAAATATAGAGAGAAAAGGGAAGAGATGTTGCTTTCTCTTCTTGTCAAACCTGTGTCTTATTAAAAGCTCTTCTGGCAAAATGCTAAAAGTGCAAAACAAAAATAGAAAAAAATCACAAAACTTATTGAAATATTAAGTTATTTGTGAAAAAATATATAGTTTAATCTAATTAACAGTTTCATGTATTCAAATTAAGTTATATTAGAATAAACTTTGTATGTAGAGAAAAATAAAGTCTAATTTTAGGAATGCATACTCTGCAGTTTTCTTTAAACTAAAAAACTGCTTTATTTGAATGAAAGGGAAATAAAGTATCTATGTTTTATAAATCAGAATCTATTTTAATAATATTAGGCTCTAGCATAATTTAGCACCGACAGCTGTGATACAATGCATTTTATTTAAAAAAACAACAACCCTCCATTGGTGATTTTAAAATTCCTTTCCCATCATTTGATTAATAGTGAAAAGTGACTGGCCATTTTAAATGTACTTTATCTTAATATTTGTTTATGCGGCTTATCTGCGTTTTTAGTCAGCAGGAAAAGAAACAAGAAACTTTTTCCTGCTTCACAAAAGCCCCATTTCGACGCCGCTTCGATTTATTTGTGTTACAAATCCCGTGGTAGAAATAAACGCACCTGCCGCTGGAGGGCGCCGCAAGAACCGCTCAAGCAACCTCAGGGTTGAATGTACGGTATAGTAGAGCAGTTAGCAGAGCTCTTGGAACTGTTTTGGAGCACGAGGTATAGAGTCCGTCGCAAACGCGAAGGTTTTTCGGGGAAAAATTCTCTTCTTTCCGCTGCAGAACAAGCTCGGCAGATTGTTTTCCCGCATCTTCCCTCGTTCAGTGGTACGGTAAATTTGTAGCTTCGGAGCTGCCCGAAAATAATTAAAAGTCGCCTAACTCTTATTTCTGTCCCCCTCCCCTCCCAGATTGGTCTTCCTTGTCCTTCTTTGCCGAGGCAGCGAGTTTTGTTGTTTTTTAAACCCGAATCGGACAGATGGAAATATCAATTCTGGATATTCAGTGCGAAAAGTCGGCTGGTTTCAAACACCCCCTCCCCGCGGGTCTCCCTTCAAATCACTGGAAAAGCCTCCCACTCCCACGCAGGAGATAATCATAGATTATTTCCTTCCAATCTTATGGTAAACATTTATTTAGAATTTAACCCACCTGACCATTTGAGTCATGGAACCGCTACATTCTGTGTTCACACACACTTTTTCAAAGGCTCTTGCAGACCTCCCTAAGGCCGCAGAAGCGAAATCAACCCTGCCTCTTCGCGCGCTCACGTGCAACTACGAACGTGTGCATGCGCCCCTTTCGCCCGCAAGCCCGGGATCGGAGGTCCGCATTGCCAGCCTACTGATCTCTCTGCGAGGAAAGATCTCGGCTTCGCTTAAGACATTCCCAACAGGAAGCGCGGTGGCGCGCGCGCCCGACGGCGGGGCGCTGACTCGATGCGAGGTCCGCGCGCGGAGCGGGCGAGGGTCTATTTTCTCCCACTCCCCCGCCTCCTGCCGCCTGAATGATGTCATGGAGAGGCAGCCGGCGGGGGGAGGCGCTGCAGGTTCATGTGTACATAATGAAAAGGCGTTTGACAATCTGCCAAAACGCACGGGAGGGAGAAACCGAACCTCCTGGATTTCGTAAATCGAGTCGTCATCATCTGCAACTACGGGAGGAAAGAGGAGGGGGAGCAGTGGCGGCAGCGGCGGCGGCGACTCGCGACTCGGCTGCTGCCTCAATGTGAAACCCCAAGCAAAAAATAAAGGGGGGAAAAAGGGGGAGGGTGGGGTGGTTGGGGGGGGCAAGTCCGGGGAGAAAGGGCTGTTTCGAGAGCAACAGTTCCCAGCGCCCCGTAAAATACGACCCCCGCCTCTGGTGCATTGCTTTCCCCGTCTCTCGCGCGCTGGCTCTTCGGTGGGATTAGAAGCTTCTTGGCAGCGGCAGCAGCCATGAATTCAGCTGAGCAAACCGTTACATGGCTGATCACCCTGGGGGTGCTGGAGTCGCCCAAAAAAAGCATCTCCGACCCGGAGGGGTTTTTGCAGGCATCTCTGAAAGACGGGGTGGTTCTTTGCAGACTGCTGGATCGCCTACTACCGGGTACCATAGATAAAGTAAGTGTCTTAATATTCTTATATTTCCCATTAAATCTCTCCCCCCGCCGCCTACGCCGGCCCGGCCCCATAAGAGAATCGGGTTTTACTTGGGCTTCACCGCCAGGGCGTCGCATAACGCAAGGAACGCACCAAACTGTCTTCCAGCATGTGCGGGTCTTGCAACCATTGCAGCCTAAAACCCCGCGCGGTGGGCTGCATAATGCGAGGCTAACAGCTCCTTTGCGATTCCCTCGGATTATCTGGGCAGAGATACCGAGAGGCTCGGGCAGATTAAAAAAAAAAGCGCGCATGACACGCCTGGATTCAATCCGTCAGGCTCCTTCTCTTCTGGATACATCGGAAAGTGTGCCGAGTCCGGGACTCGCTTAGATCCACGCACTTTCCTTTGTCCAGGGTCTCCCCCCCACACACAGCCTTTCCCCACCCTTGGAAAGGCAGGAAGCGTGTGGCCTTTTCCGTGGGAAGGCTCTTGCGCGGACACATCCTTCCTGTCTAGCTGCAGAGGCTCCATTGTCAAGCTTGAAGGAAGGGGTGGAAACTGAGGAGTGGGTGGGGAGGTGGGCCCAATTGGGAGCAGAGTTTGAAATATACGGTAGTAAGGCAGTTACACTTTTAGCTTTTCGGCCTTCAGGTAGAAGTGCTCTAGGCTTTCTATCTGCAAATCGTACCAAAAAGGACAAAACGCATTAAGCCATTGATCACCCTCGAGAATGATCATATATGTGTAATTGTGTGTGTGTGTATGTGTATACGAAAGACTATTTTAAAAAGATGAATGTCTAGAAGAAAGGTTTCCTTTTTCATAAAATATTTAGATTCGGAAGATGTTTTTGTGAATGCATTATGTATCTTAACTATTTTAGTGAAAAGATTGCTTTGCTTTGATAGACATGGAGGAATATTTAATTTTACTTTGAGATTATTTTCTGTAGATACGTAAATATAGACCATAATTTTGTACTGAGACTGTATGTGTGATAGTGCAGGGTTTTTATGTTCTGCGACCTGATAGAGCCTTTGAAGCATTTGTGTGTGTGTGTGTGTGTGTGTGTGTTTGTGAGTGAATGTATACACAGAGAGAATATACAGATTCCATGACTCTTTTATACAAACCTTACACACAGATGTTAGATTTTAAGTGCACTTCAACATGCAATGTAGGCTTCTATTTTTAGGGAAAAATGAGAAAAATCACCTAATTCCAATTCTGCCATGACACTCCCATTCCTAGTGCTTAAATATGTTCTTCTTAGTGAGAAATTTCTTAAGGTGCCCACATTGCAAAATGATGACCTAGTTAGCAAGGCAGCTCCTGTGATTTATTGTGTTATTTTAAAGTCTAAGTTTAGTATCTTGATATTCAGATGGAGTCCTGTGTGATGTGAAGCACATAGTTTTTTTTTAATTTTTTATTGGGCGTGTGTATAAATGATTTTTAAAAACTCTTTCCTTCCTCAAATTCTTGTTTATTCAAGCATTTTCAAACATTAGTTTGAAATGAGAAGGTTCCGTGTATTCTGCAAGAGAGGATATATTTATTCCATGTGTATAAAAATGTACTTAAATCAGCAGATTGAACTTTTGTTTCTCTGTCTACTAGGAACCAGATTTTAGGGAAGAAGGAAGGGGCAATAGTGCTACACATTGATTCTTTCCCCCTCAGTATGTACTGTACAATGCACTTTGACCTAGAGATTGACTGAAGTTGCACTTTTATTCTAATTAAGGAGAGACTAAATGAGAATGGGTAACTGAGCATTTCCATGTTTCAAGGAAATCGCAATAGCTGTGAATTAACCATGAGGGGCTGGGAAAAGTACATACACTGTTTAATGAAAAGATTATACTGGCCAGAAATTTGGTGCTCTTTTAAAGCAATCAGATTAGATGCATAGTAATGGCCACTAGAGGGTAAATTTGCTATGGAAGGTGGCTCCTAGTTACATTCTGAGAGGTTATGAATTTGAATTTTGATTTTTTTTTTTTACTTTTTCTCTCTGAACAATAACCTTCATGAAGCCTGGGAGATAGAAAAGTCCCTTGCATTTTTAAGTTCCTTTCTTTAGAGATTTACAGATCTTGCTTTAATAAAGAACACAGACTATTTCTCATAAACCTTGAGTCCCCTTCAGGAATTTGTAATTTAAATAAGTTTATCAGTGATCATCCTGAGGAGTTCTGAATATATCACAGAATCACAGGGTTGGAAGTCTTCTAATCCAAACCACTCCCTAGTGCAGGAATCCTCAGACCATGGTGGACAAATGGCTTCCCCACCTTTGCCTAAAAGCTTTCAGTGGCCCCCACAGCTCCAGGAGGGAGGCTTTTCCATGGCTGAATAGCTTGCATGGTGAGGAAATACCTCTTTATATCTAGATCTTCGTTAAAATCTCTGCCCGTTGCTTCTTACCTGTAAGAGCAATAGTGGAAAGAAAACCACACCACTTTCCTGCATCAGCCTGGATATGTATGATTTGGTATAGTATTGTGTGGGTCCAGCTGTTGTATTTTAAAAAATATGCCTTATAGGTTTGTGTATTTAGTGAAGCCAATCAAAAGTGATCTATTCAAACCATGATTTAAGTACACCATGCCTCAACATAATCTGTGGACCATTGTGAAATATAAATCAAATAGATCTAGCCCAATGGTCAACCTGATTTTGATGGAAGCTGCCTAAGTCTTATGAACTCATATTCAACTTTTTGAAATCCAAATTATGCTTACAGTAACCTTGCCACACATCTTGCAAATAAGTCTTTTTTAAGGCTAGGATGTGTTGGCGGACTGACCCGACCTAAAGTCTAATGAAAGAATGATTGATACTCAGTAATTGTTGAATGTCCTGGCGTTCTTTGAAATTAACAGTATTAAGGAGTAGAGAGAAAATAAGGGAGTAAGCAAGTAGTAGAATAGAATTTGAAATTTGTGTGTCATTGTCACTAAGGAAGAAGTTTGGAATGGAAACTGAAGGCACTCTGAAAGAATGGCTATCTGCAGTGTGCTTACTCATCATTAATTTGGATAATGTAAGAGTGCAGTTTAGAAAAGAAAATCCTAGAAAGTTTATGTGTGATTTAAGATAGCATGGGATTCTGTTATTATCTAACAGCTTTAAAGAAAATAATTCTGCTGCATTCTAATGTTGGCAACTATACTGGGCTGTGGGCAAAACTGAAAAGCTAATGTTAGAGGATTTTGGGGAAAAAAGAGTTGTATTTTGAGCGAAGAGGGAAGTGAAAATGCTGCATGTATAGGGTAGAAGGTTCATTGGTATTTTAGCTTACTAATTTAAATATATGATTGACCAAATTGTTCATTGTGATATTAACATTCTCAGATAGGAGAGTGTTCCATCAGACTTTCTGATTTTTCACTTGCTGCTTTATCTTCATGACTTAATTTTGGAAGGATTTATACCATTTCAATATCAGTTTAAATTTTTGGATGAATGATTTGTATCAACACACATTCATTTTTAAAATTAATATGACCAATAATACTGCATCAATGAAAAGCAAATGTACTGAACGGACTCTTTGAGATATATGTAAGCTTGGTGAAATATTAGGCATACAAAATAGTAGAGATTTTAATGACCACCAAACACACACATTTCATTTTAGGGTTCATTACACACCCTTCTTGCTAATGCTAAGATGGCTTGCTTACCAATTATGCAGGACATGTCCTCAGAGCCTTCCTGTTGGTACCATCCAAAAAACACTGTTTTTCATTTGAAAATGAAACAGTTTCTTCTTTATGAAGATATTCTGTCACCTGGAGGAGGAACCTGAGGGAGGTCCAGCTGACCTTCCCATCCATCCAGCTTCTGTGAACATTTCTCCTTTGATTGATAAAGAGATTTGATCTTCCCCAGCAATAAATGTCTTATATAGGAACAAAGAAATAGTAACCTTGTGAAACCTTGGAAGTTACTGATATAGAAAGTTTGCTTTCATGATATCAGAATCTTCAGTTCTAGATGATTCCAGATGAGAAGTGTCCACAAAATCCAGAGCTTTCATTAGAATGACAAAAGCATTGTGAAGTAAGCTCCACCCCTTTTGTACATGGATATGTGTGATGACTCCCCGGACACTTCCCCAGATACCTCTCTAGATGTCAGCTCTGGGGAGGATGAACCAGTTTTTGGCATGTCAGGAGGGAAGTTGATTGATGGCTCTGAGCAGCTGTCTATGAGGGGTGTGGCTGAATCTCTCAAAGTGAACAAAGACCATTTTTTATAATGGTCTGTTGGTAGAGGTACCAAAACTTGATCAGAAAGATTCTGATGATATCAGAATCTTCGGTTCTAGATGACTGCAGCAGAACAGTCCTGAGATTCCAGGTGGGAAAAACATGCAGCTGCAACCGATCAGTGATGATGAAAAGGAACTGCCTTCTGCACCTGATCCAAGAAACCGTAGAACAGAGAAAAGGCAGGAGCAGAGAAGATCAGCCAGATTACTCGAGAGGAGAAAGCCTTGCCCTTTTTGATGGGCTGCATCAGAAGCTGGCTATTTAGCACAGCAGACAGATGGAGGCGATTCAGGGAACGTGTTCATTTCCTAGCTGTGTGTTTTTTGGTTGTTGTGATTCCTGCCTTGCTTTGAATTGACACTGTGCCTTGACTTGGATTGTGCCTTGGAAACTCTGGACTTTTCTTGCCTAGTGAACCCTCTTGTATTGTGGATTTAAGTTTGCCTGGTGGATTTATTTTGATTGAGAAACTTTCAAGTGCCTTGTGGACTCTTTGGCCATTGCTCTGTGGACTAGCATTGGCCTGCTCGTGGCTGGACTTAATTAGGACAGTTCTGGGTTTTTGATGAAGGAAATTTCTGGGGAATATTAATGAACTAACTAAATCACAGTTATGTGTGTGTGTGTGAGTGGGACAGCACAATTTGGTACTATGATGCTTGAAAAAAAGAGGTAGACCTTTTGTCACATTAGCACTGTACTGCTTTTGTCATTTGTTTCCTCACTTCTGAACCTTAATATGAATCACAAAATACATTTTTAAATTGTATTGCCCTGTTTCTAGGTAGCATTACTTTATGTTACAGCTGACATGATGCAAATAATCATGTTTCCATTTTTCAAGATCATCAGAGATGCATTTCCCTCAGCCTCTGTCTATCTACTTGGCTACTCATGGTGTGGTCAGAGTAACAGAATATGTGACAAGAATTCTCACATGTATGAAATGATGAGATTATGACTTAGAATCATAATTTGGACTGGAATTTCAGTCACTAAGAAATGTGGTTGTTAAGCAAGTCATCATGTGACTAGACTCAATTTTTCTGACCATTTTACCATGGTCGTTATGTGAATCATTGCTTTGTTAAACAAATCATGTAGCTGATAAGTGATTCTTGAAGTGAATCTGGCTTCCCCAATTGACTGCTTGTTGGAAGCTTGCTGGGAAAATCACAAATCACAATTAAATGACACTGCAACTGGCATGAATACGAGCTGGTTGCCAAGTACCTAAATTATAATCATGTGACTGATAGGATAGTCATAACTTTGAAACACGTCATTAGTCACTTTTTCCAAAGCTGTCATAACATTAAAATATTGTTAAACAAATGGTCGTAAGTTAAGGATTACAGGTAGTCCTCAACTTACAACAACAATTAAGCCTAAAATATTTGTTGCTAAATGAGATATTTGTAAAGTGAGTTTTGCCTCCTTTTACGGCTTTTCTTGTCACATTTGTTAAGTGAATCACTGCAGTTAAGTTAGTAACACGGTTGTTAAGTGAATCTGGCTTCCCCATTCACTTTGCTTGCCAGAGCCAAACATCTGAATTTTGATCACATGACCATGGGGATGCTGTAACGATTGTAAGTGCGAAAAAGGATCATAAGTTACTTTTTTAGTGTGGTAACTTTGAACAGTCACTAAACAAACTGTTGTAAGTCGAGGACTACCTGTACCTATTCTAATGGAATGCCATTTTGGCAACATCCAAGTATTAGTTTGTAAAATGCAGATTCTTCTTTCTCAGAAGCTATATTCTCAAAACATATCAACTGAACAATTTGTTTACTGAGCATGTTTGCCACCATTTTATCTTGTTCTTATATGATTCTTCCAGCAAACTTCATGTTTTCCATGTTTAAATTAGAAGGAGCTGCCGTTTGAAGTTTCTGAAAACTGGGCATTTTTATATTAGATTGCCTTAAGTTACAAGTCTTGATTTTGAGAAACTCCAAATACCGGTAATAGTTATTTCAGAGTTCAGAAGATGCATAAACCAGAATGATTTGTTAAAGAGCTGTTAGATTGGATGCTGAATCCATCTAGTCCATCAGTCTGTTCTTGTAATGACCAATTCACATATGCTGTTTCATAAATCATGTTTTATGAATGATTAGATTTACCCAGTCAGCCCAAATCAAACTACATTATGGCTTGTCACAATATGTAAACCTAGACCAGTGGTGGTGAACCTATGGCACGGGTGCCAGAGGTGGCACTCAGAGCCCTCTCTGTGGGCACGCGTGCCGTCGCCCCAGTCCTAGGCCTTCAGCTGGATTTTATAAAACCTTTTCGCTTTAGGCCTCCGCCGCCATGTGCAAAAAAAAAAAAAGGTTCAATCAGTCAATTTCAACTTCTTGCGGGAAAAAAAAAGATCTTGCAAAGTTAGAATTGATTGATTGAACTTATTAGTCCCACCCAATCTGCCGTTACCACCGCAGCCATGCCCACCCAATGGGCCACGCCCACCCAATGGGCCACGCCCACTCAATGGGCCACACCCGGCCAATGGGCCACACCCACCCGGCACTCGACGATGCATAAGTGGGTTTTGGGTTGCAGTTTGGGCACTCAGTCTCTAAAAGGTTCGCCATCACTGACTTAGACAGTTGTGTGTTAGTGAAATGTATGGTCCAAATCTTGTCTGTCATCTTGTCTTTGTACTAACTGTTTATAAAGAAAATAATTGTATGACCCAGTTTAAGTCAGGCATGACCCACTCGTAGTTCACAATGGAATTCCTGGAAGACTAGTTATTTGTGACAGCCCTTCTTTACTTTTAATACAGTGCAACATGCACATTAAAAAAATAAGCATATTTGTTTGGAAACCAATGTTTTGAAATGAATGCAAGTTTAGAAATAGTTGAAAGATAGTCTGAGTAGTGTATGATAATCTCTATTTTTTTCTTTTTTGTCCATGTAAATTGATAACCATATGTGAACCACATAAACTGGCTTTGAGATAAAGCCATAGTAAACAAACATATACGGTATGTTGCTGCTATTCCATTACTTTGCAAAGATTAAGCTGCGTGCATGTTTCTGTTTGGAATTAATCTTTTGGACACTTAATAAAAACAGCTTCTCCTTGCAAGAAACTATCAGAATGACTTATGCATTTTGGGTTAGGCAACAATCCAGATAGAATGTTTAAATGCACAGAGTACTTGGCAGAACTTTGTACTTAACAGAATGTTTTCTTAAAAGTCTCTGAATTTGAGCAAAAGATGAGCAGCTAAGAGGGAATAAAAAGCTCTACATGTAAAACTCTTATAGGGGCACCAAGCAGCTTGGTTCCCCGTGAGTTATAAGAAACTGCCACCAATCTGCATCTTTCCAAAAACATTTTATTGGGCCCAGGGGGAATGGCATGATGTAATCTCATCTGCTTTTTTCTTACAAAATGGATTAGGTAATGTAGCAAAATAAATGTGACGTGACAGAATCATGTAAGGTATGAATTGGAAGGAGCAGGATAGAAAGACATTGATGCGTTTAAACGTCGATGTTTGAGAAGACTTATAACAGTTCATTTAGTGACTGTTCGAAGTTACAATGGCACTGAAAAACTGATTTATGACCATTTTTCACACTTACGACCATTGCAGCATCCCCATGGTCACGTGATTTACATTCGGATGCTTAGCAACTAACTCACATTTGTGACAGCTGCAGTGTCCCAGAGTTATATGATCCCCTTTTGCAGCTTTCTGACAAGCAAAATCAATGGGGAAACCAGATTCACTTAACAACCGTGTTACTAATTTAAGAACTGCTGTGATTCACAACAGTCTACGTTGTCATTAAAAGTCAACATTGTTTTGATGACACATAATCAATTGGATAGGACAGGTCATCTAGTCTGACTCCTTGTTTAGCACCCCAGTCTACTACATTGCAAACCAATGGTCTCTCAGTCCCCTTTTGAACACTCCCAGGGAGAGGGATCCAACTGTTGCTAAATAGTTCTTACTTTCAGTAAGTTACTTCTAATCACGCCTCCCCAGTGCTGTGGTATGTAGTACTATAGAGGTCCCCAACCTCCTGGTCTGTGGACCGGTACCGGTCCGCGGCATGCCAGAAACCGGGCCACACAAGCAAGCAAAGCCCTATCCGCGGTATGCAGGCAGCATGCGAAACCACATCCCCTCCAGCTTGGGGAAAAACCTCTCTCCACAGAACCGGTCCCCGTTGCCCAAAAGGTTGAGATAATACATAGGGCAATGAGTATAAAATAGCCGTTTGTATAGATTAGCTTTACCAACATTATTTTAAGCATTTCAAAATATGCTCATATTCCCTGACTTGTTCTGTTTCAGTTCTGAGTCAGTCTAGAACAGAGGTCCTTTTGGGCACCAGGGACCAGTTACGTGGAAAGAGGTTTTTCCGCAGACCGGAGGGGGCGTGGTTTTGTGTGCTGCCTGCATACTGCGGATGGGGCTTTGCTTGTACCGGTCCATGGACCGGGGGTTGGGGACCCCTGGTCTAGAATGTCTAACAGACTGTTCACACATCATTTTTCCAGATCATTTACCTCAAATTTATCCTAAAATGAATAAAATGCATTTACACACTATGCTAAATCATGATTTATTTAAACATGGATTATTCAACCAATGTGTTTATACACAAATCACAGACGCGGGGCAGGGCATTGTATGATTCCAACAACAATAGCCTAAAGGATGTTTAAAGTGAAACCATACACAATATATATATTAATCTAATAGATTAAAATGGTGTACTGGAAAAACACTAAGTTAAAACCTGAGGGACTGTGAGTTCTAGTCACATCTTGGGGACGAGGCCATTTGGGTGATTTTGGGCCAGTCAGTCAAGAAAGAAAGCAAAGACAAACCACTTACAAAAATCTTGCCAAGAAAACCTTCAGGCAGTCACCAGGAATCAAAAATGGCATCAAAACACTAACTAACTAACTAACTAACCAACTAACTAGCTAACTAAATAACTAACTAAATAACTAAATATTTTTTTAGAAAAAATAACTTAAATCAGAATTTATTTCTGAATAAGTAGGAATACAGTAGTACTGTGTTTTCAGCCATTTTCTCTTGCTGATTTTCTTTGGGTATTTACAGATTATATATTTATATAGAAAACAGAAAGCTATAGCCCGTTTTAAATAATCTTTCTATTGAATGGATTTTTTTTTCCTGGCATGGCTCCTGTTTTTTTAAAACCTTGATGCTATGCCAAAATGTAGCAAGTAGAATATTTTTACTAATTTTGCATTTGCCTGTCAGTATTGCATTTGCTTTGGCACACACCAGGAAAAAAACCATAGGAGCCTTACTGGAAGAAAAAGTGCTTGCTCTTATTTACATAATTACACATTCCAGGAGGACAGGCTGGCTCTGTTCATACAAGGCAACAATGCATACTGATTCAGTGAAAGTGACAGTACCTGCACCATGACATTGTCAGACAAATGATGCAAATAATTTCTGTCAATTGCATGATGAAGTCATGATATATGTGGCATGATTTTCCCCCTTGCCCTCATGCAGATGGCCATGGAATCATGTAAATGATGTTATAGTAAATTATAGTGTTATAATAAATTAACTCAAATGTATGGATTTACACTGAATCACAGACTAACCAAAGAGGCTGGATGTGCATATCATGGTAGGCTAAAATATAGTTGGCTGGTTTGGTGTCAATTAATCATGGCTAAGTGTACCGTCTAAACACAGGTCACTCAGCCATAGACTAGCCAGCCATATTTCAGCTTAGCACGGCATATGGAATATCGCAGTTCTTTCTGAAAAAGGCAGAGTTTGTATTAACACTCTTTGTTTTAGAAATTGTAATGGTTAGATTCTCATATGCTGAACCATGGTCCGTGAATGGAGAGAACCATTTCTAGAGCCTGTGGGATCCTTCATTTGTAGAAAATCCCACCTGTCTGGTTCCTACAGTTTTTTGAAATAGAAACTGAATGGCAAATTGCAGACTTTTTATGTTATTTTGTAAAGTTGGCAGGTTTGGCACACCACCATTCCCCCAACAGAAATTTTAAACAATCTGCCTAAAATTTCTAGCTGTATCGCCCAGCTGGCTTCATGCCTAAGGTGAATTTAGAACTCAGTCTGGGTTTCTAGCCTGATACTTTAGTATCAAGCCAAATTGGCTTTCATGGCATATTAGTTTGTTTTCAAATCCTAGTGTTCACAGAGATTCAAGAGCCAACAGGCTCTTCCTCCACAATAGTTGAGTGCTGGGAACTCAATTAATTGGGGATCATTGATGAGACAGAAAGAATGTCTCAGCCTGGCCTCGTGGGTTTGCCCCAAGAAACAAAAATCTCTGCTTTCTCTATAAATAAAGTGAAAGAGAAACAATTCATTTTTGAGTTTGTGAAGATGGCAAGCTTTCCTTTTCAATAGCCTGCCTTGATATTTGGACTCCTTTATTTAGCCATTTTATCCAGCCCCCATGTTGAGATACCAAGGAACTAGAAAGTGAGCCAAACTAGATCACCTCCTTCAATGATTACATAGAGGAGCCTATGCAATAATATGCAGTAAAGTGCTGCTGTTTTGGCATTGATAGTTTATGCTTTAGGATAATGTTCTTAGATTGCAGAAAATTTATGACTGGGTTAATCCAAGATTTATTGCAAGAGTAAGCAAGCACCCAGCAGTGGTTTATGATGGTTAGGAGTTCAAGTTAATCTGTGATCTTATCTGGAATTGATCATAATTACCTTGAAATAGCAGGAACACCTTGTTAATACCTAAGAAAAGACCCATTTGGGGCTACTTTCCTAGGATGCTGGACTGTACCTGGTGAGGTGGCAGAAAGTTAATCTGGGAGAATTCAGACTCACCTTTTTCCAGAAATGCTGTTATTATTCATACTAGAGTGTGTAACACCTTCCCTATTTTCAACGGAGGACAATCCATTTCTGCCAGAATTCTAAGGAAACTTTTATAACTTCATCCTGGAGAATATATAAATTAGGTTGCATTGTATGAATCTCTGGTGTGTTTTGTTTACATTTGCTTGCCTTTGGAACATGGATTGTCAAAATGGAATGATAGTATACTTAGCGATCAGAATCACATCAGAGAAAAATGGCATTATGGTGAAGAAGCAAATAAATAAAATTGATAACAAAGCAGCAACCATACTAGGAAATTGATCTCATGCCACTGACCTGTAAATCACACCACTGTGGTGAAAGTGGCTACCAAAATACTGCAACTCCATTGACATAAAGAAGCCCCCATGCCGGATCCTCTGTGACAGTTGATCATAGACATCATAGGGTTGATTGAACCCATATGGTCTTTTTTTCTGACAATAGTGAAGATGTGCAGCCTCCTATGGAGATTTATGTATTCTGGCAGGAATACTCTGAATGGGGCAGCTGTGCTTGGTCTGTTCAGGGAATAACAGTGCCCACAGTTATTGTCATTTACAATGTTAGTTCTATGAAAGCTGGTGAGACAAACATTTCCTAAATGTACATCAAATTAAATTGTATACCAGCTGTCCTGGTGGTTCAGGGAATAGCAAAATGATAATTGCTTCTTAAGGGCTGCAGTTCTACTCTAGCTTTTGGGGAAATTTCACCTGTTAGCTGACCTCTACAATATATCATTTTAGAGCCACCATCCAAATTTCCTTATTGTGTTAAAGCATAATGTGGCTTTGGCTTAGCACAATGTATAATTATCAACTGCAATATGTCAGTCATGGTTTATGACAATCTTATCTATGAACTATTGTGGCTTTTTCAACAGATTTTGGTGAAAAAGTATGGCTTAGGTAGGCAACCAAAGGGTCATGGGCATTTGCCCAATTTCTGTTTCGTGACTTCTACGGCTTCAAGATTACACTTCTGAAATTTGCTGGCAACTGGATGTTTAATAGTAGTACTTTCCACCTCCCATTTTTATTAGGAAATGAACTAGATATACAAACACCCTGTGCATTATAAAAGAGGTGAAAATAGAAAAACTGCAACCAGGGCATCTTTTCTCAGTTCAACTGCTTTTGTTGTCTCTGGTGTGCTGGGATTGTAATTAACCATGAAACCCTCAGTTTCATCACTGGGCTCCTTCCTGCCATCTTACATTTCCTTTGGCTGCTTCTGCTTTGTCTAATTGTAGAGTTTGGCAGCATGATGCTGATGTGATGATCTAATATCAACATTAAATAAAGAATAAATGAAATTATCCCAACCTAGTAAATTGCACTCCATTTCATGAGAACTCGGTCAAGAACACTTGGAATTACATAAGATCTAAGGTGATGAGATGGCTGCAAGATTCAGCCAATGCCATTGAGGTATTTATTTTGGAGGGTTGGCAAGCAGTGAAATTGTGTGATCACCCAATGCCTGAAATAGTTGTTGACTCCTGCTTCTCTGTACTGTAATTGCTTGGTTTTTTTAACCAAGCTTTAAAAAAAAACAAAAAAAAACTTGGAAACAAGCAGGCAAGCACTAGGAAGTGATAGTGCAGTGCCAGAATCCAAACAAAATGAATGCAACTGTTCTATCATCTTTTCTTGAATTATCTGACATCAGAAAACTGAGTATGTCTGTAGTATCACATTAGGCTTCTTTCTCTGTTGAATGAACTCAACAAATTGTATGGTTGTTCCTACCAACTACATGCTGAGAATTCTGGAGGTTGGGCAGATAAACATTCAGGTCTATCCAGGAATTTTCTCCTGTTACCCAATTATGAATCTCCAAGTTCCTGATTTACATTTCTGTTTCAGTGTTTCATTATTTTAAATGTATTATGTCTCAAAAGAAACCTATTTTGCCTTGAATTTTTCCTCATTGATTTTCTGAATTAATCGATACCACCTTATTTAAAAGTATATATATATTATTTTATATAAACTGTATAGTCAACTGTAGATCTGGAATTGCAAGATGGGAAACACATCTTGGATATAAAAAATAAGAGGTTGGAAGTAGATATATTTTCTGATAAGCAAGATTTGAAATAAGATTTTTTTAAAAATGGCTATGGAGGAAAAGATTCAAATCCAAGTTGGTTTCATATATTACACTTAGCCATAATGTAGTTTAATTTGGTTTCTACTCACAAGTTGTATCTTAGCATGAACCTGGGAAGATTTTTTTTCAGGTCAAAGACATACTTTGGCTTTTAGGACATGGTTGTCCGAAAGCGGGTAGACTGTGGCAAAAAGTAAACTTACATGTAAATTACGAATTTTAAATGTGGTTAATATAGGGCTACTCAAATAGGTTGAAAAAATCGAGATGAGCATTACAAAATAGAAGAGATACAGAAAAGGTATATTTTACTTCCATCTACCGCAGTAGTTCTCCTTTTTGTAGCCCAAAGATTTCTCTTTATGCATGTACTGTAATAATTCTTTTCTATCCTGTTAAACATAAGAATTCTATGACTTTTTGCAAAGATTTCCTGGCTGTATCCAAACATTTTGGAGTGTTATGCTTTTCTGCCACAAGAGATTTGTGAGAACTGAAAATCTGACCATAGAATGATTTACATGGTATAATAAGAAGCATCTATTGGTGCAATATGTTTTTCCCTTGCTAGAGTTATTTGCTGTTGAAAAAGAAAAAAAGATCCAGATGGTTTGAATAGATTAGAGCTGTGCACGGTTCAAAAGTTATTTGGTAAAAACTTTGGAACTTCTGTGAGTGTAGCATCTCTCTGCTACTCATTAAAGAAGCCATGTCTTGGAGGGGGGAGGAATTCTATGGAAACTTGGAAATAGGTGTGGCAGCTCTTAAGGGCTTATTAGTATACTTCTAAAACAGCTGCATCTTTGGGAGGACTTGTATAAAAGATGTGTGCAAGTATACATGTGAGTTGTGACATACTTCGTTCAAATCATTTTTGAAGTGCAGACAAAGATGGGTGTTTGACATAAAGTGATCTTAAACTACATCTAATTATTGTTTTCCTATGGTCTCTTTCTCTGGAGACTGTAGAAAATTAGGCCTCCCTGAATTTTGCTACTTCTATAGTGCACCCCATCAAAAACCTGGCATGGCTCCATGCAAATATAAAGTGGATGGAGTTGTGACATAGTGGTGTCATGCTAGTTTCATGAAAGTTTAACCCTTTCTATAGACCTTGTTGCATTGTTGCTTTTGAAAAAAAGCAGTTTATAGGGAGTAACTAAAGAAGACAGGTACTAGGGTAAAAGAATTGCAATTGCAAATCAACTAAAAATGGCAACTAATTCTGATGTCATATTTTGTGAAAGTTGTGGTTCAGATATTCAACAGAATCTGTTTAAACTAGGTATTTCCAATATATGGCCCACGGGCCACATATGACCCTGAACAGCTAGTAATTCGACCCCACAAGATAATATATATAAAAAGGAAGAATATTATTTATATATGTTACCTATATTATATATTTATATGCAGCCTAAAACTGTTCCTCTTCATTCAGTGCGACCTAGGCAAGTCAAAAGATTGGACAACCATGGTCTAAACCATTTCACCATTTGGTGGGAGTCATGGCAAATGCATGTGTGTGGAAAGAGACACAGACATTAACATTGAAAGAGAATGATTTTTAAATAACAGATGTATATCGCATTTACTCAAAAGATAGGCAAGCATAATTTAAGATCTATCCTTCCCACAAAAATGTTTAGATAAAAAACAATTATTTGCTTCTATAATATGGGGGAAAGGTAGCCTTATTTTCTGATAAATGTTGTTCTTGTTGATAGCTGGTCTGTTCACAAATGCATATTTTGAGGACAGTGCTTGTTAGCACCACAAAATTATTTTTAGTCCTTTTAAGTCGCTGACATATATAAAAACACTCTGAGGGGTACTTGATGCTCTCTGAACTTGGTTGTTTTCTTGCAGAGATTTCATTACCCAAACTAGGTAACATCATCAGTGCTAGCAAGAAAACCAAGCTCAGAGAGCACCAAGAACCCCTCATTTCAACCCTGAGCCACAAATGTTTTCCTTTATTAAAAACCACTTTGCAATAAGTTACTCATCTTTTAGCTTGGCAGGCTATATTGTCTTGATAAGTGATTGCATTTTATAACAAATAAGGCAGACATGCAAAGTGAAATGATTCTCTATGCAGCTTCTTTTTTTGCAATAAAGTATTTCTGTTTAACATGGGTACCAAAGAACAATAATTGATTGCCAGCATTAATTATGAATGAATGCAAATATGAGGCCACCTGTTACTATTGAATGATGGCTATTAATTTCTACCCTTTTGTGTCTATAGTTTAAATAGTCAATGAGAAGAATTTACTCTGTAAAAAGAAAAAGTTCCAAATTTGTTCTTTTATTATGAGGTTTCTTATGCAGTCTCTTATTGACACTTTCATGGAATTTATTCATCAATTCATTTTTGAAGCTGTTTAAAAAAGTTGATTACATATAAACATATTTCTACAGGGAACATGTGACACATTTTTGAACTTTTAAAATATTTTTCTTTATAAGTTCAAGTGAAGTTATTAGTCAATTATCAATTGCTATAAGTACTGAGAAATTTGGAGTTTTAGAATCAGGACTGAAAAATCAAAAATGAATTTTCCTATAAATCAGAGATAGATGAGCACTTAAAAACTCTCTGGATGTAAGGGATTGATTCATTGTTACCATGGTCTTAGCTGTAAGGCTTTATGGTACAGAGATAACTAAGATCTTCCCTGTATCAACCATGGCTGACAACATTTGGAAATCCCACATAAAGACCTGGGACTTCATTTCTCTGGAAGCTTCTATGGGCTTCTAAGTTAGTACATTGTGCCTGGGGAGTGGTGCATAAAAATGTCAATTACATGTGCTTTTTTCTATGTAGACCTAAGGGGAAGTTTGTACAACTTGAGCTTCTCTCCTGCCTCTGCTATCTTAAGGTTATCAGCCTTGAATGACGACAGAGGTACATAGCAAAAGATGGTTGTCTTAACCACCCATTCAAAAGTATGATTAGTTGCTGTAGGATTAGATGCACCTTCATAGATCCAAAGCTGTTTGACACATTTCTGATAAGAATTAGACAGTGATGTTTTTTCAGTACTGGCATAATAGAATAAAAATGAGCAATGCCCATCATTGGCTACAGGGTTCCCAATCTCTGGGCTATAGACTGGCACCAGGCTTTGGCATCCCAGAAATCGGCCACGCAAAGGAGTGAAGCCATATCCGCGCACGCACAGGATGCAGGCAGCGCAAAAAATCACACCTTTTGTCCGCTGAAAAACCTTTCTCCACGGAATTGGTCCCTGGCACCCAAAAGGTTGGGAGCCGCTGGGCTACAATATTCTCTGTTTTTCTATTAAAGGTGCACAATACAAATGTTTCATCAGATGTGACCATCATTCTATTTGTGGTTGAGGAATCTGTTCTGCTGTTCTCCTAAAGAACAGACTTCAGATTATCGCACAAAGTCTTTTTACTGGTAGCTCTAGTTTTGTCAATTAACTTGAGAACATTTGTGCTTTTTTCATGTACTGTAGTTTAGGAAATCGGGTAGGACAGGTTATTCTCTGTTAACTAAGATGTTTTGATTCTTTACTCCTGGTTTGTTTCGCTATTATGTTTTATAATGTAGTTCATGATTTAATGATTGCCAACTCTCTTGAGCACATCTGGAAAAACATATTTTGAAAAATATATCACACAATTTTTGCTTCAAATGCCCCAGTATAATGGATGCCTGTAATGTGCACTTAGCCTTTTAAAAAAACCAGTTTTAATAATATATGGAAATCTCTATAGACATTTCCCTACTCTTGAGGTATAGCGTTTTCTGTTCATCTTTGAAGCAATAAAATTATGGTGGCATGACACTTGCCAATTCCTGCCCTGCCTTTATTGCTTTTATTTCCAATCATTGCTGGTCACTTAATTTCCCTATAAGTTAATAGCTGGTTCTTTTGGATGCCTTTGACATAAGAAGGTAAATTTTACTTTTAACCTTCGTTCCATTTGGCATGTCTTAAACGCCATGGGGATAAGATGAAGGCAATGTCGTGAGGATGTTAAAAAATGCAGAAGCCTTTGAGGAAAGCGGAGCAGCCAGGAGAACCACTTCAATTTGCAATCGTTATTAGTTTTTTCCCCCCAGCATCGGCGGCTGAAAAAAGAGATGTGCGAGCAAATTTGTCTTTTTTCCGGGGAGGGGGGGCGGAACTCGTAGGCGCGTGTTTTTTTTTTTTTTTGGACCAAGTGGTCCTCAGGATGGGAAGCATCTATTGGCTAGGGACAGGGAGGGAGGCAGCAGGGAAAATGACCCGGGGTGGGTGGACAGAGACTTCCCTCGTCCTCTTCACACGCCATTTCCTGCTTTCGTGTTTACTTCCCGGTTCACCTCTCCCGTCACGGGCACAGCAAATCAAACGCTGCTTTCAAGTGAAGTCCAAGACGGGAGAAGCAGGGGAGTGAATGGGACTACAGGGAAGAGTTGTCCAGGAAGATAAGTCCGGGGTGCCCTCTCTCGAGCGCTTTCCCGCAGTTGGAGCCCAGCCCCGATCTGACTTCAGCTGCTTCGCCTTCTCTTGCAGGTTTATCCGGAGCCGCGCACCGAGAGCGAGTGCCTGAGCAATATCCGCGAGTTTCTTCGGGCATGCGGCGCCACCCTTCGCCTGGAGGTGAGGAAATGGGATGGGAGGCGACGGCATGTCTACCTGTGGAGCGTCGGGGGAGGGGGAATGGGGTGGAGGAGGACCACCGCCGTGGTAAAATCTCTGCAAAAGAATGAATCGGCATGAGTGGGAGCTGGGACGGAGTGGCTGCGAGCAAGAAGCCTCCCTGTCTCTGTTTTACACAGGCGAGTCTGTCAATAGCCCAGTATTAATATGCTTTCTATCTGCATGCCTATAAGCTGTTTATTCACACGTATCATTCCTATAATTTCGCTACATTTAAAACCATAATTTATGCCACCCTCCTGTTGCATTGTTTGAACAGTGTTTTTGCAATCAGGCTTAAATGTGTTTCCTACAAAGAACTCTGGGGGAAGGACAAGCTAGGAAGAAGATATGATAGATCAGCGGTTTCTGGAGAACTCTGTTGTATTGGAATGCTTGTCTTGGGGGTGAGAATAATTACCTCACAATGCCCAGGCTACTCCTGACTGGTATTAGCCTCACAGCAGAAGGTATCCTAGTGTGATTTCTGCTAGAGAACTAGTAAGGTACTTAGATTGGAGAAAAAAGTTAATCTCCACCTTGTGTATTCGGTAGCTTTTTTTTTTATATGTCTCTTCAGAAACTATCCTACCACAGTGAAGCCTAATAAATTGTGAAAATAACCTGTGCGATTTGATTATGGTGTGATATGTTATGAGCTTGAGTTAATTCAATAAAGTTAATAAGGCTAAGCCTGTTGTGTAAATATAACCAGTTTTGCCCTTGTGAGCAATTTAGTTATAGCTCTTTTCATGTTAGGGAATTGAGAGCCAGTTTGGTATAGTTTAACTGCTGCTAGGAATCAGAAGATTATGAGTTCTAGACCTCCCTTAGGCATGAAAGCTGGCTTGGTGACTTTGGGCTAGTCCTGGTCTAGCACCCCAACCCATTTCACAGAGTTGCTATGGGAAAATAGGAGGAAGGAGTATTATGCGTGTTCACTATCTTGAGTTGACCAAATTAAAAAAGGTGGGATATATGGGCATTTAGGGCATCCTATATATTTATGGGTGTGTCTGGCTTTCCTATCGAAGGTTCTGCTACTAAACATGTTTTAATGCACTACTGGGGGCAAAGTCCACCATGACAGAAGTGCCCACTCATTGATAAAGTGTTATTTCTATCATGTCCAAAATTCCTTTAGTAAGCTTTTCACTAGTTGCAGAATTTTTTGATTTGTACATTTGCTGTCTCATATGATATACAAAGTTACTCTTCATCTTAGAATCTGTCTTGGAAATCCCACTCCTGCAAATCTAGTGTGCCTTTTGGTAAAAGTATGCAAATAATCCCTCCCCTCGCCCCTTATGAAGGAGATGAAGGAAAAAGAAATTAACTAAATTTAGTTATCAACACCATTCACTACATCTATGATTCTGTGATCTCTATTTCCCCATTGCTTTCTATTCTTGCAAACATATCTGTACTCTGCTTTATATGTTGCCTTTTGTTCTTTAAACTTGCCACTTCTCTCTTTTGGAGGATCTTGTCACCTCCTTCTAACCACTACTTTTTGGCATTTTCTAGCTTCTAAACCCCCTTTTCCCTTCCTTTATAGATATATTTTGCAATTTGTTCCTCATCCATTTTCTGTGCTCTTACCATATTATCAGTTCTTAATTTTTTATCTTTAGTAAATGTTCTAGTGTGAAGATGTGTATCTAAAGATACACTAATCTACACAGTTGTACAAATACATTTAATTTTTCATCATTTGTGCATAACTTGAACTTATTCACTGTATTGTCACTTTCAGATTACAACCTTGATCTTTGATACATTGATTTTTAGATTCATACATCTTGCTTTATTATACTGTGTCTAATGTTTGTTATAAATCCTAAGGGTTCTTAGCTAGCAGCTGTATTGCATCTGCATAAAAAGGTAAATACAAAGTTTTTTTTGAACATACATAATCTGTATGTCACCATATTTATTACACAAAAATCCATAAAATGCATCAAGGAGATCTCATACATCATTGTTCTATTCTTTACTCTGGATCGTAAATGTTTATTACATTTACTAAGTATTCCATTCATTTTCTCTCATACATTTGTTTGGTTTTATTTTAGCACAGTGTGTGAGCTCAACTATTGAGAGTTATTAGCAGAACTACTATATATCAGCATTTTGGACCAACACAGGCAGTTGTTTATTTAGTAGCCAGTGGTTTAAGAAATTGCCTTAAAATTATATATGCCTTTGTCAGGGATCATACTATATCTGGGGCGCAGTGTGCCTGTTGATGTTCTCTTTGGTGCCACAAGGCTATCTTCTGTGTCTGACTATTTATATTAAAAAAGTATAAACAAACAAATTGAAGCTGATATTAAGAAAGCAAAGCATCACTTTTTAGCATCATATATATTTCCAAAGCTGACCCTGAGAATTCTTAGAAAATAAGAATGGGTGGTTGCTTTTTTTTACAAGTATACTGACCTGTCCAGTTAAAGTACAAAGATTTTATTTATTTATTTAGTTATTTATTTGTGCCAGAAGCATCACAATTAAAATAAGGCTTACTATACAACATAAAATATAAAATACAGAATTAAAATATGTACAAATTAAGCAGATCTTATCCAGAAACTAGCAATATTAATAGTATTCTGTCTCACTGCCATGAGATCCACAAAGGACAGGTATACAGTATATAATTGTTGTCTGCATGTCTGCATGTCACCACAATCACAAAGGGCAGAAGCTACCAGTTAGCCCCATTTGTTCAGAATGTCTCTGGATGTTGTTTTACCCATGTGCAGTCTATTCAATGATTTCCCTACTTCCCAGCTTTTGCCAGACTCAGGTACCAGCTACTCCATTGGTTCCATCCAGTGTTGGTTCTTTGTAGCTTTCCTTAGGTCCTCTCTGCTTTTAAATTCTTCAAAGTCTTCCCCGTTGACCTAAGGAAGCTTTTCCTAGATTTTTTAATGTCTGATGAACTGGTTTTAGGACATAAAGAGGGTGTTGTCTAAATCAGGGGTCTCCAACCCCTGGTTCATGGACCAGTACTGGGCTGCGGCATGCCAGCAACCAATCCTCACAAACAAGCAAAGCCCCGGTCTGTGGAAAAACCTCTCTCCACAGAACCGGTCACTGGTGCCCAAAAGGTTGGGGACCTCTGGTCTAAATATTGATGATTTAAGCCTCTCTCTGTATGTTGCTGCTTCTCTGTGACAGCAGGCAGGGCAATGCCAGTTAGATGATAGATCTTATCTATAGGGGTAGATCTAAGGTATCCAGTAATAATTCTGCTAGCTTCATTCAGAAGCAACATCTACTTTCTCAGCATGTGCTGATTTATATCAGAATGGGCAGGCATATTTGCCTGCCAAGTGGGGACAAAGCTAAAGCTGTTGTCTTAAAGAACCTTAATTTGGTACCCCAGGTAGTGCTCATTAATATCCTGAGGATGTGATTTTATCCACTGACCTTCTGTTTAGTGTTGATACAGTGCTGTTTACCTGTTAGGGCCCTATCTATAGTGACCCCTAAATGTTTAGGGCTGTAGCAATACTCCAGTAGTGTCCCTTTCCATATAATATGCAACTTCCTAGCAGCCTGCTTATTGCGAAGATGGAATGCATATACCCGAGTTTTTGCTGGATTTGGCCTTAATCGGTTATCCCAATAGAATTGATCCAGCTCTACCAGAGCTTCAGTTAAACAATGTTCAACCTCATCAAATGTTTTTCCCTGTGCAGCCATTGCTTGATGATCAGCTTACATATAGTTGTTAGTACCTTCAGGGAGTGGCTGATCATTGGTATACATATTAAAAAGGGTTGGAGCCAATACACTACCCTGTGATAAGCTGTTCCTTTGGTTCTTCCATCTACTTTGCCTTCCCTGGAACTCCACAATAAACAAGTGGTTCTGAAGCAGATACCTGATTATATTTGTAAGTTTCAAATTTTTAGTTATAAACTTTCTGCTTCAGTCTTCAAAGCATCCAAAGCACAGTACAAAGATAAAGTGGGATGCTCGGTAGCATTCTGGTAAATTGGTATTTTGTGTGTGGTTGTACTGACAGTCTTTTTGTGAATGGGAAGGACCCCAATGATAATTCTGAAAGAGTGATCAAAAGATGAACTCTCTATTCTGAATATGGTCATTTGTTCAAAAAGGTTTTGGTACACATGGCATCTGTTTTTATGCGAGCAAATTAATTTTTTTTTCATTTTCAGAATTAGTGTGGTCTAAAAGTGAGCCACAATAATTGGAATTTGGAATGTGGAAAGATGATAATAAAAGTATTAGTTCCTCACTTGACTTAAAATCTAAAACGTTTCCTTGTTTAAATAAGCCAGTAGGAATAGATTTATAAATGTACCAGCGGGAAACTTTGGAATCATTTATTCCAAGCATGCCAGCACTTTGCTTGGAAGCACTCCCAGTGTGGCTTGCAAATCAAGAAAAAGTCTGTTCTGCCTTCCAAGTTTACACACTAAAAAGAAATGACATGAAAAGAATAAGAATAGAGTAGAGAAAGGAAAACGAGAGAGAGAGAGAGAGAGAGAGAGAGAGAGAGAGAGAGAGATCCAATGATTATGATTGGTGCTGTGCAGTGACCCATAGTGTACCCTATTCTATAGCCTTTGGGGTGGTTGGAAAAATGTATGTGTTTGTCAAGTTCTTTTTACCACTATAGAAATTTGATGGGTGCTAAGAAAAAAAGGTAACTATATAAGCTATAACATATGTGGTTTGGTTATTGAAAAACAAAACATTCCCCTTTTTGAGAAGCCCTATCTTTTATGTCCATTTGATTGTGGACCATCCAAGCTGACCTTGGTTGGTGAATAGGTTCATCCAAGATAGAGTACCAAAGTGAATCTGTCTTTTTAAAGGATTCTCATATCTTGATTGTAATATCAATTTCTTGGGATATTCAGGTAGGGAGATTAAATTTAGATGAGTCATCTTCTAGCAGATTATTAAAAAAACCAAATCTATTATTGTCACTGGATTGTATTACATAACGTGCAGTTAGAGGGCTAACTAAATTTTCCAATGTCTTTTGGACACTTGATGTAAATACCTGTTCAATGTTTGTTATATCTGTACAATATATTTCTGTGCATAATGAGAACTGAATTGCAATAGTAAGATTACGAATAAAGTAATGCTGAAATATTTGAATGGAGGAATTTCTATCTAGATTTTTTGCCCTGGCATCACATATTAAAGAAGTTGTGATTCTCAGTTCTCAAGTTCTTCTCAGCATCAAATCATTCTAACCTAGAAATCAAGACAAGTGCTATGTCTCTAGCAAATGATACAGTTGGCAAAACCGCCTTAGGTAATAGAAGGTATTCCAGGCCACTTTGCATTACAATAAATAAAGTGCATACTTGCAGCTATAGTCTTATTTAGCATAGATGATTAGACCAAACCAGTTGGAACGATCAACAACATTTTCTTCTTGTGATACACACATTTGTCCTGTTCCTGCCATCTATTAGAATAAAATGATTATGCTTTTTTTTTTTGATGATTGATTACCCTATCTCCACGATGATTCCTAAGCACTTTGATGTAAAATCTAAAAAAACCAATAAAACTTTTTTTTTTTTAAAGAATAAAATCAGATAGAAATAAAGAATACATATCAAGATTCTGTACCCTAAATTTCTGGATGGTTTCATCTAACAGTCTTTTATGTAAATCAAGGAGAGGAAATCACAAAGACTTCAGTTCTCTCTCACTATTATAAATGAATAAACAGTGGAATTTTTTTTAATATACAGTAGATTAAACAATTGGAGACAAGACATATTGCAACGCACTCCACCCACAGCACCTTAATATAGAGCAAGGGTGTCAAACTCGATTTCATTGAGGGCCACATCAGGGTTGTGGTTGACCTTGGGGGGCCGGAGTGGGCATGGCCAGGGTGGGCATAGTGGGGGTGGGCATGGCCAGCTCATTGTCGCTCGTGTCGGGCACCTGTGGTGGCCCGGGCGGGGCTGGGGGGGATCCATTGTCTCCAGCCGAGGAAGGCGAGACCAGGGTGAGCACTATACCCTTGTCCACCAGAGGAGCCTTGCTGTTCCTCTCAGGCCATGTAGAGGACCCCGAGTGATGCAGGCTGTCCAGAGCTCTGGGCAGTGGAGGGCAAGCACCCAGTCCAGCCTTTCCCACGGGGGCGCCCAGCTGCGCTTACCTCCTCCTCAGAGCTGCTGCTGATTGGCTTGCTCTCCTTGGCCAAGTTGCTCGTGTGTACGGGAAGGCAAAATGTGTGGGTCAGAGGGAGACCCTCTCCCTGCAAGGAGACCCAGCTTTGTAACCAAAGCATCCTCAGCGATGGAATGGGAGACCACCAGGAATGGTCAGGAGGAGGGGACAAGGGGATGGCGAAAGGGCAGCAGGGCTGCTTGTGGCCAAGTGCTAAGGCAGGACTTCCCTCAGACCCTTCCTCCCTCTCATTATAACCTTCCTTCCTTCCTTCCTTCCTTCCTTCCTTCCTTCCTTCCTTCCTTCCTTCCTTCCTTCCTTCCTTCCTTCCTTCCTTCCTTCCTTCCTTCCTTCCTTCCTTCCTTCCTTCCTTCCTTCCTTCTTATTCTCATCTCTTTCCTTCCTCCGTGCTCAGGAAGGGATGATGGGAGGGGGAGAGATTGCCAGCACTGCTGATGTCCATGCCGCCGGCGGCTGTTGCTATCCCACGCAGGCGGGACTGGTCCTGGTGAAAGGGAAGCCTCGTGGCTGCGAGGCTAGGTCAGCAAGCGGGCCATGGAGGTGCTGATGGGAGGGGGGGCATTGATCTACAACCTGGTTATGTTCATCAAAGCCAGAACGCGCTCAGCCTTAGATCCACGGGGCAGCCCTGGAACCAGTGAGGGGCCATCCCGCTGCCTCTGCCCACCCCCTGGGTGTGCGCACAGGAGACAACCAGCACTGGCGTCCTGGGTGAAGTCAGCCTGCGGGGCAAGACAGCTATCAGGGACACCGGATTCCTCTGCCTGCTCGCCCAGGGGGCGAGGGCACCCATTGCTGGTTCCAGGGCTGTCCCGTGGATCTAAGGCTGAGCACGTTCCGGCTTTGATGGACGCAACCAGGTTGTAGATCAGTGCCCGGTTGGCCTGGCTGGCCGAGGTGCTTCCAGAGCAGGTCCCCGGGCCAGATGGAACCACATGGTGGGCCGGATCCGACCTGCAGGCCTTGTGTTTGACATGTCTGATATAGAGGGCAAGTCCCTTTAAACAGATTTTAGAATCCAATGCTGAGAAGAATTGGAATTCTGTAGAAGAGTGCTTTTCAATACTGTCCATGCAAGGATTCCAAGAAAGTTGGCATTATGTAATAATGAAAACAGCTGTGATATTACAGGATAGTCTATAGAAATCTTCCTATGCCCTTACATGTTGTCTTAATACCATTAGATACCAGAAGTATTAGAAGATTGATGGAAAAAAATACAGTTTCATCTGAGAACTCATGAGATCTATTTCAGTTATTCCATGAATGATACACTTGATTCAATTCAAAATTATTAATACTAAGCATTATTTAGAATAGCGTAACCACTTACATTTCAAGAGACTAAACCATTATCTCCACCACAACTACAAATTACATTTTACTTTATGTGGTATAATTCACATGCAGGAGACTCTTATATATGGTGATGGAATACCTTCTCCATGGCTAAGGTTGTCATAGGAGACACAGTTTGTTCTCTAATGCCTTGGTGCTATCCCTTACGCTGTAATATTTGCCTCTTGAAGCAGTGCTAATAATCGGCTGACTACATAGCATTGTATTTATTATTGTTAGGGTTTTTGCCTAATGACAAGAAAGCTAGTCATACAGAATTGAATTAGTTATTAATGGGTCAAAGAGAAAGTCTAGTCTATGGTTTCAGTTGAGATTGAGTTATAAAGTGGTAAGATATTAGACTGCCAGATATTCTAGGGAGTACATGTGCCATGAAATTAAAACAAGCCAACACTAAACCTTTCCTGTTGTTCTTGTAAATGAGGGGTAGGAATTCTTATTTTTTAAAACCCCAGAAGTAGTAAGTAGGGCATCTGGAGTGAACCTACAGAAGTTTAGATCTACTCTGGACAGATGCTAGGATGTTAGATTCTGTAGTGTTGGCCATGCTAAAAAAATGATACCGGAAAATTCTAGTCCAAAGCAGTGGCAACTTCTATATAATAGATGTAACTTTAGATTTGGCAATCAATCTTGAAATTGAGGCTTCAGAAATAATGGAGAAGGAAAAGAAAAAAAATAAGAGAAATGCACACAAATGCCCACTAATATGGTTTATCAACCATCATGTTTTGAATATAAATACAACACAGTCTGCTGAAACTCTCCCAAATGCGTAGAAATGCAGGGATATTTTTATTATGGCGTGTTCTACTTATTTGTTTTAGGAGTTGATGTTTCTACCCATATAGTCTATTTCTTTTTGGTTTACTGCCAGAAGGATCTGTAGGTAGCATTCCAGCTCTGCTTCCTGAGAAGCAACTGCAGAAAGATAGGCAGGGGGGTCATTTAATTTTCCTTTCATCTTTATGCTAAAGAGCATCCATATATCTAAATGCAATTTCTGTGATGCAAAGAAAGGCGTGCCTTTCTTGGTGTGATCTTGAGTCCTTGGGAATTAGCTACTTAAATACTTGTTTCTGTTAATATGATTACTGTCTTACATGAAGAAACTTTGGATGTCATAAAATCACTTTCATATAATCAGTGCAGTACATATACATACTTTGTTCTTCCCTCCCCCATCCTTTATCCTGTTTGTTTTCCTGTTGAGTAACACATGCTAGGTGCAGAATGCAGATGATGATGATGATGCTTCAGTTGGGGTGACCCAATCAACTTGTTCTAATATGCCAGATTGTCTCAGTCTGACAGGAAACATAAGCCCCTTAACATCCTGTTTTTTCATTATTCCTTTTAATGCTGGTTTAGTAAGCTATTATCGAGTGAGAATTTACAATGGAGGTGAGTTTAAATCCATTTTTCCTCTTGCTATTTTAGAAAAATTCTCTTGCTTTAAATAGTCTATTTAAAATTTTCATTTTAAATGTCTTTCAGGATTTAGGACACCACTTTTTTTGCCTTTGTCTTGCATCATGTTGTTTAACAGTTTCCGAAACATAGAAACTAGATTTTTTTTTTAAATTAAAAAATCAACTGAAGTTTTCTCTTTTTAATAGACTTTAGGAAGAAATTTGCAGAATATTTTTTTGTTGAGTATGTTTACTTAATGGAATCAAAACTTGTCACACTTGAGCCACTATTGTGCATCTCTGATGTTAAATTTGTTATTTCTAAAGTTTGTTTTTGATGTTATACCTCTTCTTAGAGGTATAGCAAAACTGGAGTATGCTTATCAGATGTGGAAGAGATGCAGGATGTAAATTACACAGTTTATATATTTTGCTTTACAACAAAGTATACATGAAAAGGTGTAATGGAGTAATAGTAATGTCCATACTGTATACCCTTTATATGGAAAGTTTAGAACTTTTACAAAAGATTTTGCTGTGAAATGTTCTGAAAAGCTAGCAGCATTTAAATTATGAAATAGAAAACGCTATGCATGTGAAAATGAATGGATTTGGTTGCACACATGGATGGGGCTACACACCCATAGAAAGGTAGATTTTATAATGACTATTATTTTATGCATATTGGTACAGTATAATAAGCTTTCTATTTTTAATTCATAAAATTTTTAATTTAGTGGATTTAGGTTACATGAAACTAAGAGTTTTCGTAAGTGTGTCTATTGGCAAGTTATTAAAATTAGTTAATAGGAATAAAGAAATAGAAATTTTCATTTTTCTGATATTTATAGTACGTGTGGAATGTATTTTCAAAAACCGAAAAAGGTTACTGTATTGCTAATATTTCCTAATAATGTTTATAACTTAATTTTGATTTTTTTAAACTGAATAAAAATACTATTAAATGCCATTTAAATTGTTTCCATTTATGCAGATATTTCAAAATATGCCGCTAATTCTATTAAAAGTTCATTTACTTAGGCCCATCAATACTTTTTATTTCATTTGCATTTTCATATTTTCTAAAAAAAATAGTACTATGAGTTCAAAAGAATGTTTCCTGTCTTCCACATAATCAATGAACATTCAAGTTATAAAACTAATCTTACTTGGTTTTTATAATAGTTTGTGCATTCTTGTAAGGTGACTATACTTTCAGTTTTTCTTGGGTGAAAAAAGTGGAATTACTCTTTATTCAGCTCTCTGTATGTATTGTTTTAATTCTATTTATAGAAATAGGGTATGAAACCTACTTCGAATTGACAAATATTGGTGAAGTGTATAAACTTCCTGATATATAAATGTCTTTTTAAAAAAGTGGTAACAAGCCCTCATTTTCCTCCACAAATGCATGCTAACCCATACATTTAAGAGAAATATCATAAATGTGTTCTTTGCTATGTGCTTGTTGTATTGTTATACTGTTATACATGAAAGTTTGAGTCACTTCATGCTTCATATGATTACTTTTTAAAATCTGAGGTAAAATGCAAAGGGGGAATAATATGGATTAAACATACAGTTTTTGCAGTTCTACTCTGTACTTAACTGTAAGCTGGCAATGTTTAGTATTCAGTCCAAACATCAAATTCTGCTCATTATATGTAATCCTGTTTGTAGTTTTGCATGTGAAATGATGTTTTTCTTATCCTTTTTTCAAGGATTTAGATAGGATATACTATCTGTTGGATAAGCTTCCAAAGTGTATACAGTATGAATTATAGATCAGTGGATTCAGATGTCATTCTAAACCATAGTTTAAGCACCATCTGTTGAATAGTACCCAGTTGGCTCCATTCACACATGACATCGTTATACAGATGATAATTGCCAAGATGACATACTTTTGTATTAATGGACATCCCCTCCCTACAATATCTATTAAAATGAGATTTCACTGTACTACAAAGGATGGGATTAGATAACAGATGAAATGAAACTTGAACAAGCTACATTATGTATGGCTTTGAGTAGTGACAACCTGTGATTTAGGACTACCTGCAAGCTCTTCTAGCTGTTGCTCTTAAAAATTGATGGCACAGTTTCCGGCTATTTGATGATGGAAAAAAGATTTGGTACAAGCCTAAATGAATCAATTTATCAGTGTTTTCTTTGTTTAAACAAAGAAAAACTTCAAATATTGGGGGAAATCAAGCATTTCATACATGAATGTATATGATAGGGGTGTTTTCACCTGCTCTTGCAGTATTTTAATGCAGCCAGGAAAAGTTAATTTTCTTTTTAAATATGATCTGAATCACTCAATTGTCTGTTCTGGGTTTTAAGCCCACATTTGTCCAGTATAAGGTTAATATTCTTGATAGCTACAGCTCTGCAGTCTCACATAATTCATTGCTTGTATACACAACATAACTATGGAGTGTTGAATTTGGGATTGACATGGTGTTTGAACCTAGCTGTGCTGGATTATAAATCATGTTTTATTGCTTTTGAGTATCAATCAAGCCTGTGCAGCTCCAAAATTAGTTAAAACAAACAATGGCTTTTATATAAAAATAAACTATAGATATTGAGAGTCACTGCTATATATTACCAGGCTTTTCAAAAAAATGTTGATTTTCTTTCTAGATTCTAATAAGACCATGTTTTTTTTAGACCTTTGATGCAAATGATCTCTACCAAGGACAGAACTTCAGTAAAGTGCTTAGTTCCTTGGTGGCACTAAATAAAGTAACAGCAGGTAAATATAAATCCATTTTATATGTATTTTTTAAATAGTTTTCTAGAAGTTGATTTTTTTCAGTTACTTAACGTCCTTTCTCTGTTAATTTGTATGATTGAAATTTGAATAATTTCAGCTACATATCTTAGAATTTTACTCAACACCATTTGCTTTTCTACTTTTGGGATTGCTTTCGTCCTACTTCTTGTCTGACTGTACAGTGACTGTGAGCTGCAAAATGTAAAGTCAGTTTTCCTTTGAGGCCAAGTCAAGTCCTGTGATTTCATGGACACTTCTATATAATTTTCCTGGCAAGAATGCAAAAGTGATTTCTTTGATTCCTAGTCAAAACTGTAGTCCTGGAACCTCCATTCAAAACACCAATTCAGTTTGATGCCAATTAACTTTTTGAAATCAGCCAAAGTTATTTAGATACTGCTGCATGCAGAATATCATTTTTTAAATAAAACAAATGCACTGATGCTGTGTTCAGTTGACTAATGGTAGCAACAAAGTTAATAGCTATATAGCACTTCAAATTCAAAGGTACAGCGGTGCTTCAAAGTACATGGCAGCATGAACATAGCATCTGTTCGCAACTCTTTAACGTAGCCATGCCTTTTCTTGGAATAACCTAGCTATACTCTGCAACTGCCATGCAATCCAGGGAAGGACACCCTTGATTTCAGAGACTGCAGAGAGATGCTTCATTTGTGACTCCTCTGTTTTGAAGCATCCATTTGCTTTCAGTGGAGTGCCTCTCAGCCCTAGCAGAAAGTAGCTTCAACACTGAGCTTTTACTGCCTTCTCCTAGTTCCATGTAGCAGAGCTGTAGATAACTTTCTAAACATTGGTCACCAAAGGGAAGACAGAGTAAGTTTCAAATGGATTCAGAGACTACATGATATATTTAAGCACTGCTTTGTGTATTCAAATCCCATTGGTATCAGTAGCATGTGCTTTTCTGTAGATGAATTGAGGCTGAACATTCAGCTGACATAAATGAGGGAAGGGTAGTCTGTACATTTAGATCAGCTTTTTCCAACGTAGTACCTAATGTGTTAAATGACTCAACATTTCTTAGTTGTCTTAGGTTTTGACTGAATGATGGGATTTATAGTGTGATTGATCCAGAGACTGCTGGTTTGGGGTATTCTGATTTAGACTAATAAAAATATATAATGAATTGTGAAATTTACTCTTCTAGAAAATCACATATAGAAGCAGCATTCCTTTTAAATTTAATCTGAGAAATTAGATGTGTATATTTTAGTGTAGCTATTATAAAACATCCTCCAGATATTTTAACACATTTCAGGATCCTCAGCCAATATACCAGCATATCTGGAGGGGAGTGCACTATTAAGATTGTTCTAAAAGAAGACTATAATGATTGTATTGCACATTTGGATATGCAGTCAGTTTATTCTGTAATCCTTTCAATTGTGAAAGGGTGCAATTGCATTGCAGATTAATTTGGGTATTTTAAAAGGAGAGAAATTGCATTTAAAGAGCAATTGGGTTTAAAGAGCTAGTTTACAGGAAAACCAATTTCTGTTCACTTTTTAAACTGGAGGCTCAAGGTAATGTACATCTTAACTTTCAAATTCAGTGGGGTTCAGGATTACCTCTGTGCAATATTTTTTGCTTCCAGCCTTAAACTTTACAAGGGCAGCAGGCATAGCTTTTGGTTAGCTTATGACTATTTTTTAAAAGTTAGGAAGTGGTGATTTTTTTGTTTTGATACTTTTGAGTTCCCTCCAATTGATAGAGATCGTCTCCCATCCTGTATCTTCCCTGGTACATCTAGTGTACTTTGGGTTGCAATGTATATTCATGAAGGACATCCAATTTACAAATTTGAGGAATAAGTAAATTGAAGTATACTTATACCTATTTAAATATATTTCCTAAAAATAAATGTAACATTATATATAAAGTAATAGGTAAACATTTAAATGTTATATACATATATATGTGCCAATTTTTTCAGATATTGGTTTAGGGAGTGATTCTGTGTGTGCAAGGCCATCATCTCACCGGATAAAGTCTTTTGATTCCTTGGGATCCCAGTCTTTACACAGCAGAACTTCAAAACTTTTTCAAGGCCAGTATAGAAGTCTGGTAAGCATTAACACATTTTAATAGCTTTTTATTTTTCTTAATCAGAGCTGTAAAGTGAAAAGCTTGTCTCAGATTGATAGCTGATGGTTTGCATCTCAATATTTTTACATTGTTTTGCTTTTCTTGGTTTTTTGAGAAACAGCAAGAAACAGTATCTCCTTGCATTGAGATAGATTGCAGGCAAGAGTCTAGTATATTAATTTATGCTGAAGTATTTTGAAATAAATGAGCTTCAGTGTTTCTCCAGCATGACGAATGGAGAATCCACAGATGGGTTGATCTAGCCTTTCTGCCCTAGAGACTAAGTCAATCAACCTTTGCCACGCCTCTGTCCCTCTGGCTAGGAATCCCCAGTCACGACTTAGTCTTAGCCCAAGAGAGAAGTGGTGAAGGTTGGCTCTTCGTCTTTAGCAGAAAGGCTAAACAACCAGGTTGTACCTTTCCCTTTCCTTCCCTTCTCAGTGCTGATAGCAGTGCTGTGTTTAAACCGCTCTGTTTCAGAGCAGTTTTGCAGGCTTCGGCTGAAGCCTCGAGCTTTACAAGCTCTCCCAGATCTCAGGCTGACCGGATCGATCGCGCTCGCCATTTTGAGCGTCACACGTGTTGTTTCCTAGGAGGGGGTGAGCCCTCCCTTCCAGCTAGCCGGCAAGCCTATTTGGACTAAATACGGTCAATTCGGAAGGAATTAAGCCAGCGATTTCGTTAGCCAACGATAGGAGCGGCTGCCGCTCCAGTTAAATCGGCGCAAACGACGGTGCAGGAGTACGTTTCTAGTGGACGCCATTTTGTAAGCCCATAAGTCGCGCAGAAGACCAGGTTCAAAGAGAGGCTTTTCATGAGTGCTGCTTGTCTAATTCAGCAGCTTGCTGCATATAAGTGCGCTGGCTATTCCATCTCCAAGGCTTTTGCAATCAGACGATATCTACAGCCTCCCAGCCATTATAATTGGTCTGAGCACTACAACGCTTCAGGGCGTGGCTGAGGCCCGCTTCAACGGCCTCCATTCAGCGCTCCTACAAACCCGATTTGGCTGCTTTTACGTGTGCTGGCTATCCATTAACTTGGTCTTGCCGCCACCGACCGGATCACAAGTGAGCTGGCCGTACCATTAAGTTGGTCTTGCCGCCACCAACCGGATTACAGTGAGCTGGCCGTACCATTAAGTTGGTCCTGCCACCACTAAGAGGATTGCAAGTGTGCTGGCCATACCATTAAATTGGTCCTGCCGCCACTAAAAGGATTACAAGTGTGCTGGCCGTACCATTAAGTTGGTCTTGCCGTCACTAAGTGGATTACACGTGTGCTGGCTACACCATTCAATTGGACTTGCCACCACTAACAGCCTTATAAGTACGCTGGCTATTCCATTAAGTTGGTCTGCCGCCACTATCAGGATCATGAGTGTGCCGGCGATTGCCGCCACCACCGCTAGCCACAGCTTGGCTCCTCGTTGCTGGATTCAATTCTCTGCTACATTACTGTGATATCTCTTATTTGCAATGGCAGACGACACTGCAGCTCAGATGTCTCAAAGTGCCTCCAGCAGTTCCTCCAGGCACAAGAAATCCAAGTCAGCCAAACAAGGGGCTGCTGGGAAACTCAGGGCCAGAGCAATCTCTGGCGGAAGGTCGTCTAAAGCTGCTGAGAAAGAAGCAAGCAGAAGGCACCAGGCATTGGAAAAACAATTCTCCAAAGCTGCAAAGCAAAAGGATGTTGCAAGCGTGGGTCAGAGTACTCCTGTTCCCATGGAGGCATCGGTCTTTGGCCCTCCACAAGCTCTGTCGGCTTCTGCTGCCGTACGTGCCTGGTCCCGAGAAGGGGAAACAGGTTAGTTCAATTTTCCCATGGCAGAACAGGTGGAGATGGCTCCCCTTTCCAGTGAGGGGCTTGGCCCTCAGACCATCGCTCCTGCGAAAACAGCTAGACCTCTGGGCCCAGAGGCCACATTCACCCCTACAGCGGCAGGGCTTCGCCCTCCAGAAACTCAGGGGATAGAATTAACAGAACAACTGCAGGTCCTGATTTCTCAGGCTATTGCCCAAGGTGTGGCTTCGACCCTACATCAGAGAGCTCAACCTGAGTCAATTGTATCAGGGAGCCCTTCTTATCTCTCCCAGGCGGAAGCTACCGCTTACCAAGGGTCGGTTTCCCCCTCCCATTCCTTCCGGAGTGGAATGTCGTTCATAGGGGACGAGGAACAGACAGAACGGGGGATATCAGCAGATGAGGACTTATCCCCTGATCCTCCTCCATTCATAGGCCTGTTTAATCCGGCCCTCTTTAAGTCCCTGCTCCACAAGGCCAGGAGCACTGCTCAAATTGGTTCTGAGGGGGTTCCTTAGGCTGAACCTTCCACCAGCCAGGGACCTACCAGTCGTGTTTTTTCAGAACCTACTTTCACTCAGCAGGACATTCCCTGTCCTCCACTTTTCCTCAACACAGTCCATATACAATGGGGGACACCTGGTACCTTTCCATCCCCAGGGGGGACTGACAAAAAGTTGTTCAATGTGGCACCAGCACTGTCAGAGTTGCTAGCAGTCCCCGTGGTGGATGAACCATTAACACCATTGGTTTCTTCCTTCACTGTCTCCGGAGATATAGCAGAGGCCTTGAAATCAGAGGATAAGAAAGCAGAGCTTAATTTCCGCAGGACCCACCAGGCCTTAGCATGGGCGGTAAAGGCAGTTGCATCTACTTCCTTTTTCACCAGAACTTCGCTTCTCTGGCTCCACCAATTACAAGCTAGGGTCCCGCCAGAAGAAGTACGGATGCATCAAGACTTAAATAAATTAGTGGCTGCATCAGAATACATGGCGGACTCATCCTTGCACGCAGCCAGATTTTCCTCTCGGGCATTAGCATCTAATGTTACCTCTCGGAGACTTCTGTGGCTCAGACAGTGGCGAGCGGATGCTAGGTCCAAATGGCGGTTGGCAGCAGCCCCTTACATGGGAGGCCAGTTATTTGGAGAGGCATTAAACCCTTATCTAGTTGACAACAAGGATAAGCTTAAGGTCATGTCCCATCTTCTTAGGAGGGCAGACAGGAGAGTTACTCCCTACGCCCGCAGGCAGTCCTTTCGTTCAGACACGGGGTCGGAGTTCACTCATTACTCCCGCTCTTATCTTCCCAGGCCAGAACGTCAATTTGACAGACCAGGTAATAGGGACAGGCCCAGACAGCAATTTCAGACCAAGCGGCCCTTTCAAGGCGGGGAGGCCGTCCTTTTAGACGGTCCAAGTGACTGCAAGGGTATCCCTCCCATAGGGGGCAGGTTGGCTGTCTTTGCACACAAATGGGAGAACACCACTACAGATCTTTGGGTCCTCAACACCATCAGATTCGGACTGACTCTAGAGTTCAACTCCACCCCACCCCCCCGAGGCATTTTGTCTCTTGCCCATTATCCAAAAATCCGATCAAAAGAGGCCTCCATTCGACATCTCCTGGAGATCCAGGCCATAGAACCGGTACCGGCAGGGCAGAAGGGGCGGGGTTTTTATTCCATTCTGTTCATCGTTCCGAAGGCCTCGGGAGGGTGGAGAGCAATCCTAGATTTAAAGAAATTAAATATCCATTTGACATACAAAAAGTACAAGATGCAAACACTCCAATCCATATTGGCAAGCATCAGAAAGGGGGATTTCCTGACGTCCACCAACTTGACAGAGGCCTACCTACACATTCCCATCCTTCCCGGACACCGGAAATTCCTCAGGTTCTGCTACGCAGACTACCATTTTCAATACAGGGCTCTACCATTCGGCCTGTCATCGGCTCCCAGAGCATTCACAAAGGTCCTGGCGGCGCTGGCAGCGCATCTAAGGACCATTCCGGTGCGTGTCCAGTGTTATCTGGACGACATCCTCATTCAATCCTCATCAGTCCAATTGGCTCAGTCAGACCTGGCATTGTCCATCAAGACCCTCCAGGACCACGGGTTTTCAGTAAATTTTCAAAAAAGCCAGATAGTTCCTCTACCCGCATCCTTCACCTGGGCACGGTGATAGATACAAGGAAGTGCGAGGTTTACCTGTCTCAGGAACGTCGGGACAGCATCCGATCTCTAGTCACCCAGGTTCAAAGGGAACGGGTAGTCACCTTAGCAGTTCTTTCTCAACTGCTAGGAAAGATGATTTCTTGTATAGTGGTAGTTCCTTGGGCCCGACTCCACTCCAGAACCCTACAATGGTTCTTACTACCGTTCCAGAGACTAGGCACCAGTTCCTCCAACCACAGGGTAAGGGTCCCGTCACAGACCCTGAAATCCCTCCAGTGGTGGATCTCCCCAGCGATGACCAGGGGAACCTTATTCAAGGAGCCCAACCGATTCATCCTCACATCGGATGCCAGCTTGTTCGGCTGGGGAGCGCACCTACAATCCCAGTTGGCACAGGGTCGGTGGTCCCGATCAGATCTCAAGCACAACATAAACTGGTTGGAGCTCAGGGCTATACATCTGGCTCTACGCCACCTTCGCCACACAGTGGCAATGCAACATGTTCTAGTCCTCATGGACAATGTGGCAGCAAAAGCCCATGTCAACAGGCAAGGGGGTACCCACTCCAGGTCCCTCGTGGCCGAGGCTCAATTATTGGGAACCTGGGCAGAGACCAACCTCGCTTCCCTCAAAGCCGACCACATCTCGGGAGAGACAAATCAGCAAGCAGATTTCTTGAGCAGGACAACAGTGGACCACTCCGAGTGGCGCCTGCATCCGGATCTCTTCACAGAGATATCGGAGAGGTTCGGTCATCCAGCACTGGACTTGTTCGCTACCCCGGCGAACTCCCAGCTCCTGAGATTCTTCTCCCGGTTCCCATCTCCAGGGGCGGAAAGGGTAGATGCCCTACGCAGCCCATGGCCCAGAGAGCTCCTGTATGCGTTCCCTCCTCTTCCTCTGATCCAGGCAGTTATCCGGAAGATACTGCAGGAACGGGCAGAGGTGATACTCGTTGCTCCACACTGGCCAAGACGGCCGTGGTTTGCCGACCTTGTAAGTCTCTCAATCTCTCCTCCATGGAGGTTTCCTCCAGATTGAACCTCCCTCAGCCAGAGGGTTCTACAACACCCAGAGCCTCAGTGGCTCCAGTTAACCGCCTGGCATTTGAGAGGAGACTACTAACAAAGGAATCCTACTCATCAGAAGTGATTACAGTGATTCAGGCTTCAAGGAGGCCGGCAACGAATAGAATTTATGATTCCACATGGAAGAATTTCGGTAACTGGTGTGGGAGGCAACAGCTAGACCCAGCTACAATTACTATTCCAAGAATTTTGGATTATTTGCTGGAGGGACTTCAGAGGGGTTTGGCACCCAACACAATCTGCAGGCAAGTTGCTGCTCTGTCTACGGTGCTCACATATGGCAACTCAGAGCCCATGGTACGTTCCTTTGTCAGGGGAGCAATCAATAGCAAACCGCCCGTGGTTCACAGATATCCCTCTTGGGACCTGTCCAAGGTCTTACAGGCTCTCACTTTACCTCCATTTGAGCCCGTCAGGACCTCCACTCTACGGTTCTTGACACTCAAGGTCGCCTTCTTAGTAGCCATCACATCAGCTAGGCGCATTTCGGAATTGGCTGCGCTCTCAGTTAGAGATGACTTATGCATTTTCCATAACGACAGGGTGGTCCTATGTTTAGACCCCTCCTTCATCCCCAAAATCAATTCATTGTTTCACAGGGCACAGGAGCTTGTGCTGCCAGATTTTTGTCCTAAGCCGTCCCACGATTTGGAACGTAAATGGCACACCTTGGATGTTCGTAGGGCCTTGCGTCACTATATTAAGCGAACTGCCTCCTTTCGCAAATCTGATTCGTCTCATTCCACCCCTCTTCACTGGGTGAGAAAGTGACTGCCTCTACTATTGGCAGATGGATTAAGGCTTGCATAGCAGGGGCGTACCAGACGCACTCCTTGCCAGTTCGAAGACGAATCACCGCACACTCCACTCGAAGTGCGGCTACTTCTGCGGCGTGGGCGACACAGGCGTCCATCGAGGAGATATGCAAGGCAGCGACTTGGTCGTCTCCTTCCCCATTTGTGAGACATTATAAATTAGATAAGTTTGCCTCCGCTGACGCCTCATTTGGCAGGAGGGTTCTCCAAAGAGTAGTGACAGATAGTGGGACACAGGCCCAGACTTTTTCCCGCCCATAGGGACAGTGAGGCTTTGGTATGTCCCATCTGTGGATTCTCCATTCGTCATGCTGGAGAAGGGGCGTTGTCTTACCTGAACGCCTTTTCTCAGCATGACGATGGAGAATCCACTCCCCCCCTTGGATCCATCCGGTTCTGTGTCAGGGGACTTTGAGCCAACACCACATTGTAAAATCATCAACCGTTGCGCCTTCGTCGTGACTGGGGATTCCTAGCTGGAGGAAGAGAGGCGTGGCAAAGGTTGATTGACTTAGTCTCTAGGGTAGAAAGGCTAGATCAACCCATCTGTGGATTCTCCATCGTCATGCTGAGAAAAGGCGTTCAGGTAAGACAACGCCCCATTTAACTGTGTTGGAATATAGCCAGGGAGTCCTAGAACCTCTTTACTATAGACCATGACACTTTTAATTCCACCTTGTTCATTATGAGCTACCGTTCATCAGCCTAAATCTGATACGCCTCAATTTAATGTGTTAAGTCTTAAATATATCAATTTATCACTGGCATATTGGTTAATTATTTTTCAGTTTCAGCTAAAAATAAAGTTACTACTATAGAGATCAACAACAGTTCTGTACCCCAACGTGTACATATAAACTGGTTGATAAACACGAGCCAGCCAGAATGATGACAAAATGATAATATTGTTCAAATAACTCTGTTTGATTTGCCATAATTTAGAACTTAAAAAACAGTTCTAATGCAGTTAATGTTATCAGAACAGTAACTGATTAGGATTACATACAGTTGAAAGGTTGATTATATAATGTTTAAAAATATAGAATCATATATGCATGTAGGTTGAAGAAGCAAATATGTTAGCTTTACCTTACAATTCATTGTTAATTTTTTTATCTAAATATTTTGTTCTTTTGAAAAGTATCTAAAATGTTATTATTTTACTGGTCTCATCATTTCTAGGATATGACAGATAACAGCAACCACCAACTAGTGGTAAGAGCTAAATTTAATTTTCAACAGACAAATGAAGATGAACTTTCTTTTACAAAAGGAGATATTATCCATGTTACAAGAGTAGAAGAAGGAGGCTGGTGGGAAGGAACTCACAATGGCAAAACAGGATGGTTTCCCAGCAACTATGTGCGAGAAGTAAAATCCAGTGGTGAGTTTCAAGAGTCTGCCTTTCTCAATAACCTTAAATAAATTTGGTAGCTATTCAGAAGTATAAATTACTTTACTTTATTTATTGGAATTTATTAGCTGCCCAATTCCAGTGGAGAAATGTATTAATGTAATAATGCCAATACATTACAATATCCAAAATTCTTGGGAAGAACTGGATGCAAACAAAGGTCAACACCAGCTAAAGAACTGGCAGCTGTGATTTCACAATGTTGTGTAAATAACAACAACAACAACATATGCCCATCCCAGGTCTTTGGGAAGGACTTGATAGGTAGATAAAAATGCCAGATCCAATTTAAATATCTGGTCGAGTGCGACGAATCATCAACATAATAAAATAAGCAAGACCTGGTGGGACCATAAAATATAGAAAGTAATAGAAAATGAAGAAACTAAAGTGCTGTGGGACTTTAGAATTCAAACAAACAGGCATTTGACACAGAACATCCTAGACTTATCGATTATTGATATGAAAGACAAAAAAGTCTGGATAGTGGATTTTGCAGTTCTTGGGGATAGCAGAATAGAAGAGAAAGAACTGGATAAAATCACAAAATACAAACACCTTCAAATAGAAGTAGAATGTCTGTGACAAAAGAAAGCAAAAGGTAGTACAAATAGAGCCTTGGTTCAATCCCAGAATATCTGGAGCACTACTTGAACACCATCAGCATTGATAAAATCATCATTAGTCAATTGCAGATGGCAGCTCTACTTAAAATAGCTTACATCGTGCAATAATACCCTTTACACTATCATGCAACAACATCTGCCTATTCCAGTTCCTTGGAAGAATTTGATAAGTGGATAAAAATGCCAAATCTGCTCTAAAACTGGCTGACCTCTTGGTCCTTCTGCCCCTCCAAATCTTCTAGATGGATTACAGCTGTTCATGCTTTCCTAGTTCTAAAGATAGTAGTGTATTCTATCTAGAATGAGAGACATTTCTTTGACAAAAAAGTAATACATCTCTATATAATGAGACATAAAAGCTGGAAGAGTGACACTTGCAATAGTTTTTTTTTAAAAATCTGGGGAGGAGATATAGTGCATTTTGTATAAGCACTGGTTTTTGCAAATATAAAGACTTGCAAATCATTTAATTGATAGCAATTATTTTCATCTTTAAAGTGGAAGTTCTTTTGGTAGTGACTTTCATATATTTGTATTCCTTGTGTATTATAATAAATATGTTGTTTTTAATCACCAAATACTTGTGCGTTTTGTCATGTAAAGTTTTTGAAATTGTCTTTTGCTGAATTGACCTGATTATCTTTTTAATGTCTTGACTAAATAAGGTAAATCAAGAAAAGGTTTTATGCCTATATACATGACTTCATTTCTCTTTCCTTTTTGCTGCTTCAATTAACCATAGTTTGCTATTATATGCCAAGTGAGAAATCCCTTTTTTTCTGGATGGCATATATTGAGAAACATGTTCAATAAAAATTTCCTGGCATTTTTTTCTGCATCTTTCCCTTATTGGAAAAGGAAGGGTGAAATAGAGCTCATAGGCAAAAAGGTTTTGATATACCTTAACTGGGCTCCAGCGCAGTTCATGTGCTCAGTATATAACTTAAATCAGTCTGGATATTGTCTTAAGTGCATTGTTTCAGTATCAGGTTTTAAGATGTGAAAATATATTTTATTGCTGAAATAATCTTTGTTTCAGAAAAACCTGTCTCTCCCAAATCAGGAAGCTTAAAAAGTCCTCCGAAAGGGTTTGATACAACTGCTATTAGCAAAAGCTATTACAATGTGGTGAGTGACTTTATGTAAATCTTATTTGGTTTTTGTTTAGGTTTGTACATTGAAATCAGTATATTTTTCCAAAGGATATAGATCTGCAGGACCTAGACATATTTAAAACAAAGTCAATGGTACCTTAAAAACCAGCCATGCCTACCTTGTGACCAGCCAAGAACCAGGAATTTCATCTCTTATCTATTTTTATAATCTAGAAGACTTGGCATCCATTTTCATCTTCTGTTTGTGTATTCTACAGGTGTTTAAGGACTTACCTTAAAAATTATATAGCCTATTTTCTTTTAATGTTATAAGCCACCCAGGATTACCTATGTGAGTTGCATCCTCATCATCCTCATCCTCATCATCATATTGGAAGGGACCTTGAAGGTCATCTAGTCCAACCCCCTGCTCAGGCAGGAAAGCCTATACCAGGGGTCGGCCACCTGAAACATTGAAAGAGCCGTTTCCCTAAAAAAAAAAACCCCTGGGAGCCGCAAAATGTGCCCGCGCATGCCCGTCCGCGCATGCGCGCTGTCCGCGCATGCCCGTCCGCGCATGCCCGAACGGGTGCGCATGCGCGCATGCCCGAACGGGTGCGCATGCGCGCATGCCCGAACGGGTGCGCATGCGCGCATGCCCGAACGGGTGCGCATGCGCGCATGCCCGAACGGGTGCGCATGCGCGCATGCGCTCCCCCCAAATGGCGGAGGAGGCTCCGGAGCCGCAGGTGATAGCTCAAAGAGCCGCATGCGGCTCCGGAGCCGCGGGTTGCCGACCCGTGGCCTATACCATTTCAAATAAATGGCTGTCCACTCTCTTCTTAAAAACTTCCAGTGTTGGAGCATTCACAGCTTCTGGAGGCAAGTTGTTCCACTGATTAATTGTTCTAACTGTCAGGAAATTTCTCCTTAGTTCTAGGTTGCTTCTCTCTTTGGTTAGTTTCCATCCGGTTGCTTCTTGTTCTGCCTTCAGGTGCTTTGGAGAATAGCTTGACTCCCTTTTCTTTGTGGCAACCCCTGAGATATTGGAACACTGCTATCATGTCATTAAACTTCTCTTCATTAAACTAGACATACCCAATTCCAGCAACCATTCCTTATATGTTTTAGCCTCCAGTCCCCTGATCATCTTTGTTGCTCTTCTCTGTACTCTTTCTAGAGTCTCAACATCATTTTTACATCGTGGTGACCAAAAACTGGTTACAGTATTCCAAGTGTGGCCTTACCAAGGCATTGTAAAGTGGTATTAATACTTCACGTGATCTTGATTCTATCCTCTGTTAATGCAACCTAGCACTGTGTTGGCTGTTTTGGTAGCTGCAGCACACTGCTGACTCATATTTAAGTGATTGTCCACTAGGACTCCAAGATACCTCTCACAGTTGCTACTATTGAGCAAGGTACCACCTATACTATACCTGTGCATTTGGTTTTTCTTGCCTAAATGTAGAACCTTACTTTTTTCACCATTGAATTTCATTTTGTGAGATAGTGCCCAATGTTCAAGTCTGTCAAGATCCTTCTGATCGTAAGTCTATCTTCTGGAGTGTTGGCTATTCTTGCCAGCTTGGTGTCATCCACAAATTTGATGAGTTCCCCATCTATCCCCTCATCCAAATCGTTGATGAAGATGTTGAAGAGCACTGGGCCCACAACAGAGCCCTGGGGCATCCCACTACACACTTCCCTCCATGTAGATGCAGTTCCATTGAGACCACACGCTGAGTACGGCTGGTCAGCCAGCTACAAATTCATCTGGTGGTGATGCTGTCTAACCCACATTTTTCTATCTTATCAAGTAATAGGTTGTGGTCTACTTTATCAAATGCCTTACTGAAGTCCAAGTAAATTATATCCACAGCATTCCTCTGGTCCACTAATTTTGTCACCTGGTCAAAGAATGCAATAAGATTTGTCTGGCATGAACTGTTTTTGACAAACCCATGTTGGCTTTTGGTAATGACTTTGTTTGTCTCTAGGTGTTCGCTGATTTGTTGCTTGATTATCTTTTCCAAGATCTTCCCAGGTATTGAGGTCAGGCTGATAGGTCTGTAGTTTCCTGGATCCATTTTTTTTCCTTTTTTGAAGATGGGAACTACATCAGCTCTTTTCCAGTCCTCTGGTAGTTCCCCAGTGCTCCAGGATCTTTGAAAGATATAGTTCAGTGGTTCTGAGATCACATCTGCCAGTTCCTTGAGAACCTTGGGGTGTAATCCATCTGGTCCTGGTGATTTGAACCCGTCTAGGCTGGACAGGTGCTCACTTACCATTTTCTTGCCTATCTTAACTTGTGTTTCTAATCTGTTTTTACGGTACTGTTTTTGATAGGTTGGACTGTTTTTTCCCTTTGTGTAAATATGGATGCAAAAAACGAGTTGAGTAGTTCTGCTTTCTCCCTGTTACTTGTCACCTTCTTGCCACTTTCTCCCACTAATCATTTCTTTAACTTTTTTCTTGTTTTTTACATGTTGAAAGAAGCTTTTTTTGCAAGCCTTAGTTCATTTTGAGCCTTAGCTTTCCTCACTTCATCTTTGCAGGCTCGGGCTATTTGCTGATATTCTGCCTTAGTTATGTGCCCCTCTTTCCACTTGTTATAGTTGTCCTTTTTGTCTTTCAATTTATCAGAGAGTTCTTTATGCAGCCATGCTGGTTTCTTTTGAGAGCTGTTATTTTTCTTCTTCGTTGGTATTGTGCTAGACAGGGCTTTTATAATCTCACTTTTCAAAATTTTCCAAGCTTCTTTTTTTTTTTGTAACAAATTTTATTAGTTTTCCAATTTTAACGTCCGTATTTAGAAAGCAACGTAGTGACTGAGTAATCAATAATTCAGTAACAGCATTTTTAGTACATATCTCAGGTTACATTGTCAAAAATTCCTTCTCTATTTCCCATTTACATTTGATATAACATAGTTAAACTAGTAAATTTCTAGCCATAGCAAGCTCAATTAAAGCATTTATCAATCTATCTTTTGTTTATACATTACATATCCTGTTTTTAAGTTTTACCTAGTTCTTAATTTCTAATTACAGTATTCCAATTTTAACCTTTAACTTCCATAATATTCAAATTTCTGGTAACCCAAGTTTCCTTTATTTCACTAGACAAAAGTTATGATGTCTAAAATACACATATTACTTACTTAGATATATTCTATTTTTATTTCATAAACATTTTCTAATTCTCATCCTAGTACATCACAGCTTACTAATAGAGTAACCTTTATTGTCTCAAATCCATCCATCGTCTATATTTTCTGGGCTAAGGCTGATTCCTAATATTTAATTTCCATTTCCCTTATAAATCTGAACCCTAATTATTAAGCCAATTAGTCCAACAACATTTGAATCTAATAGTCATATTTCCCTTTGTCTCCAGGTCTCCCTTTAGCCCATTAGTTGAGACTTTAGGATCTCTCTTAATAAGTCAGAAGGCCCCATTTTTTAAACCTAACTCTAGCTTTCTTTTTCTGCCAACCAGGTTTTCATACCCATGTCTTTTAAGTTATCAAACAGGTCTCCTTTCATTCTGGTACATGTTACTTGAATCAAAGGAGACCGTCTAGTCATCAATTTTTCAAAAGAGCTGGTCCATTTATAATCATTAAGTTGTTGCCCTGGTAATTCAAGTCTCGGTATTTGTTCTAGTGTCTTTATCTTCAATTCGGTCTGGTCTTCGTCTTCCTCAGGTTTCTTCTGGTTTAGGTAAAAAGTCATGTCCAATTTTATAGTTATTGATTGATTATCTAGGTTTTCAATGTGCTGTCCTCGTTGATCTTTAGCATCCTCTGTTTTGGTATTACTTTGTTCTGCTTCTGTTACTTTTTGAGTTGTAGGTTTTTTGGTTGCAATCAGGATTTGATTGTCAGAATTTTCAATATATTGTTGTTGTTCCTTGAAGTCCTCTGTCTTAGTATTGATTTCTCCTGCTTCTGTTGTTTTCTGAGTTGTAAATTCTTTGGTTGGAATCTGGGTTTCAGTTTGTAAGTTCAAGCTGGCGCCTTTGTCTTTCAGTCTGGATTTAATTATCTCAGTAGCTTCAAGGATTTTTTCAAGTATAAGTTTATAGTCAAGGAAAGTTTGTTGCTGGTCCCCCTCCATTTCTGAAATATTTATAGATAGTCCTTTAGTGGAGGCTAATTTTTTAAGCAAGAGTCAGTGAATGTTCACCTCCACAGTTCTTAAGAGCCAGTTTCAGCTCCCAATCTTTAGATAGTACCAAGGCCAGATCTAGGTTGTAAACAGGTCTCTTTACCAGGGATATTCACTTGCTATACCAGGCTTCACCACAAGATGTCCCCGGTGGCCTTTAAAATCCTTTTCAAGCAAGTTAAACTTTTAGCCAGTTTAGGTTCTTCTTCTTTTTTTTTTCCAAATAGTTAAGATAGTTCCCAGAAACTTTTTGGGTCGCCAGAACCAAGAAGCGTGTAAGTCCAATTACTTAAATATATTTTTCAGGGCTTTATCTCCCCTATGTAGGCAGCCGCCGCCATTTTAGAGGGTGGGAGAAAGACGTTCCCTTCCCTCTCTCCTCACGGGGAAGCAATTTCAGAGAGCTTTTGCAGGAAAAAATACTTGGGGTAAAAAGAAGGTAGGGTCTCACCCAGTTCCTCCGTGGTGCTTTCAAGTGCTTAGTTGTAAGTTTGGCCTCGGCTGGAAACGGCATTAATGATGGGCCATGTGGGTGGCCAATCTTTTCTCTGTCGGTCCGAAGAGCTGCTCCAGATCAAACGGAAGGGCTGTCGCCCTTCTGCGATCAATCGGAGGTCCTCTTCCTTGCTTGTCGCCCCTCCAAGGCGACTTTTGACCCCTTTCAGGGTCCCCCGGCGAGAGAAAACCGGACGGCGGAGGGAGCGACCGCCTCGCACGTCCGCCAGAGCCGCGATCCGGAACCGGAAGCCCAAATTTCCCAAGCTTCTTGAGTTGTTTTCCCCTTGAGGATTCTCATCCATGGAATCCTTCCCAAGCTCTGTCTAAGTTTGTTGAAATTAGCTCTCTTAAAATCCAAGACTCTAGTTTGACTGTGTTCTATTGCTTGTGCTTGCATAATGTTGAACTCCAATATTGCATGGTCACTCCCCCTAAGGTTCCTGTGGTTTTGACACCTTCTATCATTTCATCTCTGTTAGTGAGAATTAAGTCCAATATGGCTGATCCCATAGTTCCCTTCTCTACTTTTTGGGAGAGAAAGTTGTCTGCTAGGTTTGTCAGGAATCTGTTTGATCTTCCACTTGGTGCAGAGTTTGTCTCCCAGTTGATGTCAGGGTAATTAAAGTCCCCCATTACTATTGTGATGTGCTTCCTACATACTTTAGTTAACTGGCTAGCAAAAAGTCCCATCTATTACCTGTTTGGTTGGGTGGCCTATAGTATACACCTATGGCAATGTCATTTCCCCCCCCCTTTTTTTTTTTATATTGACCCAAATGCATTCAAGACAGTTTTCATCATTGTTGTGCTCTATTTCTGTAGAGATGTAGTTATTTCTTATATAGAGAGCAACTCCAACTCCTCTTTTATTCGGTCTGTTTCTTTTAAATAATTTAAATCCCTCTAGCTGTGTGTTCCATTTGTGGGTTTCATCCCACCAAGTTTCCGTAATGGCAACAATATCATATCTGCCCTCATTTACCTGAATTTCTAATTCACCCTATTTGTTGCTCATGCTCTGTGTGTTGGTGTATAGACATTTGAGTCCTTTATGACTAACCCTGTGTTTACTTTCTACATAACCTGTGTGATGCCTGAGTTCCCCTATTTTCTTACCACCTGTTTGATTAGTGCACTTTGTGTGGTACTCTCTATTAAAAGCTTAATTTTGATTGACAGCAAGGTTGATATTCTTGTCCACACACACATCTATGTTTCATGCACTGATTACCTTATACTTTTTAGATTGCCAGGGACAGGAATGTTCTGTGTCAATTAACTCACTGTCCCAGTTGTTCAGTTTAAATATTTCTCCAGAAAATCTGTGAATTTATTGCCAGATAACTCAGTCCCTTTCTTTGATGGATGCAAACCATCTCTTTTGTACACTTTTTCATTGGACCAACTGGAGACATTGTGACTAATATAACCAAAGCCTTCCCCTTTACACCACTCCTTTAGCCACATGTTGAATTCTGCTATACACTGGCCTTTTCCATTTTGCTCCTTATACACTGGTAAAACCTCTGAAAAAGTAAGCCTACAGCCTATCCTGCTAAGCTCCTGCCCCAAGCTCTGGAAATCATGCTGCACAGAGAGTACATCTTTTTGGGACAGATCGTTAGTGCCAAGATGTACAATAGCATCCACATCATACTCCTTGCTGGCATGCTCTTCTTGCATGACTGGTGTGTAATACCTGATTCACACTTTCCCCTGTCCAAAACAAATTCTTCATCTCGGATCATGATCCCCTGCTTATTTGAGTTATCATCATCCCAATTACCTTGACCTGTCTCCTTAGTGTCTCTAATAAGGTCAGCAAGGGCCCTATATCTGTTATGCAGCGAAAGCTTTGTGTTTATGGTTCACAGCTCTCACCCTGCCAGATCCCACGGTTGTCCATACTGCCCTTTTCCTGCAGGATCTTTGTGGTAGAGGGGGCTGATAGATTATATAAATGTATATAGTAAAAAATTGTATAATAAATACTGGCTGATTCTGAATAATATTTTGCATGGTTATGTCCACTGTTAGCCCTTACGTCCCTATGGTCGCATGTAGCATATAGGTTTGATGTCTGTGCAGGAACCTTGTCAGTATTTTATAGGGGAGAGATTAGAAGTTTGCCTACTTCACTTCTGAGAACACATTGTATTCCAGATAAATTCTCATTTGAGTGCTGAATTTGCTGCCTTGTGTAAACTTCAGTTGCTCCTCATTTTTGAAGCTAATCACATGCCTATTTTTTTTTAGTTTGTTTTTCTCTGCTTTCTGACTGTATTTTTCCTTTTTATTGCTTATTGCTTATAGCTCTGAGTTCTTTTTCATTTTTGGTTAATAGACCCAGAGGCTTTACTCTTGCTCTGGGAGTATGTGACTCCCTCTGATTCCTGCATTTTTGACCAAATATTTATTGAACTGACTCCCTGCTATTACCATTCAAGTCTTCCATTAATCTTCTGTGAATGAGGCCTTAAAGTTGCAGTCACTGTTGAATTTGCAGATGTCCATACTAACTACTTCCTGCATTACACCAATCCCCAACATTTTCCTATTAGTTGCAGAGCCCAAGATTCACATACTATACAGTCTTGTCTCTGTCTTTGAATACTGTCTTTGTCAGTTTGGATACTTACAGTCCTGAGTCCATTTTGAACACTGCTGACGGTAGGGTACAACTATGGATAACTGTTGATACATACCTAATATTACATTTAAATTATCTTAAAAACCCAGCATTGCTAAATTGGTACCATAAGACATACACAGAATTGTACTACTGTTCTGCCTCTTGAATATTCCTCATCATTCCCAAAGCTATTATATAACATCATTACTATGTCAATACCATTCGCATCAAGTATTTTGCTTCAGTACTAATTTTTTTTAGTTGGGAGCTGTACTGCCAGAGGCTGTCTCCATGCCACCTCTTTGATGTTATTATGGTAATAGAATGAGCCTACCTTTACAGTTCTATCTATATTTATCTTGCTGGCTTAAAAGATTTTAGAAATTCCTTGAGAACTAGCAGCAAGTATAACGGATACACTGGAATATTATACTGATTATAATTTTTCATTTTAGTGTTAGTCATAATCTATGCACTAGATGGGCTGGTTGATAATCACAAATACCCCCAGATTTCCATTTTCTTACCACAATTTTTTTTCTGCTAGTTGAAAATCCAGATGGTTCACTAAGAATTGTCTATAACTCTTGTTTGCATTTCCAGTCTTATTTCAGAAAGTGGCAAAACGATAATAAAATTTACCATTTTTGCCACTTTTCCAAAATTGGAAAAATTTGCAAGGATGAAAGGGTTTATATTTCATCACCCAATCTCCAGCTGTATAATCTTAAAATGGAAAAAAAATGAACAAGATGCTGGTAGGTGTAAAGGGATAAAAACAGATATTATGTATTTAATACTTTAGTGTCACTGTGTCTTCTTCATTTGTGATGGTTAGGTTATAATACCTGTAACCACATTTTTGATAGGAGAAAATAATTATCTTTCTTGAACATCTGTTGGATCATAGCAAAATCTCACAACAGCTTTTAGAGTGAGACCATGTAATTGACAAAATAATAAATGAATGCCTTTTGCCATATGACAGACTGTGTATTAAAATCTATAGCAGGTGTTTCAGACCTATATAGCTGATTTTTTCCAGAAAACTAAAACTCGTCCAAATGTTTTCTTTGATGTTTCTTATAGAACTAAAACAATGGGTGCAGTGGCCACTGTCCCAGAGATTAAGACTGTAATTGATTAATGGTTTGAGTATACAGTAATTATTTTTCTAGCTTTTTTTGAAACTGGTATAATATAATCTAGGTTAATATTAAATAATCTTGATATAGAGCTACCAAGTTGAATTCTACATTGGATTATTTCAGAAAGTAAAATGAACGTACAAGGATTACTATGGATCTTTGATTTAGATCATTCCATATTCTGTATAAGCTAGAATTTTTAAAAGATTGCTCTGAGCCATGGATGGAGACATATATGTAGTATGCATAGAAGCGGGGAAATCATGCACCATTGTTTTCAGCAATAGTTCCTAAATATGTGACATGACAAAATTCATCATTAGGGAATATATTATATATTTCATGTTTTTGTGAAATAGATCTGGGTTTCGGTATACCTAACAGTGGAAGACACCTTTAAGAAATTACGTTTTAAAGCAATGCTGTACAAAAGGTTTTGCTTTAGGGAAAATAGCTAGACTTTGCGTGAATGAACTTTTGATGTACTTTATTTTTTCCTGTGCTTTCTGACTGGATTGCTCACATGGGATTCTCTGTGCGTTTCATTTAAAATCCACATTGTAAAAGCTTACCATCTCTGTGAAAGCAATCCACATTTAGTACTTAATTTCATCAATTGGTGATGGGGTTTTCAGAATCAGGTTGGAATATTATGGGGTCTTGTAGCAGTCAGAATGCAAAAAACAGGAAAGAGGAGAAAGATGATTATTAAAGTAGAAACATATGATGGGGACCTCAGAAATTACTAAGTGCGGCCATGTAAAATGTGCTGTACTAATGCTGCAATTATAGTGCACAATTTTTTCTGCATTGGTGATAAATATGGCATCTGTGTAAAAGAGAGAGTGTAAAAAGTAAACATGTATTACTTTTTGAAGAAAATATGTTTGTATGAACCCTAAAATTAAAACAGGCTTTTTAAGCAGTTTTTTATGAATGTGGCAAATGTAAGAGGATTTAAAGAATTAAGCCCTTTTTTTGAGAATGCACTTTGCTTTGATTAAATTGTTATTGTCTTTGTTAATTCATATTCAGTATTAAATTGTTTTATTTATATAATCTTTGTTCAATTTAGAGAGGATAACTGTGTTTATTTTAACTTCAAAAAATAATTTATCAACCCCTAAAAAGATAGTTGAATGGAAAACATATTTAAATTAAATGCATTTTTATGATTATTGTCTCTAAATAGCAATTTGATCTGTGCAATTAGAACACACAACAGAATGTATTGGTAGCATTTGATAATCTTTGTAGTATTTGAAAACCTGGCTGAATGAGTTGCTTGGTGGATCCTTATTTTAGACTCTCCTTCCCACAACTTAAGTCAATTATTTACCTAATTTCTTCTTAGATTGGAAAACGGTTTGCTGATTTTCTGTTGTTTAGCCTAAACTCCTTTCAGTAATCTGCTGATTGTATGCTATTGCGTTTTACTTTCCAAAATTTAAATGGACTAATCTTTCTAATTTTGTAGTTTTCAAATCTTTTTTGTACTGTACTTTGAAACTGCTGTTTTCATAGTTTATAAGTTCTTTGTAACATCTGTCATTCCTAGTGCTTAGTGCAGAATGGAGACATTTTAATCTTTGGGGCAGGAGTCAAGTTACCAACAAAAGAATGAACTCAGAAATAGTCTCCCTTCCTCCTCCCCTTTTCAAGTGAATAGGCCTATTCAAGGCCCCCAAACTGAGCTCAGCAACACTAATGAAAGAATCTACAAATTCTCAGTTTTAAATAGTTTAGCCTATCCCTTGTTTCATCAGATTTTCATTCAAGCATGAATAACTGTTTTATATACCAAGCAGGCTATAAATTGGCTGCATTGTATAATATCTGAAGATTATAAGACTCCTGGGAGACTGATCCAGTTTGACTGTTTTTTTTCTTAATGTTTCTTAATTGTAACATTCTGATTTAAAGTTTTATGTGTTTTAGGTGCTACAGAATATTCTGGAAACAGAAAATGAATATGCTAAGGAATTACAGATGATGCTTTCTAGCTATCTACGACCCTTGCAAACTAGTGAAAAGTAAGTGCATTTGGCCATAAAAAATGTTAGAGCTAGTTGGGAGATCCAGAGCCAGTGTTGGACGTGGTTAGTACCGTAGTTGTAAATTTACAACCACAATTGAGACCCAAATTTCCATCACTAAGCGATACAGTCATAAAGCAAGACTGACTTATGATAGCAATCTTGGCACTCCCCATTGCAATAATTAACTGAGAATTATGGGTTGTTAAGTGAATGAGAACAGTTTGTTAGAAAAGTGCCAGTCAGAAAGACACATAGAAATAATATGTTGCCATTCTTAAAAAAATTGATCACTTATCACTACTGTTTTTAGATGGCATTACCCTATACAGTATATTGAATTAGTTTGTAAGAGTCAGTTGTATTGCCTCCTTTTGTCTTGACTCTATCAAAGTCTGCTCTGGATACTACTTGCTTTCTAATTTCTTCAGGTATTACACACCTTCAACTGCAGTTCTGTTTACACTGCTTATATGTTCACAATATGGATTATTTTATGGTGGAAGAGAGCAGCCAATTTCCTAAATGAAAGGAGAAAATGTCTTAGATAGAATATGTGGTCAGTGCAAATTGTTCTATTGTATTATGTTGGGTAAAAGTGTCGAAGGAATGGCAAAGCTGGGGGCAGAGTAAAAAAGGGATCAGCCTAGAATCCCTATGTAGCCACAAATAAACTAAGTCCACCACCCCCCTTGATTGTCCTTGACCCTTATCCAACTGTAACCAAGTGCTGACCGTAGTTGAGAAGATTCCTGTATATAGGCTTTTAGCATGAAATCAGTTTAATTGAACCAATCATGTGTGGACTTGGTCTTTTGGGCCTGACAAAAAGGTAGGATTGAGGAGTAAACAAGACAATTCCCTGAAGCCAAGGTTAATCCGAAAGATTTTGCTTTTTTTTTAGAAGTATTTTGTTTTAATGTCCTTATTTATTTGGTTACAGATTAAATTCTGCAGATACTTCATATTTAATGGGAAACCTAGAAGAAATTAGTTCTTTTCAACAAATGCTTGCACAGTCTTTAGAAGAATGCACTAAGTAAGTACTGGGGGTATTGTTTTTTATTCTTTTATATTGGGTTTTATTATTTGTAAGCTGCCCAGAATCATTAAGAGTGAGTGGCCATATAAATCTTCTAAATAAAATAAAATAAATCTTTATATAAGTCAAAAATGAAACTTATCAGCTCTGAAGTAGACCAAGTCAGGAAACAGGCTCTACAAGAACTTATACCGAGTGAATCAAGACAGAGCAATCTTGAGCTTCTTCCTCACTTTTCTCTCCCCTCTAATGGCTGATGAACACTTCATGTAAGGCCATTTCTGTTCTCCTATATAGAACTTGCTTTTCATTTTTTATATAAAATTCAAATTAAATTTTATTATGGCCTGAGACCACTGTGCTTAGAAACATACAAGCAAATAAAATGTCAGAGTAGCTATATAACTATATACCTAAAAATTCAGAGAACAATTTTATTCATTGCATTTTCTGTGTTGTCACTAACTTTTAAAATTACTTTTATTTTACTTCCAATAACAGCATAAATCAAGGTTCATCCATAGTTTCATAGATCACAAAGATCATTAAAATTACAGGTATTAATGTAATAATATAATATTTTCAGATTTGATAAATATGCAATTGACCACTTTTTTAAGATGAGCAATTAACCATACTGTTAACAATTTTCAATTGTTAAATTATTGAGGAACTTCCACTGTTGAATATTTATTTATTTATAGCATTTCCACCCAACTTGGAGAATGTGACTTTGGGAGCAGACAAAAAAACCAATAACAAAAATGCCAAAAACAAAATATCAATGCTAGTTAAAAACCAGTTAATAGGTAATCAGGAAGCAAAATTTATTCAGTGTCCCCAGATGAGAACTTTTTTCATGGTGATGCAAACGTGGAAGAAAGAGCCATGTTTTCACTGTCTTTTAAAGACCTGCAGGGTTGGAGCCAGCCATAAATTGAGGAGGGGAGGGGATTGTTTGGGAGTAGGTACCACCATAAAAATGGCATGTGTCTAGGTCCCATAAAATGATAGTTTCAAAATTGGTCCAAAAGTGTGCTGTATCTGTTGGAGTGTGAAGGAATCACAGATATAGTGGGAAAAAGTCATCCTGAAGATCACTTGGTTCTGTGTCATGTAGGGTTTTATAATTTCACTGGAAGCCAGTGCCGCTTGTGGAATAATGGTGCTACCTAGGCATGCTGAAAATCAGTCGTAACTACTACTATGCTACTGCATTCTGGACCAATTGTAGCTTCCAGATGATCTTCAAAGGCATCCCCTAAATCAAGCATGTCAAACTCGCGACGTCACGTGACATCACCAACGTATCGTGACTTTTCCCCCATTGCCGGCAATGGGGTGGGTGCGGTTTCGGCGTGACGCATCCTGCCCGCGGGCCGGCAGTTTGACATGCCTGCCCTAAATTATTAATTTAGCTGCTAAATATAAAAATATAGTATGGTTCCTTATTATGAAATTTAGCATTAATTCCCTTGAAAATATATTTCAGGAGCACATTCTATTATTTTTTTTGTTTAATCTTACTTCTTAATTATTTCAGTATTTTCTTCCCCCCAAAAGCACAGTTTTTTCACATATGCTCACCACAGATGAAAAAGGTTTCCTTCTGGTGACAACCTTGCCAACATTTTGTTGGGTAGTTGTGAGATATTTGTTCTATTCTTACTGAAGTTGCGTACCAACTCTGTACTGTTATTCCACTGCAACTATTTCCATATAAATAGTTGCAGTGGAATAACAATATGTCTCAAATGTGCTGCTTTACGATATAATCTTAAAAATGAAACTTCCAGACCTGCTTTATCTAGGGCTGTTATTAAGCATGACTGTTTCTGTAAACTTAAACAGTCTTTACTGAAACCATTTTTAACCACAGAATATAAAATCCCCCAGCATTTCAAGAGTACCATTTCAGATTGAATAAGTGGCTGTACACTACTTCCACAATTATTCGTGCAGGTGTACTCACTAGATAGCTAGTGAGCCAGGTTCACATTTTGCATTTTATTTTATTATTTTATTTATTTATTTCATTTTTTATTATTTAATTATTTATTATTTTATTATTTAAAACATACTGTAAAACATACAGTAGCTATTCATCTTGCAACCAACTCTTCATTTTTTATTAATATGCCTTTAAATAATTTGGGATTGAGATACTTTTGGCATTGTAGATAAATCACTAAGATGGTTCTGGTGAGGACTTTCAGCATATGTCAAGAACTGTGGAGTCCTCATGGGCCTTTGTAGTGCTGACACCTTCACTCTGAAATATTCTCTTTCTTGAAATCTGGAAACCATCTATGATTACTTCCTTTCAGAAGCTAATGGAGACCTGGCTTCACTTTAAGAATGGCTTTATTTTTCTTTCCCCCTTTTTCATACTTGTTAAAATGATTGTCAGCTTGAACTGAATTGAATTATACCAAATAGTAATTAGTGTAAAATATAACATTAATGTTTACTCTATTTTAATTGTTGATTGAAAATAATATTTTATAAAGTGATAGGCAGATATATTAAATAATAATTTGTAAAACTATTTCCTGCTACTTTGTTTCACTCATTATCTTTCCATCCCTATAAGAATATTTATATGACTTTTGAGGTCAGTGTCATCGGTATCCTGATAAATTTGAAGGCATTGGGTCTTAGATAATTTTAAAAAGGTACATTGAAGCTCTTTTATTTCAGGTTGCCTGAAGCCCAGCAGAAGGTTGGGGGTTGCTTTCTAAATCTCATGCCACAAATGAAAAATTTATATCTTATGTATTGTGCCAATCATCCATCAGCAGTAACTGTTCTTACAGAACACAGGTATGTGCACCTAGAAATGATACAAATAAGGAAGAGTTTATACATTTATGCTTTGCTTCTTTTTCTCTGTTTCAGAAATAATGTTGGCAATAAATATAAGCCTATTGCCTTGGTATTTTCATTTGGTTATGGTGGAAATGCATTTGAAAAGTTTAAGTCATACATAACATGGAAATAGCAATGTTTTTGTGTTGGACTTGAAAATAAATATAGTTTCTTTAAAATATGTAGCTTGACATTCTCTTCAATAAAAGTTTGCATCATCATCATCATATAAAAAAAGTTGGAAGGGACCTTGGAGGTCATCTAGTCCAACCCCCTGCTCAGGCAGAAAACCCTATACCATTTCAGACAAATGGCTGTCCAGTCTCTTCTTAAAAACTTCCAGTGTTGGAGCATTCACAACTTCTGGAGGCAAGTTGTTCCACTGATTAATTGTTCTAACTGTCAGGAAATTCCTCCTTAGTTCTAGGTTGCTTCTCTCTTTGGTTAGTTTCCATCCGTTGCTTCTTGTCCTGCCTTCAGGTGCTTTGGAGAATAGCTTGACTCCCTCTTCTTTGTGGCAGCCCCTGAGATATTGGAACACTGCTATCATGTCATCCCTCGTCCTTCTCTTCATTATACCCAATTCCAGCAACCGTTTCTTATATGTTTTAGCCTCCAGTTCCCTAATCATCTTTGTTGCTCTTCTCTGTACTCTTTCTCAACATCTTTTTTACATTGTGGTGACCAAAACTGGATGCAATTTCAAACTGAAGAGTCCTGCTGGATCTTATCAAAGATTTCTCTAGTCCAGTATATCCATACATAGAATCATAGAAAATGAGTAGTGCTGGTATTAAAATTTAAAATCTTGAATGGTTTGGGACTGAGTTAATTCGTATATTCTTTACACCAATGTAAATTAGGTCTTGTAAATCCTTTGAAAGAGGTGCTTCATAAGGCAGAATGCATGCAAAGTGTCTCTCTTTGAATAGTTGAAACAGCTGCATCCTTCTCATGCGATTGCTTCAAAAGGTTGTTCTTGGTTATTTCTCCATATGGGCATCTGCACAACCAAGGCTGTTTAATGATTCGGAAAAAACTGCTTTATATATGCTTTTATGGATTGTATTTCCCCCCCAAATGATTTGGATAGTTATAATGTAACCTAAAAGAAGCTTTGCTTATGGACTCATCATAAGTGATAATTAAGCAAGTGGATATAAGAGATAGTGGTTTCTTTCCTATTTTTTAAACCAAACATTAAAAGTTTTTTTTTCCATTCTATTTTAAAAGCTTAGGTTAGCAGTTTTGTTGTTTTTGGAAAATTTATGAACCATTCTAGTTATGATCTGCAAGAGAGATTTTTTTTTTTGAGACAATAGGCATTTTTAGAGGCCCAGTTTGTTAACCGGGTGGGAAAAGGACTTCTCCAGTGTTACCAACAATGGATTTTTTTGTTGTTTAGAGTTCTTTAAGCTCACATTCTGTTTTTAGCCTTTTAAATTAAATTAATGTTTCATTTGGTTTTTATGGTTTTCTGCCTATGTCTTTTAAAACATTTAATGCAGCATTTTGATAGCTTTTATGGGTGGTAGAGATCTAATAAATACATGATAGAAAATCTGTTTTTAGATCTTATAGTAGAATGGCTGGTTGAAGTAACATTTGAGTTTGGGCATGTCTTTGCATTTAATATTATTACTTTAATTTTTTAATGTTGTATTTATGTAAAAATACTGTAGTTTTGAGAGATGATTTATAAATAATTAATACAAAGAAATGACTGTGAGGAACACTGCAGTTCAGAGGCTGAATGCCACAGGATACCAAATATTTAGAAAGGATAGCAGGAGGATTATTGCTTTAAAGCCTTTTTGTGCACTTTCTGGAAGACTCTGGTTGGCCACTATTGAAGGCTGCATGGGAGCTTGTTGGGACCTTTGGTCTGATCCAATGCAACTGTTTTTATTCTTCTTGCTGTTACATATTTTTTAAAAAGCATTGTCAAGTTACTGCATGGAGAGATTGCTCAGCAGCATGCTGTTATTGCAAGTAGAGCTAAGACTTTATATTAGATAACAGTTTATTGTTGGAAAAAATGCTGGTATTACGTATACCAAGGTAGTTTTGAAGTTTGTGGAAAAAATTACTTTTTCTAAAGATTCCCTGCTAGTAAATGTTTATGGTAGCATTATCATTGTTATCAAAAGTGTGTGTGTGAAGAGTTGTTTTAATGTGACTGTGCTGTGAATTTAAGAGTTAGTAGCAAGTAGCTGAACTTGTTTTAACAGCCATTAAAAAATTAGAATTTTGCCTGGTGGCCATTCTAGAATTTAGAATGATACCCTGAATAAAAGGGACTTTATAATTGATAAAGCATAATATAATACAAATAGGTTTGGCTGGGAAGGATTTGTGCCCAGTTTTTTCTAATTAAAGCACTTCCACGCAGCGATCCCAACATGACACCTGTATTATTTTTCACTTCAGGGATTCTGTTCTTTATATTTTAAAGGGCTGTCATCAAGCCAGCCAATTTAAATGTCTGAGATGAATTGGTTGCCTATGAAAGCACTGTTAATAGAATACATTCTGAAGAGAAGACTTCTGGTCCTGCACGGTAGCGACTGGTCACGGGCTTGCGGACTGCCGCACCCCTGCGGCTAACTTTCGTCCTGCCTGGAGACCCTAATGGGTCCAAGCCGCCCTGGAGAGGCGGCGAAGAAAGAAGGGTGCCCCGGCGACTCTGGAATGACGGTGGTCGTTCTGTTCGTCTTGGGGAAAGCCTTCTAACCCGACAGGAGAAAGGCTGTATTTCATCGATCAGCCTAAGCTACTTGCAACCGGAGTCCAAAAGAACTAACCAGCACTACAGTAAACAGCGTGCTTGAAACTGGGTGAGGAATCTGATTTTCCCTTTTCTATTCTACACTTAATTTCCTGGAAAAGATCCCCAAGAAGCAAAATACCTCTGAAAGTGAAGGAGGGGGACTTCCACCCCATCCTTATACTAACGGAAGCGGCGAACTAAAATTTCTATGGAGGATCAAAATATATGGTAGTGAAATAAATTTATAAACTTGAAAGCTAAAATTTAACTTTGGACACGTTTAAGATTGTTGAATGGTTAAGACTCTCATTTTAAAGACCATTGTTCGTATTGAAAATTAAATAGATGCTGACACCTAGTGGTGGATGAAGTTTATGACAGCTTGCCAAAACCTGGGAAAAGCTAATTTGTGTTTGTGACCTTCAAAGCTTTAATAATAAAAGAACAGCTGTGACAAAAAAAAGACAACAATCGGCTGCAGACAAAGAGAGAATTATAAACTTTAGAAAAAAAAATCTTTTTTGAACTTTTTGGATTACAAATATCTATTTAACCGGGACACTAAAGCTATTTGCTGATAAGAAGGAAAACTCCAACTTTTGACCATTATGGATCAGAGACATGTAGACAGAACACACCAAGAAAACATAAATACCTCTCAGAAAGAGATATATAGTATACTGGAATTAATTCAAATAACACTGAGTTCAAATCACAAAGAAATCCAAAATAACTTTGAAAATACAAATCAATCTATCTCTAAGTTAACTTTACAACAAAAAAACTTCCAGGAAACAACAACAGAGAAGGAGCAGACAAAACAAATAAGTGGATATAAAATTGAAAATAGAGACTCAAAGACGGAACTTAACAAAGCAAGAAAACATGATTTAATCCTAGTGGGGAAATTTTTACAAGAAATGGAAAAAACAACTCACCCCTTAAGACTACAAAATAAATCTGAGGACAAAAAAACAGATTGGATAAAATGGAATGTAGAGATGTTGAAAACATCAGAGGGAAAGGAAGTGATAAGAGAAGCAAAGTAGGAGAAAGAGAAAAAGATTTTCAAGAAACATGGAAAAGCAAAAGTCTCATATAAAGACACTCTATTCGATTTACTTCTTATACCTACAGCAACAGTCATGAATATATGGAAAAACTTTTTGATTCAGCAAAACACATTGATCAAGAAAGATACTGGTCAAAGGAAAAAAATCAAAGTGAAAATTAAGAAAATAGATGATGGGATCTATCAGAGAGAATATTTAAAAAAGAAACATTTGTTTGAATATGGTTAAAGAAATAGAAAAGATTCTGAATACATATGTCATTCTAAAAGGGATGAATTCCTTAAATAATACTGTATGCTTCCCCCCCTTTTTTATTTTATTTCTTGATATAAGTAATATAATACTGCTGAAATGGCCTAGATCAGGCATGTCAAACTCGTCACGTGACGTTGCGCGGCGTATCGCGACTTTTTCCCCATTGTCAGCAATGGGGTGGGCGTGGTTTCAGAGTGACGCATCCGGCCTGCGGGCCGGCAGTTTGACATGCCTGGCCTAGATGAAGGAAATGTTTTAGATAATTAAATGTGTTTGAATTTAGGGAAATTATAATGTATAAAAAAGAAAAAAAATGTTTTGAATAAGAGTTAAAGGATTAGATGACTGGATACATTAAATGGAATATTTAAAGATTAAATATATTTTTAAATTATGGTTAAAAAGAATAAGAAATTTTGTGAATGAATATATATTAGCTTAGCTTAGGAGGAATATATATTTTAAGTAGTATTTTACTTTTTATGTTTCTTTACTCTTGCTCTTTTCCCCCCTTTTCTTTACTGTTTTTACCTATTCTTTAAGAAATGTAAAAGTGTTGAGATGGTTTATATGGGAAAAATGGATTTAAATTTTTAAATATAATTAACTGTTGAGAAAATCTTAACCAGCAAGAATACTTTGAACTGTACGGGAGAAATAAATCTAAATAAGGACTGTAACAGGATATAAGATGAGGCAAACAGAATGATTAGATAGAAAAGAAATATTGTATTGATGTGATCATTATTTCTAGGAATATTGGGAAAAAATCATATATATAACTGTTATCTGTCAAAATAATAACTGTATTATTTCAAGGTTTGCAAAGAAGACATTTTGGGGAAAAGGGGAAATCAACTAAATGTACTATGTGGATTATGGATTATAGAAACTAATTGTTAATGATTTTTCTTTACAAATGTAAACCCAGCAAACACACTGTTTACCAACTATTAAGTGATTTATGTTTTTTTAAAAATCAATAAAATATATGGGAAAAAAAGAATACATTCTGAAGAAAAGTGTGTATTTTCAAAAATTTTATGCTATGATTTTATTGTAATATGTTTTGTGGGGAAACTTGGGTATGAAAGCTAGTATATAAATAAATGGCATTATTTTAATTATTATGGTTGCTAGGAGTAAAACATTTAATGGCATATAATTGATCAAAAATTAATACAAGTAAGAATAAGATGTAAAACATACAATATTTCAGATTTATTGCTTCAAAGTAACAATCCTATCTGTAAACAGACACCACTGCTGATTTTTAAATTATAGTTGCATAAACTTAAATAATACATAACTATTGCATTAGTCTTCTTGTTTTTAATATCAAATTTCAAAATGAGAAGCTTAGAAAATCACACTTATGAGAGATTAATTGGCCTGTGGGATCCCGATAAGCATCTGAGGCAATCTATTGTCCCTCCCTCATGTGGTTTCCCAAGGGCTGCTAACATAGGGGTGATGTCATACTTGAAGCAACAGCCTCAGAATAAGGCATTCAGTGTGGAACGGCAGTCAAGAGCTCAGATCATTTTGTGAGTCAAAGATTTGCTGGAGGGTCTTGAGCATGCATTGTCTGTGTGACATCTTTAGACCTTTCACTTCTGAGAGTTCATGTTCTATCTATTATAGGCAGGAACTGGAAGTGTAAGTTATGGCTTTCAGTGTTTTGCATTTGTTTATAATTATATATGTTTATTCTTGTTCTATTGTTTACTGACTGATTTCTGAAGAAAGTACATGGAGGTTTAAAACATACTTCTTAATTTGTAGCGATTTTATACCTTAAAATGACAATTGATTAGATTTAATTTGGAGGACAAGTTTAACATGTTTTAATTCATTGTTTTTTCTTTAGATATTTTTTTTAATTACAGTTTTATATACATGCATTCAGAAACAAGTCTCAGTGATTTTACAGAGTTTTACTCCTTAATAAGTGGTTCTAAGTGTAGAACTTAACAGTGGAAAATGATTCTATGTAGCCAACCTGCTTTGAGTAAATGATACACAGTAATTTATTTTTTGTATTGCAGGGATCTGTTTGTGCAACTAAAGAATTGGTTTTATCTTATTTTTCTGCTTACTGTTTTAGTTCAGTACATTGTGAATTTACTGCTTAATGCTTCTCACATAAAGAGTCTTTGTTAAAATAGCTATGATTTTGAACTATCTACACATTAATTTTGTGAACAGAATTATCATCTAAGGAAACAGATTTACTGTGATTAAATATCTGTAGATTCCAAGATTCATATTAAATCCCAAAGTAAAGTTCCTTCACAGGAAAAACAAATTGAAGTAATTAATCAAATCAAAATTGTGCTTTAAGTGGCTTCAGTTTCATTAGCTGAAGAATCAAAATAGTCATTGACAAAGGGAACTGTCCTTGTTATGAAAATAGTAGTGAATAAGGCCATCTCCTCTACTTTACCTCTTTTCTTCATAGAAATATTGATAGCTTTTTTTAGCAATTTCTTTCTAGTTGTCTTTCAAAGTGGTATTAAGAGGGATCAGTGAAGCTCTGCAAGAAAGCTAAACATAATCCAGTGAGGAAGACATTAAAATTCTATTTGTCCCTCTTGTAAACCAAAAAAAAAGAGGTACTTGATAGTTCTCATAGGATGTCTTTTTATAATAAAGTGAGTAATGACAGTATCAAGTCTCTGCCTTGTTTGGTTATTTCCCATGTGGAGAGAAGAGTTTTGGAAAACATTCAGGAATTATGGAAAAAAAGTAATATAGATTTCTTTATGTTGTTGTTTTTAAAAGGTGATCAGTCCTGGGATGTTAAAATAAAAGGTGCGTGGAAGATGCATGGCAGGCAGGGTTCAGGATTTTTCAGTACTTGACCCTCCACTTCTGCAGATAGCTTGGTTCCCCCCCTCCCCAGCCCCACTTTCCGCAGGTTGGACAAAAAGATTTGAAGGAGATTTAAAGCACTAGTATTGTGGATGGCCTGGTTTTGCTCTAAATAAATGAAGGCTGAATCATAGGTATTAATTTTAGAAGGAAATAATCTGACGGTATGCTCTGATTCTGTTGAATTGTCATTTGAAACAAGCCATAGCTTGCTGCAGTATTGTGCAGATCTACATATAGAAGATACTGAACTGGAATATTTTTGAAAATTTCTTACAGATATGGCTGGCTGCAATTCTTCATTTAAACTTCAAATGTTTATTTACTTTTCTTTTTGTATGTACAGTGAAGAGTTAGGAGAGTTCATGGAGCTAAAAGGAGCCAATAGCCCTGGGATTCTTGTACTGACCACAGGCCTGAGCAAACCTTTTATGCGTCTAGATAAATATCCCACATTACTCAAAGAGCTTGAAAGACACATGGAGGTACAGTATATCCTCGCAGCATTTGCATTCCAGTTTAATGGTGATTCGACAAACATCTTAAAAGAGCATTTCAAAGATAATGGGTAACAAAGTACAGTACTTTGTTTTTACTCCTCTGAGATCATAGAACTAATTGTTTGGGAATGCTAGATTATATGTTTAAAGTTGACTGTATTTTCGAAGACAAAGTAATACACTCTGATCCTAACTTGATGCTCACTTCAATTGACTTGTGAAATCTATAACACGAGTATACAGCCATTTTTATTTTGTATCTATGATTCAGGAATATGAAGCCGCACTGTAGAAATATGCAGTATAAATGCCACTGGTAATGATGCTGTTTCTGATTCCCCCCCCCTTTCCTAACTTTTGTGGCTTTCTTTGATACTTTTGCAAGATTAGGAAGAGATGATTGAACATGTTTGATAGTTGAATGTTAATCAGCTCAAGAGAGGATTGTGAAGCATATATTTTTCATATATTCCCATGCTAAAGCTCATTTAGTTTATTCTGCAGTGTGCCATTGTAGTTTTATTATACACAGTCAGTCAGTTTATCTGCTAGATATTAGTTACTATTGCTTGAAGGCCAAGTCTTCAGTATTAAACATAGAATTAAGAGCTTTAGGTTAATATTGTTGAATGTATGTATAATCTTAGTTTTAAACTTAAATATTCAATTTGAAAATTTTGGCACATTGTGCCATTAATCATATTTTTAATTGTTTCATATTAATTTACATCATTATCTCTTGAAAAGCTGACAGTGCCTAGGTTTTATTTTCTGTTCTAAAAAGACTAGTCTAAATAGTATTTATATAGGAAAAGACAAACATTCATAAAATTGGTTCCTATCAAGCAAAAATTATTTCTTGCAAAATTATTTATTCCTTGCTGGCATGATCTTATTTAAAGATTAGTTGCTTAAATCAAAGAGGAAAGTTTCTTAAGTGTTTAATCCAGTATTAACAGAAATGACATTAATTCCAAAACAAGTTGAAAAACCATTTCCCTTTGAATTTTCTTTTAGGATTATCATCCTGACCGACCAGACATTCAGAAATCCATGACAGCTTTCAAAAATCTTTCTGTAAGTAACTTGTAGAACTCAAAAAATAGAGCAGTAGCCTTTGAAGACCATTTTTTTTGGAATGGTAGCAAAGAGGAAAGTTAGCAAATCGTTTCCATGGAGAAATAAAACATGGACACTTCCATTACAGGAAGTCCTAGACTTATGACCACAATTGGGACCAGGCTTTTGGTTGTTAAGCAAGGTGGTAATTAAGTGAGTCACTTAATTTTACAGTCGTTTATTTTACAGTTGTTTATTACTCCAATTGTTAAAACACTGCAGTTGTTAAGTGAATCACATGGTGGTTAAGCAAATCTAGCTTCCCCCATTGACTTTGCTTGTTGGAAGCCAGCTGGGAAGGTCGCAAATGGCAATCACATGACTTTAGGTAGCTGCAACCATCATAAATACATGCCAGTTGCCATGATCATGATCACATGGTCATAGGGATGCTGCAACAGTTGTAAGTGCGAGTATCGGTTGTAAGTCACTTTTTTTCAGTGTCACTATAACATTGGTCGCTAAACGAATGGTTGTAAGTCAAGGACTATCTGTAATAATTTTGATTTGGGCACAATGACAGCACTAGAAATGTGACTTATATGAGAATGCTTGATGAGATACTTCTACATTTTAACATATTTTTAACAACATTTTGAAAACAGGATTCCATATTTTTAATAGTCTTCGTCAGAGGTTATATGTCTTCATCCTCCCCTTTTTGTTGTACAACACACAGACTTACATTGCCGGAAGTTACCTACCCCTGCAGTCTCTTAGATTCAGGTTTCCCTGATTCATTTCTTTGATAAAAACGTTTTTGGCAGGGGTTAGAACTTTGTTAAAATGGGAATAGAAAGAGTTGCTCTCCCAGAGGTTCCAGTTTCCATTCCCTTTTTAATTTGGGGACTGGGGAGAAATCCGAAGACTACAGGTAGTTCTCGACTTGCAACAGTTTGTTTAGTGACTGTTTCAATTTACAACGGCACTGAAAAAAGTGACTTATGACTGTTTTTCACACCTATGACCATTATATTATCCCCATGGTCACATGATAAAAATTCAGATAGAAAGTGACTCATATTTTATGATGGTTGCAGTGTTCCAGGGTCATTTGATAACCTTTTGCGATCTTCTGGCAAGCAAAATCAATGGGGAAGCCAGATTAACTTAACAACTTTGTTACTAACTTAGCAATTGTGGTGATTTATTTAATAACTGTGGCAAAAAGATCATAAAACAGGGCAAAGCTCACTTAACAGAAAGTTTGGTTTCAATTATGGTAGTAAACTAATTGATCTAAACTAATTGAGAAAATAGAAGAATACGGCGCAGTTGCAGGATTGAAAATAAACGAAGAGAAAACTAAAATATTAGTTAAAAACTTCATGGATAAACAGAAAAGAGAATTTGCAAAAATGATGGATATGCAGATTGCAAAGAAAGTTAAATATCTAGGAGTTCAATTAACAGCAAGATGTGTAACTATTAAAGAAGACAACTATGATAAATTGAAAGCGCAAATTAAAGTAGATTTGGAAAATTAGAAAAAACTTACAACTGTCCTTGTTGGGTAGAATAGCTACAATTAAAATGAATATTTTGCCAAGATTACTGTACCTGTTTCAGACAATTCCAATAAGACTAGAAAAAAAATACTTTGAAGAATTAAATAAAATGATATTAAAATTTATATGGCAAGGCAAAAAAGCGAGAATAAATGTAAAAATGTTACAAGATGCCAAAAATAGAGGAGGCTTTGGCCTTCCAGATTGGGAGCTATATTACCAAGCATCGGTACTTACGTGGGTGAAAGAATGGATTAATCTGAGGAATATAAGATTGTTGGCGCTGGAGGGTCATGATCTTCAATTGGGATGGCATGCATTTTTATGGTATGGGAAGAGTGAGATACATAGCTACTTCCAAAGACATTATATTAGGAATGCATTAGGAATGCTAGTATGGACAAAAATTAAAGAACAATAATATTTGAAAATACCAGTTTGGTTATCTACCATGGAGGCGCTAATACATCCGAATGTAATTAATATGGAAAAAATTATAAGATACAATGATATATTAAATGAAAAGGGGGAACTTAAAACTAAACAGGAACTTAATAGACTAGGGATTGGTGGACACAGTTACAGGTACAATCCAGATATGAAAAAGAAAGAAAGATATATGATTTTTATAAAGAACCAACTGAATTGGATCAGATTCTAATGGGGTTAGATGAGAAATTAATTAAAAGGATATACGATTATTTATTAAGTACTAAATTGGAAGAAGAACAAGTAAAGGAGACAGTGGTAATATGGGCTAAGAATTTTGGCTATACAATAGAATTAGATAAATGGCAGAAACTGTGGGACAGAAACTATAAACTTACAATGTCAACAGCATACAAAGAAAATCTTTATAAAATGTTCTACAGATGGCACCTTTCACCTCAAGATTAGCGAATATGTACAAAGATAAATCTGTTAAATGCTGGAAATGTAATCAAATACCAGGTTCGTATTATCACATGTGGTGAACATGTCCCAAAGCAAAAAAATATTGGAATAAAATACACCTATGGTTGGAAGCAATGATAAAACAACATATAGATTTAAAACCAGAGATATTCTTATTGGGCATGTTACCAGGGAACTATAATAAAGTTAATACTTACTTAGTTTTACATATATTAACAGCAGCTAGAATAGTATATGCACAATTTTGGAAAAATGGAAGAAACCCCTATAGAGGAGAATATAATTAAAAAAAATACTGGAATGTGCAGAAATGGATAGATTAACCTTAAAGATTAAAGAAAAAGAAGAAACTGAATACTATATGACATGGGACTTATTTTACCAATGGTTAGCTGATAAAAACAGAGGTTAGAAAGTTAGAAATATGAGAAAATGTGGATTACGTGAGGAAAATTTATAACGGATTAGTAAATACTTTGATTGTTATACAATTAATGTTATTGTGGGAAATACTATTTTTAATAATATGATTGCTACTTCTTAGTATATGATTGTATTCTGATAAGATTATTGTGAATGTGATGATTTTTATATTCTAATACTTGTATATCTAGAGAACACACTGTTCAATACAGAAATGGAATTTTCGAGATAATAATTTAAAAAAAAATGGTCGTAAGTCAAGGACTACCTGTACTAAAAGAACTATTCAGTCCAGTTATATGACATGTGATATTTTATTCTGGCCCTATAGGCACAGTGCCAAGAAGTACGGAAAAGAAAAGAACTTGAACTCCAGATATTAACTGAAGCCATCCGGTGCTGGGAAGGAGAAGACATTAAAACATTAGGAAATGTAATTTACATGTCACAAGTCATGATTCAGTGTGCTGGCAGTGAGGTATGGCAGGTTTTGCTTATACTACTACCAGAATTGTTTTTACTGTTTTTAATTCTTCTGAGCCATTCAGAGTCATTAAGGGTGGCCTTAAAAATATACTATCAGTTAATATCAGTTAAATATCAGTTAAACTAGAGAGAAGGGGAACATAACACATTTGCCCCTTGAAAATATTACTTGTAGCCTTTTTGAGTGTATTCTTTAAAAATGTCTTTATCTTTTTGTCTTATTTATGCAATTAAACAATACTTATAATTTCACATTTACTAGAGGAATGAAATCTTCTAGAAATAATATTTTATCAGAACAGTGATAGAAGTCATTTTCTTTTATTAAAAAATCAGTAGTTCTCTGTCTGAGACAAGAGTTTTGCCTTTTCTTCCAAATAAGATTACATTCTCTGTAGGGAGTTTGTTCTAAAAAATCTCTTAGCCTCTTTTATTCTAAAGATGTCTAATGTGGTGCTGGTTTAATAATGATCATTTGAGAAATATTGTGATTGCCATCTCATTTGTTTATCTGCATTTTATTTAACCTTGCCATTTAATCTGACCTTCATATGTTACTGGTTTTTCTTCTTTCTAATAAGGAAAAAAATGAAAGATACCTTCTTCTCTTTCCTAACATTTTGCTGATGTTGTCTGCCAGCCCAAGGATGAGTGGGTTTATCTACCAGGTAATAGAAGCTTCAGTACAATTTTAGTCTCTGTGATACATTTGAATTAGGATAAGATAGGGTAGGGTAGGGTAGGGTAGGGTAGGATAGGACAGGACAGGACAAGACAGGTAAGATAAGGTAAGGTAAAGTAAGGTAAGGTAAGCTTTATTGTCACTTTTTTCTGTGAACACACTGGCACATATTAAAAAATGAAATTCTAATGCCTGCTCTCAAAAGAAAATATACATATACTCATACACATATATGCACACACACGTACATCCTGTATACATATATATATATATATATATATATATATATATATACATATATACATTAATCACAGTCCATTTTGAATACATAGCGGGGAAAAAATCTTGAAAGTTAATAAGATTGATACTATATGGTACAAAGCTATTATAGAATCTAGTTGTTCTGCTTCGGATACCACAAAGCCTCTTCCCAGAAGGTAACAAAGAGTCATCATGGAGAGAATGTGTAGCATCCCTGACAATACTGTGGACCCTGGTCAAGCAGCAATAATACTTCCAAACCATACAGTAATACAATATGACAGGATGCTTTCAATCATCCCTCTATAGAAAGTGGTAAGGACAGGGGAAAGAAGATGTGCTCTTCTCATATGATGCAGAAAATGCAGGGGCTGCTATGCCCACTTCACCAGTGTCTCACTGTTGAGCGACCAAGCTAACCTCATTAGCTGCACACCCAGAAACTTGATATTACTAACCCCTCCACAGTTGAATCGTTAATACACAGAGGTGTATGGCTGTGCCTACTTTTTCTGAAATCAACATTGATCTCTCTTGTTTTTCCTACATTTAAAACCAGGCTGTTTTTATTATAGCAGTTCATCAAACCCTCTACCTCCTCCCGGTAATCACCCTCATTATCATTCTGAATAAGGCCCACTATTGCATCATCTGCATACTTCACAATATGGGTGATAGCAAACCTTGCACAACAATCATGGATCAGCAGGGTGAACAACAGCAGACTTAGGACACAGCCCTGAGGAGAATTTGTGCTCAAGAACAAGGTGTTAGAAATATTAGTTCCAACTCATACATACTTTTGCAACCAAAGGTGGGAATACATTTTGCTTATTCTAACATCAAGAATGCATTCAAAACTATTCCCCGCCCTCACCTTGGCTCTTCTGACCATCTCTCTGCTGCTTATCCCAACATATAAGCCTCTATTACTTAGAGAGAAACCAACCATGAATTAAATTGAATTGCAGGCATAGTTATGCTTAAAGAGGATGGGGAATGAGATGAAATCGGCCAAGATAATGGTGATGGTGATTTTCAATAAGCTACCAGTTGTGTCCATTAATTGGGAGTCAGGACACTATTAGTTTTCTCCTCTCCGTGCATTCTTTAGATCAGGGCTTTTCAACCTTTTCACAGATTGTACCACTTTTAGGACATGACAATATTTGAGTACCACCAGTGCTTAGCAAGGTGTCAAAAACTTCATGACTAAAAAAAAAGGGGGGGGATTTTGGGTTTTACTGATTAGATTCTTTTGTTGTTATAGAAATGGCTAGTTTATAATATTATGGAAAAGCAAAAAGTTGAGGTTCAATGTTAATGCTTCCTTCTACTGCAACAGAGGAAGCCTGTTCTTTTTCCCTTCTCCCCCTCACTTTTCCCCCTTTTTTCCTCCCCACTATATCCTAATACTTGCTTTTGTATTTTTGTATTTTATTCTATAATCTAATAAAATGTTACAAACTGTAGAAAAAAGTAAAAAGTACCGTTTTTAAAATCTTCGGTGGCTGTTCCTTTGCTGAATCACTTTCCCTTTGCACTGACAAATGTATGATGAATTTATCCATGTTAATATGCACCACTACCAGCTAGCTCAGGGGTCTTCAAACTTGGCACTTTTAAGACTTGTGGAATTCAACTCCCAGAATTCCTCAGCCATCATGGCTGTTTGAGGAATTCCGGGAGTTGAAGTCCACAGGTCTTAAAGTTGCTAAGTTTGTAGACCCCTGAGCTAGCAGGTCGGCCCTTCTTCCTCTCTCCCTCTCCTCTTCTTCCTCTCTGCCTTCTGAGCTCTCTTCCACAATGTAGTAAGAATGTACATACACCCCAGTCCCTTCCCTATACCCTTAAAGACACAGGAATCAAGCACAAAGCAAGAAAGGCTCACAAAAGCCTCCCAGAATAAAGAAACACTAAACTCTGGCGTTTTTTTCTTTAAGCTGCCTCAGGCGTGTCTCAGTTTAAACAATGTAGCAAAGGCTCGGCTGTTGCAAAAAGCGACCTTAAATTAAGCCTGTTTACCTACAAAGAAAACTTGCTAAAAGCCATAGACAGACTCAAGATAAGGGGGTAAAACTAATTACATTTGTTTAAACTTAAAAGAATTAAACCTACGGAAGCCAACACTTTGGACTCATTGCTAGCCTTTGTGAAACAGACTAAAATATTCCAATAACCAAAGCACACAAACCGAGCCTCTGAATTACAAAACGCTGTAAAAACTGTATAAAAATCCTTATGGTAATCCATTCAAGCTGCCAGCTGATCAGGAACCCACTGACTTCCAAAATAAACCCACCTCCTTTCCGACATGCTCGTCTCCCGGCTTTTCATTTCATCAGTACTGATTGCATTCTCCTGGCTGGAGAAAATGAACCAGGGAACCTTTTCTTCCAGCAACAGCTGCTGCTTCTTCCCTGTCCCTGTTTCCTCCCTGCCTGCTGAACTCTCCTTCCACAGCTTCTTCTCCGTCCTCTTTCCCAGTTGTCTTCCCCCCCCCCTTTCCTGCCAAAACCACCTCCTTTTATATCCTCTCCTCCCTCCCCCTTTTCTTCAGTTCACCTCCAGCTCTGCGCTGCTTCCGGAAGCGCCAATCAGCTGGAGCTCTGCCAGCGCTCCTGGGGCTTCTGCTGAACCCCAGCTGCCTCTCCCTCAGGCTTGGGTCACTTCAGCTCATTCCCCTCCCCCGCTACACTTCTCTAGGACAGTCGCGTACCACCTGCCATGTGCCAAAGTATCACAGGTGGTACGTGTACCACTGGTTGAAAAGCCCTGCTTTAGATCTCTCTTGATTTTTTTCAGAACAGATTTCAGCCATGTGTGGGACAGTTCATGGGAATGAGGAGGGTGGAGCAGGGAAGAGGAAGGAACACTTAAACTGCATGTGAATTTTGCTCTTCTGACTTGAGATTTACCTCAATGGACATAACTCAGATATAATTATATGAGGACCTAAACTATTATTTCCAACTGTAGAACCATTTGTATCATTTAACGAAGATCCTGCTATGGCATTTTTGCAAGTAAAGGCTTTTTAGATAAGTAAATATATAAGTAAAACATCAAGTCTAGGCATCTAGAACTTTCTTTAGTATCATCAGAATGTATATGTCTTAATTTCAATTATGATAACATTTCCATTGTATGTTTTATTATTCAATAATATTTGCTGAATTAATTGAAATAATAATGGTGCATTTGCTTTTAGGGAAAGCTTCCATTAACAGGGATGACCATCACAAAACTAGAAGATAGTGAAAATCACAGAAATGCATTTGAAATATCAGGTAATGTTTTTTTTCATTCTGGGCTTTTTTGTGAATATGCAGCAAACAATGTTACCAGAACTGGCACCTACTCATTTTCTAAACTATTGTTCTCCATCTTGGTTTTCTCCAATTCTCCAATTCCATAATCTGCAGCAAGCATGTCTACTGGTCTGACAGGCTGGTGTACATGGGTGTTGTAACTGGACAGTTTATGCAGGCAGAAGAAAGGCTGTTGGAAGTCTGCCAAGTCAGCAGCAAGATAGTATAAGCACTCTCTTTAGTTTTGCATCATCCCACTTAAAAATTATTTAATTTAAATGAATTGAAGATAGGCTTCATTACAACTAAAAAGTATCCTAGAAAAAAGTGTAAACTAATCTAAAACCAATAAAACTACATTATCAGCAGCTAGAATAAACTCCACTTAATTAGTAGGCTTAGAGAAAGATACACTATAAAAACTTTGAAGAAATTAGAGCATTGTAGGAAATACTCTTCTCAAATCATTAATGGCCTAACAGTAGCATTTGGAACATAACTTTCTCAGTTGATCATGCATTATAGGAGTAAGTATCGTTTGGGTTTTTCAGGACTTTAGAAGAAAAAACTTTTACCTGTATTTGGAAATATACTGGCAACCAGTGAGTTTTCTGCAGATTACCTAATTGAGCAACTACTATTTTTTCAAGATGTACTGGTGAATATAAGAAATGGCCATCATCTTAAAGGTCAAGTAGTTGTCAATAAGGCAATCTCCATCAAAGATATATGTTACAGGCATCAATTTGCACTTTCAACCTTCTGACAAATCTTAAAGCCAGATATTACACATATTCAGAGTTCTTGGAAGCAGGAACATAAATTTGGTACTATGGTTATAACAAATTCTTGCACTATAATATGGAGAAGACACTTAATGTATTGCATAGGTATAAAAGAATTAAGATAGATGGTATTTGCTATAATTTATACAGCAATTCAGCATTATACACTTTTAAATGGTAGTTATTTCTTTTACTTTTTTTGTTCAGCATGTTCTATTTGGTTCTAGGCAATATGATAGAGCGGATATTGGTATCTTGTAATAATCAACAAGATTTGCATGAGTGGGTAGATCATCTGCAGAAACAAACCAAAGTAACAACTGTTGGAACTCCTGCAATTAAACCACATTCTGTTCCTTCTCATACGGTAAGAGGACCTCTGCCTTTAGTCCACTACTTATAAATTAAAGAGGCCCAACCCATTATGAAGGAGTTACTGAAGAAAACATATTTATATTATAACTAAAACTATAGCTTGACACAGGCTGATAATTAAATTGCAGTGATAAAATTAGTGAGCTTTTAGCAGTAGAATTTTAAATTGAATAAATAATTGGTGAAATGATTTTTGATTGTGAATTATTTATGTAAGAAAGGATTGTGTCAAATGTAACCGAATCTCTTGCTGCTTTGCTGGTATCTTCAAACATCCAGGCCCAGGAAAAAAATGCTGTTATTTTCCTTATTAACTTTATCATTTTGTGAACCTAGTAATACTCACATGGAAAGGAAATATATTATTTGCTTGATCTACAAAGTTCCAGTAATATATACAGGGGTCAACTCATTTGTATTATTAAGTTAACTTGTTGGTATTTGTATGCAACAGAGTTGAAGGAAACATAAATTCCAGTACATATAGCAATTGCATGTTCCCGCTGCATATTTAATAGTAATAACTAGTTTAGCAAGGTGGCATGATAGCTTAGTGGTTAAGACGCAGGGCTTGTCGGCTGGAAAGCCGGCAGCCTGGGTTCAAGATCCGAGTGCCACATGACGAGGTGAGCTCCCATCCTCGCCCTAGCTCCTGTCAACCTAACAGTTCAACAGCATGCAAACGCGAGTAGATAAATAGGTATCATTTCGGTGGGAAGGTAACAACGCTCTGTGATGTCATGTTGGCCACTGACTGCAGAATGGCCTTGAAATAGAGATGAGCACCATTCCCTATAGTCAGCAACAATTAGCAGAGTAAAATCCACAGGGAGTCCTTTACCTTTTACTTACTAGTTTAACATAAATAAGGCAGAGTAATTGTTTATTGGAACAGTGCCAAAATCCATAATCAGATGATATTGTACTCATTTTTTGGTCTTTTCTGACTCTGTTGTTCAAATGGCAGCTTCCATCTCATCCTGTAACACCATCTAGCAAGCATGCAGATAGCAAGCAAATGCCGATGACTCCTGTCTATCATACCCTTCCACACCCTTCACATCATGGGACACCTCATACCACTATAAACTGGGGACCACTGGAGCCGCCTAAAACTCCTAAGCCATGGAGTTTGAGCTGTTTACGACCTGCACCTCCATTAAGGCCTTCAGCAGCGCTCTGTTATAAAGAGGTGAGAATGAATATCCCATGAAAGAACTTGCTTGTTTTTAATTCTGTCCATGTACATTCTTTGCAACTTTACAAAACTTTTGAACTAGCCGTCATCCAACATCAAGTCAGGTATAATTATGAAGAGCTGGGTATGATTTTGACAGGAGAATTTTCATCCTGAATGCCATGCTCCTAAGAATAGCAGCAGAGAATCAGTGGTGTTTTATGTTTTTAGTAAGAAATGTACATGCAATAATGAAGCCTATATGGTTATAACTATGTCCTAGCAGTAGTTAAATTATTTAAATTATTTAAAACTAAAGTTTTGAGTTTGATGCTATATCATATTCAGTTTTGCATCCACAAGGGTACCTCAAGCTTCATCCAACCAAAATTCTTAAAAGCTGTCAAATGGGTCTCTTAATGCTTTCATATGATTAGAATTGAGCTGCATTTTCTTTGGAGCTCATCTAAAACATCTTGAATTGTGATGGAAGCAAACTCTTCAACTTTCTTGATCTATCTTACTATACTAGATTGTCTTGTCTCCTCCCTGAAGAGATAAACTAATCATGGTCTGGCATTAGCATATCTTTCTTATTCTGGCAGTAACTCTCCTCATACTTACTAAAGCTTTAGCTGGTTTTAAACAGTGGGCTTGGGATTAAGACATTCAAACTGATAAAGCTAGAATTGCCCATGCTCATTACAGTGAAATGTCCCCCTCTTCCTAGACTATCACTAGATACATTTTGAACATGTATGACTTACAAATGAAAGTTTACTCCCTGGCTCTAGTTGACATGCTACTCATGTCTCAGGTACTCAGCAGGTGACAGTGGGCAAATATAAAGGTGTGGCCATGTCCATTAATCTAATACAGTATTTCGTGGCATATCTTTTTGAGGCAGTAACTGCAATCAAGTATTTTCTGAATAAGACTTCACTTCTTAATTGGCAATTTGTCACACTTTTTTTGAGCAAACTGTTCCAGTTGTGTTAGGTTTGAGGGATTCTTTCTCCCAACTCTTGAGTTTCAGATATATGTTTTATTACAGGTCAGGACTCATAGCAAGTACTTCAGAAAAGTCTGTTGTTTGCTTTTCAGCTACTCTTGGGTTCAATTAAATATATGTTTTGGGTCACTATCCTGTTGCAGAACCCATGACTTGTGATTGAGACAAAGGTTTCTAAGACTAGGCATTATATTTCACTCCAGAATGCCTTGATAATCTGATTTCATTGTGCCTTGCACAGATTCAAGGTACCCAGTGCAGGAGGCAGAGAGAAACCCCATAATCTCTTCCGTGGCTCCAGTAAGGATAGTATAGGGAGGGTGTTCTTTTTTAAAAAAGTATTATTATTTTTCTTCTGTGAACATAGAGTGGTGTGACTTAACAAAAAAAACCTCTGATTTTGTTTTCATTTGTCCAAAGGATATTCTCCCAGAAGGACTGAGACTTGTGAATATGTATTTTAGCAAACGCAAGTCTAGTTTTCAGAAATGGGGTCTGCTTGCATCTTTTACCATGGAGACCACTTCCAGGCAGACAGTGATGGATGGTGTGGCTTGATATTGTTGTATCTTTGGTGTTGTACTTTGATTTTGGAAGTCAACCAAGATTTGTTCAGAGGTTTTCCTTGTTTCTTTCTCTCCCATTCATATTGTCGTTTTGTAGAATCGGGGGTTAGTTTTCCTCTTGTGGCCATGTCAGTAAAATTAGCTGCAGTCCTTTATTTTTTATTCTTTACAAGAATATATTAAGTTATACATCACAAGGAAAATGTCTGCTGTATGGACTATAAAAGAAAGTTGGATACCACTTACTTAAGTCAGTTTCAACTTACTTCATGGCAAATTGGGATTGTTTAGGGAAAAGTGGATGTATACCAATACTTTTTTTGCCACATCTGCATCAGCCTCCCTTATGAAAACTTGCATATGTTCTGAAGCAGAAGTGGAATCCATATTACATATATTGTTAACTGCCCATTGTACACTCAAAGGCAGACAGATTTCATAATACCAGTTGTCAGAACATTTATTCATTCTTAGGATCACCTTTGGGTACTATTTACCTTTATGTAATCAATTTCCATGTAACTCCAGGAAAGCTGCAAAATGTCTTTCAGTAGTTATAGCCTACAGAGGTCATTTGGTGTCCTCCTCCCCAAACTGTCTTAGGCTTCTTCCATAACTTTTTTATATATTTTATTTATTTATTAAACAAATTTGCCAAACTCACCTACTAACTCTGGGTAGTGTTTTTACTGTTTCTGGCTTCTGTAATTTTTTTATTTGTGGTACTTAATGTGCTTTATATGGCTGGTCTTGGACTGTAAATAAATTTATTTTCCCTTTGACAAACTGCTATTTTCAGCTTCTGTTTAAGAGTTTCCTTACATATGTGTCTGTTTTTGCTAACTACTGAACACACACACACACACACACACACACACATTGTAATGAGCTTCTAGGACATAGCTTGAAAAGCAGAATTTATAATAATAAACCATTGTTTCATTGACATGTCTTAATGTTTTGAACTTTTACAAATAAATGTCAGTTATGTACATTATATACTATTTAAAAAAAAATCCAAACAGGATCTCAGCAAAAGCCCTAAAACCATGAAAAAACTGTTGCCCAAGCGAAAACCAGAACGGAAACCATCAGAAGAAGAATTTGCTCTGAGAAAAAGTAAGTATATTCTGGAGGGTTGAGAGACAAAACTGTAGTTCTTTTTTGTGCACTATACATCATGGTAATCTAATACATTTGAATTATTTGTTTTATTAAGTTTTGTAATACGACTGTGTATCCTATAATAACAAATAAAGCTTCTAAAAAGCTTTATTTGTTATTATAGGAATATATTCGATGCCATACAGAATATCTAAAATGAATAGTTTGATTTTATTTAACCCTTTTGGAAAAAGCACCCTTGGGAAAAGGATCAATTTTTTAAAATACCAATTAAAACTAAAGAGGAGAGAGTTGAGAAGGATTAGAAGAGAAGGTTGCTGCATACTTCTGAAAATAGAGTTTAATGTATTTTAAAATTACTGTAAAATCTCAAGAAAACACTTCCTGTGTCTTTGCAGCACAATTACAGAATTCAGTTCTGTCCCCTCAGCTTTTTAGTTATAATAAAACCACTGGGAGAGGTTCTTCGTGAGTCTGGGCTACATTTAGTACAAAATGCAGCAGTCTGCCTGCAAATGGCAATGGATTTGAGGAGTACATTAGACTTGTGATATGTGCCCTGGACTGATCACCAATAAGATTCCAGGAACAATTTACAGTGCTGTTTACAAATGATATATCACTATCTGACTTAATGTTGAAATACTTCAGAATAGGCTTTTTCAGCTAGCATCAACCTGTGGATTCCTAGCTTCCATGAAATTAGGAAGACAGAAGTTAAAGAATGTTTTTTCATCAATAGGCCCAAACTGTGGAATTTGACTTGTCCCAGTCCTACAGGTTTTCAGAAGACTGCTCTTCCTAAGTGGTCCTAAACTTAGTTAAGATGTTATTTTAATTTTCTTTGTGTGAGGTGTTCTATTTTTAGATTGTATGCCAATTGTAATTTGACTTCTGATTATCTTTTACTCTGGATTTTTAAAAATCTTTTCTGCCATGTATGATTTATACTACCAAGAGTCTTATGGTTATTACTTAATAAAATAAAAGGAATAACATAGCATTTTAATTTAATATCATTTCCCAAAAAAACTTAAATCATAGTTTCCCAATTTGAAAAAATGAGAAGCAATAGATATTTGAATTTCCCTAATTTATTTTCTGGTTGTCTTGAACTATGTGTGTCAGCAGATTGATAATTCATATCTTCACCTATTAAGCAGTTATAAAATGGTTTACTATCTCAAGATCTAGAAAGGTACTATTGCCAAATCTAAAATCCTATCATCGGACAGTGAGGCTGCGCTCGGGGGCTTCGGGCTCCGCTTGCCGCCGCCGCCGCCGCCGCCATCGCCTTCAGCCTGTTGCTGGCTGCACTGAGAATTCAGAATGGGAGACAAACCTATTTGGGAACAGATTGGTTCCAGCTTTGTACAGCATTACTATCAGTTATTTGATACAGACAGGACTCAGTTAGGATCAATATATATAGATGCCTCATGCCTTACATGGGAAGGACTACAATTTCAGGGCAAAGTAGCTATTGTTGAAAAACTCTCAAGCCTTCCTTTTCAGAAAATACAGCACAGCATCACATCCCAAGATCATCAGCCTACTCCAGACAGCTGTATACTCAGTATGGTAGTTGGACAACTTAAAGCCGATGAAGATCCTGTTATCGGATTCCATCAGATATTTCTATTAAAGAACATCAATGATGCTTGGGTTTGCACCAATGACATGTTCAGGCTAGCATTGCACAACTATGGTTGAAATGGCATCCCTGAGGCACCTGTCTTTTTTTTTTCCTCCTCTCCTTCTTACCAATATTAATCACACCTATGGAACATTCCAAATATCATACACAAACCTGCACACCATGGCAAGCAAGCAAGACTTGTGACATACCCTTCCGAAGAGTTTTATGTTGTGCCACTAGAAGAGTTCCTTGTGCATGATGTTTGGAAGTTAGAATTAGCTGCATTTGACAAAGGAAGGGTATGTTTTACCAGCATGCCTTGGGAAGAATCCATAATACAAAAGGTTCTGTTTCTGTACTGACAAGTTTCTCTAATAACCCAAAGAAACAAAAGGATATTAAACAATAGCCAGCCTGAAGCCAACTCAGATAATTGATCTTTTTTTTTGTTGTTGTTCACATGTTACAGTGCTACATTATACAATAAAACCATGTGATTTTCTTAACAGTTTAAAAAAAAAAAAAAAAAAATCCTATCATCATATTACTGTAATAAGACACTTCAGAAACACCTATGATTACAAGTATTCCTTGTAATCAGCTGCCCTGTTTAGAAAGCATTCAAAGTTATGATGGCACTGAAAAAGTAACTTTATAACTGATCCTTGCACTTAACTATTTCTGCATCCCTGGGGTCATGCAATTTGGGCTCTTTGTTACCAGTGGGCCTTTATGATTATTGCAGCATCCTGCAATCACGTTATCGCCATTTGCACATTTCACAGCCAACTTCTGACAAGCAGAGTCAGTGAAGAAGCCAGCAGTAAAATTGTGAATTGGGGTCACATGATGTTTCACTCATTGACTGCATCACTTAGTACCAGAGTGGCTATCCCCAATTATGGTTGTTAAACATGGATTACCTATAAATTGTTAATCATAGTGTTTATTTTGAGTGCCGGTATACAGCCTAATTGTATTGTTAAATTAATATCTTTTGGGTATTTTATAGGTACAGCTGCTTTAGAAGAAGATGCTCAGATTCTAAAAGTCATTGAAGCTTATTGCACAAGTGCCAAAACACGTCAAACATTAAATTCAAGTAAGTTTTTTTTAAAAAAATATGAATAGAAAAATGTAAAGTATTATTTTAGCCATCTAGCAAGTAATTGCTAATTTTTTTTTATTCATGTCATTGGTTTGTACGGTCTGAAAAGTGAGATGTAAGTGATGAAAATAGTACATAAATTCATTAGGAACCTGGGCATATGTGCATTTGCAATGTTCACTGATTCTTTGATCCTTTAGAAGTGCTTTTGTGATTCCCAGATTTAGCAGTAAGAAATGTATGTGTTGGCAATACTGCTATGATGTCTTATTGAATTTCTTGAATAATACATGTTAACAATTTAGTTTTAGATATTCATTTTAGTGCATTCACCATCTCATTAAGACTTTCAGTTGTACTTACTGAAAGATCATTAGGCTTTGTTGTTTACTTTTCTAATTTTTAAAAAATGTTCTTGCAAACATTTTAATACCTAAGGCATAGTTTCTTTTTGGTTTAGAATTGGAGGCATTCTTTACTTGACAGTCAAAAAGGTAGGTACGCATTTTCTTCATCGGCTCACAAACACCACCATTTTTATTGTGAGACAGCTGAATGAATGCCACTGTCAACATCATGCCTTTCCCTTTATCCTATGAGCCAGAGTTCAGACGGTGTTCTTGTGCAATGACAGTGTTTCACAAGCATTTTCTTCTAATCTAGTGTTCTCCAGATTTGTTGAATGAATGTTTGTGCAGTATGGTTATTGACACTGCTTTACCAGTGGGAACTCAATCCAGTAAATTTGGAGGACAACAGATTGGGGAAAGGCTTTTCTAGGACATTCTTTCACCTCTCTACTGCATCATGGAATACATTGAGCATTTCCTCCGGACTAAAAAGAGGTCACTCCCACAGAAAATGAATAGAGCTCCCAATACTGCATGGATAATGTTTCTACTGAGAATATATGTCTTTTTTTTTTTTGCTGTAAAGTGAGGATCATCACCCTGAACATTTCTGTTCTAATTTAATGTTTGTGTATAATAATTATGTATTCTTAATTTAACAGTAACAAACATGGATGATATCCATGTCATCACAGAAGTTGCCAAACTCAACCCTAAATATATGTTTACTATAGCAAGATTTAGGTAAAGGTAGTCTCCTTTGAATGAAACTCAAATCTTAGACTTATCCATGTAATTTTCTTAACAGTAATGCAAAAGTGGTTTCCTTTGCCTTCTTAAAGGATTTTGCTTTTTTACTTTTAGGGTCTTTCCTGTTTTTTCATCCAGCTACTAACTGGATATGGCCTTGCTTAGTTTTGCAAAATTGGCCATGTTGCTGCTTAGCTAGACACGTGCAAGATTTCAAATAGTATAGATAGTGAATAAATCTTGCTTGACTGATTTGGTTATTTTTAATTTACTTAAGTCAAATCTCCCTTATAATAGTAAATATTAAATGTTTGATATGGTTTATATTTTAAAAGTTGTTTTTTAAAGTTCTGCTTTAAGAATGATAGACCAATATTCTGGGAAATGTCGGCTTACTATGTATGAGCTGTGAGCCAGTGTCTTCCTGCTGAACATTTCCAAAATGCTTTAATTTTATTATCTAATTTGAAAACTTGGCTTGGATTTTTTTACATTCTCTGCAAGCTAGAATGTCTAAACTGTTAACAACCCCTAGCATACAATTATGATTTGTATAAACAGCAGCACAAGGTTCAAGGTTTAGTTAACATGCTTAATTGCAGAAAAGCAGACTTCAAGTTACATAGTTTTGATACCACTCTGGAGGGTCAAGGAGCCCCCTCCCACTTCCTGCTTGTTGTTTTACCATTACACTTAGCAATGATGAACCAACAATTTGGATAAGGCTCTGTCTGCATTGCATTAGTGAATGTGTTCTTGTGGTTATGTTTGTATAAGAAAGGAGGAATAACAGATACGTCTCTAATTGTCTTCTAAGGATTCATCTGCCACCAGTGCAGCCTTTTATTCATTTTTTTTTTTTTAGAAGTCCTAACTCTAAGCTTTGTGCTAAACAAACAATTTTTGATTTTTTATCTGCTCAAGCTAGTAGGAGCAGCCAGGTGAGAGTGAACAACTGTATTAATTAACACTCGTCTCATTCATGGTAAGTCAGGGTTCCCCAAAATCTGGCTTACAGTGGTTATTTCTATCAAAAATGGTAATGAGACATATGATAGAAAAATCCATCTATATCAAAAATTGCTTTTATTATAGTTATTAATAGTACCTTTTCTATATTTTTTAACATTTTGTATATTGAGCAAAGCTGCTATTTTCAGTTACTCAGATACATGCTCAACTTTCACTGTGTCTTGGGAACCCAGGTTATTTTAATCTTAAAACAAGGCTGCAGTGGTGGAGATCCTCTGCTGTAAGTAAAGCATTGCATCTAATCAGACAACCTGCCCGCATGTGTAACATGTACTTAAGGAATACTCTTCTTGATTTGAATCAGTTTGCACAGTTTTGCCATTAATGATGAAAGTAGTCAGCAGTTAAGGCTATTTTTTTCTTCAGAATAGTCAAAGTCAGTCTGTACAGGAAGAAATCAGCATAGACACTGATGGGTTTTTTTTGTCCAGTAAATCTCCCTAATGCTTATTTTGGTTAGATTTTGGACAATATGCATTGTAGACAATAATTTGTGTGCTAATATTTGACAGTTAACAAACTGTCTCTGTTTTTTAGAACATCAGTTAAAGCTCTTTTGTGTATCCTGTGAATTGAATTTTAATAATAGGGTTAATTATTCTAGAATTACTTTTGCTTTACTGAGAGGGTTTTTTTTATGCTAGAACCTTAATAAAATGTTTTGTATTGTTATGGAACCATAGGCACGCATGATTGGTACTTATTGCTATAAAATTGTCACTGATGTTTTTATGTCTTTTTGTACGGGCCTTTTTATAATTCCCTTCTAAATCAGACATTGTCATTTAATTTGATACTAACCCTACAATTAACTGAAAGTTATTAGGATTCTATAGATGACTGAACTAAGTGGGACAGGATGAATTGGTAATGCTTCAAATGGTACAACTGTGCTAAGTTGGTGCGTGTCATTTAAATATATTTTTATATACCAATATGTATAAGGTGAGAGAAGTCTTACGTGAGCACATTCTTTTTAGTTCATGCAAGTATGTCCTTACTGAGACACAAAACTAGTGCAAAATGCTTTTTGCTGTTTTCCCCTTTCTATGTATATTTTATAAGTATACATAGTGCAAGAAATTTCATTGCATACATCAAAAAATCTACTGCTTTCATTTGTATTTCTCTGCAATGGAAAATGATAATAGTAATTTGTTGCACGGCTTTTTTCAAGATTGCTGATTTTATTTAAATTATTATTTTTAAAATCTATCCCTATACAATTTAACAGAACTTCACAAAAGCAAGTGGAGTTGGCCTTGTACTTTGGGAAGGTTGGCTGGTTTGTATCTAATAATTCCTAAATATTAACAGTATTTTAAGAGATTGGGCATTGTAAATAAATTCATTATGAGTCCAGGAAATTAGATCATGTTTCAGTGTCCTTTAGTGTCTCTTTACCTCTATGTTCACATTCTGCCTGTTCCTCATAGTGCAGATCTGGCAATTCTGCTAGTAGCACCATCCTTTTGTCAATTTAGAGGTGCTGCTGGGAAATGCAAGTTTAGCATAACAGGAGAAACTATAAGAAATAGGACAGAAGATACTTTAAAATTTTCATATGGAGAAACATTATTTGAAAAATAACTTGTGAGAGAGGAGATTTGGAGAAAAGTAATAGCAGCTGGCTTTCCTTTCATCTATTTCTTGTTTAAATCTCTGTTCTAGCTTGACAACAAAGTTATATGCAAAAGTTTAGGTAACCTGGTGAAATTACAATTCGGTGAATCCCTGAGGGAGCAGAAATTGATACATGTAACTCTCTACTGTGAGAAGTAAATGGCATCTTTCTGTGAAATTGAATGTATCTGTACTATTTATGGGTACTTGTTTACTAATTCAGAATGAAAAAAAGTAAATATGGCAAATGCAAAACATGGTACATTCTTCCTGTCAGTTTTCAAATGTGTATAGTCAGCTAATAATCTCTCTGTTCATGCTTTAAGACTTTCTTCTCACTGCTCCTTTCATAACTTCTCTAGCTCAAAAATGTTCTTAGGTCTCTTACATGGATTGCATGTTTGAGATTTGCCCAAAGATTTTTACTAAAGACATAGTATTGTATATAAATATTTATCTTCCTTTCCTGTAACTCCTTCTTGGTTGATTTGGTGTAGATGAATGCATAGATAACCTTGAAGAAGACATGCAGGAGCAGTTAAGGAAAAATAAGACAAAACTGAACCCTGGAAAAGGAGGTGGCTTGGGAAGGAAACTCTCAACCCTATCTTGAGTCTGCTTGGTACAAAAGGCAGAAAGAAATTCTGGCTGGCTTTCAGGATTATGTCCTTTACAATAATAAGCAGCATTATGTAATTCCTGCAATGCCTGTTTCTTGACCTGGCCTACCTTTAAGGACTAACAATATGTTTTGGTGCATTGTCTTGCTAAATTATATCCAACCTATTTTTACCTATTAAACACTATATAGTGGTACCTTGGTACTCATCAATAATTTGTTCTGAAAGATGTGATGAATACTAAAAGCGACGACTACTGAAAAGCCACGTGACTTACCATGTGACCCACAATTTAGAAGAAATAGTTGGTCACGAGGCAGCTGATGTCAGCAAGTTCTTCCTTGCGCGTCGACTACTGAGAGAAAGATGAGTGCCAGGACAAGATTTCTGCTTCAAAACGCATCGAATACCAAATTCGACAAGTTTTGACGCAGTCGAGTGCTGAGCTATCACTGTACATATTACATTAGGCTACCAGAAATATTTGGGAGCTGTTATTTCTGCCAATGGCAGGTTACCAAAATGTCTGGAAAGACATCCAAACTTCTGTACCTGTCATATTCACTGTTCTATTTTAAATAGCAAATATACATTCAAATTTGCAGAGATATGTCATTTTTAATTTTGTTCCATGGAGAGTTGTGTCAGCTTTAAGGAGTCATACAATTTGCGTATGATGCCTAAACCTCTGCATATAACTGTATTTCTATGGGCCTTTTCACAAGATGAGAATATTCTGCTTCTTTGAACACAGTCCACATATACAGTAATCTTTCCTGAGTTTCACCTTTTTGGTGGGACAAAAGAAATACTTTTGCATGGGAAATATGCCATTCATTGCAATTAAAATTATCATATAGAATATGATTGCACATGACACTAGTCTCACTCTTATTTTTAAAGAAATGTTACATGTTTTGGATTAAAGTGCTTCGATTAGTTCATTATATATTTAAGATTTTTATGTTAATTATCTATTTGTATCCTGTGTTTTGGATCTCCAACACAGGAGAGCTTAAGTAGTATCCTGTAGAGGGCAGGTGTAGCTCAACTCCTTACAATTACATGGACATACAGTATCCATCCATGTAATTGTTTCTGGCAACAGTAGTGTTGTTCATTGCCTTCTTCTGAGGTGGCTTTGAATATCTCAGAACCAAAAGCCTAAAGTCCTAGACTACCATGATGATATCCATCCAAGTATAACTAGTCAGTAGGGGCTACCTTATTACTTGTTTTATGAATTGTTTTCAGCTTTCCTGTTCTTTGTTTCTTCGTCTTCTGTAAATCTGCCCTGCACTTCTTGATTTTGATGTATTTCACTTTATAAGGAAATAGGGTATATAGCGAATATCCATATTCTTTCTCCTGAAGCAGAATGGTCTTTTTCCTTCATTATATGTGGACAATGTGTCTTCACAGAACAGAAGATTTCAGGATTTCAATTATAGGCCTATAAGTCTATTATCATTTGAAAACGCCTTTATATAATTTTGAAAGGATTGGAAAAGCAGTAAGAAAATTCAGTTCCATTAAGCTCAGTGGTAGCTTGTCCTAAATATCACAGTGAATTGTCTGGTTTTGTTTCACCCATGCCCAACTCCATCTTCTATAGAAGTGATAGGGACATTTAGGACAGTCTCAAATGGCCCTGTTCACATGTGTATCTTATGGAAAGCTGACTTGAGAGCCTAAGGAGAATGAGGCAATTCTATGCGGTAAGCTACTTAGTGAGCACATCTCCCCATATGACTTAGAGTTTTAACTACTGCAAACCTTCTTTGTTGGGGAATTCATATCAGTGTCACTAAAAGGATGCAACTATGTGGATAATGCCTGGGTACAACTGTTTTGGACACTGACTATATGCAAATTGAGCCCAAGTGTCTTATGTCTTTACTTTCACTAAATCAAGCTGATTAGTATTAGCTACTTGCATAAATAGTTTTCAGTTTCTCTTGGCATTTTTCAGTTTGAGAATTGTTTCTCTCATATTTGCACATTGTCCTTTTTAAATTAAAAGTTCCTGGACCAGTTAAATTTTTTCTCCCATGCTTCTGGTCTGGAATATTTCTACAAAAATAAATTATTCATGATAGTAATTTCTGATAGGAATTTTGTGTAGGATGGCAAAATGCTAACAACTCCTAGTCATTAATTTCCTTCTTCATAAGGACATTCTTCCAGTCCCCCCAGGGAATCATTCCAGATACAGGTGTATGAAGAAAGCTACGATCAAAATTGGCGTTTAAAGGCAAAATGTACTAAATGTACTAAATATGGCTAGGTAGTATATCAATCTGCACATTCTCCAAATGCATTGCATTCCCAATGTCTGAAGTTGCAAGTTGGGGAAAATGCATACAGCATTCTTGAGCAGATTTTTTTTTCTTCTGGAAATATCATCAAGCCCAACTTTAAGAATCGATTCAAAAGACTTTAAAAAAAAATTCTTAATGTAATAATTTCCACCACTTAAAAAAAAAAACCTTCATGTTAAAGTCATGGTTTCTTAGAACATTAAAAGCAACATGAAAGCAAATGCACATTCTAAGCAAGAAAGTCAAATTCAGAGAGTTCCCTTTTTTCGTCTTTAAATGTATATGCCAAATATATTTTGTAGATAAAACCCAACCAAAATAGAGATTTAAAAGATTTGGTGCTTTTTTAACAATATTTTCTCTTTTCCTTTTCTTCCCATCACCTTTTGCTTTTATTTTCATCTGTTTTGGTTGTGGCTTATCCTGTATGTCCTCCTCCTCATCACACCTATGCCTGTCTCCATCCTCCCTTTCATTTCACCCATACATCCTTAGCATGGCAAGGCACTGACCTGATGCATAATCACGTCTTGGCTGATGATGACCAATCCAGTCTAGATTCCTTGGGTCGTCGCAGTAGCCTTTCTCGTTTGGAGCCTTCCGACCTCTCTGAAGACTCTGACTATGACAGTATATGGACAGCTCATAGTTACAGAATGGGCTCTACATCTCGTAAGAGCTGTTGCTCCTATATCTCTCACCAGAACTAATGCACTTCTGAGCTTTTCTTAACAAATGCTTGTTGTATCACAGCTTGCTTTTCTTAGACGTTTTCTTGAAGTTCTTTGTCTCTTTTAATGTGATATTTTAACAATCTTCTGGAGAAACTTCTGACTTCAGTCACACCTTCTACATTTATGGTATCTTTTTATATTAAGATTCAAGTATTGGTATGTAGCTATGAATGGTTTACTCTTTTTAAGATTTCAGTATAGCTACAGCACTTCTCCCCCCACCCTGATTCTTGCAATATACTGTATACTTGTTTCTTGAAAACGTACTTGTGCCATTCACATAAATATTATTAAGCCTTACAGTGTTTAGGTTCATACAAGTTTTAAACTAAATAAGTAACTTAAGAATAGCAGCTAAAAAAAACTCCCACCACAGAAACCAAAACTGCCAAAAATGCGAACATCATATTTTGATGTTTGTGATAAATGTCTAAGTTAATTTTTAAAACAACAAGCAGATTTAGTATATTACTAATTAATACTGCATCATTCTATCTACATTTCCTAAATTGGAAGAATTAAAAACTGAGCAAGTGAGTTAAGCATGGAAAACTTCAGGACTGCCGAACACTGTTCTGAGAGCTGTTAGAGCATGTTGAGTTTTGCTATGATTTTTGCTAAGGCAAAGAAATGATACATTCAAGAAATTGTGCAGCCAGCTCAGTATAATGCAGTAAAATATTTGCAAGTTTCTCTGAGCTGCAATATCACATTGAACTGTAGCTGGCATGTTAAATATAGATTTTATGACATAAGTCTACAGTAATAAATCATAGGTCACTTACTGTATTGTACTACAGGAGATAGGCTAATTTCTGTCTAAAGATAAACAAGTTAATACATTCCTTGGGAAGGAAAAGAAAGACCCAAGTATCCAGATTTTGGAAGTGCCAAAGTCATATGTTCCTACTGGCAATTTAAGCCCATTCTGTTAAAATTGAACAGTAGGGGTATATTTTCGTAGTTTGCTTTGTCATTGAAATGTAAATAAAACTGCATTAATTTCTCTATAAGCACACTTTTAAAAGTCATCTAAATTTCCATCAGTAATACTCTTACAAAGTTTTGTAATGTTTTCTGTGTTCAGCTCATTAACAAAAGGTCTTAATATTTCATGAGAGGTCTGCTGCCAGAATTCATTTTAGAAAAGAAAGCAGTCTAATGGTATTTTAATTGGTACAAAAATATCTTCAAAACATTATTTTTCAAGAATACTGAATTTATCAAATTACTTTTTCAGTTCAGCAATTTAAGTTACTACTTAAACAAATTTAACCAAACAGACCAATTGTTATTGTTTGAAACACCCTAGAGTACCAGTCCTTAGAATGCCACAATTCTTGAACCTGTAAATATGAACACAATTTATACTGCTCAGAGATTGAATAGTATATTGGTTAATAGAAGCAGGTATTTGAGCTGATATACTGAGAAAGTAAATGTAAATTTATTTGAATTTAATTCTAAATAAACCATTTCATAAATACATGTTTTTAAGTGAAAGTCTAAGGTAACATATTTACCTATTAGCCATGAAATAATTGATGGATTAGTGAATTGGGAGCCTAGGCACAAAACATAATTTTGTGCTACATTGCTGAAAATGAACTGGCCTAAATATCCATCACTGCCTCCAAAATGGCATAATAAAACGGGAAGCGGAACCATTGTAGAGCCCAAAGGAAGCTAAGAGCAGATTAAGTTACTGTGACCCAGAGAAATCAATCAACAGTAGCAGTCCTTAGAGGCATTGGCTTCTGTTCTGCAAAGCTCCAATTAATGTCGCATTAAATTATTATGAATCTTCCAGTAGCATTGGGATTAGGCTTCTATTAGGAAATGAGATTTTTAATCCTTTCCATCGAGGCTGGTTTCCTTTTCAAATATAGCATCTTTCCATTACAAACACCTGAAAAGAAGCAATTTGAGTGTGAAAATGACTGGGCAAAGGAGTTAATAGCCTCCCTTGCTGTTTTTCTACTCAGATGTATCTTTCCTTGCTGTTTTTCATACATACAAAAAGTTAGGAAATTATATGCTTTTGCTATATAAAATCTAGTTTCTACTGTGAAGACACAGTGGATATGGGAACATTTGTGTATTCCATGTGGGTGAACAATGTTTTGTAAGCCTCCTTAACTCTTATATTTTCAAAGTTTAATTAAAGTTTAATAAGGTTCAGTATTATTCATATTGTGTTTTTTAATTAAAAATTAATCAAAAATACAATGTGAATAATACTGAATTATAGGTCAATGCTGTCATTAATCAAAAGTGTTTTGGTTTTGAAAGTATTTTTTTTTTATAATGGGTAAAGGCTTTTATAATACAGTCTATTGTTTTTATGACGTACTACAAATTTGAATTACTGTGGCTGCTCTAAAGTATTCTTTCTCAGAATGTTTATTCAAAATGTTCAAAATTTCCCACTAAATTCTTACAAGAACTGTGAACCATGGGATGGGATCTTTATAATAATTTTCTTCAGTGTAACTATACTGTTCCCTATTGGTGTTTTTGCTGTTGGAAATTGCTGGCTGTTTTAATGGATTTGAAGTTCTAATGCAACAGCATTAAAAAAAACTTTCCAGTGTTAACATTGTTGTACTGTATTCAGCCTGAATTTTTAGTTATTATTTTCATGGAACCTGTATAATAACACTGAGTACTTTATGTTATGAAATGTACAGTCAGTATTATAATGAATGAGTTAAGAATTAGAAAGTAAGTGTGAACCGTTGTGGGTCCTTTTCATATGGCTTAAATGGTATTGCCATTCAATTAGTATTTACTATAATAATTCTTATCTATATTAATTTTGTGTTTTGTATGATCTTACCAAAACACAATATATTGTGTACATAGTGATATAGAATATATGTATATATAAAGAGAGAGAGAGGCTTTGCATTTTATTTGTGAATGGAAAATTAAGTTATAGACATTTGAAAGCAAATATAGATGTATATCTGAATGTGCATTGTATTGTACAGCTTGTATTTAATTGTGTGTGGTAGCTTATAACAGCTAAATTGTTTTTTTTAAGTATTTGTTATGTACATTTTAATACATTTTGTATTTACTAGTTTATGTTTTTATTGAAGTTATTATGCCAAAAAAAGAAATAAGAGAAAAAGCAAACTGATTTAAAATATTGTTTTCTTAAAATAATCTTTTGAAGGTAACCAGAATGGAAACCAAAAATAAAATAATTAATTTAGGACTTGAGAATATCTGAGTAGTTGCCTTCTGTATTTTGAGGGATTATTTCATGTTGAAACAGATTTTTGTTAGATTTCAGATTTTTAGCTTACTGAAAATCTGTTATTTACAGAATTACTTTCTAATATTATAGAGGAGAATCTCATTGGTTTCATTCAAATGCATTAGCAAAACAAGGTAAATCTTCCCTGTTCTCCCCCCTTATAGAACTGCCAAGATACTAAAAACTTGCACTGTAAATTAAGAATTTTTTATCAGTTTGTCCAAATCATAAAACTAACTATGGTTAATTTAATCATGTTAGTAAAATCAAGCCTGTTTGATAAACTGACTTTATATTTGCTTCTTTCTTTTTTAACAGTTAAGATGAATTATAGCTCATCTATGTTAAGATGAAATTGTTGAGTTAGAAAAAGAAAAGATAGGCCAGAGAAAAGCCAGGTTTTTTGGTTAGTCCAAACAAGTGCATCAAACATCTCATATGGAAGACTTACACACATTTGACATGGGTCAGTTCTTGAAGTGGAAGACACTTGTATGGTATCCAGGGAATATATATATTCTGACAGTTATTTCAGTAGGTTATTAATGGGATAAGCAGAAGTAAATTCATAGTACAGTTCTAAATGAAAGAGGGAAGATTTGCATATACAGTAGTGCCAACGTGGCATCTCTGAGAAATTGGATTGAGGCATGTTCATAAATGGTCTCTTTAATATTTGTAAGATTATCAGCATACTACCTGGATTTGTAAAGTAATTACTGCCTATATTGTTGTTATTAAACTTTTTATTTGTGTGCACCAGGGTAACTGCCCAAGATTCAGATATGCAGACATTCAGTTATCCTGAGGGGTTGGCAACCCATCTATACTAATCACAATTTGTCTTTATTTGTTTTTTATGTGAACATCATCAGTTAGGGATTTATGGTCTGGGTCCCATTTTGAAGTATTACTGTTCATTCCTAACATGAAAAGAATGTAACTTTATCTGAGAAATTATTTTTTGAATTATCGAAGTATTAGGAGCTATCATTGTAAATATACAATGTTAGCAATGTATATTGTTATGATTCTGCAATCATTTGTATATTTAACTAGTAATTATCAAATGACAGTATTTATGAGTAAGCATGCATATGATCAGGCATTGAATTTTATTAACTTTTATTGAGTCTATGCCCAGTTTTATTCTTAGTAATAAAGAATATTTTGTAATCTTGTTTGCCTTAAAATGGCCTCTAGTATATCTGTTTAGTAACACGGATTTTGATAGTTATTTTCACAAGAAAATGTTCATAGTTAAAAATTGAAGATGATTGATTGGAAGTATTAAGATGAAACAGCCACAGTAAGTAGAATGAAATGAATAGTAAAACAATGTTGTGCAAATAGGTGTTTAAAATATTTTTTTTTATTAAGATGTAAATGCAGATCTCAAAGTTTAATTACTACAATTACTTTTTATAGTCACCTTAAATAAGTAAGTTTATAGATTGAACATTTGACATTGAAAGTGTCTGAGAATTAAATACCATGACATTCTTAATTTTTTTCTCATGTTAAAGGTGACTATTTCTCACAACAAACCTCTTCACTTGTAGTTCGATAGTATTCCCAGTGTACCTTCAATTTCCAGAAACATCTGAGGATGGGGGATTTCAGGGGAAGACAGGGAAGGCTGTAATCAGTGAAAGTAAGGTTTGACCTTACAGTAAACACAGGGAATTAATTATTTCATCAGGAATTTTTTAACTGGATTTGAAAGTTGAAAGGTGGATTGTCAACTTACCTCATCAACTTGAGAACATGCATCATGAGGTCTTAGTATATTTAGTTTGGGAACTCCCAGAATAATTCCTTTACTAGTACGTTTAATAATGAAAACTAGTGATAAATGATCTTGCTTTTCAATTAACACTATATAGCCTTAATTCTCTTTGTAGCTACATGGGGTAGCCCATACAGCCTATTTGTTTATTTGATTTAGATGTACATCTCATCTTTTATTCAGAAGTTCAAGGCACAGTATACATAGTGTTCCTTTTATTTTTCCCCCACAACAGCCATTTCGTGGCATAGATAGGGCTGATCAGCAGAGATTGGCCAAAGTCACACTGATTTTGGTCGAAAATCATTACCAGATCATCTTGGTGATTTCACCTAGGATATCCTGCATGAAAAAAGTGTCCCTGTCATTTGCTTTATCATATATTTTATTTGTTTACTTCTTGAATTAATTTACCATCAAGAGACAAAAAAAGGAAACAAGCCAGCTGCTTTATCTACAGATGTGCATCTGTTGTTCTTGCTATCTTTAGTTTGGATTGTGCAGGATTCTGTATTTTGTAATTAACTGCATGATAGTGGTGCATTTAAGCTAGAGTGATTTTGATTATTCCCTTCCACTGAAAACTATGTCCTCAACTCTTGATTGATTGCATTTCAACTGTCAAAGGATTGTAGATGCAGAAATTATTTTAGGGATCTTTTCTTACTTGGTTAATTATTCCAAAAATGCCCTTCCTCTCTTTTTTCTGAAGGCCATAGCCCTTATTTGTTCCCTTTCCCACACCTGAGGCACTTTAAGTGGTCATTAGCTGTTCTCAAGTTAAAGGTTTTCTCTCTTATCCTGAGATATTTTTAATTGTAGATACAACTTGACACACTTCGTCAAACATTCTGTCTTGAATTAGCCCAACATTTATTGACTACTGTTTGCTATGGACATGCCCCTTCCCATAAAGTCTGTGAGTTGTGGGAGAGACCAAATTTTTAAACTGGCCTAAATTCAAAAGTTCCTCAATCGGATGCTATGGGTGAATGAGAGGGTATGCTGTGAAGCAGGAGGGAAATTCCCTCCATACCTCAGAACCACTCCATGTTCCTGTTAGCTGTTAGTAGTCCCAACAGTTATTGGGGGAATAGTAGTGCAGTGGGAGGGTTTGCTATTGCTTCACCCCATAATCATCACCCGCAATGTCTGTCACCTCATGGACCCCATGCAAAACAATTTACAAAACCCAAAGAGCATTTTGACTTAGTATCAAGAGACTAGTGAATATTTTTTGTCCAGCTGATGATAGTTGATGAGGGAATAAAACAGCTGGGAAAATCCACCAGTCCCTTTACTTAACATGTCCTGCAGATGGTCAATTTGTATTGATCGATTTGTATCGATTTTACATGAAATGTTTAAAACCTTACAGAATTAAGAGTATATAAATATTGTAATTAAGAAAATATTTATGTCAGGACAGAATCAGCAATGGGGCAGCAGTTTTTAAACTGACATTTCTGTCAGTTCAAAGATGGATAAATGATACTTTCAATAAGCCCAAAATAAGAAAACTGAGATACTACACTTGATCTTAATGAAAAGGCTGAGAAGTGATGGATAACTGAGATCATTTTTTATTATTGATATGAAAGGCTCACCTTGAAACCCCTTCTGATTTTAATAACTTATATTCTGGTATTCCATCTTTTAAAAAATAAAATTCAACACATATATTTTAAATGGAATAAATTAAATAAAATAAAAATACATATCCATTTCATTTCTGTGTTTATACTAAATACAAATATTTATACAAATTTTGGCAGAACAGTCTGAACTATTAACAGTGCTTTGGAGAAATCTAACTGCAAGAATGGAAATAAATTAATGAGTAACCACAAACAGTTTTGACATCATATAACATAGCTTCTGAATTGCTTTTTGTTCAAATAAAAATAAATAAATAATCCATCGTAACCTATATTAGGGGCTTACTCATATAAGGATATCCTATACTTTTACAGATTTAATTTTATATCATAGGTCAGTGGTGGCGAACCTATGGCACGGGTGCCAGAGGGGGCACTCCGAGCCCTCTGTGGGCACGCGCACCATCGCCCCAGTCCTAGGCCTTCAGCTGGGTTTTATAAAACCTTTTCGCTTTAGGCCTCCGCTGCCATGTGCAAAAAAAAAAAAAGGTTCAGTCAATTTCAACTTATCGCGGGGGAAAAAAAGATCTTGCAAAGTTGGAATTGATTGATTGAACTTTTTAGTCCCACCCAGTCTGCCGTTACCACCGCAGCCACGCCCACCCAATGGGCCACGCCCACCCAATGGGCCACACCCACCTGGCACTCGATGAATAAGTGGGTTTTGGGTTGCAGTTTGGGCACTCAGTCTCTAAAAGGTTCGCCATCACTGTCATAGGTAGTCCCTGGTTAAGAACAATTCCATTCCTTAACTGTCTTTAACCTGAATTTGTATTTAAGTCAGAACTTGTACTTAAAAACAGATTGCATAATTACTAAAATTGGCAGACAGCATGGTCCTTCCTCTGACCAGTGAAGTGCTGAAGGTGTGTAATGCTTTCAGGAAAACATGCTGTATATTAAAAACATGTGGCTTCATGGTTCCTGAAAGCATTGTGCAGTTTCAGCTTAAGTCAGATATTCTTAACTCAGAGACTATCTGTATCTAAGTGAAGCCTTGATGGGGCCTGCTATTATATTGATTTTTCTTAGAGGTTTGCCGAAAGTGTTTCATCTTCCTTTTGTTGGTGCTCAGTAGAGATTTATATTTATGTACAAAAGACTGCTTCTAAGGTTAGCCTTAAATCCACTGGTGGTATTATTTTAGTTTAAGTGAATGTATGCTTCTAAAAGAATTTTCTACAGAGCTTGAAAATTGTTCCCTTTCCCTTCCCCCCCCCCCTTTTCTCTCATTGTTCTCATGATTTAATTGGAACTTGATGATGTAAGATGAGGACTTTGAATCTTGTGAACGTTAATTTTGATATATTTTAAAATGGATGTCTTCAAATAGATTCTAACTGCATATATTATAATTTATCTGATTGCCAAGTTGAAACCAGCTTTGTGGACTTCTAATTCCATTTTAAGAATATTCTTTTTTTAATGTATGATTGCTTTTCAAAGTTCCTTTTTTATGGGATGATATAGTACTTTAATAATACTAGACTGCTAGTTTAAATGTGAATAAAATGAATATGGTTGCTCTGTTTGTGTCCTGTGTTCTGTATTTTCATTAACTTAGCCTATTATTTTCATTGCGGACAATACTGTCATTAATTGTGGGACAGCTGTGAATAGTCACTGCAAAATCCTGAGAACTGTTGCTGCTTCTTTTAGGAGTTCTGACAGTGTTAGCTGAACAGGCCTGAATGCTCTGAAGGATCTTTTTTGGCTTGAATCCAAAGTGCTCTATCTCCCTATTAAAGCTTGGGTAACTTTTCATGTAAGTCATTTTTTTCAAGGAATAAGAAGTTGCAATAAAGTATTACAATCAGTACTTCATCTTTGTTAAATGTCTTTAAGACTATTTGTTAAAAAATGTTATTGTTGCATTCAAGAGATCCTGAAACAGTGTCTATTGATAAAGTGGAACCAATGAAAGAAAGTGACCAGTTTCTAGAAATTCCCTAAGATCAGGGGTCCCCAACCCCCAGTCTGTGGACCGGTACTGGGCCTCAGCATGGCAGCAACTGGTCCGCACAAACAAGCAAAGCCCCATCAGTGGGATACAGGCAGCACACAAAACCATGCACTCTCTGGTCCATGGAAAAACCTTTCTCCACTGAACTGGTCCATGGTGCCCGAAAGGTTGGGGACTTCTGCCTTAGATGATACTCTGATCCCTGTGGTCTCATCTTCTCTTCTACATCTCCAAACAGATGTATCTGAGTTCTGGACCATATTGTGCTCATAATATAGCTACATTAAGACAATCCAAGCCTGCATTATCTTATTTACAGATTTCAAACATGCACACATAATAGGCTGGTCCAATGATACTACTAAATAACATAAAGCAATTTTACATGCAGTCTTGTTTAATACAAAATGTAGATCCAAAGCTTTTTACAAAACATAGTTAGAGGTTAAGCTTCAGTCTTACCTCCTAGGCAAGCAAAATTTAAAAAGAAATGTGTAGAATAGGAAAAAAAATTAAATTCAACAAAATATGGAGGGGAAAAGCCTGCATGTTTTCATTTCTGCTTTTTGGGTTGCTTAGAAGTGCATTACTTTAAGCAGAATACACATAGGCATGTCCATCATCAACTCTTGCATTTCATACCTTAACATTTTCGTCACAGAGGCATGAATCCACATCAAGAACTTCAAGGACATTTTTCAGCATCAGGTTTTAATATAAGTTACATCTAACTTTAGAGAGTTCACTGGATCTGTTGGAAGTAGAAATAGTTTTTCAAAGCTCCATAGTATTTATTTCTTAACAGTTATTATTATATTCATGCTACCGGTATTATAAAAAATATAGAAGAATGATTTGGTGAGATATACAGTAACTTTTCTGATGCATTATTTATTCTATCCAATATTGTTACAATATTCGATTAAACCTCTTTTTCTAAAAGAATGAAGCTAGCAGGCCTAAATCTTGAAGATTGACAGAAACAATAGGGCAGACATTGGAAATAAATTGCTAGGGACGCAGAAATCTACAGAGGAACAAGATTATATACTCCACTGGGGCTGTGATCAAATGTAGACAGTAGTCCTTACTCTTGGAATTCGTCAAGTTATCACATATGTTTGGCAGAATGCACTAATTATAACAGCCATTGTGTCTTATTAAACGTGTTTCCTCTTTTTAAATGTCACTGTTTAAGGAATATTTGAGTGTGAGTGCTTTGTGATGTAAATGTTTGTGCTTACTGTATTAATCTCCCCTAGCATAATTGAATAGGTATGCTTATCCCAAACACATTTCTAAATTCCTGGCATGTTGTAATTAAACTAAAGAGTTAAATCTTTAAGGAAGTAAATTGGGACCCTTTGGGGAAATCACAAGAAACTAAGAGGAGTCCACAGATTGTTAATGTTTAATCTGGTTAGACTTGTGAAGGCAAAATGGGAGTGAAATCTGTGCAAGTCTGAAGTAGGCAGTTCAAAAAGCCTGACAACCCATAAGCTTACTTACATCATAATTTAATAATTGCAAATAAGTTTTCAATCTGAAATGCCAATGAAATCTTGATTTTATACATAGGGGATATTTATATCTGTACCTCATTTTAGGGGTTCAGATATCACAGAATTTGAGAAACCTTGAGCTAGAATCGTTGCATTGTTTCTTTTCCATCATGCAAATGCAAGAGAGTCTTTACACACAGAAGATAGATTTCTAGATCGTCCATACACAATCTAATATATAACTAACCAACCTTGTCTCAGGTTGCCTAATCATTCTTTAAGAGGAATAAAGGAATCCTAAATACCAGCCATTTATTTTTCAGGGCTTGCAGCAAAAATTCTTTTACTGGACAATGTTACTTCCTGAAACATTAAACCCATGTTGTGTTATATTGCTGTCATTATAAAGACACCCAGCTACAGGTAATAATGCCCCATCTAGTCAGATTTCCAGTTTACCTAGATTCATTTTATTTATAGTTGTAATAATCCCATTATTATGGTGATTTTATTTCCCTTAACATGGCTAAGTTTTGTTTTGCTATTTTTAAAATAAGCCATGCTTTGACTGTTCCAGTATTATAATTATTGGTTTTTTTATTTGCTTTCTCACAATTTGTTCTTTTTTTTCCTTTGAGCTAATAAATTATTAATAAAGTGCTGCTATCTACAGACTTGTTGCAGCTCTTGGGATTTTTATCTTTGTCTTTTGTCTTTTGCCTTTATTTCTGCAATAAGGTTGAAAGTAAAGGTAACATTAAGAGGGATGTTTTTAAACATGCAAGTGGAAAGTACTTTGGCAGGTGTGTTTATGTGATAATGAGGATTATAACAAGTAGGAGTGGGAGTTTTTGCTTTCCTATGCTATATTGCAGAAGGAAATTGCCATTTTGAAAATTGTATTGCAGTCACGTATTAGTTATATTTTACTGGATTTTTTGGCAAAACGTTCCCTGGTGAAATTTCCTTCTGAGTGGAATCAAACTTTAAACATGTTTCTATATTGGGTAATATGTATTTGCAGCAGAAATGACATTTTTACATGGTCTCACATACTTCCAAGGAAGACTGGATTAAGTGACAGTGAATTAATTGAGGCTTACATTAAAAGAATATCATCAACCTCTTTGAAAACTTGACCTTAAATACCTTATTAAATGTCTTTTTTATTAATTTCAATGGAAATAAATTACTCTTTATTTAAAGGTTAACTGGATTGTGGTACTACTTGTAAGATGATAGATCTCCACCCTTAGGCTTAATATTAAGTGAATTATTTGACTCTCAGAATAAAGTTAATTTTTTTTTCTCAGGAATTAACGTACTGTTTTAAAATTATTGGTATTTTTCTAGCAATAGTTTTATATATTCTTTAGTTTTCTCTCGTAAACCAAGGATTGTGCCTTCATTACTTAATTTCAATCCATCTCTTTTGCTTTCTGCCATGTTTTAACATTGTTTTATGTAGTTTGTCCTTCAGAATTAACATCTGTTTCACTACCAATCACTATTTTTTCAACTTATCTGTCCTCATTTTTAAATTTTTATTTTGAATTTACTTGCATTATGTTTGTACTATAAAAGTTTTGTTTTAATTCTATTTGCAGAATTAATATTTTTTAAAATATTTTTTAACATTTCTGACTCAGTTTGTATTATAATAATCCTTTTCCAGCTACATAGTTGGTAAGTTGGTACCTTGTCCAATGATAAATAGAATTTTACTTCATGTCAGGTATAAAAAAACTCTGTAGAATCAGAGATGCTATTCCATTGCAGTAAAATATTGCTATCACAATGCCTATAAATTAGTATTTTATAAAGTATAATTAGTTATATAAACTAACTTTAAAGGTATTGTGGTAATAATATTTTCCTGCAGTGGAATAGGACCTCTGAATATGCTGGTTTTGTTCTTAGTTGAGAATGTTATCAATAAAGTGCTAGTCTTTTACCACAGAATAAACAGTGGAAAGAGAAGCAGCAAATGATTATGTTGGCTGGGGATTATAAACAGTGATATTTAGCATAGGGGGACACAAAGATGTGAAATATTACTTTAAAGTATGGTGACCATATGTCTTTTATTATAAAAGACAATCCTTTATTTCAGAAAGCTGTTTTTTTTTATCTATTTTTCAAAAATTTACTATTGTCCTTTATTTTGATTATTTAACTTCTAACATACAACATACTGAATGATGCATTTTTGTAATATTTTTTTTGGATTTGCTCTTAAATTTTCCTTTCTAAAGCAAAGTTATGAATATAAATATTAGTTTTTATCCTTAACCTTTTTCAGATTTGCCATCTTTTCAGGTTTATCCTTTATTTTTTCCAGGAAAATATGGTTAACATACTTTTAAAGACATTTAAAGTTCAAGACATTTAGGCACTTGAAGTCAACTTTAGTAATTTGAATTGTGTTTGATAGCAGTAAAGTACCATTTGAATTTTGTTTTTATATATAAGCAGGTTTAGAGCTATCAGCAACGTCTTCACCTTCTAAAATAATCTTCACTGAATGTATTTATTAATCACAATAATTTCTTGACCAACAGAATATTTCATAATCACTGCTTATTATTTTACTAGCTGCACTACGTTTAATTTGGCAGTTTTTGCCTACTTTAATGCTGGTTGAAAAATTTAAATCATAGTTTGTCAACCGTTCTTATTGAAGCCAATGATAATAAACTTGTAATAGTGACTGGTACATATCTATAAAATAGAGAACAAGCAAATAAAAAAATCAACTGCTCCTATGAACATTAATTCTAATATCTGCCTAAAAGTATGTTTTGTCTTTTAATTCTATTATCATGTTATATTAGACTCCCGTAAAGAATCTGCTCCCCAAGTACTACTTCCAGAGGAAGAGAAAATTATTGTAGAAGAAACAAAAAGTAATGGTCAAACTGTGATAGAAGAAAAGTAAGATGATTTCTTTTAAAACAGGTTTATATAATTATATATATAATTTTATATGTTTTTGTGCAATGTTATAGTAGAATTTATGCACTTGTTATGTACATATCTCAGTAATAAGGAAGTATGGAATATACAGTCAGGTGGCAAAAGTAAGTACACCCCATAGAAATTGTTGACTTTTTCATCATATTTCAACATACAGATATTTAATCTTCATATCAACAATATTGATAAAGGGGATCTAATATAACATATCCTGCACCATTTACACTGTGTACTCCATTTGTTTAAATAAATAAACATAATAAATAACAATTGCAAACACTTCTACGTGGGACAAACATCATGTCAGTTAAAAACCAGGATCCGTGAACACCGGCTAGCAGTCAAATGCCACGATCCCAAATCCATAATTGCTACCCACACTGACACCAAACAACACCAGTTCAATTGGAACAACACTAAAATCATTGGCCACACTACCACCCGCCATGCTTGGGAGTTCATCGAAGCCTGGCACTCCACAAGCAATTCCATTAACAGACACATTGACCTATAATCAACCTATGAACCCCTCAGAATCCAAATCAATCTAACAGCCATCCGAAGACAGCAGCAACCCTCAAGCCCCTCCCCCCAGCAGTTCACTTTCCAATGACCCTGACCTGATATAATCTCCCCATCACATGACCCATTACCAGCCTCCCACTGATGACTCACTACTGACCTGCTAATTCACACCCTCTAATGACCCTGACCTGAAGTACTTTCCCATCACAAGACCCTCACTTGACACCCCCACATCTGAAGCCCTTATATAACTAGAACACTGACACAGATATCGACTAAACACTACTGAAAATGTTACCTAGCCTGATAATGAAACATTCGGAAACCAACCCTCAAGCTCAGAGAACGAACCGTCACCCTCATAATAAATAAACATAAATATAGATTTCATATGTGGAAAAAGTAAGTACACTCCTACATTTCTTTCTTCCTCGCATACCTAAAATTCTACCTTAGAATCCTGTGCACCAGTTGAGGTGCCAATGATTAGAATATTGCCTGAGAGGATGGGGACAAAGCTGTCTTATTAAAACCTCAGACATTTAATTTGATTTGCTCTTTGTTGCTGAAGTATCACCATGCCTAGATTCGAAAGAGCTCTCTCTCAGATTTTCAGAAAGAAGGTTATAGATGCCTATGAGTCTTGGAAGGGATTTAAAAATATTGCCAAGCAATAGGATATCAATCATTCTACAGTCTGGAAGATCATCTATAACTGGAGATTTCAAGCAACTGCCAGCTTGCACAGGTGAGGTCGTCCCTATAAATTCAGCTCAAGAAAGAAGTCTCTTAAGAACTCCAGAATTTTGTCATCTGATTTACAGATGGCTCTCAACTTTATTCATGTCAAAATGCATGGCTCTATCATTTGAAAAATGCTGCATAAATTACTTTTACATGGGAAGTATGCCAGGAGGAAACCTTTGCTGCCCAGAAAGAAATCGGGGCAAGAGAAAATTTTTGCTCATGAACACTTAGGCAAAATTTATAATTTCTGGAACAATGTACTCTGGACAAACGAGGCAAGCTAGAGTTATTTGGACACAATACCAGAAGATATGTTTCGCAAAACTAAAGACAGCCTTTCACCAGAAGAATCAACACCAGCTCTAAGGCACATTGGTGGAAATGTTAATGATTTGAGGCTCCTTTGCTGCATTAAGGTCTGGACAGCTAACCCTCACAGAATCCACTATGAATTCTTCCTTGTACCAAAAGGTGCTTGAGGATAAGAGAGGCCATCTGACACTCAGCTGAAAGTGGACTTTACATGTTAATGACAAACATTCTAGTAAATCTTATCAAGGAATGGCTGAAAAAAGAGAAGTTGAGTTCTGGAAAGCCCAAATCTAAATCCCATCAAAATGTCCTGGGATGATTTGAAATGGGTGGTGCATGCAGGGAATCCTTCAACCATTGCACAGCTGAAAAAATTCTTCATGGAAGAGTAGGGAAAAAATCCTCCTAGCCAATGTCAAAGGCTGGTAGATAGCTATAAGAAATGCCTACTTGAAGTGATTTCTGCTTTAAAAAAAGGAGTAATGCTAGGTATTATTGCCAAATATGTTCTTATTTATTTCCACAAAGGAAATGGCACATCTGTTAAATTTTTATTGAATGATTGTACAGTCATAGTTTTTTTTTTGTTAAATTATATCAACTTTATCTTTAAATACTATTTGAATGAAGGTAAAATACTGATATATCCCATATGTTAAAAACTTTACATGGGGTGTACTTACATTTTCATGTGACTATATATACATATATCCTCTTGAAATTCATTATTTAATTGCCTGAAATGAGGATCATCAGTCCACTGTTGCCCATTTAGACCAATTCTAGTAATCTTGGGTTCTCTAACTTTTCTTTTTGCATTTTTCTTCCTTTGTCCTTGTGCCAGCTGGGAATTGATCAGTGTTGTGGTAAGGTGGCATTCTTGAGTACCCTGGGATTTCTGTTTTTATTTGTATGTAGGATTGCAGATGTTTTAGTGTTGGCAATTGTATTATTTTTATATAAATGTACAGCTGCTGATTTTTTTCAAAAAAGTTTGCAACTAATAGAATTCTCTTGAACAACATTTGATAGCAGATCCCTCCCTAATCCAAGTTACTTTATAGTAATTAGCTTAATAAGCTTACTCCCTCTCCCAAAATTTACTGCAAATGGGCAGGTTCAATAGTTTCTTCTCTATCTTTTTCATCCCACATTATATAGTTTTTTATGTAAAATCACCTGCATCGATATGATTTTTATATAGCTTTATTTACATTTTGTGAAATTTTATCTTAATTTTCTGTTTTAGAAGTCTTGTTGACACAGTATATGCATTGAAGGATGAAGTACAGGAATTAAGACAGGTTGGTAAAACATACTATATTTAACAATTGAGAATAAGATAATAGAATACGGTAATTATGTCAAAAACAGGGTGGTTTTTTTTTAGAAGTGTGCTTCAGAATTGGCGGTAGAATCAATATGTAGTATCAGTACTATAATGAAATAGAAGTTAAGTAGCTTTCATGCACAATTGATTGTACAGGTAATCCAATCTAATGTTACAAATCTTGGCCTTTAAGCTGTGTGTGTGTGTGTGTGTGTGTGTTTGTAGTTTATAAGTAAAAATATGAATATGAATATGAATTGAATATTTATAAAATTTATATGATCACCCAACTGTGATTTTGGACTGTTTACAGTAAACCAAAAATAAACAAATATAGGTAGACAATTCTGTTAAAATGAAAGAAATCTTTGCAACTCAGTTATTAACTTCATCCAGATGGAGACCCTCATCATCCTGACCCTGGGGCCCAAGGAAAGAGATGAATTTTTTAATGCCTTTCCAAAGGCCAACAGATTCAGGAACAAGCTTAAATAGAAGAGGGGAGTGATCATTCCAAAGGACAGGTGCCCCACAAAAAAGGAATGCCTTTGTAGTCCTAATAGATGGTACTGTTTTAGAGAAGTAGGTTGGCTGATATTGTTGTGGAAAGGCAGTCCTGCCAATAACTTGATCTAGTGTTATGTCAGACTTCATTAGTGATAACCAGCACTTTAAATTACATCTGGAATTTTTATTTGGAACCAACACATTTGTATAATAATGGTACTACATGTGTGCACTTAGGTGCACTCATAATTACCTGCACCATTGCATTCTGCAACAATTGTAGCTTCTGCACAATCCAGTTTAAGACTGTCATCTCCCTATCATTCCACCCAGCCACTAAGACCTGACTTGGACTATACATCAAAGCCTCAGCAACAAATTTCCTTGGGAATCCTATTAGGCACATTTCACCTCTGGGACAGATCAATTAGTCCTAACTCCCTGCGGTGAAAAGTAGCCAGGGAAGACTTCAAGGTCAACAGGGAGTGATTCTTCCATTACAAGGGACTGATAACAGTGTCCCCCAAATTCAGATGACATTGCTATTATCCCGAGATGAAACCCAGGTCTAACAGGAGGACTGTTGTGTGGATTGGGCCCTCAGTAAACTGAATCAGGTTCATAGTTGCTCTGAGAGCCATGAACTCTTAGTCTGCCTCCAAGTCTGTACTTATGAAAGCTGGATGATTTCCCCCAACATCTTAAGTCCAGTAAACTGCACTGCCGAACCAGATAGAGCACCAAGCAACACAAGCAGGAAAGCTGTTACTCAGTAGGGAATAGCAGCAGCAGCAGCAACAACTCCAACTGATCTCTGAGGCTCAAACTCATGTAGAATCTCACATATATCTATCAGAATATTAGATCATGGATGAGATAGGGATTATCGGAGACTGATCTGACACTGAGCAACACAGCTACAAGGCTCTTAAGGCTCAGTGAAGAGATCAGGGTGAATCAGCAAGTCGGAATGTAGTACTAATACAAGGCAGCAGGAAATATTATTTGAGGAGGAAGAAATATCTTCCCTTGAGCACATGTTAGGTAAAAGGCAAAGGTAGACATGCAATCTGCACAGACTACATTAATTCCAGTTTAAGAAAAATCCACTGGTGAGAGCCCACCAGAGGTTGAAACGCCTGCCACAATGTACTGCTTCTGAGTTTAGCTATGGAGGAATCATTCTTTAAAACCTCTAATTTCAGCTAGTAATTGTGTTTATCTCACAAGAAACTTCTGGATAATTATTTTGTAAATTAATAGAATCTTGAACATGAGAATTACTTTGTAACTGATTCCATATTTCACCATGTTTCATCTTATTTCTCAGTTTGCATCTATCAAACATCAACTGGAGCTCCTCCTAATAAGATAATTTTTTCCCTAAATGTGATTTGTATCTGCATTTATAACATTTTTAGAGGATTTTACAAAATGAAAATATTATGCTGAGCTCAGAGCAAAACAAACAAGTTTTCTTTACTGATAAATTAAACCCCAAGCTATTATTTCAAGAGAGCACAAATCTATAGCAATATACTCTGAAGGCCTCCTCATTGTAGAAGCATTGTAGAAAATTATGTTTTAGTCATTTAAGGCAAATTGTCATAATGTGTTTTGGTGGTGTTTTTTTTTTTGTCAGGATAATAAAAAGATGAAGAAATCTCTGGAAGAAGAACAAAGAGCTCGCAAGGAGCTTGAAAAGCTTGTCCGGAAAGTTCTAAAGAGTATGAACGATCCTTCTTGGGATGAAACCAATTTATAAAAAAAAAAAAAAATTGATTTTTTTCTTTCTATTGAAAGACCAGTTGTCAAATCTAATTGTGGAAGCCTTCTGATATTTAGTCAGTGTTGCGTATAGAGCACTACAAACCAGGATTTAACTGGATTGAATTATGTTTATATATATATAATAAAATTCAGTCCATTTATGAAGCTGTCTTTACTTAAGTGCAGATAGTGTGGATCCTGAACTTGACCTATCTTTACTTATTTCCATTTAAACTGCCTCATTTTGCAGCAATTGCAGCAGTTGGCTAAGAAATCCATGCCCCTCTTGTAAATATTTGTAATTTTGAACTTGTATGTGATCAATGTATCAGGACTGATATAGTATTCTATTGTCTTCCTGTAAGCAGCAAATATAGCAGTGGCTGATGCTATGCTCCTAACATTTACTGAAAATTATATACTAGTAGATGAATTGTTTTGAATTTTTCATTCTCAGGCATCAGATAGAAAACATTTTTGGTAATTCCCAGCATGTTTCCCAGTATTCAGTCTATTTTAATAATTTAATTAAATTTATTTATGTCTGTTTAAACCTTCAGACACCATTTTAACATAAATTTTAAAACTACCGACTGTCAATGCAGTAGACTGTCAGTTGACATCATTTCATATTAAAGGTAAATATTTTAAAAATCGGGGCTTATATGTTTCTTTTTGGCATGTTAAAATGCAGAATAGTCAGGTTAAGTCAAATGTGCTTGCTCTTATTTTAGTGGCTAGTTCTTAGATAATTTGTATATTATATATTAAACAACTGGCGAATGTTCTAATGAATCACTCGGTACTGTTGTCAAAAGAGAAGTTTAAGTCAATGATGTGTGAGTTTGTTTTGTGAAATAAATGTATTATTTATTATTTTAGCATGAACATAGCAAGTTTTAGGTTAACATATGTCTGTAGTGCTCTAGAGTCAAATCTTAAATCTTATTTTACTGTGCAAATATAATCTTTTTTTCCTTCTACAATCTAAACAAAATAATAGTCCCCTGACCTCCATTCAATTTATATATATATAAAAAACCACACTAAAAATGGCTTTGTGAAAAGCAACCAGCCGTGGCTGTAACTTTATGTTGTTTGTTTGAAATGTATGTAGATATGGGAAAGTACATATGGATTCTTTTAAATTACATTTTGGTCATGTAATATAATGTTCCAAATAGGTTTGCACATACTTTTTCAAGATATTTGGTATTTGAAGTCAATGAAAACCTAAACCTAGCTACAGTATTTTAAGAATAACTTTCTGCTGAATTTAGGCAGGTATACTATGCACAAACTGTATGTGTGCTAAAAGCAGCTTTCTTATTTTCAATTTTCTTCCTGCTTATTGGATAGTATAAAACTCTATGTTTTGCTTAGAGGTGTGATGGCCCTGAAAAAAAAAAGGGGGAATAAATCAGTTCTTTTTAAATAAAGCCAGTCTCTCAGTATTGGATTTCGTATTATGTGGAGAGAAACATATTCTCCTTCCCTACCAGTCTTTTTTACATTTTTATTTTTTTACATTCCACATCTTTAGCTCAGAAAATTCTGTTGTCTTCAACCTGGAATAGGGAAAACCTTCAAACTTCAGCTAAATGACCAAGGGTAGGGGAAACCTTCATCATATTTATATCACATTATAGATTTTAAATTGCTTCATGTAATGGGGGGGTAGGGTGAGAATTCAGTATGGCCATACTATTAGAAGGGCAGTTCTGTGTTTGTCATAATTTATAATTATACAATTCGTGTATTCAGCAAAATAGTAAAACATGTCTCCACCATTCATGAAGCATTAAGATTTGAGCTGTGTATTATTTCTCAGTGATGACATCTTGAAATATTTACTGAAAATTGTCAAGACTGCTGTCATGGCAGAGAGCATAGGTGGATTCTTATTTGATAAAATAGCTTATTCAACCTTAATTTTAAAAATAAAATTAAGATGAATGTTACAGTTATGTGGGAACTGTCCAATTTCCTTCAAAAACAGGGTTAGAGGCCCTGGAAATAGAAGGCCCCAGCAATAGCTGACCCAATTAATGAGATAATCAGAAAATCGCCAAACTAAATGAAAATTGGTTAATCTTCAATTTGTTTTATACAAATTATCATTTCCCCCCTTTTTGATGCTGCTGCTGTACCTCATGTGCAGCATAAGAAATCAATTTGAATAATAAGTACAGTTATTGACTTATGATTGCAGTTGGGATTGGAATTTTGGTCACTAAGGAGTGTATTCATTAAGCAAGTCATTATATGACTGGAGTGGATTTTACGACTATTTTTACCAAGGTTGTTAAGTGAATCGTGTGGTTGTTAAGTGAATCGTGTGGTTGTTAAATGAATCCAGCTTCCCCAATTGACTTTGCCTGTTGGAAGCCAGCTAGAAAGATTGCAAAGTGTAATCATCTGGCTGCAAGACGCTCTAACCATTGAAAATGCAAGCTGGTTGTTAAGCATCCATATTGCTATCATATGACCATGGGGTGATGCAGAGGTCGTAACTTCAAGAATGTGTGTAAGTCATTTTTTCCAATACCTTCATAACTTCGAACCATCTTTAAATGAATGGTCATAAGTTGAGTACTATCTGTGATTATGTTAAAGTTCTTCGCTCTGTCTTGAATAAATACAAAATCAGCTGCAAATTGCTTCAAGGCACCTAGATTCAGCATCTGTACTTAGCAGACCTATAAGAGTTTAGTCCCATTTCTAAATCCATAAGACTTTTTCTGGTCCTGTATTAATATTCATTGTTTATACCCCCATTAATTATGTGCCATATAACATAGATGCTGAAAAAAATTGTCTAAGCTTCAATGGATTTGATGATGATGATAACGACAACATTGAAGATGCAAGACAAAAAGAACATTGTGGAGCAAAAGTTATAATAATTGACATTTGTATATAAAATCTCGAGATAAAAATGTTCTTTATCTGAAATAAATATTAGTGTCCAAAATGACATCTATAGAGACCAACTAATCTGTTGGTGGAAAAATTGTCCTTCATTGTATAGGTAATTCTTGAGATGCAAGTTTTTCAAGATTTATAATAAGCAAAACAGGTTCTCTTCAAAAAGCTTTTTATAACATTGATAAGATACTTTACTGTTAAATGAAACAGATATGCATTACTATTCAAATAATGTTAATTATGTTGATACGTGCAGTGTGTATATTTTATAAGGGATCATTGAATTTCACTCATTTGAAACCAGATTGGTATTTGTACCCATTCCTTTTACAAAATATGCTTAAAGGTTACAGAAAAGCCTGAACAGTTAAATTTCTAATTCTATAAAATGCTCTATGTTTATATTTCTTATACTGGACAGAATTATCCTCATGCTTAATAGACTTTCAATGGATTGAAAGCTCAACTAGTACCTTTGCTTTCAGAAATTAAGACATCAATAAGTGCTATATCAACTATATTTAAGATTCTCAGAAAGTTGAAAACAACTTTATCTCTTGACCTAACTCCTGTTTTTCCTAACTCCTGGACTTTACTATTTTTGCCCTTTGAACAAAGCCTCTCTTATCACTGATGCTGTGTAGTCAGAGCTGAACAAGAAAGAAAATAGAAATCTTATCCTCCAACAATCTCAATTATTTATCTGGAGGGAAAAAAATCATGAAGTTCTTAGATCCATATAAAGCACAGTTTGAGTCTTAACAGATTGCACATAGCTAGGATTCACCTACCATGAAATTTCCTTCAAGGTTCTTGTTCTTGGTCCCACCAGTGTGCAAAATATTTCAAGCTCAACTTAATTCAAATGATTCTATTGCTAATTAGACAACATCAGCAATATTTTGAGTAATGTCCTGGATCAATACCTCAGCAATGAAGCAGTCTGAAGGATAATTAATTTTTGTCAAAATGTGAAGGTTAAGGTGGGCAAGATTGGAATCCATGGTTCCCAAGCCAGAGGTGGTTGCTGCTATTTAAATGTAGAATATCATTTGATTTCAAGATCTCCAAGCATGGTGCTAAGTACCTGTTAATTTGAGAAAGCAGAAGGAAGAAGTCTCATGTTTAAACTGCTGAGAGGATAAAAGTCTTCATGCCTTTGCACTAGCAGTGGGAATGTGGTATGTGATTTCAATTCTGGTCTGAGGTTATTTGACTCTCACCCTACCTCAGGGGTGTCAAACTGCCGGCCCGCGGGCTGGACGCATCATCGGGAAACCACGCCCACCCCGTTGCTGGCAATGGCGAAAAAGCTCCGATACATTGCGTGATGTCGCGAGTTTGACACCCCTGCCCTACCTGTTTGCAGTCCTGCTCTTTTCCTTAGTCATCTGTCAGCTGATATACTCAGAAGAGCCTTCTAATTGCAGAACATTGCATTCTACATCTTTCTGTGGGGGAATACAGTAAACCAGACATTTTCACACCCTCTTTCCTTTCTGTTTTCCATTTTTCCCCTTGTATCTGTCCTCTCAATAATTAGTTCCCTTGGTGACCAGTTTAATGACAACACAAAACAGAACTGTGATGTCACAGTTACGTTTTCTGTTCCTCACCATAGTAGGAGAAGTAAACTGAGTTGATGAGCCAATTGTATGGCTATATTCCTTAGATTGACTTACTACTTGTAAATGGAAATACTAATTTTGCCAAGTCTTTCTGAAAGCAAGCTGCTGGCTACTCTGTCCTTCCTCCCCATCTCTCTTTTTATTCACAGCTATATTAGGTATTTTTATAGATTGATCTCAATAACCTCATTAATGAAATGCATAGAAAAACAGGACCAGAATCAAAAGTTTATTTTTTTAGTACCTTACCTATTATGGCTTCCTTCAGGTGCATGCATTAAATTGTCCTTTAAGTTCAACAATGCAACACAGTCACCATCAAGGGTTCTTCAGCTGGAAAAAAGAAGTAATTTTCTTCGCTATGGATTTGCAGGTAAGTCTGAAGCTGATGACTGTTGGTACTGTGATAGATGAATACTCATTATGAGGTCCAAAGGGTTACAAAGAGATGGTTTGCAAAACATGTTGAGGCAAACAGCACTATCCTTGAAGGGTTCAAACAGCTGCAGTCTTTGTAAAACTTGTGTTGCTGTTTTGAAAACTCTTCTCAGTTTGCAGCACAAATAAAATTTACAGGGACTTTATTTTGCTGGAAGTCCAGCTGAAGCGGTGTCTATCTATACAAACACAGACAACTTGGGGCAGGTTTCCTGCTTTCCAGGAGGTGGTATATAGTTGAGTCCATGCATTATTAGTATTGACTTTGCTGAAGGAGGTTTGGATTTTGAAGGATATGGCGGTATACTCCCCTCTTAAGAACCTGTTGCTGGATCCAATAGTTCTGGACAACTTACAGTAAAACTTTCTAGGGAAGGTTATTAGAAGGGTGATACAGGTTTAAAGGGATTTATAATAAATGAATTATCGGGATCTTTTCATTCAGGTAGCAGAATACTGGTGATACTCTACTGGGACATAGTGAGATACAGCATAAAGATAGCATTGGTCACACTAGATGACCCTTGGAGCTGGGACAAGGGTGATATAGCTGTCCTTGATTTCAGTGGTTTTTCATATCAGTGGCCCTGGTATCCTTCTGGTTCATCAACAGGAATTAGGAGAGGGATGCATTGCATTCTCATCACTCTCTGTTCTATTCCATTTAGTGTTGCCGGAGAAGGGAAGAGATTGAATCCAAGCCCCTTGATGTGTGGGATGCCATGCAGTTTCCCACTCATTGGATGAAGTCATTCACTAGTTAAGTATCATCAGTATACTGATGATACTCAGCTGTACATCTTGATTCCAGGCCAAATGAGTTGTCTCTATGTTTGGAGGCTGTGAGAATCTAGATAAAGAGGAATATACTGGGCCTCAACTCCAGCAAGACCAATTGGTTGTGCGTATTTTGACCATCGGAGTGGAGGTTTGCTGTCTTTTATCCTGAATGAGTTGTATTTCCCTGTTTGGGACTAATGCACAACTTGAGATTTTTCCTGCAGTTAAAACTTGCTTGAGGACCAGGTGACTGCCGTGGCCAGGAAGGAAGGCCTTTGTAAGATTCATCTTGTGTTCCTATTGGAGCCATTTCTGGAGTAGGTGGCCAATCTACAGTCACTCTTGCTTTGGGGTAAATGCTCTATATTTGGGATTGATTTCAGGCAGTTATGGACATGATGTGCACAGACTATCAGTAAACTGGCTACAATTCCAGGCACTGGTTATTATCTACAAAACGCTTCACGGTATAGGACTTAGCTGAAAGACTGTCTCCTATAGCTCTACCCTCCTATTCAATGCAGACTGCTTAATCAGTGTAATCTGACCGGACTCAGAAAATGAGTCTTCTGTCAAATTGTCTGACCTCCAGGCAGCATCCCTAAAGAGATATTGCCCTACTCTGTTTGCTCAAATGGGTCGTTAAAACTGCTCTTACCCAGGTAGGTTGTTTGAATTAGGTTATGTAGTGGGCTCCTTGTGGAATTATTGTATCTTTAAGATGCTGCTGATTTTATTTCTACCACATAGCTATTATTTTCCTGTTATTATCAATTTGCTTTTAATATTGTTTTGATTCCCAGAGTTGCTATAGAGTCAGTGACCTTACAAATTTGATAAATAAAGAAAAAATAAAAGCAGCCTTGCCAGTCTTGCAAAGTGCTTTTTTATGTTAACACATCTTTTTTCAAATGTTTCATGTAGCGCTATGAAGAAATATAAAAATAGTATTTAATTGGTTTGTGTGTATAAAATAGCATAAAATATTGTGCAAGAACACTCATAAAATGCCATGCTGCCTTGCAATAAATCAAAGCTATATGGCCAAACCCATTAGCTTTATTTCTTTTATATACAAAATAAGAAATAAGCTCATCTGGGTTCAACAAGGATATATTACTTACATTATTTCACTTACATTATGTGCCAAATTTTATGCTGTACCCCTGTTAGTAAACACTCTTGTCCCAGCTTCATATGCTTGCCATTCTGTTATTAACACCAGTCCCCTTAAATAATTAGTCCATTTTTATAGGAGTTCAAAAACTCTAAATGTGGTTATTCTTCACATATATGGAGAGTGCTTGATTTATTTTTTCTTTAGGTTCCAAAAAATAATAAAACTTTTTAAAGTAATTGTATGAGTCAGTGAGAAACTTGAAAGTAAGTAGAGATATATTATTAAAATGTATTTTGTTAGTACATTTAGAAAGCTAAGAAGAGCTTTCTAAAGCTAAAATGAAAAGCTAATTGATTTATATGTTAATTTTTCTTTGAGATTCTGGGCTTGAGTATGTTTTACATAAATGCCAGTATGGAGGGTCTATCAAGATTGAGACACACTAGCATAATGGCTAGAGCAATACTAACACTTTCTTCCTATTGTGGTCTTATTTTGCCTAATGTGTCAAAAGAATATGGGTAATCATGCACTGATTTACTCTCTGTGCTAGACCCACCTGCAAGTATATTACAAAAAGCACTTGATAAGGATTGTTTTGCCTTTCTTAACCTACAGAAATTTGGCAAGAAGTTACCTTTGGTAAGAATATTTCTGTCTTCATTGACTAGGTTATGCTTGTCTGTAATTTGTAACTTATAATATAGAGTAATAGCCGCTTGTTCATGTATAGATTGTTGAATCTTCTTAGAGGCCTGAACCTGTTTTGATGAAACAGTATTTCATGTCTGATTGGTTTGTTTTATATTGCTCTCATGATGCAGGTATTCATTTGGACTTTGTTGTTTACTCTTACATTAAACAAAACCAAAGAATTAAAAATTTCTTAAAAATTAAGCCTTGGAGTGCTAGTAGGTACAACAAATTTGCCTGATTTAATATATCTCACTGAAAAGAAGCATTTGCTTTCATCAGTATAGCTCACTGCCTGGGGATTCTCCCTTTTCCCCCATCCAGAGGTGGAGAGAGAAAATAATAATAATAACAACAACAACAACAACAACAACAACAACAATAATAATAATAATAATAATAATAATAATAATAATAATAATAATAATAATAATAATAATAATAATATGGAAGGGACCTTGGAGGTCATCGAGTCCAACCCCCTGCTCAGGAAGGAAACCCTATACCATTTCGGACAAATGGCTGTCCAGTCTCTTCTTAAAAACTTCCAGTGTTGGAGCATTCACCGCTTCTGGAGGCAGGTTGTTCCACTGGTTAATTGTTCTAACTGTCAGGAAGTTTCTCCTCAGTTCCAGGTTGCTTCTCTCCTTGACTAGTTTCCATCCATTCTTCTTGTCCTGCCCTCAGGCGCCTTGGAGAATAGCTTGACTCCCTCTTCTTTGTGGCAACCCCTGAGATATTGGAATACTGCTATCATGTCACCCCTAGTCCTTCTTTTCATTAAACTAGACATACCCAATTCCAGCAAACGTTCCTGATATGCTTTAGCCTCCAGTCCCCTAATCATCTTTAATATTCAGCTAAAGCTAGAGGAAGATGAAAAGACAAAGCTGTCAGACTGGAGTGTCTTCCACAACTGTATTTTCATTGTTTAGAGATAGTCTTCAACTTATGACCACAACTGAGCCCAAAATTTCCATTGCTAAGCAAGACAATTGTTAAGTTAATTTAACAACTGTCAATTGTTACGATTTAACAACCGTAACACAGTTGTTGTCCTGTCCCCTCACACATGCCCATACCACAAGAGTTTGAAGTGTTTATTGAGGCTTTGCAAGGCCCTAATATTATTTCTTGGCTCATCCCAACAAACAAACACAAAACCCAATGAACCCAAGTCCTAAACAAAGTCTTAGGGCAAAGAATAAGTCTGTAAGTCAACACTTCAAGTCCAAAATCCAGATACAAGTCCACAATACAGGAACCCAAAGTTCAAGTTCGAAATCCGAGATGCAAAGTCCAAATTCCAGTCACAAGGTCAAGGCACAGGTCTGGAAGCAGGAGTCACAAAGGCAGAACACATGAACAACAGGAAATAGATGAGTTATCTCCAGTGTCTCTTTGCTCCATGTGCCAGCCTATGTAAGCCCATTAGGAGGAGCGAGGCTGCTTTCTTGCAAGTAGCCTTGCCAACATCTGTTGGAGGTGGGAGACACTCCAGTCTGACACCTTTGTCTTTTCATCTTCCCCTAGCTCCCTCCATTCGGCCCTGTGAATGGCTTCGGAGTCAGTTCCTCCTCCTCACTGACCAGCTGCAGCTGCGTTCTCTCACTACCTGGCACTTCTAACTGGGTCCCGAACCCTTTGGCTGCAGCTGCGTCTCTCCCCTTTCTTCTTCAGCCTGGTGATCATCCAGTTGATGGCCTCTCTCATGTTGCTGGCCTCTCCTCTTCCCCTGACTCATTCACTCCCTGCTCAGAGACCTTGGTGTCTTTCTGACTTTCCCATGCCCCCCTCTGAAGTCCCCAGAGTCGGCTTTTCTTCCTCGTCTGACTGAGCTGGCTTCAGGGAAAGCTGTTACAGTTGTTAAGTGAATCTGGCTTCCCCATTGACTTTGCTCGTCAGAAGATCACAAAAGGTGATCGATCATGGAACACTGAGACCAACATAAATATATGCCAGTTGCCAAGCTTCTTCTGAATTTTGATCACATGACCATGGGGATGCTGCAATGGTTGTAAATGTGAAAAATGTCATAAGTCACTTTTTTCAGTGCCATTGTAACTTTGAACAGTCACTAAATAAATGGTTGTAAGTCAAGGACTATCTGTATATCAGTGAAAGGTTTGCATCTGCTTTTGGCAATTTATAGTTTGAAATGTAAGTTGCTTCCCAGTAACATTTTATTTACTTCTAACATATTATATATATTCTATGAAATTGCTATGATCTTGGTGGCTCTATGAATAATGATTTCAGAATAGTTTTTCATCATTTTTAACATTGACACCCTTTGAGTAGTTAGGATCGGTGGACTAAATTCTTCAGATATTATAAACTGCTGAGGAGCGCTCTCTGGTGGTAATTACCTAAAAATCTGAATTACCAAAAGTAAGATGAAGCTCTTTGAAAATAGGAAGAGCGCACAAATTCTTACAAGTTTAACAATAAGGAGGCAATTGAAATTACACAGCTCTAAATGTATGTTCCTCTTAAGAGTTCTGGCCTTAAATTTTGTTATGGGTACATAAAATATTTTAAAGCAGATACTACATAAAATTTGAATTATGTCCATTCCTCTCTGATTTCAAGTGAAAGTTTATTGTAGTGTCTTAACCACCATTGTTATACTGGCTAATAGTTTGGAACTCTTAGCAGTCACTGAAATCAAAAGTGTTGAAGATGCAGATCCTCTCTCTTTTTTTCTCTCTGAAATTTATTCATCACTTCAATCCAACTGAATTCTGGGCAGTTTACAACATATCTAATATAGTAATAATAATAGAATAGAATAAAATTTAGCAAATATGTAACTGAAATAATTGTATAACCTATCTTGATTGCAAAAAAATATAATACTTAAATACCCTTCAGAAAAGGTAGGCCAGGATTTTGTCTGACTGTATGTACCATTTTGAATCCAAGTGACTATTGCTGCAGACACCTTTTGCAGCTGCCTCTAGATAGTAGGGCTTTGTCATACTTTAGCTTTGAAAGGAAAAATGGGCCATCATAACTAAAAGGTCTTGATACCTTTCTAAAGAAAAGCAGGATCATGGCCAACCAAAAGTCAAGAAGAAGGTAGTTTCATAAGATAGGGACCATCACTAAACATTCAAACCTTCTGGATCCTTCAAGATGATATTGTTTTAATGAAAAGACTGAATTGCACCCTCTCTATTAGAGCATATAGGACAGGCAAAAACCCTAGAAGGGGGCAGTCCCTCAAGTAACCTGGTTCTATGGCATAGGTAGCCTTAAAGGTGATAATCAGCATCATGAATTGTACCTGGAAACCAATTGGGAGTCAGTGCAAATTGTGGAGTAGTTGTGTCATGTAAACAGAGAGAGAAACACCCAAAATTAATGCCACTGTATTCTGAACCAACTGTAGCTTCAGGATGGTTTTCCATGACAGACCCATGTAGAGCAACCAGCAGGTGATTAAGGCATGAATGACTGTTAGCAGGGCCTTCTGGTTCAGGAAGTGACACAATTGGTGCACAAAATGAAATTGTGCAAAGCTCATCCCCCAGCCACGCCAGCTCTCTATTCCTCAAGCAAGAGATGTGAGTCCAGGAGGAGTCTGGGTTGGACAGTGAATTGTTGAACATGGGTAACTTAAATTCAAACCTACCTTTAGCTATAGAATCTCATGGTATGATTTGGACTCAAATACTTGGCTCTCAGTTTAATGTTCCTGCTTCTTGTGCTCTCTTGATAGTATATAACTTAATTGTGGGGAAAAGTCAAAGGAGGGAGTGATATATATGCTGTCCTGAACTCCTGGAGAAAATGTGGAATATTTTACATTTAGACAATCAGTAAACACTTGCATCACAGTTGTCTTGTGAAATGTATATGTTAATGGCCTTCTGCTTAATAGCTATTGCTTCTCCTTCAATACTTCAATCCTAATGTATTCATGTTTACTGAGAGCTCATAGTTTTTATGGTTATTAAATATAATTCATAATAAAAATGACACATAGTTTAGAATTGGCTTGATAGATCTCATGGTTTCAATTTATTGTGAAGTTTTTATATATATAACTTTGGGTATTTCTCTTTTTTGAAGTATGTGAACTTCCTTTTTATGAAGTATGCCAGACAAATGTATCAAGGATTGAGTGCACAGAGCTAGGATGCTGTTACCACAAAGAGACATGCTATAAGAAAGCTGTACCAAGTAAGTAATTATCATAGTAGTTCAACAATATTCATTTGATAGAAACTACAGTGATACCACGTGTGTCATGTCACTATGCAACTTATTCTGAGTTGGTATTCATAATTCTCTCCAGAACAAGTCATTTTTAGATATCTGAGTTATTTCTCTTGTTATAAAATGAAAAATAAATAAAAATATGCAAAACAGAGCTAGAAAAGGTAAACAATGGATTTATCAATCTTCCCCATTTTTAAAAAAATGGGAAAATCTTCATCTCTCCTCCCCCTTTTCTCTTGCTTTCAAAATACACCTTGCTCTTGTTGTCTCAAAGCAAGTGGATGTTAAAACATTTTCCTTTTCTGGAAGATTATTAGTGAGCAGGCAAATGACTATCATAGACTTTTGCAAATGAGAGCAAAACTTCATAACACTGCATCACAATCTCCAGGTGTGTCAATGCCTTAGATCTTTCCCATTGGGCATGAAGGAGAGTTTTACTTAGAAGCAGATAACATTCTCCTTCAGAGCTCTCTATTTGCCAGGCACAGAGTTAGAAAAAAAGCTCAGTCTGGTAAAGCCCATTTTTACTTGGGCTGGGAGTTAATAATGGTGAAGGACATAATAGGTGGGCCAGCAATTCTCCGTCATAATTTTTACAATCAGATTTTCTTTATAATTTTTGAAGACAGCTCTTCCTGCTTCATTTCTCTTCTTTCTTGCTTTGTAAGCATTGGATGAAAAAGGCAGTAAATTCATAGGTGCTGTGGCTGATTCATGATAGAGATTCTTCAATTTCATATAAGCAAGGTGCCATTTAAGCCAACAAGGTTCTGAATTATTTATTAGCCAGAACAGAAGGGGTACAGAATATGATATTCTAAAGAACTTGTACATTTATCTGCTGCCCAATAATAAAGAGTTCTCTGGATAATATTTAAAATAAAAAATATGTGGCACTATTTATTGATTTAAGGAATTAATTACTATGTTGTTAAGGTAGCATCTCCATTTTCTCTAAACTCCCCAGAATCTCTTCAAACTGGCTTAGAAATGCTGTAGAATAAATATATTATTATTCTTGGGTCTAGAAGATTAAAGGACTGTGAACTTAATATAAAGGTCCATAATCAGCCGTTCAGGTGAGGCCAAGGAGTGGACAAGTCAAGCAGCTTTATAAACCACCTAAGGAGCACTCGCACTCGATGCCTTGACTGTATTGCAATTTAATAATAGAAATTTGTAGAATATTTTTAAAGCAAATGAAAATGGGCTTTGCCAAACTGAATTATATTTACACAGCTTCTGTCTTAGCTGTATCCTGGCAAAGTCCTCTGTCACTATACAGAAAGCCAGGGTAATCTTATGGTGATTTGCAGAAATAGTTGAGATGAGTTGTGATTCCTTATTGCCAAAAGCCAATGAGAAAGAGGGAAGGGGACTACCCCATCTCCTGTTGAAGATTGTTTCTTGGAGTCCAGGCAGTGGTGGGATTCAGCCAGTTCGCACCGGTTCGGGAGAACCGGTAGCTAAATTTACCTGAATTCGGAGAACCGGCTGGCTTCTGGAAGTCCAGTCTAGGCCTCGGAGACCTCCCAGGCCTAGAACGGCCCACCGGACGTGCATGGATACCACTTCCGGAAGTCGGTTCTAGGCATCGGAGGCTGAGGCCTGCATCACATAATAGAACTGGTTGTTCAAGTATTTGAATCCCACCACTGAGTCCAGGTTGGAGGAGCCTTTGGAAAGTCTGGGTTTAGGAATAAAATAAAATAACCTTATTCTAATTAGCCTTCATTTTTATTCTAATTAACCTTTTATTTCTATACTGGTAGAACCCAGGATCTGTTATCTGGAATGATAAAATACAAAATGTTGAGAACTGTTGATCTAGTGTGTGTACTTGTATGTCATTCACAATCATGTAAGGAAAACCCTGGGTAAAACCCTTAGCCAGCCATTCAGATGATTTGAATACCCGTTGGCAGAATCAGGAATATTATTCTCCCTTATGCTTGTCTGGTTTTAAACTGGTACACTACAGCCTCCTTCAAATAGAGGGTGTCTTAAAACACAACTTTTTGTAATCCATAGACTAATATGCAGGTGTGCCGGTTTCTTTTTCTTTTTTGAAGCGTCATCTTCCATTCTTTTCAAATCAGTAAATAAAGTGTATTACAATTGAGTGGAATATTCTAGCTTTTTAATATTGTTGAAAGAAAAATCATCAGGTCCAGTCCAAGCCGGGAATAAATAAAATGAAGACTGTTTGGAAGGAAGGTTCTGTTTATTGCAGAACGGAACCAACAGCATGTGGCTCTGGGACAGCTGACCAAGTGGGGTTGGCATAGGTGGGCTTTTATACATTCTTTGGGGTTCTGTGCTTGGAGTTGTTCCTGTTCCTGTGCAATGTACTTTGACCTGAGCTTGAGTGTGCCCTTTTGGTATTCTAATGGTGGTGAATTAATCCTATCATGTCCTAAAGGTCATGTCCTGCTTCTCTGGGGCTGTGGCTAAAGGCATTTTGCTTATGAATAGATGGCCCCAAATCTGCATTTCTAAAAGCTGGCCTGCTTGGGGGAATGAGACTGGGGGCTGGTTTCTGCCTAAGATATTTCTCCATTATTCCTTTGGGGAAATATAATATTCTGCCTTTTTTAATATACCCCAAAATATTTCCTTTCTAGGAGGGTGGGTGGGTGCTGATTTCCACAAATCCCCCCTTTGTGCCATATAAGTGTGGGTGACACATTTTACTGGCACAAGATTAAGAATTGATCTGGTCAGGGAGACTCAATGGGTGCTTCTATGGGGGGTTCCAGGATGTGGGGAAACAAGCTTTTAAACTGTTAATGGAAAGGGGAAGGCACTGATAGAAGCAATAGAAAAGGATCCCTGCAGTGGCTCCCAAAAAGGGGAGCTTCCAACTCAGGTCTAAAAGGTCTAAAAGTCAGGGCAAAAGTTCTGTTAGGTGGAAAAGAAATATATAATGTCCAATATCCTGTGCCAATTATTTTTAGATATTTGATGTCACTTCCTGAGAGCTTCCAGTCAGGTTTTTGAAGCACATGCCTCCAAAATTCTTCACAGCTATGTTTTGCCTTAGTAAATAATTACTGGCTGCCCATTGTCAAGGGTTGTTTCCCTAACCTGCCTTAGCTCTCAGTTTAGTGCATCCAGGATTTGTGATGTCCAGTTGAGGTTAGCCAGTGTGCAAGCCATGCTATTAATATTTCTTAAATTGCACACAGTGAGCTCTAGGACTCCCACTATGAGTCCACCAGTGCAACATATTCAGGGCTTGGGTTTGCAGATCTCTTTCCTGCTACCTTCTCAGTGAGGGCATATGAATTGTAAATCGCCTGAGGGGCCATGGTTCCCTTCCCCATGGAATTTGCAGGAAGGTATGCATGCAAAGGCCTTAGTGCCACAGAGCAAGAACCAGCCTGGGAACTTTACATGGAGGTAGGTGAATGGGTGGATAGCCTCAGTGTGATTCTGAATGGTGTGTGTGCATGTGTGTATTTGTGTGTGTATGTGTGTGTGTATGCAGCTACTTCTACAAGACATGCAGTACAAACATCCTGGACAAATTTCCCTCCCACCAGACAGTAGTCCAAGGTGTTCAGGACTTACTGTGCCAACCATTCCCAAATGCCACCCCTCCATGAATCCATTTGACTACTTAATTACAAGGTAAATGAGGCAAGAAAGAAAACCTTACAGTGAGTTTCCACCCTCCCCCCATAATCTTTCCAGTTGTCTTCCAAGGCTTCACATGGGGGCCCATGGGTCCAGGAGTCCTTCCTTTCTTTGCAGCTTTCACTGGCATCTGGGTGATGTAGGACTTGGGAAGATCTGTTCCACTCTGGTTACATGGTGACTTTCTAGTGGATGGCTGGATCCAAACTGAATTCCCTGGCTCAAATGAATGGAGGGAGTATCTGGGTCTGTGTACTCTGATTGCAAAGGTTGTGGAGTCATCTGTGCAGGGCTGAAAGACATGAGAACAGGGTCCCTTCCCCCCCTTTGTAGGTGACTCCCAGAAGAGGCATTGTTTGTCTGACACAGGAATGGAGAACAGAGGATAAGAAATGGAGAATGGAATGGGGGTGGATAGCTTGCAGGCAGGGTTTTGAAAAGGCATTAATACTGCAGTTGTTAAAGAAACAGATAAACAGACAAAATGGTGACACCACAGATGAGGAGAAAAGAAGCTGGGCAGCTTGAGAATGCTGAAAGCTCCAAATAATTTTAAAAGCCTAATATTTTAATGTGTACAATTTGCCAGGCGCAGGAGAGTCTACCTTTAATATTTGTTTTCAAAATATTTAAACATCCTGACAGCATTTTGCCCAGCATTACCAATGCACAATTTAAATAAAAAGACCACATTAGAGATTGAAAAAAATCCTTATATATTCCAGGTTTAGTTCCATAGTAAAAAAAATTCTCTGATCACTGATAGGATAAGAAAAGTAACCTAAGAAAAAGGTGTTCTTAAAGGTACAGAGATAGAGAGAGAGAGGAAAAATAAACACAGTTCTCTTCACTCTGTTTTGTTGGCCAGGCAAACTAGGGTGAGGGTATTTTCCTTTTGGTGGCTTATTTTAACATTTTTTCCATTTTTCTTTTCCTAGCAGAATTTAAAATTCTTTTCTCTAGGGATTAGGGACATTTAACAGTTACATTTACCTAACACACAAAGACTTTGACACACACAGACACACAGACACAAAGACAAGGGAAAGAGAACAGCAAAGGGAAACAGAACTCTTAGTTTTATACATTCTGGTCATTCTCAATGTAAATCACTGTTAACTTAATTAGAAAGGCAAGAAAATCTTAACAAACATTAACTGGTTGCATAGAAGAGGGGAAAGAAATCAACGTTCCTATATTTTACTTTTCTTTTAAGTACCTTTATTTAGCCAAATTGGTTTTTCCTGCTTCATCCCTGAGCAGAGTCCACTCCTGCATAACTTGCACGCAAGCTTCTTACACATTCCTGCCTGGATGGGCAATTTGACCCTGCCCCAGGCATCCATTAGCCTCCCTCCGTCCCTCCCAGTGGGATCCTTGATCCTGAACTTTCCATGCTCGTTCCCACCTTCTGCGATGAGACTCCAAGGCTTTCTCCTGGGTCCTCGCAACCTGTGGAATGCACTGCCCATGGAATACATCACCCCCAACAGGTGGAGGTACCTTCCAACTTGTGGTAACCGCCTTATGGTTTTCAGGCAAATGGCCTGCGAGGACTCTGTCCACCAAAATTAATCACGAGTACGGGAACCTCTTTCCAGAATAGGGCTCTGCTCAGTGATTCTTAGCTAGTTGCCCAGGAGTGAAACTCTTTCTTTCCTTTGCACTCACTTCCCACGCACTTTCTCTTCTCTTTCTCAAAAGGTCCTGCACTCTGGCCAACCCCCCTTGTTTTCCAGGGTCTGTTTTTTGAGCAGATCCTTTTTGCGGTTAGGAAAGGAGAGAGGGGGCAGGATCTAGTGGTGCAGAGAGACATTCCATCTACATACGTATATATACACAGAGAGAGAGAGAGTCTCTTTTGCCTCCTGGGCTTTTAAAGTTAAAATTTAGAGGTACTCACCTTTCCAAACAGCCGTTGAGCTCAAAAACTCAAAATACTACCATTGCTCCAAATGGTTAGGATCTGGGAAACTCACCCACAGACACAAGGGGTCTGCTGCTGGCAAGATGGAGGCTTACCCAGGCCCAGTCATTTCGTAAGGTTAGCTTGAAGTCCCATCCTGGGTGCCAAATTGTTGAAAGAAAAATCAGGTCCAGTCCAAGCCGGGAATAAATAAAATGAAGGCTGTTTGGAAGAAAGGTTCTGTTTATTGAAGAACAGAACCAATAGCATGTGGTTCTGGGACAGCTGACCAAATGGGGATGGGATAGGTGGGCTTTTATACATTCTTTGGGGTTTTGTGTTTGGAGTTGTTCCTTTTCCTGTGCAATGTACTTTGACCTGAGTTTGAGTGTGCCCTTTCTGGTATTTTAATGGGTTAATCCTATTATGTCCTAAAGGTCATATCCTGCTTCTCTGGGGATGTGGCTGAAGGCATTTTGCTTATGAAGAGGTGGCCCCAAATCTGCATTTCTAAAAGCTGGCCTCTGCTTGGGGGAATGAGACTGGGGGCTGGTTTCTGTCTAAGATTTTTCTCCATTATTCCTTCGGGAAAATATAATATTCTGCCTTTTTTTTAATATCCCCCAAAATATTTCCTTCTATAGGAGGGGTGGGTGGATGCTGAATTCCAACAATATCATCCCTCAGGTTGTCGTGTCCATCCTTAGTTGTGGAATGACTGATGATACTGTGCAAATTCCATGAGTTACATATTTGGGTTAGACATTGAGATGCAAGAACTTAATCATGGCATTTGTGTGATGACATCACCATGCACAAATAATTCGTTTAGCATTATTATTTTGATGCAGGTAGTACTGCAGACATGAAAACAGCTGCTTATATTTTAGAAATAAGCATTAAAGCTGCAGCTTATAATAAATTTTTAAAATATACTTTTATCTTGTTTGAGGGTTGAAGAAACTTTTCTTTTTCTTTCACTTTTTAGGATATATGAAAGCATTTGTTGCCTTAATAGTTATTATACTGGCAGTGTTCACTTTATTTATGCTGAAGAGGTAAGCTGATGATTTAAGTAGGCTTGATTGCTCAGAGTTGACCTTCCATGGATTGCTGGCAGTATTCCAGGAAAAAAAATTCAAGAAAATATTCTTAAGGATACAGTGCAGAGAAGGAAAGGATTTTTTGCTCATGTTTATGTGTGCATATGTTCATTGATGGATTCTGATGGATGTAATTTTAATAGAGGAATGTTTTAAAATATTACAAGAAGTTAGTCTGGTGTCTATATATTTATATTAAATTGCTATTGCATTATTTTACTTGTGAAAATCTCTAAGCATAAATGCTTCATTCATGTAATGCACTAAGTCAGGGACTAAGGCTGCACATAAGAGAGTTGAAAGCTACAATGGACAAGATAATTATGTAAAGTGGACAGGCCTATGATGAGGTTTTTTGTTTTTTGTTTTGCAATCAAAAAAGAGTGATGGAGAGGTTTCTTTATAAAACTATGTTAAATCTATTTTAGAGTTTACACAAGCACAGAACAATACCCTGATTCAAATGCAAAAAGATACTGGACCAGAACACACAGGTAGCACCTGTGCAACTTAAACCAGTGTGTCTTTTCCTGGGATTGTGTTGCAGTTGCCACATGATACTAGGAAGAGATGCAGCTATTTCAAGGAGTTGCTGAGAGATATTATCTGAGTGTCCATATATATTATGAAAACATTTTTGCCTTTAGGTCCAAACCAATGTACAGGTCCTTGACTTATGACCACAAGTGAGCCCAAAATTTCTAATGTTAAACAAGATAGTTGTTAAGTGAATTTTGTCCCATTTTTTTTACAACCATTCTTGCCTCAGTTGTTAAGTGAAACACCGCAGTGGTTAAGTTAATAATGTGATTGTTAAGTGAATCTGGCTTCCGCATTGATTTTGCTTGTCAGAAAGTCACAAAAGGTGATCACGTATTGTAGGACTCTCCACAGAATATGAACAAAACAAGCCTCACCCATTATACATTACACTTTTGTTTATTTTGATCTTTGGATTTCCCAGAACAGTTAAGTGTAGGAATAGAATAGAATAGAATAGAATAGAATAGAATAGAATAGAATAGAATAGAATAGAATAGAATAGAATAGAATAGAATAGAATAGAATAGAATAGAATAATAATAGAATAGAATAATAATAGAATAGAATAGAATAGAATAGAATAGATTAGATTAGATTAGATTAGATTAGATTAGATTAGATTAGATTAGATTAGATTTTATTAGCCAAGTGTGATTGGCCACACAAGGAATTCGTCTCTGGTGCACAGGTTCTCAGTGTATAACAACAACAAAATAATATAATCATAAGATATCAATAGGAGATAGTAGTAGTAATAATAGTAGTAAAGATGAGAAGGATAATAGTAATACAGCCTTACTACATGGGTAAATCTTTAAACACAAGAGACATTATACACACACAAACACACACACAAAGACATAAAGTTAAATATCTTAAGACATAAGGTTGCTTGTCATGACTGATGATAAAGATGGATAATTTTTTGTAGCTGAAATGCAGGTAACATTTGTTTGGAAAATAAGAGTTGTAGATGAATAGGGTGATGATGATTTAAGAAGGCAATTCCCTGATTTTTAGCTGTTACAATGATACAGGGTTACTTTCACAATATTCCTGATAAATTTTACATGCAGACATTAAATACAAACATTTTAACAAACAAATGCTTAATCACAGTCTAAGCACAACATAAAAATAGGTTATTCATGCCTATGTAGGCTGGTCTAAGTGATCAATAAACTGATTTTCAGGAACTTGTCATTTTGGAATTGCTGATGAACTTTAGAAAAATCCTAAGTTTCCTACCCAGGTTTCCTACCCAGGTTTCCTACCCTATTTTGAAACCTACCAATTAAGCAACATTCTGTTGCAGAATACTGCTATGTTGCTATTTATTACTACTTAGTAATAAAGTAGTAATAAAGTACTTTATTACTACTACTAAATGTACATACATATGTATATACCCACCATACTATTTCTGTTTGGGATAAACAGTGTTATGCAAGGCATAGAAAAGAAGAGATTGTAAGCCAACAATATTAAGGCATGAAGTACAAAAAGGAAAAGGGAAACATAGTTAAAACTATAAATATCAAATAATTGAATGTCACTACAGTTGTTTAGGTGGGAAGGAAAATTTGGCAGCCCAGAAAAACGAAAACAAAGAAGATAAGGAAAGTATAGCTGATACAGATAGTACAAGTGAATCTGAAGAGGAGGAAGATGAAGAAGACTAGGTTAATGCTTTGAAATGTAAGCATATTATGTATCCTGCTAAACTCAAACAGTATCATGATCTTATTCATTAGAGATAATGGAGATAATTTAGGTTGTCCTGAAACACAAGCATTTTCGGGGAGATTAAGAACAGCAAACTATGAGATTTGTGTCCTGACATCAGAAAGCAAATAATGTTATTTATGTTCTTGTATTAGACTTCACTATATAATGGAGCAATTTCCCCAGTCTTTTAATAAAGCACATTATCCTTTTGGGATTATTATGGCTTGTTATGGACCTCACTGTAGCTTTCTGTTTGTTTTGTCAGATGTTAATTTTTGCTGATGTTGATAATTTAATATTTCTAGAGTTTACAAATTATTAACTTATATTTTTCTGCAAATGCTGTGCAAGAAGAAAATATCAGTATCTTAATATACAAACTATACTAATTGGGTATATCCATCTTTTGCCCCCTTTTCTGAGCCTTATGGTCTGCCATTTCACAATAATTGTGTAATAAATGAAAATAAAATTCCATTGATCCTCCACTGTTTGGCCTTGCTTAGACTGCTGCATTATTTTCTATCTTAGTGAACTTTACAGAAAGCACTCTGGTAGTTTTCAAAGCAGCTGGAAATTTTGCATTGATTGTTATGATGTAAGTTAATTGGAGTTTTCTGCAAGACTCAATATGGGAACAAAGGCAATAGGAGGGCTCAATTAGTTTGTAGTCCATTCACCATCTTTATAGTGCTATTTCTCTATTGTTATTTTGCTTAAGCCAGAAGTTTTAGTGGAGAAGGAAGAGGCACACACTTGTAAAGGCAGCTGGTTGGAATTCTAGGAATAACATCCCTTGCTTTCCTATTATTCCTTTCTAAAAATGGTTTATACAGAGCAAACCTATTAATCAATAGATTGTTTGGGAATTTGTGCCTATTTTCCCACTTGCTAATGAGTGATATATGCATGAAACTTTAAGATTTACTCATTTGGCCAGACAGTCAGTAAATGTCCCATAAAATTCTTAGTTCTCAATGACTGACTCATCAAGAGATGTAAAACTTGATTTAGTTACGATTTGTGCAGTCCAAATGAATATTCATTTGTTTCCATTCATTTTAATGGCAGATTATACCCCAGGTTACTTAACTAAGTATCCTTTAGATTCTTCACTTCACAAGTTGAATATATGAGACTGGCACATCATGAAGAACAATACAGAAGGAAGAAGAACATCTCACTAGTACTTTTTCTTCCCTCATTTTATTACAATATGTTAGTTAACATGCTCTGAAGCTCTCAGGTGAAAATAATTCTTAGAGAGGAGAGCCACATTCCTCCCCACTGGCCGTACTTTCTATGAATACTTGTAGTCTTTGTTTAGCAACACCTGGGTTCTCCAGGTAGCCAATTCCTGTATTATAGCCTCTACACCAGTCATCATAGCTATTCAGTTAGTGACACTAGCATGTTATTGTTCAGTAATGAAAGCTTAAGATTGGTGACTCTGTGACAGAACACATACTTTCAGTGTAGAAGATCCCAACTTCAACATTTCCATATAGAGTTGGAAAAAGCACTTGTTTCTAACCCAGGAAAGACTTGATAAGTATAGAAATACTACTAGTCTATGCAAATAAATCAGTAGTCTTTAAGTAATTGGTCCATAAGGCCACATATATACAGTAAAATCTGAGCTGAAGTGCAGTGCTTCCTAATATTCTTGCTATGTTGTTTCTGCAGATATATTTCAGAATATTGAAGAAAGATGGTACTGAAGATGTAAGAAGAACTATGTTGCTGTATGGATTTTATTAACTGTTAAGCATGCATTTTATTCATTTTATTCACTGAAACTGCAGAATTACAAAAAATAATTTAGATTTTTATTAGTTATAGCTTGATTGGTTGTTAGTTATTAAAATTATCTACTGTGACCATTGTGGAAGGGAGATCCACTTGATGTATCCTAAAAAAAATGTCCTACTTATCCAGCCACAGTTGTTCTATGCCTCATTTGATATGATTAAATAGACAGGGGGACATCCTTTTGCAGTGCTTTAGATTCCTCCCTACACTCATTATTTTGTTTTGGGAGAAGGGAGCATTGTCACTGGGATGATCCTTTCTCCCCTCTTGCTGGAGATTGTGGAACTTCTTTACAATGCCTCATTGTTTTGCTGTATGAATCCAAACTGCAGTCCATTAAAGAAAATAATTATCTGAAAGATGATTGGATGACTGTTGCACTGAAATGAGCATCGTAATTCACAGGTAATGCGTAAGTCTGCATGAGAAATCAGCTAAGTAAAAGCCTTGTGTAGGAACATGGCATAGTCTTTCACAGGGCATCCATTTTATTCTTGACAGATAAATCTTTCTCCAGAAAAGAATACAAAAGTATATACACATAGACTAGAAATATACAAAACGTCATCCCATTTTTAAAGCAAGATTAAAGATAAGGTAAAATATGAGCAAAACAAAAACCAAAAAACCTGTTCCCACTTTGGTAGGTTTGTGAAATTTTACAGAGCTTTATGCATACATGATTGGTCAACATTATTGGCATAGTTCCTTCTCCAAATATATCCCACCTTTTGTTGCATTTTAATTCCATAGAGAAATATCAAAATCATTATCCTGTGCTGTCAGTGTCTCCCAGCTGGTATTTTTTGTCAAACATTGTTAGGGAATTTAATTATTATAGTATGTATATATGGTAAAATCATTGCTAGGGCCACTATTATGTGCAAGTACATTCTTTTCAAGCACAATACTTCCCAGTTCATCATCAATGTTACCAAATGCCTCTTTGTCCATATTTTTGAATAGCTCCTTTTCTTCCCTGAATCTCAAACACACTTTTTTTTTTTTAGAGTTGAATTTGGAGTGTTGCTTTATCAAGCCCATTTATTGTTACAGGCACTAGCTGATTGCAAATGTACATCAATTCTCCCCCCATCTTTTAAAAAGGGCCAATCTCTATGGTAACCATATTACAGAAACAATCCTTTTGCTTGGTCTTACTCAAATCGTCCTTCAGAAAAAGGTCATTTGGCATCAACATTTTCTGACTAAATCTTGAAATGTTAGTTGAACTCAAGCTGTTCCCGCTCCTTGGCCCATCATTTGGTTTTATTCCTTTCCATCTCTTTTACTATCCAAACATATGTTATTCAAGAAGTTATTAAAACAATGCAAGAATGCATCTTCCTCAGAGTTTACAAGTGCAATGGTTGGCAGGATTTTGAAAGATGAAAATTTTCTTCCAGGTCATACCTATTAAATATATTAAATTCACACACACACACACACACACAACTTCTTGTTGTTACCTATTTGACCCTGCTCTTCTGTTCCATGAATGCCAATATGAATTAGAAGCATTCTAAGGCAACTGATTAGACATCTGAAATGGCTAAAAAAAAATTCCCATTATACTGAAAAAAATTGGTTTAATAAGGCTAGCCAAAAAAAAAAAGCAAAATCAAGAAAAGTTAGTCCTGCTTGAATTAATTCAGACATATGGATTCACAATATACAAACTGGTTCCCATGCCTTTCATATTCTTTCCATAACAAGTTTTATTAGTTTTTGTTTGTTTTACAGCCAAGTGCTTGTAACACATCGTGGAGATAGGGCACTCCATAGAACACAACAAAAAATACAATCATACATATACAATTTAAACTACTACTTTAAAAGTTCCCTCTTATGGTATATAATTCGAGCATTCCTAAAATATAAATTGTTTCTCACCTCTATCTATTATTCCAATTTCAATTTATGCTTCTCAATCAAATTATATCTCTTATTCTATTTCACATACATATTATGTAAATAAACATGAATTTATATATTTTAAAACTATTGCATTAGACATAGTAATATAATAACATTATAATAATAATAATAGGACAATAATTATTTCTATCATAAACAAGTAATATAACTGTTATATCTTAATATTTCTCAACTATATTCTATTTCATATATTCTATCCAATATTTTCATAGATCAGTCTACGTCCCTAAAAGATTCCTCAATTGTTTCAGTTTAATCCATTTAATACCTCACTAATTACCATTCAATTCTTATAAATAAAAATATCAATAATATTTCACCAGTCTCAATCTCAATCTAACTCCTTTAATTATAAATTTTCCAATTATTCTTATTGCCATTCCAAATCATAATCAAATCCATAATTTAAATCTATTGTTGACTCATACCAAAGTGACCTTAAAGATCTCAAAAATATTAGTTCAATCAACGTCCAGAAGCCCTTTTTACCATCAAATAAAATTTTAACTCTTATTTTTAAATCTAATTCTAGCTTTCTTTTTGTGCCAGGTAGGTTTCCACAACAGGGCCTCTAAGTCCTCCCATCTTAGTAACTGGCTAAAGGCCTTTTCCCACCATTGAGTCCAATCATATTCTTTTTCTCTTTTATCCAGTGTTGTCTGTACTATCATGTTGTCAACGTTTTTTGTGCCTTGTATTTGGAAGTCCAATCCTGTTGCTTTTAAAGTTGTAAATGTTTTAGTTGAGTTCTGCCTTTGATCATCAAAGAAATCCATCATGTAGGATGTGTCCTCTTCCTCTTCAATAAATTCAGTAGATTCAATAGATTGTAAATGTATTCCATCCATAAGTTGTAGATCTGATTGTCTATCATAGTCAATCAAAGGTTGAGCTTCAATTTTTAATTCTGAGTCCTCCTTGAAACTAAGCGATCTAATATGTTCTTTAAGTTCCAGTCTTGCTTCCAAGATTTTTTCTAATATAAGTCCATATTCTTCATTGAATGAAATATTTTAGTTGCACTTTTCAGATTTATAATGCCTGTTCAATATAATATTTTATCCCAAACTGATTATTTCTTGAGTGCTCCCCTCATTGTGATAATGGCTAAATCAGTTAAAGAATTATCTTCTCCTTCCTCCGAACTTAGAGAAATTATGGAGAGAATTACTAATCCTTACTGATGGGTACATTCCATTGATACAAAGTTTGGAGTTAGTGACATTCTGACTTCACTCTTTCACTTTGGTGAGAGGTTGAGTACAGCAAAAGACTAAGAGGATGTTCATTTAATTGGAATGCCTACTGAGATCTAAGGCAGCTGGGGCAAAGGATGAACCCTTTCTCTGCACAATGGCACTGGCTGAAGGGTGTATATAAGGTGGCCTTATTAAAGTGACAAGGCAATTTAATTCTTTTGTGCACAATGATTCTACTTCATTGATTTACAATGGGAAGGATATAATTTTGCTAGTGTTGGCAAAAAGCTCAAATGTCAGGCTTTTCAAATTGCCATACTTGCCTTGTTCAGGATGAATAATGAATAAGTCACCCTTTGTCTCCTGTTAAATATCCTTGAATAAATACAAAGAACATGGGAGACATAAATGATTGCCTGATTTTATGTTTAAAATAAAGATCAACATTGTGATAAATGGTTGAAAATGTTCCAGGTGAAGTAATATGACTGCTGATAACTACATTATCTATTATGGAAATGATCAGGTGTAGAATATAGGACAGTTTTGCATGCCAAATTTTTCTAATGAGGAGAAAAGTCAGTTTAGAATTACATAGAACACTGAAGTTTTAAAATCCTTTTGATAGATTCCTATGTTTATATCTACAGTATATTTCTTGATTCCTTATACTTTGCAAGACACTGGGTAATTTCATTAAATTTCAGTTGTGTCTGAATATTTGATAGAATATATTCAGAGGAAAAAGTAGAGTTACTGAATAATAAAAAATATGATTTCAGGCTCAGTAATTTTCACATTTTGTAAAGTAAAAAAAGTGTTCCAGATCTGCTGATTTTTCCATAGAAAAGCATGCTATTGAATTCTCATTCATACAGTTGCCTATTCCGTGTCTCAGCAGGACTTAACAGGGTAACAATAGAAGGGAAAAGCTATTCAAATAGATAGTGTCCTCTAATCTGCATTTTTTCTTCCATTGAAGGGTTAGAAATTCAACATTAACACATGGAGATTTATGCAGAGCATACTTTTTGCACCATTGTCACCTAACTTCCTGATCACTTGAAACAGCTAACTAAAGCTTTTGTATTTGTACTGTATTTGTCTAAGAATGTGCAGAAAAAGCTACCTTCTCCTTGTCATCTAAAAATGTCATTGTGTTCATGTTCATGTTAAAGATGGTTAAAAAGCAAACATTTTATGAACCTGATTATGAAAGCCTCTTGTTCTTCCCTTGAGGAATATTAACAATAAAAATAGCTTAAATCGAGCAAATCAGATCCGGATTTAATCAGACTTAGCACAGACCCACTGAAATGTGGGACTTTGTTTTTTGTGTATTGGATTTATAAGCTTCCCAACTCCATTATAACTCTGGATAGTACACAATACAATTTCATGACAATATAATACAAATAAAATGAGTATCAAAGCAAAATAAAAATGTAGTTATGCAGAAAATTATTTCCAATAAATTGGTTAACCCTACAGAGGCTCCACCATCCAGTCTAATCCAAAGAACAGAGCCAGGTTTAAACATTTGCTAAAATAAGGCAGTGCGAAGGCCATATAAGTCTCTGGGAGATTTTCCAGATGGCATATGCTTTGTCAAAGAAGGCCTACTTCCTGGATCCCATCAAATGGCACTGTTTAGAATCTGATATGTGCCAATTCTGCTGGATCATATATGCCCCTCAGATGATCAGGCGTATGACCTCCTGCAGCTTGACTCAATTTGAAAAACTTTTATTAGCCAACCGGGAGTATTTTTGGGCTTCATTTATAAATTGCTGGTGAAATATGATTCAGGAAATGAACAAGTTAAAAGCTGTGTTTAAATGGATGCAAATTTGAGATGTAGTAGGTATGTAGCAATTGGAATTTCAAAAGGCAGAATATAAAATGAATACTGAACATCATATTTAGAGAGAAAAAATACAGAAGTGAGTTTTCTTCCTATTTTGATCTGTTTTGAAAAAAAATCCATTTGGATATAATTACATCTGCGCAGAAATGATATGTGGAGCTTCAAAAATGTCACTGTAGGGACAAGAAACTCTATAATGAACTATAACATAGTTGATTTGAATATCCCTTTCATTCAGGAGCATAAAACAGTGTTCATAGTGCTTCCTTCTCCTATTTTCTTCACAACGACCTATGAACTTCCATAGTTGAGACAGATCCAATCTGGAGGAATGTAATTAGAAAAATTACAAAAAAATGACCAAAAGAATCTGCCCAACAACAATCAAAGAAATCAAGGATATAATATTAAATATACATTTCAAGGGGAAAAAAACTGACCTACTTAGCTCACAGATTTAGTAAAGATAGCAGGGCAAGAAAGTTGGTCTGCCATTTCTTGCTTTTGGTACTCTGCTGCAGTGCAAGATGACACTGAATGTTATTTATATAAATAAAAGACAAATAACCATTCCTATCATCATGGATGTGTGTGTCTGTGTGTGCATCCATCCATCCATCCATCCATCCATCATCTATTTTTGGGGTGAACAACATACAAAATCAAGAAGAATGGTAAGAAATTTTGAATGAAAAATTAAAGACAGGAGATAGGGAAAAAGAAGGCATATGTATCTATTTCACACCAACATAACCCAGTGTACTTCTCTATATCTTCCCTCTTCGCAAATATCCTTTATACAGCGAATACAATTCTCGCTGCAGTTAATACATATAAAATTAGATATATATACTCTTACTCATAATTTCCTACAATTATGCCTAATAAAAATAATTCTGGCTTAACATCTATATGTTTTTTGTCATTTTCTCTAACCATATGTGTATTCTTGACCGCACATTGTCTTTTGTTCTTTAAACTTAACTCATTTCTCATCTCTCTTTTATAGTTTCAGTTCCAGCAACCATTATTTTCTTGCTCTTCTTACCCTTCTTCCTGACCCATTTGCTTTTCCTTCATTTGTTTGTTTTGCAATTCAGTTCTCATTAATTCTCTTCTATGATCAAATCACCTTAATATATTTCTTCACTATTGGTCATATAGTATACTCCTGTATTAAGTCCACCTTAATTCATCGCCATTCATTCTTGATCCTATCCTTGCTCTTACATTGTTTTTGTAAGCCACATTAAATGCTTGCTTACATATAAAAAACTGTGCAGAAGAATGCTATTATTTGCAAGCATTTTTTCTTCTTGGAAGAAATGTTCATTCTTATCAAGTACCTTCCTACAAGCAATTGACGTCTTAAAATATCTTCATTTTTCCATGTTTACTAAATATTCTATGGTACTAATGTACATAAATTCATCTACTTTCTTTAGATAATAACCATTTATTTATAATCAGCAATCTTTCACTCACTTTTCCTTGTTAAATAGAAATATTTTGGTCTACAATAAGTTAATTTTCAGATTTTTCTCTTTGTTGCATTATAGAATTAATCTAACAGTTCCTGGAAATTGTTTGCATTCTCAGTAAACATTCAGCACACATGCATTGACATAGCTGACATCACAAAATGGTCAGTGAAAGGGATCAGGGAATATCTCTGTAGACAATGACTGAAAAATCATTGCAGGACACACCTTAGTTCACATGGGGTAAAGATAAAGGAGTCCCTGCAGATTTTACTCGGCTAGTTGCTCATCTCTGTTTCAAGGCCACTGAGCCAGCACTGTCCAAAGACATTTCCACGGTTATGTGGCCAGCATGATGTCATGGTTCACATGGTAGAGAAGCAAATAAAGACTTGGATGAAAGATTTATCCTGAAGAACTGAAGGGATTTAAGAGTTTTCAGTAATTAACCATAATTTTGAACTGAATCTGAAAATGGGCTGGTTGTCAGGGCAGTTGTTCTACATAGTAGCGAAATAAAATTCCAATAGTTGGTATCACAGTGACTTGGAAATTCTATAACTTGAGTGTTACATAAAGTCTTCAAAGGCAACACAGTACAACTTCCTTCCCCAGACTGGTGCATTCCAGATATATTGGGTATATTCCCATAGTCTTTATATGATATTGGCTAAGGAATTTAGGTACGAATAACACATCTGAAGGACTCTGGATTAAACAAGGATTCACTACAGTTATTCAGTCATTAGGTTATTATGTTAACTTTCACTCTGTGAGCTTTCCAGTTTGTTACAAAAATGGTAAGAGCTGTTATTTTGAGAGGTGTGTATGTGTGGGGGGGTGTTAATGTGTTCCTCCCTCCCTTTTCTATCTATTTTTCTATGTTGAATCCACACTTTTTGAGTGTACTAAGGATTATGGAAATTGAGTCACTCATTTCCATTGCATTACAGTTATCCATTCAAACAGGCATTTCAACATGAATCATTTAGGCTTGCTTATTTTTGTTCATGAGTAACTAACATAACAATCTCTTTTATGTTGGACTTGACACAAACTGAATTTTTAATGTTTTAAATGTAAGAGGGAGTATGTTTATGAATATTTAAAATAAGAATTCATTCAATATATTTAAAAGGTGATTGTAAATTCACTGCACAAGTAGGAATCTTATTTTATAGAAAGCTAAGCACCAACATAGCATCATATTTTAGTTAAAAATAAGTAATTACGTAAGACCTCTAATCCTCTTCTTCCCAAAATGATGCCACAGAAACTTCTCTAATTCACTTAATTTCATTTTATTTTATTTAGATATTTTTATATTAAATGAGAAGCTAACATGCTGCAAAATATCATGCCACTCTCAATTAATGCAAACAATGCTTGTCAGTGCCATATCTTCAGAAATTTGAAGAGCTAGAGAACATTGGAAAACTGAAGGGACTACTGAGGTGCAACTTGTCTATATGGGTATTTTGTGGCTGATCATGCTCACCATTACAGTTTAATTATACAGGCAGTCCATGGGTTAAAGTTAACCCCCAGATATGAATGGGGCTTGTTATAAAATGGCTGACATATTACAGTACTTAAAAATGGTAGAAGACTGACTGGAAACATGATGCAACTCAAAACGGCAGATGTCATTCTCCTTTCTTGAGCGGACTAACTGCTGAAGTTGCACAATGCTTTCATGAGAGTCATGAAGTAGTTGCATGCATTTTTAAAATAGTATTTTATTTATTTATAACCCACCTTTATTATTTTTGCAAATAACTCAAGGCAGCAAACATATTCAATACATCTTCCTTCTATATGCAGCCTGTCTAGACTTCCTCTCAAGAGGACTGCTGCACAATAAAGGCTTCTTTTTTCTCTTACCGATGATCTGCTGATTTCACTGCCAAAGATGGTTCTCTGGCAGTGTTGCTCCCTGGTTTTGATAGGAGCACTTAGGAATGACCCAAGATGACTTTTGGATGGTTATAGATCCAAATGGAAAGGGGGGGATGTTCTTGAAGATTCCAATTCCTCTCTGGAAGTGATTGAAGTCACTGGGTATATACATCTTCCTGTCAAGCAGTTTCGTTCTAAGTATGCCTGAATATTAACTTTCACTTTTTGAATTTGTTTTATTTTGATTTTTGCTTTAAAAGTTGATTAGCAGTTGAATGCTGATTTATTTCAACTCCTGCAACACTCTAATTGCTTTTTCTCTTTTTCCCCTTTTGATATATGTTGTGTTGGATAACTGCTGTCCCTTCCATATGGAAGCACACAGCATTTGGGCAGGGTGTATGTGTGTGAAGAGCTCTCAGACTCTCACCACTGGATTCTGTATTTTTTGAATTTGCAAAATATCTGGAGTTTATTTCTATTGAATTTTTCATAACCTTGGCTTGAAATATAGAGGAAAACATACCTTTTTGTTGTTCTTGTTCCCAGATTTCACAAATTAAAATGGCTGAACAGTGGCTGAAACCTAAGAAAGGAGGGTGGGGGAATATTCAGCCTTTAAGCTGAATTTCTCTTTAAAAAGCTGGATGAGACCATAATTTTTTTGCAAAAAAAATTAGGGCATGGAACTTTGGATAAAGATACACAGAAGGACTTTGATCCAGTTCCAGATCAAAGAGATGTTTTCATAGCTGGAGAACTAACAAAGTGGATTTCATCTGTTCCATGAAGTTCAAGTGTGCATATTTCTACAACATCAGGTCCTCTGGCTGAAAGGGGAAGTGACAAACTCTTTTCTTCTATGAAGATTGAGGAAAACTGGATGGATTTATTACAGTTAATTGGTAACCACTTCTATTTGACATTTGATCAGAAGATAGACTTATTCTGGAGACTGAATCTATTATATTTAATTAAACAATAATAAGAGATGGCATCAAGAAACATACATGGATATTTGATCCAAGATGAACTATTTATAACTTTTGGGATGACTTGGGCTAGATAAGATACCATGGTAAATTTTCTACAAGTGGATTACAATAACAGTTTGTTAACAGAGAGTTTTGAAACTCTAATTTTGTTTTAGTATTATTATTCTTCCGGTTAACTACTTTGTTACTAACATATAGAAGACAAGTCAATAATTTGCAAATAGATTTAGTAGTTTAAACATTTTGGTGGGCTTGTTTCACAAGGAGTGGGAACTAATGTAGTAATGTATTAATCAGTATTCAGCTAGAGGGGATATATGTGTATATGCGTTGTTGTGTTTTTTTGTTTTTTTAATGTTTTGATTGGTGTTTTTTGTCCTGTTTTTTCTTTTTTGCTTTCTGTGGAATTTTTTGTTTGGAGTTTTGTATTTTGTATTTTAACCTTGTCTTGAATAAAATAAAAATATAGACATATATATATACAGCCTGTCTTCAGCAGTTCATAAAAGCATTGCATGACTTCAGGGGTTCATTGGCTCAAGGAAGGAACATCCACCATTTTGAATCAGATCACTTTGCCTTCAGGATGGTGAGAAGATTGAATTCCAGTGGCTTTTCTTTATAAATTAGATAAATAATTAAATACAATTCAACTGAAGTACAATGAAAGAGAGTGTTAGGAAACAGAATTTGTTCTTAACCCAGGGACTGCCTGTAGACATGTCTATTGTATAGTTTCCAAAGGGCAAATATGCCAATAGTCCAAAACTCCTGCTTTTGAAACAAGCAACATCTGGAATAATATTTCCATCAGGCTTGTCAGAATCTCACTTCCATCTTTTAATGACAAAAGTAGATAACTACAAAGGATTAAAGCCCCCTTCAGAAATTCATTAATAAGAAAATCAGATAAAAGGACATGCCTTCTCCATTCCAATCTCTTAGTTTTGATGAAAAGGGCAAGGATACAAACAGTTGCTGAATATGGCTGAACATGATTATAATCCTTTGGACAACCTTCCTTAGACTTTCTTGCTGAATTGGGAGGTTGATCATGATGGAAAATGGGTGACTGGCCACTGATGTCAAGATTTATGTAAAGAAGATATATCAACTGACACTAAACTGTAGTTAATAATTAAAATAATGCTACATATGAGATAATACCAAGATATTCTAAAATCTACATATACTTCCAAAAATGCTTAGATTCTGTCCATTGTTATTTTACCTTTTTCCCTTCATAAATTCTCATAGACTAGCATTTCACAGAAATGCTTCAACTGGCGGTGTTCTCAGGAACTTCTCTGTCTCTTTCTTTAGGAAAAAAAAGACAGTTATAGCATCCTTCCTTGGGAACTGGAGGATTATGTACTTGCTTGCTCTCATTTAGGAAGTCTGAGAAGCTGACAAAGATCAGGTTTCAGATGTGAGACTACTGTGGCCCCAGACTATCATAAAACTAAGAGCAGCTATACTATTATTAAAAAAAGCAATAAAATAACAGTGCCAGAAGGAATAGAAAAAAGTAAGAACTTCCTGCTTCTTAACATGTAGTTCACAATAATGCATGAAGACAGCAAGTTTAATGCATTGTTTCACTTAGTGATACAAAGAGACAAAGGTTTAGTATTCTGTTCCATGTAATATTTGCTTCCTTGGATGAGAAATATTGCATCTTTCATCAAGGTAATGTATCTTTTCAAAAAACTGTCGGAATCATTCTGATTGAATGCTAGAGAAATCAATAGTAGAATTGTATTAAAGAAAACACTGCTTTGCTCATTATTAAATGTCTCCAGTTCAATAGCAGTGGACTTTAAAAAGGAAAAAAAAAACCTTTTTAATGTTTTGATACACTATGCACTTAATGCATCATAGAAGAAAGTATGGGAAGGATGGCCACTGATTCTTTTGTATTTTTTCAAAAGTCCTGCACTGGCTTTTATTTCTGCCTCTTTTGCATACTTTACTTCAGAGAGGGGGCAAGAGAGATTACTTTTTCAGTAGCAAACATAATTCTTTGGCATACCTTGAATGAAAATTGGAACCTATTCATATGTTCTTATCAACAAGTAGAGCTATCTCTTTACATTTCTTTAAAACAGGATATGCAAATACACAAGGAAATACTGAGCCCTATAAAATTATTGGTGCTGCCTTTTTCATTTTTAAATAATGAATTACTACTAATAGTAATAATAGTAACAATAGCAGGAATTGGGTATGTCTTGTCTAGTGAAAAGACGAAGGTGACATGATAGCAGTGTTCCAATATTTGAGGGGCTACCACAAGGAAGAGGGGGTCAACATATTCTCCAAAGCAACTGGAGGCAGGACAAGAAGTAATGGATAGAAACTAATCAAGGAGAGAATTAGCCTAGAAATAGGGAGAAATTTCCTGATAGACCAATTAATCAATGGAACAGCTTGCCTTCAGAAGTTGCTGCTCCATCACTGGACATTTTTAAGAGAAGAATGCACAACCATTTGTCTGAAAGTGTATAGGGTCTCCTCCTTGAATGCAGTTGGACTAGAAGATGTTCCAAATCTATTATTCTGTTATATCTCTGTTAGTCGCTTCAAGGTTTTCTTACATATCCATTTCCAAAAAATTAAGGGCATAATGATCAAGTGGGATTACTTATTGATTAATATGTGCTGCACTAAATATTTGTCATTGGAGAACAGTTGGTCTTAAATTTGGCTGAGGAAATTGAGATTTAAATTCTCTGAGACTGTCTGGACAAGTTGCTTCAGTTTTTCTGGCATGTTTTTTTCAATGTGGTTTGCCATTTCTCATTTCCTAGGGCTGAAAGAAAGTGTCTGGCCTAAGGTTACGCAGCTGGTTTTGTATCTAAAGCAGAACTAAAACTCACAGTCTCCTGGTTTCTAACCTGATGCTTTAATGTCAAGTAAGATGTCATTATAACTTGTCCTGAATGTTTATGCTGATTAATGGGTGTTCTGCTTGCTAAACTTTTTTTCCCCCCACTCATGAGGACACCAAGCTTCAAATATCTGAATTGGTGAAATCAAGAAAAAACTTGTCTTAAGATGTTGATAATCCCCTGCCTGAACCTCCTCCCCACCTTCCTCATTCATTTTGGGACTGCATAGTTTTTTTTTTAACCTAGGCCTCTCTATTGAAAAACTGTCTATATAAACTCTCCCATACTGCTTTTCCAGGTGCATGCATCACACCAAGGTTCCCATCCCATTTGTTTGTAAGTCAAAGACTATCTGTAAAGGGGCGTTGTCTTACCTGAACGCCTTTTCTCAGCATGATGATGGAGAATCCACCAATGGGTTTAGACTGCCTTCCTGCCCAATTAGACTAAGTCTGTCAGAGTTGTTACGCCTCCTGCTGGGCTTGATGCTTTCCAGACACGAAGGCGAAGCTGCTGACGATAGTCCGATGTGTTGGCTCTCTTTGCTGAGAAAAGGCGTTCAGGTAAGACAACGCCCCTTCTCCAGCATGAGGATGGAGAATCCACCAATGGGACTACCAAAGCTGTCCTGTCCTATGGGAGGGAATCAGTCAGGACCTGTGTCCCACTGGATGATGCCACTTGCTGGAGTACTCTCCGGCCAAATGACGCCTCTGCAGAGGCAAATTTGTCCAGCCTGTAATGTCTCACAAACGGGGAAGGCGAGGACCAGGTCGCCACCCTGCAAATATCCCCAATGGGTGCCTGCGTTGCCCACGCTGCCGATGTAGCAGCGCTGTGGGTAGAGTGAGTGGTGATACAGCCTGGCAGTGGCAGGGACTGCGATTGGTATGCTCTGGCAATGCAAGCCCTGATCCACCTGCCTATAGTAGATGATGAGACCTTCTGCCCCATGGAAGAAGGCTGGAATGAGACAAGAAGCACTTCCGATTTGCGAAAGGCTGAAGTCCTTTTGAGATAGTGGCACAATGCCCTTCTAACGTCCAAGGTGTGCCACTGGCGTTCTAAGTTGTGAGATGGCTGGGGACAGAAATTTGGTAGGACCACCTCCTGTGACCTGTGGAACAAGGAGTTCACCTTGGGAATAAAGGCCGGGTCCAGTTAGAGGACCACTCTATCTCTGTGAAAGACGCATAGGTCCTCTCTAACCGAGAGCAGCCAGTTCTGAGATGCGTCTAGCGGACGTGACAGCGATGAGAAAGGCCACCTTCATGGATAAAAACTGCAGTGAACAGGTCTTAATGGGCTCGAATGGTGACAAGGTGAGGGCCTGCAAGACCCATGGGAGATCCCAAGAGGGATAACAATGAACCACGGGTGGTTTGGTGTTAGTCGCGCCCTTGAGAAAGGACCGCACCATTGGGTGCTGAGCCAATGGTGTCGAATTATCGCACGTGAGTACTGTGGACAGAGCCACGACCTGCCTGCGTATGGTATTAGGTGACAAGCCCTTGTTGAGCCCCTCCAGTAAATATTCAAGGACCCTCGGGATTGTGACAGCCGAGAGGTCAAGGTGTTTCCTTGAGCATCAACTACAAAAGTTCCTCCACGAAGAGTCATAGATTCTGTTAGTTGAGGGGCATCTGGAGGCCTGAATCAGGGAGATTACGCCCGCAGAATACGACTCTCGGGCTAGGAGCCGCCGTTCAAATGCCAGACGGCTAATTGGAGGTGCTGGGGTTCCGGGTGTTGTAAAGCCCCCTGGCTGAGAGCAACTTGCTCTGGGGGGATCTTCCACTGTGGGGAGATGGAGAGACCCACGAGGTCGGCAAACCACGGCTGTCTCGGCCAATGTGGAGCAACCACTATCACCTCCGCCCGTTCCTGCAGTTGGGGGTTGAAGAGGCAGCTCTCCTGAGGGGCCAGGGAAACATGTGTCTGGTCCCCTGCATTTAGCCGCTGAGCCCTGGAGAACTGCTTTTCCAAAGCCGTATGTCTCCTGCCAGCTTCCCTTTCAGTGGCCTTAGAACTCCTCTTGCCAGAAATGGCCTTGGCCTTGGCCTTAGCCTTAATTTTTCCTGCTGCCTCCAACTTGGAGGACTTGCGCTTCCCTGAAGCGGGAGTGCCGGGGGTGCCTTGCGCAGACTGAGGAACTGCGCTGTCAGCCATTGCAAACAGTGGCCTGTGGCCTTGGTGTATCTCAGGAGCAGGAGCAGAGCACCCGGCTGATGATGCAGCAGAGGCTGATGACCAGCGAAAGCTCTGGGGCTTCCGATTCACTTGACCGCTCCTACGCCCCCTTAAGGCTCCGAGTGGCTGACAATGCCCTATGACGCACAATGGCGTGTTGACCGGGCGTCTGATGGTGGCAAGACCCAATGGGTGAGTGCCTGCACACCTTGTTCCTCTCAGTGGCAGTTCAACCACAATCGGCAAGTGCCGGCACACACTTTGACCGATCAGTGGCGGCAATCACCTCAGTGATACGTGCCTGCACACTCCTCTCCTTATTGGTGGCGGCAATCACCTGAGTGATTCGTGCCTGCACACCGAGCCTAGGTGGTGGTGGCAGTGCTGAGGGGCATGCCAGCTCACGCTAATAGATGTCTTCCTCAACGAGGCCTGGCGTATATTGCCCTGGGGATGTTCGATGCCAAACCAGAATCTGGATTTGCAGGGCCCAATGGCAGCTTGTTAGAGTTGCAAAATGGCCGCTTTACAGGGGTGCAAAATGGCTGCTTGAAATGGGAGAGGTGGCCTGCCTGGTCTGAGGGGCCTAGACCTGTTGCAGATTACTCTGAACGGATCGAGATTCGAGGCCTCGGATTTTGTTCAATGGCCTCTGTAATCGGCCTCCTGTTCGCCCTTAAAGCGACTGCTATCTGCTCGGGCCGTCCCTGTCAGGCCTCTCGGTGTACAAAATGGTGGCCGCGATTCGCGCGCCAAAAACCGGGGCATCAGTGAGGATTTAAAACAGTAAAGTTCGCCGCTTTGTGGCTGCCGGGAGCGTTATCGGAGGAGAGGCTGCAATGTATGCAGAGGGGCCGGCTGTCCCCTGTAGTGGCTGCGCCAAAAAGCGGCCTGGGCACGGACCGGAAGCCGATGCTCAGCTGCGCAGCGGGAGAAATGAATACGCCGACCCTCAGCTGCTCTGCGGCAGCGATCGCAGCGGTTTTGGCGGCGAGCGTTATTTCGGCTGCAGAGGGCTGAGACCGTTCTGCTAAAGCCTCTTCGGGCTGTCCAGTGTTTTCGGCTGCTGAAAGTTTGTCGATTTACTTCTTGCCCTATGTAGCGGCCGCGGAGAGGGGTGGCCTATGAGCAGGCCCGAAGGCCAACGCTCAGCTGTGCTGCGGCCGCGGAGAAAGCCCCGACAATCAGCTGGGCTATCGGCGATTTACGGCCTGTGAGCAGGCTGACGCTCCGCTGTGCTGCGGCAGGGGGGGGAAACCCTGACGATCAGCTGGGCTGTTATCGGCGATTTTTACAGGCTTTGAGCTCCCCGTCCCTGGAATGCTGAATGTAAGATGAGAATCTACCAATGGAATAGAAAAATACAACCTGCCTAACTGTCAGAGCCAACACAATGCGTCCTGATGGGCTGAAGACTAAGTCGTGTCTGGGAAGCATCAAGCCCAGCAGGAGGCGTAACAACTCTGACAGACTTAGTCTAATTGGGCAGGAAGGCAGTCTAAACCCATTGGTGGATTCTCCATCCTCATGCTGGAGAAGCACTGGTGTTCAGTCCAATGTCAGTTTCAGTTCAAAGTGTTAATCTTTAAAGCCCAAACTATAAAAAATTTAATTCCTGAAATTTTATTTTCAGAAGACTATCTGATAATCCATTAAAGCTGGACAATTAATGGCAGACTAATTGACTACGGTAGGTGAAGTCATTTACTACCAAGGCATTCACTTTTAATTCTTCACATGCTAGAATCATCAAATAAGAGAGTTAATTATGAAAGTTCAAAAAGTATCTCTAGCAAACATAAAACTATTCAGGACCTTCAAAGTTCTATGTGGATTTCAGTTGTGTATTAACAAAAACTTTTCAGTCCTTGAACAAATACAAAGAAAATTCTTAAAACCAAAGCACATATCCCATACTTAACTTGTAATGCGATTAGCAGATAAGAATTAGATTGCATATCATGCAAGGTTCCAGGCAAGATTATGTTGCCTAAGATTTGGAGTGAAACAAAACTTATGGGTAATCACATAGGTACATCTCATTCAACATGATATACATAAATCTGCACTGATGATCTTACCTAGTTTGGTAATGAAATGTCTGCAAGAAAACAACCAAACTCAGAAAGTACTAAGGAACCCACAATACATAAATCTATATTGAATAAACAAATCAGTTAAGATCTGAGACAATGTGGACTGTTAATACCAGCTCTACTTGTTTTAGGCCTAGAAAAATCCTGGTAGAGGGTTTTAAGCAGAGAGTATGGGATTTAGATTTTCAAGTAGACAAAGCTAAACTTTCCCGTTTCTAATATAGATGAATTGCTCTCTTCTTGGACACTTGCCAATTATTTGTATAAGAGTTTATACACCCTCTCATAGAAGGGTCTTCTCCCTAGCCTATACAAATATTCTTTCTACTAGAGTGACAGCTGTTCAATATGCCAACTTTCCATATGAAGACTGAGTATATAGAATATAGAATTAGAGTTTGTTTCACACATGCTTTTAAAGTGCCCACTGTACTTGCACCGGTGATCAAATCTAATACATCCACTCTTAATCTGCTAAACTCCACTCATGATAAAGAGATTGAGATATTCTTATTAAATGATCAATACTCAGGTGTTTGAAGGCAGTAGTGAAATTCTGTTTATAGTCTCAGCTTATAGAATTCATATGGGCCCTTAAATGAAATGTTAACTCTTATAACATTTCTTTTTTATATTGTTGTACTGTACTATATATAGTTACTTATGCATTATTAATGCTATGCTGTATTTTTAAATTCTGTGACTTGAACCACAAACAAACAAATCTTTAAAGCCCACAATAGTTTGTGGCCAGGATACTTGTACAATTGTTTCTTTGCTTTCTTAGAACTCAGTATTTAACTTTTTCATCATGGATCTTTTGTTCACAAGCTTCTGACTTGAGAGTGCTCTATTTTGGAGAGGAATCTTCAGTATGAAATAGCTTTTCTACAATCATTCATCTGATTACAACATATAAACATTTTGGTTCTAAGTGAAAATGTTTTATGTTACATATTTTAGTGCATTTTATACATTGATTGGCACTAATATTTTTTTATTCTGTGCATTAAAAACTTTTTAAAGTGTACACTTTGAGCCATTTTGATTTATCTGTTAGATTATTTCCTTTAGGAGCTCAAGCCAGTACACCTAGCATTTCATCCTTTCATTTAACCTAACACTGAAGTCATCCAGGGGAGTCTACTCTAGGACAACTCAGTACGGCCAGCTCAATGGTGCTAGCTCGCCTCTGCCAAGTTGTATCTGCCAATTCACTGCTGCCAAGTTGTTGCAGGACAACTCAACACAGCCAATTCACCATGGGGACAACTCATGGCGGACAGCCGGAGGGACAGCCAGGTGGGTGGGTGAATGAGCAGGTGAACAGGGTGCAGAGCGGCGGCAGCTGGGGCTTTCCATTTTCACATACCCCCAGTTGCTGCTACTGCTGCCGTGAGCCATTTGGTTGTGGCATCAGTGTTTGGGCCATTTATGGGTGGCAGTGGGAAGGCGGCAGAGGTCAGGTGCATCACTTTTTAACTTCCCCTACCACTGCCTCCATGGGCTGTTCACTGGTGCCGGCAGTGTTCGGACTGTTCAGGGATGGTGCCTCCCCACCAACCACCCCTCCCATTGCTGCCACCCTTGAATTGCTCAAACACCTCCCCATCCATGGGATGTAAAAATGGGATGTGCCCAGCCTCTGCTATCTCCCTACCACCTGCCCTGCCCACCGCCACTGCCCCTGAATGGCCATACACTGTCGCCATTGAACAGCCTGTGGCAGCAGCAGTAATAGCAGTGTGTGTGGGTGAAAATGGGAAGCCCGTAGCTGCCACCGGTCTGTGTGCTCTGCCCACTACTTACTCACCTGGCTCTCCCTCCAGCTGCCTGTGGTGAATTGGCCATATTGAGTTGAGCAGTGGTGAGCTGGCTGCATCAAGCTTCCAGGGAAGCTTCCATGGCTGTGGGTGGGCCACAGCCTGCATCTTCTTGGTGAGGTTGGCTATCTTAACTGCAGTTTATTTATTTTTCACATTTTTGAACTACCCATCTTCTTTAAAGAGGGACTCTGGGCAGTATGCAATAAATTGTGAAAATATAAAAAACAGCATATAAAAATTGAAAAATTAGAAAATTTAGAATTTAAAAGGAGGCAAGGATAAATAAAATTGTATTAAAATTAAAAAGGCAGATGGAATACTCTTAGGGTGCCAACAATAGTACACTGGCTTTTATTGCCTTGGATTTATAAATGTTGTGGAATAATCAGGGGACTATAATGTTTGTGAGTAAAAAGTTGTAAATAAATAAGTTATGCATATAAATATCTGTTTTTAAAATACTTTCCCCACAAATCTCTAAAGATCAAAGCCCAGAGGCATGCAACTTTTACTTAAGCCTATAATAGTGCACTAAGGCCTTCACTTTGAATAATAATAATAATAACAATAATAACAATAATAATAACAATAAATAATAATAAATAATAAATAATAAATAATAAATAATAAATAATAAATAATAAATAATAAATAATAAATAATAAATAATAAATAATAAATAATAAATAATAAATAACAACAACAACAACAACAATAATAATAATAATAATAAATAATAAATAATAAATAATAAATAATAAATAATAATAAATAATAAATAATAATTAATAATTATTATTATTAATAATAATAACAACAACAACAACAACAACAACAACAATAACAATAACAATAATAATAATAATGATGATGATGATGATGTTGGAAGGGACCTTGGAGGTCATCTAGTCCAAATAAGTGGGGCCAGAAAAAATGTTACATTTCATTTCAGTAATATTTAATTCAATCAATAACATAGTATCATTGAAAACATGCATTAATAGCAATGATAAATTGACTATCATGATTGGAGATTTCAGGGGCCAGATCCAAGATTTTCAAAAGGCCCACACAGCTCTTGGGTAATGCACTTTGAAATAAATAATATAGTCAATACTACCATGAATACTGCCATGAAATCTAATTTCTTCTAAGATATAGAATGAAACTTCTTTAATAGTAATTCCCCTTTCCTAAGAATTTGGAAGAATCAGAGTTCCACGATGAGTCTAGCATACCAAAAGGTAAGAATTCTGAAAATGATCTGGGATGAGTTTGATTCAGTGACTCTTGAGGAAGTGGACAAGGTTCTCTGCAGTCTTACCTTGGCCACCTGCCTGTTGGACTCAGCACCTGCTGGTCATGAAATCTGGGTCCATGGGGTGATGAAAGCCTTTTTGAATGAGGGAGTGGTGCCTTCTGAAGGTCCATTTCCTCCTCAAAAGATCGTCCTTGAACCTCATTATTTTAGACAGTTACTGATCAGCCTCCAATTATCCCTTTCCAGGAAAGTTGCTGAGAAGGTGATTGAGCTGCAGAAAGGCCTCAGAGACAGTCCAACACACAGTGGCAAGATATAAGATGCAGGCAGGAACAGTGTACAGTGAACAGCAAAACCAAATACCTGGCATTGTGTAAAAGAACATCTGCATAGTATAGGGGCTAGACTCTCCCAAGTGCAGATGGGAGATTTCACAGAAGATCATGGAGAATAAGAGCACTATGATCCTGTGGGATTTCCATGTGCAGGTAGTCCTCGACTTACAACAATTCATTTAGTGACCATTCAAAATTACAACAGCACTGAAAAAAGTGAGTTATGATCATTTTTCACGCTTACATCTGTTTCAGCATTTCCATTGTCACATAATCAAAATTCAGATGCTTGGTAACTGATTCATATTTATGATAGCTGCAGTATCCTGGGGTCATGGGATATGGGGTCATGTGATCACCTTTTGCGACCATCTGATAAGCATAGTCAATGGGGAAGCCAGATTCACTCAACTACTGTGTTACTAACTTAACTATTGCAGTGATTCACTTAACAAATGTGGCAAGAAAGGTTGTGAAATGGGGCAAAATTCACTTAACAAATGTCTCACTTAGCAATCAAAATTTTGGGCTCAAATGTGGTCGTAAATTGAGGACTGCCTGTACAGACAGGCAGGTACTAGTCAATCTACAAGACATGGTGATAATAGACAAGGATTAGAAGACAGTGGTGGAGATAGATGTAGCAATATTAAGTGACAGTAACATCAAGAAGGAGTATGAGAAGCTCAAGAAGCACCAGGACTTGAAGAGAGAGGATGTGGAAAGTAAAAGCCAAAGGGGTCCCAATGGTTGCAGGAGCACTTGGAGCTGTGACTCCTAAGCTGGAAGAGTGGCTCCAATAGATTCCAGACTATATACATGTCTTTCTCTATATTCCATGCTTTATTCAGAAAAGAAGGAACTAAAGGAACTAATTTGTTCATTAAGGATATTTAAATAAACTTTTTGTGGTTTGCAAACATTGGTTACTCCAAAAGAGAAGAGCATGATGGATGTGTACAAATAGTCCTCGACTTATAGCTACCATTGGGACCAAATTTCCATTGTTAAGCAAGGCAGTTGTTAAGTGAGTTGTGCCAATTTTATGATCTTTTTTGCCACAGTTGTTAAGTGAATCACTGCAGTTTTTGAATGAATCGTGTGGTCATTTATTTTTGTTATATTTATGTAGTGTATATCGGAGAGGTGATCCTTTGAGAGTTATATGCAACAAAATTTCATTTTAATGTATGCCGATTAGTGTACATTCAAAATGACAATAAAGTAATTATTCTATTCTATTCTAAGTCAGTTTGGAATTCTCTGCCTTGCATTTCTTTAAAAACTGTATGAAGTTGGATCAAGCACTGTTTCAATGTGGTGACAGGTTTTTAATCTTAACAAATGATTTCACCAGACCAGAGATATTCCCACCTGCCTTTATTAGTATTTATTAAAATCAAATTTGTTTGGGAATCCACAAGTTAATTTTCAGAGATTCTTCCACAAGCCAAATTAGCCATTTGGCTTCTGGTAAGTTTACTGCTCTAAAGTGTTTTTTCTGTTACAACCTCTAGCCTTTAAAGCTGAAGTGACTGTTATTTAAATTAGTCCTTCTAAAATGCTGGAAAATTGGTTGCATGAAGGGTTTCCCTCAGCTCCCAGTTGACAGTTGGAGACAGTTGGAGACAGTTGGACCCTCTCCCATCTATGCCCCTCCCTCAGGAATTCAACTGACAGGAGGGTCAAGGGCAGAGTTTCTGAACCTCAGCAACTTTAGGATGCATAGACTTCAACTCCCAGAATTCCCCAACCTATCCCCCTTACCAGTTATTATGCCTGACCTCTGCCACACTGGTTGCAATTACCTCATCCCAAATAGGGTCCTTTCTTCCTTGTTCCAGTTAGCCACTCTGTCTGCTTCTAATCCCTCTTCAAACTCATAGGCAAATTGCTCTCCTTGCTCTTGTCTCTTAGGCTGGCAGCCAATGTAGTCTGACAGGACTTAATGTTTGTGACAGACAGCTGTTCACTCACTACAGTTTTAAGAAGAAAACATACTTCAGGTAAGAGAAAAAGAAAGTAGACATGATTTTAAAAAGACAGAACTTAACATTTTCTTTACTAAATGGAAGCATAAGACTGTTTTGCATGTAAGAGAAAAGAAGCAGTGCTTAAGAGAGAGTTTGTTGCTTTTAGTTTGATATATAATTTTAATATAGATCCACTGTTTGAGGTCTAGTATTATTGTAAATAATTGTTCACTCCATAACAACAAAAGTAGTTGAGAACAACTCCTTAGGAGCTCAAATAGTGTGATATTCCCAATGAATCCTTGTTTTGTAAAAAGAACTTAATTGACTGGGTCTTTTTGAAATTGTGGCAATATCTGATATCTGTATGTATTTTCACATATGTTTTGCCACCAATTATAGCTTTTGAAATTGTTCATGAACAGTTGAAAGCCAGTGAGGTGACTTGTTAACATGGTGAACAGTAGGCCAGATTCTATCCAAGATTAGCCACAGAATCTTACCGGATGATTTTGGACAGTCCCCTTTCCCACAGGGCAGGGGTGTCTTCTAGGAATACAAATGATGAAATACACATCATCACATTTTGATACAAGTTTTGTGCCTGACTTCTAACATTGTATGTACACATGTAAAAGACCAAGCTTGTAGCACAGTGCATATTTCTTCATGTTGATAAAACCTCCTGATGCTTCCTAGCACAGGGTTGGGATTGGGAAAACAGACGGACAGAGCACTAATGTGACACCTTGCAAAAGGAAGGAAATAAATACAGATCTTCAGGAATCTGTATGGCATTGGTTGGCATCTGGGAGATCCATTTTGGAGAACAATAGCAATCAAATTTAAAACATTTCATTCTTCATATTTATCTAAAGGCAAGCTGTTCTGAAAAGAATGAGAATTATCTCTGAATAGATAAATTCATGTATGTCTTCCTTTTTCCCCATATTGTTCTTAAAGATGAGGCAATTTGCAAAAAGAGTAGCAACTCATAGCTGTTAGAAACAGGCTGTTACAAATTCATAGCATTCTGTGCTTTGTATTTTAAAATTTTAAATGTTGTAACTGGCTTCACAGGCTTTTAGTTAAAAAGTATGAACATTCCTAAAGTAAATATAATTAAATCTTAAATATATCTTCTAGAGTAAAAAAGATTTGGTTTCTTTCATTCTTTTGCAAAAGTTGTAATAATGCAATCATTTTGAATTTGGAATGTAGGTAAATTGTTTTAGCAATTTAGATTTTCTGTCATTAAGTATAAGCAGTTGAGGAATCGGCTTTAATTTTTTATAATATTATTACTACCACTACAACTGCTGTTCCCCACTACCTGTGAAAGATGAAAAAAATGTCTTCTTCTGGAAATTATATGGACACAGCTGTGTGATTTCCTTAACTTTTGATTTAGTTTATAGCCCTGGATTTTCTGTTGATTTGCCATTCAAGGACTAGCCATTTCTGATGATGCTTGGGTGTTTTTTTTTTTTTAGGTCAGCTAAGCTTGGATATTTCAGCAATACAGCAGTCTGAAACATACCTTGGAAGAATTTCTTCCCAATGGTTTGTTGCTTATGTCAAATACCAGACACCATAATATAGAGTGCAAATTATTTTTTATTTAGCACACAAGGTAAGAGCATGGAATGGTGCTGGCCCCATGCAAAGGGCATAGCATCCTTTTATAGTCAGGTATAAACAATGCCTAACTCTAAAATTTTCAACTCTAAAATTTTCCAAATATGCTACAACTTGATTTCTCTCTCTCTCTAATTACCACATCTTATTTCTTTAGCTAGAAGTGTAACTTTTTCTTATTCTTGTCTTATTTGTTTATGTGCTCTCTGACTTTTCTATAAAGTGAGACAATAACTTCCCTTCTAAAATGGTGTCATTTTAGCTTTCTAACAACTATTTTTCCAATAGTACTTACAAAAAAAAGGTAAGGACTTTGGAATAGCCTTTATAGTCTACAGACCTGAACATTACTGAAATTCTGCAGAGGTCTCTCACATTTCGTATGTTCAGTGCTCAAGGTTCTATGAGGAAAAGTGGAAAGAAATCCAAAACTAGTCAGCAACAGGAAACATTTGGAAGCTGTTATTTCTGCCAAGAGATGTGTTACAAAATGTTTACAAGTATGTGCAGAGTTCAAAGTAACTTCATAGTAACTGTTTCATTATTTTGAATCTGCATGCATTCAAACTTTCAGTAAAATGTGGTGTTTAATATGCAGAAATATATGATTTGTAAGGTTGTGTTAGAATATTTTCACTTAGACATTCACTGAAACATACAATTTGACCTAGGATGGGACTGAATTTTAAAACACAGCTATAATGCACAAATAACTATTTTAAGATCAAATCTGGGTCATTAGAAGCAATATATTTTGTAAAGACATGAAATATTTCCACCATAAAATTCTCTGGAGCCAGATTTGGAGATTTCATCTCCTGAGGCATCCACTGCAGGATGAATGCTAATCCAAAACAAAATTCAGTTAGCATTTGTCTTCTTAGAGAGAAGCAGAGGGAACTCTTTATTGGATGAGGTGACTAAGTGCTCCCTTCCAGCTTTGTTTACTCTTTGAAAGCCCAATGCACTTTACAGAAGCATTGGGTGTTGGTCATTCCCGAGAAACAAAGTTGCCTTTCTATACTCTGGTGGACTTTCAGTGCTCAATTTAAACATCATCAGCAGCAACAACAACTAAGAGACTGTATAGTCCATCCAGGTTGTAAATTTTTCTTTTCATTTTTTTTCTTTATAACCCTTAGAAAAAAATACCAGACATGAAAATTCTCCTGCTAAAGGAGCAGTAGAATGGAACTGATTTTTGAGGATACACAAATTATTATTTTTGATAGATGTAGTCAGTGGTCTTAAAATCACTGGTCTCAAATTTTCTCATAACTTTTAGATTATTACAACAGAGAAAATAAAATAAGGAAACTCAGGACACAACCACATTAAAGATGTGCTAGTTATATTCTGATTTAAAATCACTATCCCAAATTGCAAAATATTCAGTATAGAATTACTGTTTTAATTGTGTAATGAAAAAAGTATGACAAAGTTAGCCTTTACTAAGGAAAATAAATGACATTAATTTCAGATGTGATAAGGATCTTGTAATCATTTTGAGTTTATATTTGTTTATTTACTTCCAGAAGAAAATATTGATAAAGCAAAACCTGAAAAATGTCCCATATATAATTATGCTAGAAGACAAGGAATTCATTTAGGGACCCAGTAACTAGTTTTTGACATGTGGAAGTCAAACAAGTAGGTTTTCAAATTGAAGGAAAATGTGTACTTCTTACTTTGTATTTTACATAAAAGTCATAATTTAGCAACATGATTCACTATTTTCTTATGTATTTTTATATTATATACAGTGACATTGTTCTCAATGGAACAATTACTTTAAAAGCTGGGGGGAAATTCAGGAAAAATTAATTTGCTACACAAGCATTTTATATTTTGGGTTATTTATTAACTAATTGAAAAACAAAAATCTAAACCAAAACGTATTGTGACAGTTTGTTTTCATTTAAAAGATGTAAACCAGAAATCCTACACAAAATTTCTTAACACAGAATGACAGAAGAAACTGCTAACTGATTAAAATCTTTAAGTTTAAAAACAGATTAAATTAGTTAAAAGGATAAACCTTGAATGTCAACTTCTTAAATCCTAATTTTACTGCTCAGTTTTTAAAAAGATCAAGTCTCTCCTCCCACCCATTGCTTGTTGCAGTGGAGAAACCTATCAGACTGTTAAGTACAGTAGCACGAACAGTCTTGTAATAATTCCTGGTTGAACTTTGTCATTGGATGCATGATTTTGGAGTGTGCCAGGGTAACATTCAGCCTCTACCTTCATTTTTATGATAATTCCTAGTAAATTGTGGTGCAATAAACTCTTCAAGCCTGTCTTTCTAGTGAAAGCCATGAATCAATCAGCTGCAGGCTCTTTTGGGGGGTCTTTTCAATGTATAGCGATCATTTAGATTTGACATGCATTGTGAGACCTTAGCTTGGCTCCTCTCTATAGTCTGTCATTAATTCCAGCCTTTGCTATTCTGAAGTACAGTGAAGGATGACTGAGAAATCATTGCCCCTCTTCAGCTCTGTTATTGCACAAAATAGCAGTGCAATAATTTTTTGTCAATGTTTTACTCTAAAAGCTTTCTACGTCAGTCTTGAAAGGGAAGCAATAAAGCCCATTCAGTGGCATGAATAAAAATCCTTTGAGGTTTAGGCATAGGGTTTCTTTTCTTCAGCTGGTAATCAAATTGGAGCTAAAATGAAATTGAGTTTTCTTATGAAAATAGCCTTTGTTGCTGGGAAGGCTGGTAATTCATAAACAATAACCTGCTCTTTTGTGTGGATAATAATATATTCATGTTCTTTCAATAGGGTAAAAGCCAGACCTAGTGCATTATGGTACTGTAAAAAAAAAAAATAGCAGAAGGAGCTTTGCTGGAATAATCTTCAAGACAAAATGTAGTGTTTGTGACTTGAAGCTTTCAGTTTCTCTTGGAAATTATACTTTGCTCTTATATATAAGCTGACTTTTGATTTCTTTTCCCCCCCTGCTTTTTAGTTGTTGATTTGTTGCTGCTGTACAATATTTGGTTAATTGTGGATAGTATCAAGCTGTGCTCATCTGCTGCTGCAAAAGCTGCTGCCAGCTGCGGGGAAACAGAGCCTGCTGCTAGAGGATGTACATTATTCACAGAAGCAGCCTCTCATCCCTGATTATCACTGAAGAGTTTCTGATTCTTCATCACTGTATACCTACACTATAGGCAATTGGACCACAAGATCACCCCAAGGTAGGCAGAATTCCTTCCTCCTCTTTATTTTATGTTGAGTCAAATAATCAGTGGGCATCAGAAACTGAGGAAAGTTCTATAGGTGAACTTGGAAGTGATGCTGAAGAAATCACAGTTGCAAAGAACCATGTACTACAGTGTAGGCATCTATTTACTTTACCAGAACTGGAGGAGGTTTTTAGGTTGATGGTCATGGTGTTGATTTTTAAAAGGACATGTATGCTATAACACTGAATTAATATCTATGTGGGGTGGGTTTTCATACATATTTGCAATGTGTTTATTATGTGGTCCTGCCTTTGAAGAGGTGGTTTCAATGTGTTCTATCAGGCAATTGGCAATAGTATATTCATTGCGATATATTTTGTATGTAGCTTGTACTTTATGTTGTACTAAAACGTGCTTGAACCTCTTTCTGTCATGACACACATTAATATATAATTGGAGAAAAAAGAGGTAACCCTGTCAAATACCACAAAGAAACCTTGCTGCCCAAAGTGAAAGCTGTTCTCTGCTTTAACATGGGAAAAAAGGAGATAAGAAGTTTTGATTGATTGAATATGTGCAGGTTTTAATTGTCCCGGAGGTTCTCATGCAAGAGAAATGTAAATCACTCAGCTGGAAATCTTAAGTTGATATGTTTATTAAAATGTACACAGGTTGTTTTCAATCTTAGATAAAGGCACTAATCCTTTCATCATTTGGGTGTGCTATTATATCAAAGATTTAAGTATAATTGGATTAATCTGTAAGCATTGGTGGAAAGCTGAATAAAATCTTTCAATTGCCTGAAAACAAACCTAAAGAAATGGTTATCCCATAGGGACTGCAATCTTATGAACAGACAAGAGATGATCAACTGCTGTAGCCACTAGCTTTTAAAATGAAGTGTTATGTCCATAGCAAAGATTTGTAAGTTCAGTTATGATGACATGGAAGGAGAACCTGGATATTCACAGTGATTTAAAAAAAATGTTTGCAAACTACATGTTAGTTTCAAACACAGTTAAATAAAAGCATGTCTCTACAAAATATATTGCAGAATAGAGTTTGAAATCTACTCAGCAGTAGAATATTGGGTGTAAAGAATCAGAAATATCTATGTTCCACATTAAAAGTGCAACCTAGAAGTAATCTGTATTAAATTCAGTAATAATTACTTCTGAGTAGACCCTAGTATAAACTGTGCAGACATGTTGCTTAATTATTTATGCAATTCAGTGATGAAATTCTATGCTTTGTAAAATAACTTTTAGGCACTGTGGTAGTTGCCAGTCATGGTAATGTATGCCATTATCCAATTAGTATAAACCGGCATGGGAGTTTTGTGCATTTGTGATGTTTAACATACTTCTCTTTTTAACTGTGGTATACATGAGATAGTTCATGAACATTTGTGCTGTTACTAATATAGATCAAAGTTTGGCAACTAGTGCCTTCCAGAGGTTATATAGCCTATTATATCAATCAGCCCCAGTTAGCATGGGAATTATAATCCAAATATGGAGGACAATAAATTAGCTATCCCTTGATACACTACTAGTACTATTAATACAGAAAACATATGCTCTTTCACTTCATGTTGCTTTCTTGATATTAATGGAATGTTTTCTCAAAACCACTGAAGCATTAGTTGTACTACCCCTGCTCCCTATGTGCTCCCTAGGTAAGCAATTTCACAAATTAAGCAGAATGAGGGCGTAGAGTTCTGAGTAGAGAATATATTTTATGTTTCCATATAACAAGATATTCCTTTCATATAGAAAGCTATATGAAGAAGGAAGGAAGAAGATATAGCAGAGGAATCCAGTCCAGAATGCTACCATCTATTTTATTTTTCTGCATTAAATAAAAAACATTTCTAAAATTGGTGGAGCTTAATGTGATAGTGAAATTCAGAGAAACAGCCTAATGGTGGTAATGTGGGTTGTACCATTTCACAGAGCAGCTCTACACAGGGGAATCATCTTTTGGTGCTTTAGAACCAGAAAAGTTATATTGTGAACATGCCTTCAAAATATTTTATAAAGACAAAATAAAAATATATGGAGCAATTAAAAATAAATCATACCTGCCATAGTGAGCAAGAAGCAAGCATAAAAATCTTTCTCTGAAAATCATTCCTCCTATGCATACAAATTGTATTTGTATAGGTATCATATAAAAATTGTACTCCTAAAGTAGTATAGTCTGTTTTACCATTATATTGCCACTCATGTAAAATTAATATAAAACTAATTAATTCCAATAGAGTTTTATTCTGAAAAATGCTGGACAGTTCAGTTTCAAATTATTTAGGCATAATATTTTACAGCTGTTTAGTTCTTTCCAAATACTGCAACTATTCCTCAAACTTTAGTGAATTATACCTTTGAATTCTGGTGAAATCTTTTAAAAAGAGATAAACTTAATGGCTTCAGCATGATAAACATTTATTTGAACAAAAAGCTAAATTAAAATATTTAGATTATATTTGAAAATGGAAAGAACTATAAGATTGATAAAATTGGTTGACATCTTTCATTGGAGCAACTTCTATTGGCATAAACAGAAATTGTACAGAAATAGAAAGTTTTTTTAAAAAAAATCAACATGGCTTTGGGTAATAGTTTAACTTAATGTTAAATGTAATATTTTAGTTTGGCATGAATTCTACCATATATAATTTGTATCTCATATGGTATAATCTACTCATCATGATTATTTTGTAATCTGCTTTTCTCAGAACTGTTGTAGAAGTAACTAGAGAGAAGTAAAGAAAAAAGAAAAAGTCCAAATGTTATAGTACAATTATAATCCAATAATATTCTAATGATGGATATCTCAATATCCTTGAAATCAGGTATAATTCTGAGATCAAAAAGTCTCTCCAAATTCCTTTCATATCAATAGGCTACTATTGGTTCATTTTTTCAGGAAGAAGGCCAGTAATTTCATGTTATTTGATTGAAATTGAGATAGGGTTCTGGCTCTCAAAATTTTACTGCAAAAGCATTATTGCATTTGATAGGTTCTGTATTCTAAATCAAAAGAAGAAAACAAAACGATGTGTTCGATTTATATATAAGTACATTATACAGCTTAATATTTATTGGTCTTTGATATTAAAACAGGACATATATTTTAAGGATTTGTTGGAAAATTGGAATGCAGGAAAGGCTCTCATTCTTTTAAGATAATACGGTGATTCCTTTATAGCAATGCCTATAACTTAAGGATAAATTACTTAAACTAAATTAGACTTCTTTCTGAGCAGATATATGTAAGGCACATTGTGAAGTGTTGCAAAAGTATATGTAATCCTAGAAACTGAGCTGTCTTCAGTGAGAAAGACTACTATCTGTCCAAGTTATCCAGTCTGGCCTAGCTCTTTCCCACTCCATCCTTTGAATGTTAGCCGCAAGCTTAAATTATCTACATGCAAAACATATGACAAACTCTAAAGCATTGGTAGAAAACTATGAACAATAACTGAACAATGTTTTAGCCACATATTACATATGCTTATCTGATAATGTCCCACTGAATTACAGTAAGTGGAACCAACGTTCATAAAACTTTGTTGTCTAAGAAAGGGACAAGATAGCACCACTCCAATCCCCATATGAGATAAACGCTTCCTAGGTTGGAAACTGAACTTTTCTATACTCCTGATGACTAGTGGATTAGTTTAGAGGACAAAAAGGGAGGCTATATGTTTTGCATATATCTTTCCTTCAACATGTAATGTGACTTCCTCATCATTCCTAATGGCGTCTGCATTTCAAACAAATTTTGCAGTACAGCATGCATACCTTGAGCTAGTTGCTTTCCATCCACTCCTTTAATGCAGAATCTAGCCTACAACTTCAAGAGTCTGTGGTATATCAAAGTATATCAGCTCTGCAAGTTCTTAGAGTATTCTATTTTCTAGAGTTCACTATGAAATCAGAAGTAAAATTCTATATGAAGAAAATCTAATACAAATATATTTTCACAGATAGTTAAGTGCTATGGAAAAGTCATGTCTGGCCATAATGTAAATGTAATATTGATGTTATGTATTTCTATACATGTATAATAAAAACATGTATTTATGTTGTTTTAAGTCATTGACTAGGGAAGAGATTGTGGAATTATAGATATACTTCCTTATACTTCTCTGGGAGGTATGGCAAACTTTCAGAATTGATGTGCCAAAGACGAAGGAACTAGTGAGTAAGCTCTATTCCTTGGAGCCTGTCTGAATAAGGAAAGAATGGAGGATTGCATGCATGTGCTCTGAACAGCTCTTCCTCTGAAGAGATTACAGGACTGTGATTTTCCACAGGTTTGAGTGCTAGAAAATAATGAACAGCTATCTTGCTAGGAAATGAAGTGAGTCTTTTAAAGAACACAATGTTTGCAAATCTCACTTTCTAATTGCTTTCAGAAATTGCCTATTAACTATTTTAAAACAATCAGAGAACTTTGAATGACAACTTTGAAAGTCTTTATTGAACAAAAGAAAAAATAAATATAAGCTTACAAAGTTAAAAAAAATGAAATAAACAGCAAAAAGCTAAATAAGATTCTCATCTAAGAAAGTTATAAATGGATTAAGGATCTAAATAATATTGTTCTCCAGCATGACGAATGGAGAATCCACAGATGGGTTGATCTTGCCTTTCTGCCCTAGAGACTAAGTCAATCAATCTTTGCCACACCTCTCTTCCTCTGGCTAGGAATCCCCAGTCACGACTTAGTCTTAGCCCAAGAGAGACGTGGTGAAGATTGGCTCTTGTTTCTAGCAGACAAAACTGTTGGATTTTCACAGGTTGTACCTTTCCCTTTCCCTTCTCTGCGCTGATATCAGCGCTTTGTTTCAAACCGCTGAGACTAAGAGTGGTTTTGCAGGCTTCGGCTGAAGCCTCAAACTATTTATAGCTTCCAGGCAGGGCAGAAGTGCAGTGGTCGCCATTTTGAGCACCGTTTTTATTGTTCCTAGGTGGGGGAGCACTCTCCCTTCCAGCGAGGGCCGTTTAGACTCAAATAGAGTCAATTTTGGTCAGAATTCTGTCAGCACTCTTATTAGCCCGCCCATAGAAGCAGCTGTCACATTTCTTAATTCAGATATCGATGGAGCAGGAGGTCGCTTACTAGCGGCCGCCATTTTGAAAGCCTTACAAACACTCTCAGGCCATTCCAGAAGGCCAGAATTAAGGAGAGGCATTTCGAGGGTGCTGCTTCTCCAATTCCAGGCTCCTTGGCAGCTCCTATTACAATTAGAGGCAACAACAACAGCCTCCAGCCTCCCAGGCAATTTCCAAAGACTTCAAGGCGTGGCTGAGTGCCCGCTTTAACTGCCGCCATTTTCAGCACCTCTTCCCATCTGTGGATTTGCTGCTTATAAGTGTGCTGGCTACCCCATTAAGTTGGTCTTGCCGCCACTAACAAAATTATCAGTGTGCTGGCTACCACATTAAGTTGGTCTTGCCACCACTAACAGGATCATAAGTGTGCTGGCTACCCCATTAAGTTGGTCTTGCCACCACTAACAGGATCATAAGTGTGCTGGCTACCCCATTAAGTTGGTCTTGCCGCCACTAACAGGATTATAAGTGTGCTGGCTATCCCATTAAGTTGGTCTTGCCACCACTAACAGGATCATAAGTGTGCTGGCTACCCCATTAAGTTGGTTTTGCCACCACTACCAGGATTGTGAGTGTGCTGGCTATCCCATTAAGTTGGTTTTGCCGCCACTACCAGGATTCTGAGTGTGCTGGGTATCCCATTAAGTTGGTTGTGCCACCACTACCAGGATTCTGAGTGTGCTGGCTATCCCATTAAGTTGGTTGTGCCGCCACCACTTCTAGCCACAACTTGGCTCCTTGTTACTGGGATCACCTCTCTGTTGCAAACACATTGAGATTGCCATTACTGTGATATCTCTGATTTTGCAATGGCAGATAAAACTACAGAAGCTCAGAGATCTCAAGGTGCCTCCAGCAGTCCTTCTAGGCACAAGAAATCCAGATCAGCCAAGCAGGAGGCTGCTGGGAAACTCAGATCTAAAGCTATCTCTGGCAAAAGGTCTTCCAAAACTGCTGAGAAAGAAGCAAGCAGGAGGCACCAGGCATTGGAAAAACAATTCTCCAAAGCTGCAAAGCAAGAGAAAGATGCAAAAGTTGGTCAGATTACTTCTGTTCCCATGGAAACATTGGTTTTTGACCCTCAACAAGCTCCTTTAACCTCTGCTGCTCCAAGTACCTGGTGTCCAGAAGGGGAAACAGGTCAGTTCATTTTCCCCACGGCAGAACAGGTGGAGATGGTTCCCCTTTCCAGTGAGGGGCTTGGCCTTCAGATCCCTGCTCCTCCGAGTACAACTAGACCTCTGGGCCTAGAGGCCACATTCACTCCTACAGCGGCAGGGCTTCGCCCTCCAGAGGCTCAGGAGACAGATCTATCAGAACAAATGCACTTTCTGATTTCTCAGGCTATTGCCCAAGGCGAAGCTTCGACCCTACACCAGACAGCTCGACCTGAGTCGATAACATCAAGGATGCCAGGCGGAACCAGCCGCATACCAAGGGTCAGTTTCCCCCTCTCATTCCTCCAGATATAGAATGTCGTTCATAGGGGACGAGAAGCAGAGAGAGCTGGGGATGTCAGAAGATGAGGACTTATTTCCTGATCCCCCTCCTTTCATAGGCCTGTTTAATCCGGCCCTCTTTAAATCCTTACTTCACAAGGCCAGGAGCACTGCTCAACTTGGTCCTGAAGGTGTCCCTCAGGCAGAACCTCCCACCAGCCAGGGACCTATCAGTAAGGTCTTTTTAGAACCAACGTTTACCCAACAGGACATTCCCTGTCCTCCCATTTTCCTCAATGTAGTCCAAAGACAATGGGGAATGCCAGGTACTTTTCCATCCCAGGGGGGAGGGGACTGATAAAAACTTATTTAATATGGCTCCAGCACTGTCAGGGGTGCTAGCAGTCCCCAGTGTAGATGAGCCCTTAGCACCATTGGTTTCCTCCTTCATTGTGTCTGGGGATATAGTGGAGGTTCTGGAGTCAGAGGATAAGAAAGTAGAGCTTATTTTCCATAGGACCCATCAAGCCTCAGCATGGGCGGTAAAGGCAGCTACATCAACTTCCTTTTTTCGCCAGAATTTAATTCCTCTGGCTTTGCCAGTTACAGGCTAGGGTCCCACCAGAAGAGGTCCCTCCAGGACCACGGGTTGTCAGTAAATTTTCAAAAAAAAAAAGCAAAAGCCAGACAGTTCCCTCCACCCGCCTCCTTCACCTGGGCACAGTGATAGATACAAGGAAGTGTGAGGTTTACATGTCTCAGGAACGTCGGGACAGTATCCGATCCCTAGTCACCCAGATTCAAAGGGAGCGAGTAGTCACCCTAGCAATCCTTTCTCAACTGCTAGGAAAGATGGTTTCCTGCATAGCAGTGGTTCCTTGGGCTCGACTTCACTCCAGAACCCTCCAATGGTTATTACTCCCGTTCCAGAGACTAGGCACCAGTTCCTCCAACCACAAGGTACGGGTCCCATCACAGACCCTGAAGTCCCTCCAGTGGTGGGTCTCCCCAGCGATGGCCAGGGGAAACTTATTCAAGGAGCCCAACCGACTCATCCTAACATCGGATGCCAGCTTGTTCGGCTGGGGAGCGCACCTGCAATTCCAGTTGGCCCAGGGTCGGTGGTCCCGGTCAGATCTGAAGCACAACGTAAACTGGTTGAAGCTCAGAGCTATACATCTGGCTCTACGACATTTTCACAACACAGTGGCAAGGCAACACGTTCTAGTCCTCACGGACAACGTGGCGGCGAAAGCCCATATCAACAGGCAAGGGGGTACCCACTCCAGGTCCCTCATGGCCGAGGCTCAATTATTAGGAACCTGGGCAGAGATCAACCTCTCATCCCTCAGGGCAGAGCACATCTTGGGAGAGACGAACCGGCAAGTGGATTTCTTGAGCAGGACCACAGTGGACCACTCCGAGTGGCGCCTGCACCCGGATCTCTTCAGGGAGATATCGGAGATGTTCGGTAATCCAGTGCTGGACTTGTTCGCTACCCCAGCGAATTCCCAGCTCCTGAGATTCTTCTCCTGATTCCCATCTCCAGGAGCGGAAAGGGTAGATGCTCTACGCAGCCCATGGCCCAGAGAGCTTCTGTATGCATTCCCTCCTCTCCCTCTGATCCAGGCAGTTATCCGGAAGATACTGCAGGAATGGGCAGAGGTGATACTCATTGCTCCCCACTGGCCAAGACGGCCGTGGTATGCCGACCTCGTAGGTCTCTCGATCTCTCCTCCGTGAAGGATACCCAAGATCGAATCTCCCTCAGCTAGGGGGTTCTACAACACCCAGAACCTCAGTGGCTCCAGCTAACCGCCTGGCATTTGAAAGGAGACTCCTAACAAAAGAGACCTACTCATCAGACGTGATTACCATGATTCAGGCTTCAAGAAGGCCTGCAACTAATAGAATCTATGATTCCACATGGAAGAATTTCTGTAACTGGTGTGGGAGTCAACAATTAGATCCAGCTACAATTCTTATTCCAAGAATTTTGGATTATTTACTGGAGGGACTTAAGAAGGGTTTAACACCCAACACAATCCGCAGACATGTTGCTGCCCTGTCCACGGTGCTCACATATGGCAACTCAGAGCCCTTGGCTCAACACCCCATGGTACGTTCCTTTGTCAGGGGAACAATCAACAGCAAACCACCCGTGGTTCACAGATATCCCTCTTGGGACCTGTCCAAGGTCTTATAGGCTCTCACTTTACCTCCATTTGAGCCCGTCAGAACCTCCACTCTATGGTTCTTGACACTCAAGGTCGCCTTCCTAGTAGCCATCACATCAGCTAGGCACATCTCAGAATTGGCAGCGCTCTCAATTAGAGATGACTTATGTATTTTTCATAATGACAGGGTGGTCCTATGCTTAGACCCCTCCTTCGTCCCCAAAATCAACTCATTGTTTCACAGGGCGCAGGAGCTTGTGCTGCCAGATTTTTGTCCTAAGCCGTCCCACGATTTGGAATGTAAATGGCACACCTTGGACATTCGTAGAGCCTTACGTCGCTATATTAAGCGAACTGCCTCTTTTCCAAATCTGAAGCCCTATTTGTTTCATTCCACCCCTCTTCACTGGATCAGAAGGTGACTGCCTCTACTATCGGCAGATGGATTAGGGCTTGCATAGCAGGGGCTTACCAGACGCACTCCTTGCCAGTTCCAAGACAAATCACCGCACACTCCACTCGCAGTGTGGCAACTTCTGCGGCATGGGCGACACAGGCGTCCATCGAAGAGATATGCAAGGCAGCGACTTGGTCGTCTCCTTCCCCATTTGTGAGACATTATAAGTTAGATAAGTTTGCCTCAGCAGACGCTTCATTTGGCAGGAGAGTTCTCCAAAGGGTAGTAACAGATAGTGGGACACAGGCCCAGACTTCTTCCCGCCCATAGGGCAGTGAGGTTTGGTATGTCCCATCTGTGGATTCTCCATTCGTCATGCTGGAGAAGGGGCGTTGTCTTACCTGAACACCTTTTCTCAGCATGACGATGGAGAATCCACTCCCCCCCTTTGGGTCCATCCGGTGCTGTGTCAGGGGACTTTGAGCCACCACCACCTTGACAAATCATCAACTGCTGCGCCTTCGTCATGACTGGGGATTCCTACCCAGAGGAAGAGAGGCGTGGCAAAGGTTGATTGACTTAGTCTCTAGGGCAGAAAGGCAAGATCAACCCATCTGTGTATTCTCCATCATCATGCTGAGAAAAGGTGTTCAGGTAAGACAACGCCCCATTTGGAATATTGGAGTATTGACTTTTACTATAAAATTTTGGTATTAATTATAAAAAATCAACAGCTTCTTATGGGAAATAGATTTATTGTGACTATCCTGGCTATTATAAGCCATGACAAAGATAAATGTAATTTTACTGGATAGGCAAGAAAACTGGGTGAAGTTTTAAAAATTAAAATGGAAATACAAATGATAAACCAAGAGAATGACTTGAAAATTGTTTTCTTATTGGATCTACAAAAGAGGCTTGTTAAAGTCTTAAATAAATCTATCCAATTGGATAAAGAAGAATTGAAGAGAAATAAAATCCCACAACAATATTTGATTGATTAATCTTAATAAAGATTAAGACAAAAAAGATTAAAGACTAGAGACTAAAAAAGGAATATAAAGTTGGTTTATTTGATCAAGGTTAACATTTTTGCATAGTTCTGGTAACCCTTTATGGACTTTTTGCTGACTAAGATTGAAAAGTTGTTTTTATGGATTTTCTTATAGAGAAGGGATGGGACATGGGGTGAAGATATATCTGTTTGTGACCTTATGAGGATGAAGGGTTATTAATTTTTTTATGTTTGTGATGAAAGTTAGAAGTCACTATTTTATATACTTCTCTTTTTCTTTACTATAATTTTTTCTTTTTCATCTTTTTCCTTTTTTCCTGCACTTTTTGGTTTTTCCACTTTTTTCTGTTTTTCTAAGTTTAGTTTGTGTTAGTTTTTATCATTTTAATTAAAATTTTTGATAACAATTATATTAACAAACACGAAACCTCTTCAATAATCCATACAATTGTTTTTGCCTGTTCAGATAAACATTATGTTGATATCTGATACTTGCATTTGTTTCTTATTCTATGAATTCAGAAAATGCCAAATTGTTACTTTAAGTGGGATAGGAATGGGGAGAATGACTGTTCTGTAAAATTGATGTTCCTTTAATTTGCCAATATGTAAATAAATGCAAAAGATTTATTGAGTGAATGGAGAAATATGTAGAGTAGGTCTCATGGCCAATGATAAAGGATACTGGAAATTTTAGTTTAGCATTCCTGGAGGTTCTTATTGCTGTTCACCAGTGGTAGAAGTATGTTGTCCTAAATGGACAATTGTTCCTTTCAAATATTGTACTCCATATTGGTTGGAGAGATTCAAATGATTGCATTGCTAATGAAGAAGATCAAACTGTATTGATCTCTGGATAGGTTTGAATGAGGCCACAAAATTACAGTTATTTCATTTGGGACAAATTAAGGAATAATTGTTTGGTTAGTAAATCAGTTTGGAGAGGAAGTGAGAGTATTTGATTTAGAGTAGGTGGGTGATAAATACTAGTAGGAAAACTCATTGATGCCAGTGAATTAACTTGATTTTTAGAGCAAGTGTTAACCTTTCGTTTGCAATCAGTTATTATTTTTTCTTTTCTTTTTTAAAGAAAATTTTATTGATTTTCTAGTTTTACATTTGAATATTTGAAAAGCAATGTGGCGGCTGAGTTGGTCAATATTTCAATAACATACAAATATCTTTAATACGGATCTCAAACTATTACATTAAATGTTTCCTCTCTTTCCCCCTTGGTATTTACTGTCTCATATTTAAATTAATACAATTCTTATTATATCGATTAAATAAAAAATAACTTTCTTACATTTATCAATAATTTTTAGTTTATACATATCCTAGTTGTTTTAACATTCAATCTTTTTAGACAATCAATGTCCTGGTTAATTTTTCCCAATTTTTAGTTTCCCATTAATATTTAAATTTAACGTTTAATATTTATAATTTCAAAGTTTTAAATAACCCCAATTCCCTTTATCACAATTCATCACGAGATCTAATGTTCAGGATACATGTCACCATCTTACATCAACTAATTAATAATACAATATAATCTTATTTTCTGGTAATTTCCAAATATCTTAAATGTAGTAACCAAAATTTCTCTTATTTCACCATTTAATATTTCCTCTCTTTTTCTCTTGATATCTACTATCTTATATTTAAGCTAATTATTTTTATTATTACCGCTAAGTAAAAACATATTTATTACATTCATCGATAGATTTTTAGCTTATATATATCTTAATTACCTTTACATTTAACCTTTATAAGCAAATCAATGTTCAAATTTAACTGTTAATATTTATACTTCTAAGTTTTAAATGACCAAAGTTTTCTTTATCTCAACTCATAACAATATCTAATATTCAAAGTACACATCTATTTGAGTATATTCTATTTTAATTCTCACGAATAAGTCAAAACCCCAATTTTCTTCAGTCTTATTCTGGCTTTCTTTCTTTGCCAAATTGTCTTCTATGTCCATGCTTTTGAGTCATCAAACAAATCTCACTGTGTTGTTATGTAGATTGTTTGATGTAGAAAAAACCATCTGGTCGCCATTTTTTTGAGAGGACTAACAAATCGTCTCTCTATTTTTCCAGCTCGACATAGTTGTCCTGAACTGTTTATCTTCTCTTCAGTCTGTTCTTCTTCTTCATCCTCAGGTTCCTTCTGATTTATGTAGAAAGTCTTTTCCTTTTTCCATATTGTCAGTCCCTTTTCTGGGTTTTCCATTGACTGTATTTGTTGATCAGTTGAATCTTCTGTCATAATATTTAATTGTTCCACTTTTTCTGTTATATTCTGGGTAGTTGATTTTTTAGTTGTAATCAAAGTTTGAGTTTGTATATCTGGGCTGACATCTTGTTCTTTTCTGTAACCTCTTATTTCATCAGTAGCTGTAAGAATAGTTTGATGAATTGCTTTCAGCATAGAGAGCTGCCATCTTGGCCTCGCAGAAGGCCTGAATATGGTTCTGACAGTGAAACTGCTAGCCGTACCATTAAATTGGTCTTGCCATCGCCAGTTATTACTAGTGTGCTGGCTGTTACCTTTCAGTGGTTCTTGCCGCCACTAAGTGAAGCACTTGTGACCTGGCTGTTACCATTGACTTGGTCTTGCAGTCACTAAGTGAACTACATGTGAGTTGGCTGTTACCATTGAGTTGGCCTTGCCGTCACTAAGTGAACTACATGTGAGCTGGCCGTTACCATTCAGTTGGTCTTGCTGCGACAGTTGAACTGACCAGAGCACTTACTGGTCCTGCTGCCATCAGGAGCATTGCATGTGTGAGGGCAGTACCATTAATTTGGTTCTGCAGCCACTTTAACCCTTGAGTACACTGTTTCTTACATTGAATGGCCCTGCCACTATCAGTACTCTGCTCCTTACTATTGAGATTCCTCTCAGCACACCACTGAGATATCTCGGTTGAGATCCCTCTCAGCTCACCACTGAGATATCTCTAATTACGATGGTGGACACCGATGCAAAACATTTGAGATCCCTCTCAGCATTCCACTGAGATGTCTCTGATCGCAATGGCAGACAACGCTGCACCTCTGACCTCTTGAAGTGAGCAGCACTTCTAGGTGCAAGAAGCCCCAAATTCTCCAATCAGGAGGGGGCAAGAGGAGAGACAGTCCAGCAGGAGGCATTATCAGGAGCACCTACCAATGATTCAGAGGGTCACTAGGCCCTCTTCAATGGCTGCCATTTCAGCTCCTGCACAAGGACTACGACTCACAGCCTTGATTGCCTATGCCTCCTCTGCTTACAACTTGTTACCATTATGCAGACCGTTACCATTAGGTTGGTCTTACCACCACCAAGTGGATTACATGCATGCTGCCTTTACCATTAATTTGGCCTTACCACCACTAAGTGGGTTACACGTGTACACTAAGGCCTTGCCGCCCCTAAATGGATTGCATATGTGCTGGCCGTTAACATTGATTTGGTCTTGCCACCACTGTGAGGTTTGCCAGGGCATTGACTGTGCCATTATTGGTTTTACTGCGTGTAGTGTGCTGACCGTACCAGTACGTTGGCCTTGCAGCCACTATTAAACTTAAGTGTGCTGGCTATTTCCATTAGGTTGGTTCACAGCCACTATCAGGGTTGTGAGCGTGCCGGCTATTGCAGCCATCACCACTATCCAGTTCTTGGTCTCTTTGGTCGTCTTGGATTCAAACTTAGTCTCTCTGCTCCCTCATTCGGAGCAATTCGCTCAAGGGTGACTAGGCCTGCAAGCAGACAAAACACCATCAGATTCGGTCTGTCTCTGGAATTGTTCAAGGAACCTGTTCGGCTCACCCTGACTTCAGACGCCAGTTTGTTTGTCTGGGGAGTGCACCTAAGGTCACAGTTGGCTCAGGGCCGGTGGTCCCGGTCAGACCTGAAGCATAACATAAACTGGTTGGAGCTCAGAGCCATACATCTGGCCCTACGCCACTTCCGCAACAAGGTGGCAAGACAACACGTTCTAGTCCTCACGGACAACGTGGCGGTGAAAGCCCATGTGAACCGGCAAGGGGGTACCCGTTCCAGGTCCCTTATGGCCGAGGCCCAGTTGTTGGGATCCTGGGTAGAGATCAACCTCTCCTCCCTCAGGGCTGAGCACATCTCAGGAGAGGCAAATCAGCAGGCGGATTTCTTGAGCAGGTCGACAGTGGATCACTCCGAGGGGCGCCTGCATCCCGATCTCTTCAGGGATATATCGGAGAGGTTCGGTCATCCGGTACTGGATTTGTTTGCTTCTCTGGTGAATTTCCAGCTTCCGAGTTTTTTTCTCCCGGTTCCCATCTCCAGGGGCGGAGAGGGCGGATGCCCTCCGCAGTCCATGGCCCGGGGGTTTGCTATATGCATTTCCTCCTCTCCCTATGATCCAGGCAGTTATCCGGAAGATACTGCAGGAACGGGCAGAGGTGATATTTGTTGCTCCACACTGGCCAAGACGGCCGTGGTTTGCCGACCTCGTGAGCCTTTCCATCTCTCCCCCGTGGAGGATTCCTCCAGGTCGCATTGCACTCAGCCAGGGAGCTCTGCAACATCCAGAACCCCAGTGGCTCCAGTTAACCGCCTGGCACTTGAACGGCGGCTCCTGACGCATGAGTCCTATTCGTCGGGCGTAATTGCTATGATTCAGGCCTCCCAACGGCCTACAACAAACAGGATTTATGACTCCACATGGAGAAGTTTCTGCCACTGGTGTGCAAAGAACCAGTTGGCTCTCTCGGCTATTACCATTCTGAGAATATTGGAAGGGCTCAACAAGGGCTTGGCACCCAATACTATTCACAGACAAGTGGCGGCTCTATCCACGGTGCTTACATGTGGAAATTCAGAGCCATTGGCTCAGCATCCCATGGTGCACTCTTTTGTCAAGGGAGTGACCAACACCAAACTGCCCGTGGTTCATCGGTATCCCTCTTGGGATTTGCCATGGGTCTTGCAGGCCCTTACCTCACCTCCATTTGAACCCATCAGGACCTGTACACTACGGTTCTTGACGATTAAGGTTGCCTTCCGGATAGCCATCATGTCGGCTAGGCGCATTTCTGAACTGGCAGCTCTCTCTATCAGAGATGACTTATGCGTCTTTCATGATGGCAGGGTGGTCCTTCGATTGGATCCTTCCTTTATTCCAAAAGTCAATACTTTGTTTCATAGGATGCAGGAGGTAATTCTGCCAGATTTTTGCCCTCATCCGTCTCATGACTTGGAACGTCAATGGCATGCCTTGGACGTCCACAGGGCCTTACGCTATTACACTAAGTGGACGGCGTCCTTTCGCAAGTTGGAAGCCCTCTTCGTTTCCTTTCAACCTTCTTCTATGGGGCAGAAGGTTTCTGCCTCCACTATAGGCAGGTGGATCAGGGCTTTCGTTGCAGGGGCGTATCGATCACATTCCCTGTCAGTTCCAAGTCATATCACTGCTCACTCCACTCGCAGCGCTGTGACCTCCGTGGCGTGGGCAACACAGGCGTCCATTGAGGACATCTGTAGGGCGGCGACATGGTCCTCGCCTTCCCCTTTTGTGAGGCATTATAAGCTGGATAGGTTTGCCTCCACGGACGCCTCATTCCGCCGGAGAGTGCTACAGCAAGTAGTGCCACAAGGTGGGACACAGGCACAGACTGATTCCCTCCCATAGGGACAGGGCGGCTTTGGTATATCCCATTCATGGATTCTCCATCTATCATGCTGAAGAAGGGGCGTTGTCTTACCTGAATGCCATTTCTCAGCATGATGATGGAGAATCCACACCCACCCCTTAGTGTCCATGAGGTCCTGTGTCAGGGGTATGGGAGCCAACACGTGAGACTGTCATCAATAGCTTCGCCTTCATCATGACTGGGAGGTCTCCTGGCCCAGGAGAGGCGTGGCAAGTTTGATAGACTTAGTCTAAATGGGCAGGAAGACAGAGTTAACCCATTCGTGGATTCTCCATCATCATGCTGAGAAAAGGCGTTCAGGTAAGACAACGCCCCATCTCACCCAGTCTCATCCGCGCTGCTTTATAATTGCCTGGTAGTAAGTTTGACTTTGGCTGTCTGCAGCCTAGTGACGAGCCATATTGCTATGGCCGGTCTTTGATCCACCGGTTTGGAGGACTGCCACGGATCAAGCGGAAGGGCTACCGCCCTCCCGCAATCAAGCAGGGATCCCCTCCTTGCTAGTCGCCCCTTCCAGGATCCCCCAGCGAAGCGAAACTGGATGCCGAAGACGGAGCTTGCCTTCCAGACGTCCATGGCAGCTGCGTCGGCAAACTGGAAGTCCAGTTATTATTTTTTCTAATTGGATAACTAGTCAAAAGGTTCTGTAAAAGTTATGTTTGTAGTCTAAAAGTTGGGTCTACAAAGGCGCAGGGAGATTGGGCTGCAAATGCTGATTAGTCCTACTTCTGTTTCCCTGATATGTGCCTTGCTAATTTTTCAGGCTCACATTTATTTATTTGGGAAATTTATATGGCTGCCTACTTGCTAACAATGACTCTAGGAGGCTCCCAAGCAGCAATACATATCAAATCTCCTACGTTCAGCTAGCAAAGCTAATTCTTCATACCACATTCAGAAAATGATTTTGTATTTCTCAAATTGTTAGAATTATCTGTAGTTAAATATTATGTATCACATATATTGCTGACTTTATATGCTAATAAATGCTTCAGGCTGCTTTTTTCAAGTAACTGCTGATGAAACTCATCTGGCTGAAATACACAGCTTATTAAATATAATTAATGTACATGACTTTGATTTAGTATTTACCATCTGCAGGGATACTTGAGTTGTCTTAGATAATAATGGTAAGGGCTATGGCTTATTCAGTTCTTTCCTTCAGTAGCACATTGAAAATGAATAATGAGTCCCAGTTTGACTAGCTCAAGTTCCTAAATTTTAGAAGGGCAGGGATGCAAAAAACTAATTACAAGAGCTTAAAAAGGGTCCTAATCAGGGCATGAGTAAGTATAGTGAACGAGGGAACGTGAACTATACTGTGGGTTATAGATTGATCGCTTTCAAAAATAAGGCAGGTCTGAGGCTCTGTAGCTGATTCTTTAGCAATCTAACCAGAAAAAAAGTCAAAGTCAAAAAACCAAAGTCAAAAAAGTTACCCATTTAGGCATTGATATTCTACAATCTTTACAGTATCTTCAGTATTTACAGTTTTTCTACTTTAGCTAGAAAATCAGAAGGATAGATGAAAGCATCTCTGGACTTGACTTAATACTGTAAAACTACCTCTCTATTTAGGCCAGACCTAAGGAGAAAGCTGGATGGAGCTATGGCTGTGAGAAGTTGCATTTCTAGATATCCTTGTCTGGTAGATTTACAGCAGCAATAGTTCTTTAAATTGTCAGTTTATAATGCAAGCCAAGTGGCAGCAATTGCTATCTTGAAAACTAGATATTCAGGGACAAGAATTATTTGTAAATGATAGATAGATAGATAGATAGATAGATAGATAGATAGATAGATAGATAGATAGATAGATTATATGTATATGTATATGTATATGTATATGTATATGTATATGTATATGTATATGTATATGTATATGTATATGTATATGTATATGTATATGTATATGTATATGTACTGTATGTATGTATGTGATCCCTGGTGGTGCAGTGGTGGAATGCAGTGTTGTAGGCTAACTCTGCCAACAGTCTGGAGTTCGATCCTGATAGGCTCAAGGTTGACCCGGCCTTTCATCCTTCTGAGGTTAGTAAAATGAGGAGCCAGATTGTTGGGGGCAATATGCTGACATTGTAAACTGGTTCAATTCAATATATTTTCCTTGCCTCGACTTACAACTACAACTGAGACCAAAATTTCAGTTGTTAAGCAAGGCAGTTGTTGAGTGAGTTTTTACATCATTTATGACCTTTTTGCCACAGTTGTTAAATGAATCACTGCAACTGAAGTGAATCATGCAGTCATTAAGTGAATCTGGCTTTCCCCATTGACTTTGTTTGTTGGAAGTCATCTGGGAAGATAACAAATGATGATCACATGACCTTGGGACAGTGCAATTGTCATAAATACATGCCAATTGCCAAGCACCTGAATTTTGATCATGTGACCATGAGGATGCTACAGTGTTTCTAAATGTGAAAAACGGTCATGTCACTTTTTTCAATGCCATTGTAACTTCAAATGATCACTGAACAAATGGTTTTAAGTCAAGGACTACTTATACTTCATTTACATGGAAAATCAGAACTGTAAAAATATAGAAATGAAATATGAAAGACAATAGATATAGCAATTTCATTTCTGAATAAAACAGTAGCGTAATGATATTACAACATATAAATAAATAAAAATATATTTTCACTCATGGAATCTTTCCCAAGCTTTCTCTAGGTTTGTTGAAATTAGCTCTTTTAAAGTCTAAAACACTAGTTTGATTTTTTTTTTGTTCTATTGTGTCTGCATTATATTGAATTCCAAAATAGTGGTGGAGTCCCCCTCACTGGATATTTTTAGATGGGCTACATGGATACTTATCAAGAATGGTTTGTTGAATTCCTAAACTAAGTAGAGGGCTAGACAAGGCTTATAATCTTTTTTCCAACAGCTACATTCTGTGATCTAGAATTGTTGAAGAATGGTGAGCCATTAAATCTAGACTGGTATTGCAAATATTTGTTTCTCAAATGCTTTTTTAGGAAACAAATATGCATACACATTGACTATCATATGTTGTAACAAGTGTGAACTTTTCTATATACTTGCACAAATTTCTGTATGGACACTCTCCATGCATTGAAGGCCATGTCAACAACATTTTCATGTTGTAACAAGAAACCAAAAAAACAGAACCTGTCTTTTATTGGTTTTGTGAAGATAAATCTTTTAATCTACCAGGAGTGAGTAAAAGCTATACATTCATTTATTCATTGCTTATCTACAGAAAGCAGCCTCATTTAAAAATGGGTAATTTAGTTACTGTCTTACATATGTTTTTTTTAATGAATTGTACCTTTATGGATACGTAAATATAATTTTAATGATCAAAGAACAGATATAGCTTACTTTGCCAGACTGTTGAATATCTGCATTAAATAATGTAAATATTTTATTTATAAAATTTATATCCCACTCAATTCAATAACTTCTTAACAGTGAATGCTGTCTAATTTATATGCTTAGTATGCTCCTGCACAGGATAGTTTAATGGAGGTGATGTTATGAGCTCTCCAAAAAGCCATAACTAATCTGGATACAATGATTAGTTATATTTGCCTTGGCTTGCCAACTGTGATGACCACAAACTGATTATGACTTTCTCAATGGGCACTTTTGAAAGGAAACAAATTTTCAAGATTCTTGGACTTAGAACAGATGCCTTCATGTTGTCAGAGCATGATCTTGCCTGAAAAAACTTCTTAGTGGGAAATTTATGATCTTAGCAAGATGGAAATCTAATGGAATGTGCCTTATTGAGGTCAACAGTTACATCTTAAAATAAGGGTTAATGTCAGAAAGATTCTTGAAGCTTTCCAACTTTTTTAGATTTGTATCTTGATATGATATGACAGTGATGGCGAACCTTTTAGAGACTAAGTGCCCAAACTGCAACCCAAACCCCACTTATTTATCGTCGGGTGCTGAATGGGCGTGGCCTGCTGGCTGGGTGTGGCTGGCATGGGCATGGCCTACTGGTTGGGTGTGGCCAGCTTGACATCACTCGCGTCAGGGGTGCTTGTGTGGGCCTGGACAGGACTGAGGCAGATCTGAGGGTCTCCAGCGGAGGGGGTGTGGGACCGGGGGCAGCGCCGGGGCATGGTCCACTGGAGGAGGCTCACTGAGCCTCAGGCCATGCAGGGGGCCCCTGGACAGTGGCACGGACTGCCTGGAGACCTGGGCAGCAGAGGTCAAGCACCCAGCCTGGCCGTTGAGCTCCCCCAGCACCAGGACCCCACAGCCCTGCCTACCCTAGCCGCACTTCCCAGAGGGGGTGCCCAGCTGCGTTTACCTCCTCCTCAAGGCTACTGCTTCTGTGCTTGCTCTCCTTGGCCAGGTTGCTCATGGTGGGTGCAGGAGGGCAAAGTGCGTGGGTCAGAGGGAGGCCCACTCCCTCTCTATGCGAGGAGACCTGGCTTTGTAACCAAAGAATCCTCAGCAATAGGATGGGAGACCACCAGGGGATGGCGAAAGGGCAACAGGGCTGCTGGTGGCCAAGTGCTAAGGCAGGACTTCCCTCAGACCCTCCCTCCCTCTTATTCCAATCTCCTTCCTTCCTTCCTTCCTTCCTTCCTTCCTTCCTCCCTCCCTCCCTCCCTCCCCTCCTTCTCTGCCTCCCTCCTTTTCATTCCCATCTCCTTCCTTCTTTCCTTCCCTTTCTTCCTGTTTCCCTCCCCTCCTTCCTTCCTTCCCTCCCTCTCTCTGTGCCCAGGAAAGGATGAGGGGAGGGGGAGAGGTTGGCAGCGCTTCTGTCAAAGAGTGTTGGAAGAGACCTTTGAGGTCTTTAGTCCAAGCCCCTGCTCAAGCAGGGGACGTATACCATTCCAGACAATGGAATATCCAATCTCTACTTAAAAGCCTCCAGTGATGGAGCATCCACAACTTCTGAAGGCAAGCCGTTTCACTGGTTAGTTGTTTTCACAAGTCCTTAGTTGTAGGCTGGTTTTCTTCTTGATTAGTTTCCATTTATTATTGCCTTCTGATGCTTTGGAAAATAGGTTGACCCCTTCTTCTCTGTGGCAGCCATCAAATATTAGAACATTGCTATCATGTCACCACCCCTAGTCCTTTTCACTAAGCTAGACACACCCAATTCCCACAAACATTTGTCATATGTTTTAGCCTCCAGCCCCCTAATCATCTATGTTTACCATCCATTTAGACCAGATGGTCCCCCTGGTTTGGTTTATAGAACAATGGCCATGAGCAGAGCCTTCTCAGAGAAAGCACCCCAATTATAGAACTTTCTTCCAAGGAAAATATAAACAGTGCATCCCTCACCCATTTAGAGGCAACTCCAAACACTGTTCAGCCAGGCATATGTAAAACAACATCACATTTTATAGTCAAACAGCACTAAATAAATTACTACTAATATTTTTCTTTCTTAAAATACACACTTTTAATATTGTTTTAAGCAGTGCTGGTGATGCTTTATAATAGCTGTCTTTGAGAGTTTTTTGGTAAACTATCCTGGATTTCTCAGAAACATTTAATTTCAAATTAGATGTTGATTTAATAAATTAGGCAGAAGAAACAAATGTTTAAATACATCTAAATCCCACAGACCTACTGCCTCCTAGGTGCATACTGCAGAGAAAATAAGGCATTGCATTTCTAGCCAGCATAGTAACAGGATTATGGGAACTGTGGTCCATGACAGGGCTTTTCAACCAGTGGTACGCATATCACTAGTGGTACGTTGGCACCTGGCAGGTGGTACGCATACAACGGGTTGAACAGCACTGTAAAAAAAAGGGTAAAAGTGGATGAGGTGAAGCGGCAGCAGCGCCACACAGGCTTGTGGAAAAGTCAGCTGGAACTGCATGCTGCCTGGGTTCTGCTGAGAGCCCAGGATCAGCGCGTGCAGCTCCAGCTGATTGGGGGTGGCAGGCAGCCTCGCGCAGTCTTCAGGCAGAGATTCAGCTGGAGCTGCGAGAGGCATTGCCTGGGTCCTGCTGAAGGGGAGAGAAGAGATGATATTAAAGGAGGTGAGGGAAGAGATGTTATTAAAGGGGGTGGGGGAAGAGATGATATTAAAGGGGGTGGGGGAAGAGATGATATTAAAGGGGGTGGGGGAAGAGATGATATTAAAGGGGGTGGGGGAAGTGTGTGTGTGTGTGTGTGAGACAGAGAGAGAGATCCCCTTTTTGTAAGTTTGCTTACTCTGCAATGCTTTCCTTTCCCCACACTTTTGCTTCCCTGCTGGCTCAATCTCTCTTTCTCTCTCTCCCTCACACACAAAAACTCTCCCTGCTTTCTCCCCCTTCTCGCCCTTTTCCTCCAGCTGCACCTGAATGGAGTGGGAGGAGGTTAAAAAAAAAGAGAAGGGGGGAAGAAAGAGGAAAGCTCCCCTTTTTTGTAACATCTTGGCTTCCTCCTCTTCTTCTTCCCCTCCTGGCTCTCTCTCTCTCTCTCTCTCTCTCTCTCCATACATGCACAGAGAAACCCTTCCTGCTTTCTCCTCCTTCTCACCCTTTCTCTCCAGCCACCACACATTGCCGGCCGCCAGCTGTTCCACCCCACCCTGCCACCGCCGCCTGGGGAGCGCCAAAACTCACTTGCAAGTCCGGGGTGCTGGAGTTTCCTGGTGTAGCCATGCCAAGCCATGCCGCCAGGCTTCCCAGTGGCCAGCAGAAGGGAGATCATGGCAAGAGCAATCTTTTTCCCCATTCCCTCCCTGGCCCTTGAGCTCGTCTCGACATCTCTTTCTCTGTGTCGCTTCTGGCTTCTCACCTCTCCCCGCCCAGTTCTTGCAGCTGCTCCCTGACTCCCGGTGCAGAGAAAGAAAGCGAAAGCGCTGGCGCACATGGAGAGGGGGAGGGGAGCAGCCCGATGGCGCACGTGCCCACAGGGACGGCTCTGCGTGCCACCTGTGGCACGCATGCCATAGGTTCGCAACCACAGTGATATGGCAAGGAAAATATGTTGAATAAACAGTAATGCTTTCAATGTCTACAAGACCTTTTAAAATATTTTAAAATCTCATTGATAGAATTATATTATTCATGAATTTTTTGAAATAGAAAATACTTCATTAGGTTTATTACACATTTATGATAGAATAAGACTACAAAACTATTACAGCATGGACTAATAGTTTACCCAGAACATTTTAAAGTGACATAGGGACAATTGCCCCTTCCAATCCTACATTTCCCATTTAATTAGTTATCTTTCCTTTCAGGAACAGAAGTTACATGCCCAGTTCTCTTTTTATTTTACCTGTACAAGAATTCTGGGAGATGATTTGGGAGATATTGACTTTCTCAAACATTATTATTAATCTACATGATGGAAGGGTTGGGGCTGTGGAATTGTCTAGCACTCATTCTTCTTAATATCTTACTTATTCCTACACAGATTTTATACTTCAGGTTATTTCAGCCTGTGGCATTGAGCCCTCCAAGCTCTGATAGTGTTTTTTTGTGCCAGAACCCAGATCTATTTGGACACTCCTTATGAGTAGTTAGGTACTTTTTTGATGCCCTGAACTAGACTAGAACAATGTCAGCTGACTGATAATATCTGGAATCAAACAGAACCTTGTATTTATGGACTATACTAAATTCATATTAATAACATTTAAATTCCTCCCTATCGGCTGAAATAGTGAAAAGAAGTGCTCAATGTCCACAAGGAGAATGGAGTAATATGTATAGCATAAAAAAGAGTAACCAGAAGTACATGTTGGACTTATATGTGCAAACAGGAACAGCATTCTGGGTTCATGACTGGCTGAAAAAACTGTTGCCTGAGTGCTACACAATTGATCACAGAGACCACTAAGAGTAAGCTGGAAAGGGCATTATATGATGCTGCACTTGTGTTCAAAGATGGTATTAGTACACTCAGGTAAATCAGAAGTAAAATTCTATTACAGGAGGACACCATACCCAAATTTCATAAAGCATGTCATACTCAAAAAGATAGAAACTGAATGGATCAGATGGAAGCTGAAGGATCTTTTTTTCAAATTTTGATTGGAGCCTATGACCTAAATCTGTGTTTCCAATAGCTAAAAACCCACAACTGTCAGGGTTTGTGATGATTTAAAGTTATCATCCATCCTTCATAATACCCCTGGACAATATCCCTGCCTAGAATTGAGAACATCTTTGCTAATTTTCCTTCAAACATTTTAGCAAAATAGACCTAGCAGAGATTTATTTATGGATGGAAATGGAAGAAGATTCCAAGATATTTCTCATAAGTACATATAAAAGGTTATATTATTTATACAAACTTTCTTTTGAAATAGCATCTGCACTACTGCTTTGGCAGAGAGCCATGGATCAAATGCCACATGTTGTCCAAGCATCCAGTGCTATTTGGATGATATCACTGTCATTATCAAAATGATGTTGTACGTTTGCAAGATATTAGTTATTGGTACAAAAGGGCTTCAATCTTGTTGCAATATATATTCTTTAAAATTAATAGTGCATATTGTGTTCACACCACTGATACAAGTCTTTTGCAGAGAAAATTCATGCAGTTTTATATTCCACTGACAAAGAAGTCTCACAAGTATATCTTTTATGCATGTATTAATTAGTACAACAGATTTAGGAATTGGGCTGTGGGGTTAAGAGTATTGTTGTGGTGATGGCTAGGGGGAGATAGATGGGAGGCAGAAGGGGCAGGATACATTTGGTGACAGACACACTCCATTTCAAAAGCCAGTGTTGAGTTCTAGCCCTCCCTGCACTCAACCATATTTCCCATTCATTCAGTGAACTTCCAGAGACCCTGACTTTCTGCTGATGCTGTTAAAAGCCAGGTCAGTCTGTAATAAGGCCTCCCTCATCCATGTTGTTATCAACTTACTTTACAGAAGAGCTGAGGGAGATGAAATGAGAGAAAGAAACACCTAAAGTGCTGCTGGGAGACAACAAGGAGTGAATCTGTGTGAGCATGTTGGTTCTCCAGCATGAGGATGGAGAATCCACGAATGGGTTAACTTCATCCTCCTCATGCCCAATGAGACTAAGTCTGACGAGTTGCCACGCCTCCTGCTGGGCTAGGTGACCCAGTTACGACTTAGTCTCAAGCCCAACAGACTGCTTTTCGTTGGCTCCTAAAGGTCGTATAATCCATTTGTGAATTCTCTATTCAGTCATCTTTTTAACTGACTAACTGTCAGACTTTTTCGCTCGCCTTTCAAACTTCGGCTCGATCGCATAACAAAAGATTCTTCAGCTGCTGACAGGCTTTCCGAAGCCCAGCTGAGCGGCGGGCTCCACGGGGTGCTGCCGCTCGAAGATAACGCTGCTGAAGCCTCACACGGAGGCAATTTAAAAGCGTCTGAGACCTAGTTACTGGCCATTTTCCAGCCCGCTGGATCTGAACGTCTCCGTTCGGCCAGACATTGACAGCGGCTTGCAATTTTGGCGGGCTCATCGCAGCCACCATTTTAGGTGCCACGACGACATTTGACAGCGTTGGGGGGGAATTCCCTTGAGGGATTCCTTTTCCCTAGAACAAATTGGACTAGTTGATTGAATTCAACAACTCTGACCTCGAGGCTCTTCTGGCATCAGAGGCTCCAGAGTATTCTTCCAGCACCATTCATATCAGTCCTCATTTTAGGATGCCATTTGGGCCTGCTACCCAATCCTGTCAGGATTAGAGGATTGCTCCCACGGAGCGTGTGAGCCCACCGGTGGAAACTGACGTGTGAGTAGGCGCTTGCCAAGTTGTGGTTTTGGTCACCACCATCAATCTTATTGCTGGACATTGTTGGCATTCAGGCTTGTCAGCCATCTGGAGTTCATTGGTGTGCATGTGGCCAATCCTTGGTCCAGCGGTCACCATTGTTCGGAGCAATTACCGGCTTTGCTGGTAGCTCATTGGTGTGCATGTGGCCAATCCTTGGTCCAGCGGCCACCATCGCTCAGAGCAATTACCGGCCTTGCTGGTATCTGGGATCTCCACCAAACCCAGTGCTCTGCTTCCATTGGAGGTTTTCCTCAGATTATCTGAGGGATCCGGGACGTAATGGAAGACAACGCGGCTCCAATGACTACCCATGGTGGTCTGGCCTCTCCAGCCAAAAAGAGGCACAAGTCCTCAAAATTGGAGGCAGCGGGGAAGCTGAAGGCCAAGGCCAAAGCCATCTCCAGTAAGGCCCCCTCTAAGGCGGCCGAGAAGGAGGCTAGCAGGAGACACCTCACCTTGGAGAGGCAGTTCTCCAAGGCCCAACAACAACAAACAAACTGACATGCCGGTTTTGGCAGCCCCTGCTCCGGCTGGAGGGGTGCTCTTTAATCCACAACTTGCCACCCCTGGCACCCTTTCCCAAAGGGCATGGTCTCCTGAAGGAGACGCCAGACAGGAGGAAGAGGTGCTTAACCAGCCAGCATACCCTCAATGGGTGGCACCATCGCCCGTGTCATGGCCAAGACCAGAGGCCACGTTCATGCCCACAGCAGCTGGGCTCCACCCCTCTGCCCCTCAAGAGATATGGCCGGAACAGTTTCAGGCTCTAATAGCCCAGGCTTTTGCTCAGGGCATGGCCTCATCATTCCACAGGCCCAGGGCTGAATCCATCACACCAGTCATGCCATCTCATTACCCGTCAGAGCCCACGGATTGCCCTTGCTCCAGCGCTTCTGACCAATCCTCTTACGATATGGGCTCATATCCAGAGGAATATGAACCAGGGGAAATACATTTATCCGAAGATGAGGAGTCATCCCCGGATCCTTCCCCATTTGTTGGGTTGTTTGATCCATCCTTATTCAAATCCCTTTTGACTAAGGCAACTAACTTGGCCAAAATTGATTTGGATCAAGAGACTCAACCAGTCCCCTCCACTAGCCAGGCCCCAAATCCGTTATTTTCTGAGCCTACTGTAACTCAGAAACATATTCCTTGTCCTCCCTTCTTTATTAATACCATTAAAAAACAATGGTCAGCTCTGGGTACCCCCCCCCCGGGAACAACAGACAAGCGATTGTTTAATGTCGCCACCTCCTTGTCTGAACTCCTAGAGGTCCTGGCGGTGGATGAAGTCCTAACACCTCTGGTTTCTCCATCCACCATATCAGGAGACATGGCTGAGACCCTAAAGGCAGAGGACAGGAAGTCCGAGTTCTCTCTTCGCAGGTCTCACCATGCCTCGGCGTGGTCGGTGAAGGCATCGACCTCCACCTCCTTTTTCGCCAGGACATCTATGTGGGTCCGAGAGCTCCAGGCCATGATTCCCCAGGATCAGGTACACGCCCACCAGACCCTGGGTAAGTTGCTAGCGACATCGGAATACATGGCGGATGCATCGTTACATGCAGCCAGGTTCTCATCCCGGGCCATAGCCTACAACGTGACTGTCCGCAGACTGTTGTGGCTTAAACAGTGGCGAAATGGTGCTTGGCCACCGCCCCTTACACTGGCAGAAAATTGTTCGGTGAGTCCCTCAATCCCTACCTGGTGGAGAACCGTGACAAGCGCAGAGTCATGTCCCACCTTAACAGGCGAATGGACAGACGCTCTGCCTCGGACTACCGCAAACTGCCATTTCGTGCGGGTACAGGCTCGGAATGGGCTCTGCCTGCCTGACCCTTTCTTCCCAGACCCGACCGTCAATGGGACCGTCCCGGCCCCAGGCCCAGACAACAGTCTCAAGCCAAGTGGCCCTTTCGAGGGACCGGTGGCCGCCCCTTCAGGAGAAATAAATGACTGCAGGGAGACAGCCCCCATAGGCGGCAGACTTTCCTTCTTTCTTGGCAAATGGAAGACCACCACTTCAGACTCTTGGGTGCTCGACACCATCAGAGATGGTCTCTCCCTAGAATTCCTGTCCAGGCCCCCGGGCCGCTTTATCTCTTGCCCAGCTCCACAGAGTCCAGACAAAAAGAGACTCATGCAGGAGGCCATATGTCATCTTTTAGACATCAAGGCCATAGAACCAGTGCCCACCAGACAAACAGGGACAGGCTTTTACTCCATCCTCTTCGTGGTGCCAAAGACCTCAGGAGGATGGAGAGCCATTCTCGACCTCAAGGGACTAAGTTCCCATTTACTGTACAAAAGATTCAAGATGCAGACACTCCATTCTATTCTGGCCAGCATCAGACGGGATGACTTCCTAATGTCCATAGACCTCACAGAGGCCTACTTACACATTCCCATTCTTCCCGACCATCGCAGGTTCCTCAGGTTTTGCTACGCAGGGCAACATTATCAGTACAAGGCCCTTCCATTCGGCCTTTCATCCGCCCCAAGAGTATTCACCAAAATCTTGGCAGCTCTGGCGGCCCACCTGAGCTTAGTCCCGGTACGGGTCCAGTGTTACCTGGACGATATCCTGATCCAGTCCACATCCATCCAGGCAGCCCAGACGGATCTGGCCTTAGCCATTGGGGTTCTCCAGGAGCACGGGTTCTCAGTAAATTTCCTGAAGAGCCATACAGTTCCATACACTCGCCTATTACACCTGGGCGTGATTATAGACATGAGATAGTGCATGGTCTACCTATCACAGGAGCGCCAAGACAGCATCTGCTCCCTGGTGCTTCAGGTACAAAGAAAACGTGTTGTTTCTCTGGCCACCCTTTCCCAATTGCTAGGGAAGATGGTCTCCTGCATGTCCATAGTCCCATGGTCCAGGCTGCACTCCAGGAACCTGCAATGGTTCCTGCTCCCATTCCAGAGGCTTCGCACCAGCTCCTCCAACCAGAGAGTCAGGGTCCCACTTCAGACTCTGAACTCCCTCCACTGGTGGGCCTCTCCAGCGATTGCAGAAGGCTCATTATTCAAGGAGCCCACCCGGATCATTCTGACTACCGACGCCAGTCTCTTCGGCTGGGGGGCTCACCTCCAATCACAGTTGGCTCAGGGCCGGTGGTCCCAACTGGCCCTGCAGCACAACATAAACTGGTTGGAGCTCAGGGCTATACATCTCGCCCTACGCCACTTCAAGAACAGTGTGGCGGGTCAACATGTCCTGGTCCTTACAGACAATGTAGCAGCCAAAGCCCATGTGAACCGTCAGGGGGGTACCCGGTCCAGATCCCTCATGACCGAGGCTCAGTTGTTGGGTTCCTGGGCAGAGTCCAACCTCTCCTCCCTCACGGCGGAGCACATCTCGGGAGAGGCAAACCGGCAGGCGGACTCCTTAAACAGGTCAACGGTGGACCACTCCAAGTGGTGCCTGGATCCCTCCCTTTTCGGGGAGATCTCGCACAGGTTCGGACTACCAATAATAGACCTGTTCGCCTCGCCGCTGAATACTCAGCTTCCAAGGTTCTTCTCCCGGTTCCCTTCTCCGGGGGCGGAGAGGGTGGACGCACTCCGCAGCCCTTGGCCCAGGGAACGGCTATACGCCTTTCCCCCTCTTCCCCTGATCCAGGCGGTCATCTGCAAGATTCTACAGGAACGGGCGGAAGTAATACTGATTGGGGCACACTGGCCGAGACGACCTTGGTTTGCCTTGTAGGCCTCTCCATCTTCCCCCCATGCAGAATACCTCCAAACCACATTGCCCTCAGTCAGGGAACCCTGCAGCATCCAGATCCTCAGTGGCTCCAATTAGCCGCCTGGCCCTTGAGCGGCAACTTCTAACCAGAGAATCCTATTCAACGAGGGTCATCTCAATGATTCAGGCCTCCAGGAGCCCCTCTATGAATAGGATATACGATTCCACCTGGAAAAACTTTAGTCTCTGGTGTGCCAGAAAACAGTTGGATTTCTTGTCCCTCACCATCCCGAGGATCTTAGAATACTTGATGGAGGGTCTCGACAAGGGCTTATTGCCCAATACCATCCGTAGACAGGTTGCAGCTCTGTCAACAGTGTTACAATGTGACAATTCGGCCCCTTTGGCTCAGCACCCCATGGTGCGTTCCTTCATCAAAGGGGCGACCAACACCAGACCCCCTGCGGTTCATCGATATCCCTCTTGGGATCTACCACGGGTTTTACAGGCTCTCACCTCACCCCCGTTTGAACCTATCAGGACATGTGCGCTCCGACTTTTATCCATGAAAGTCGCCTTCCTGGTAGCCGTCACATTGGCCAGGCGCATATCAGAGCTAGTGGCTCTCTCGGTCAGAGAGGATCTATGCACCTTTCACGAGGACAGGGTGACCCTTTGCTTAGATCCGTCGTTTGTTCCCAAGGTTAACACCTTGTTCCACAGGGCCCAGGAGGTGATACTTCCTAACTTTTGCCCCAACCCATCCCACAGCTTGGAACATAAGTGGCACACTCTGGATGTGCGCAGAGCGCTAAGACAATACATCAAATGGATGTCCGCCTTTCGCAAATTGGAAGCACTGTTTATCTCCTTTCAACCATCTTCTGTGGGGCAGAAAGTGTCTTCTTCCACTATAGGCAGGTGGATCAAGGCTTGCATTGCACAGGCTTACCAGTCACATTCGTTACCCATGCCGGGCCGCATCACGGCTCATTCCACCCGCAGCGCCGCAACATCGGCGGCTTGGGCAACGCAAGCTTCCATTGACGAGATATGCAGGGCGGCGACTTGGTCTTCGCCCTCCCCTTTCATACAACACTACAAAATGGATAAGTTTGCTTCTGCAGATGCCTCGTTTGGCCGGCAGCTGCTACAACAAGTGGTGTCATCGAGTGGGACAAGGGCCCAGACTAATTCCCTCCCATAGGGACAGGGTAGCTTTGGTATGTCCCATTCGTGGATTCTCCATCCTCATGCTGGAGAAGGGGCATTGTCTTACCTGAACGCCTTTTCTCAGCATGAGGATGGAGAATCCACACCCACCCCCTTTAGTGTTCGTCAGGTCCTGTGTCGGGGGTAGGAGGAGCCAACACGCCGGACTATCGTCTGTTGCTTCGCCTTCATCGTAACTGGGTCACCTAGCCCAGCAGGAGGCATGGCAACTTGTCAGACTTAGTCTCATTGGGCAGGAGGATGAAGTTAACCCATTCGTGGATTCTCCATCATTATGCTGAGAAAAGGCGTTCAGGTAAGACAACGCCCCATCTGCTACTAAGGCCTTATCTGGTGGTGGTAAGGGTAGTGAAATGTCATAATTTCTCTGCCATTATTGCATAGATAGCTGCCTAGCAGCCCCATTTAAGGTAACCTGGGCTCTTCTGGGAAGGGATGCTTTAGAGGTTCATTTACTGGATTGCTGTGAGAAATATGCCAGGTATCTGTCAAAGTTACTTGGATTTCTTCCAAGCTGGATTTTAGCCTTGAGCTAGGTCACATGGAGGGGACTGAGGCTCAGATGAGCTTGGTTAGCTGAGAGGAGTTTGAACCTGTAATTGCTGATGAAGTAGACAGGGTTCTTTGGATTATTAATTTGACCACCTGTATATTAGATCCATGTTCCTTCTGCGTGACTAATGAGTGATGTGGATGGGTTCTGGCAGTGGTTAATTCTTGTTTGAGAGAGAGAACCATTCCACTGTCACTTAAAGAGATGGTTGTGTACCCTTTCCTCAAGAACCCATCTCCAGAACCAACTCTACTGAACCATTTTCATCCAGTCTTCAACTTTCCTTTGTGTTTTTGTTTTTCTTTCCCTCTCATTAAAATAAACAAAACTGTATAATTTAATGAACTGTGTGGTAGGATGTAGGATTTTTATACCTTGCAATATGGTGAGTATTCAACCATTTCTGTTTTCTCAGATTTTCAGTTTACTGAAGGTTGATTATCTTTTCTTTTGGAACAAATGCAGGTATTTTAGAAAAACATTTCTGTGCCCTAAACTAGGCTTTTTTCTGTGTGCTAGTCATGCTATTTCTCTCCAGTCCTATATCTTGCAATCTGCAGCTGATCAATGCTCATTTCTTAATATTATGTATTTTATTTATTTGTTTGCCATCCATCTCATCTTGGAGTGATTCTGGGCAGCTTACAACATTAAATTTGTAATATTATGTATGAAGATATTCTTTTGCTGGATTTTAAGATTTTTTTATGAGATTTGATAAAAATATTCAAAATCAGAATATAGATAGTCCTCGACTTACAACAGTTTATTTAGTGACCTTTCAAAGTTACAACAGCACTGAAAAAAATGAATTATGACCATTTTTCACATAACCTTTGCAGCTCAAAATTCAGATGCTTGGCAACTGGTTCATACTTATGACCTTGGCTTTGTCTCAAGGTCATGTGTTCACCTTTTGCAATCTTTTGACAAGCAAAATTAATGGGGAAGCCAAATTCACTTAACAATCATGTTGCTAATTTAACAACTGCAGTGATTCACTTAACAACTGTGGCAAGAAAGGGCACAAAATGTGATTTATGACCGTTTTTCACACTTACAACCGTTGCATCATGATCAAAATGCAGAGGCTTGGCAAGTTGTTCATGTTTATAATGGTTGCAGTGTGCCAGGGTCATGTGATCACCTTTTGTGACCTTCTGACAAGCAAAGTCAATGGGGAATCCAGATTACTTAACAACCGTGTTACTAATTTAATAAATGCAATAATTCACTTAACGTGGCAAGAAAAGTTGTAAAGTGGGGCAAACTCACTTAACAAATGTTTCACTTAGCAACATAAATTTTGGGCTCAATTATGGTCGTAACATGAGGATTACCTGTATACATTTCAGAATTGCCTGTGTTTACTGAACTTATTTGTCTTAACCATGATAAGTATATTTTTTAATTATGGTAATTTTGTTTCATTTGCCCAATTAAAATTTAAAATTATTTTATTTAAGAAAACAAATGTCAAAGTGGTCCAAATATGTTGCTCTGCTGGCAGAGGAAAAATGAGATAGAAATCCTGACATCTTCCAGTTCTTTTCCATTTTTAAAACATCAGTGTTTTATTCCTACTGATTCTATGATTATAGATCCTTTGGGACAAAAAGCTTTTAGAAAGGCTGTTTGCCTAGGATTTCAGTCTATAGACATTTAAACAGGAAATGTGGCAAGGTGGGAAGCTTCATATTAAGCCCATTGTATGATACCTTCACAATTATTATTTTTAGTTAACTCAGTATTTACATTTACATCTTAATTGAATTGAATTGAATTCTTTATTGGCCAAGTGTGGTTTTTGTCTCCAGTGCATAAGCTCTTGGTGTACATACAAGCAATAGTGATAAATCATGATCATAATCAACATAAAAATACATTCATAATAAATCATAAGATACAACACATTCATCATAAATCATAAGATGCAACACTTAGTGATAGGATACTAGCTAAGCAAACAACATAAATCATACTAGGATACTAAATAAAACAATATAAATTGTAAGATACAAGCAACAAAGTTATAGTCATAAGAAGACAAGGATAGGTAATAGGAAAGATGAGAATAATAGTAATACAGCTTTACTAAGTAGTTTGACAGTGTTGTAGGAATTAGTTGTTTAGCAGAGTGATGGTAGAACAGGAGGTTTTCTCCTAAAAGCTACAATCATTTCTACAGTTTACAGTTTTCATCTGACAGTGTTCAGTTCAGGATTGTTCTGGCTGCCCCACAAGGCTAATTGTTCAACCTCCCATCTATATGCCGATTTGTCGTTGTCTCAAATGAGACCAATCACTGTTGTATCATCTGCAAACTTTAGTACTTTAACAGAGAGATCTTTTGAGATGCAGTCATTTGTATATAAAGAGAAGAGAAGTGGAGAGAGCACACAGCCCCGGGGGGGGGGGCTGTACAATTTTGCCAAGCTTCATTTGCTGCTTCCTGTCTGTTAGAAAGCTTATGATCCACTTACAGGTGTGGGTCCGGCACAGCTAGCTGATTTAGTTTAGTGAGAAGAATATTTGGAATGATGGTATTGAATGACGAACTGAAGTCTACAAAAAGGACCCTGGCATAGGTCTTTGGAGATTCAAAATATAGTAGGATGTAGTAGGATGTAGTGCAGAGCCATATTAACAGCATCTGCTGATCTATTTGCTCGGTAGGCAAATTGCAAGGGGACTAACAGCGGATCTGTGATGGTTTTCAGGTGGGCCAGCACTAACCTTTCAAAGGTTTTCATAACTACGGATGTCAAAGCAACCAGTCTGTAGTCATTCAGTTTTTTTTTTTTTTAATATATTTTATTATTTTTATGGGGATAAAAAAGGGAAAGGTGGGTAAAGGTATAACATAGGGTGAAAAAACAAGGATTAGACCAGGAGTAGGAATAGATACAGTAATGGGGTTACCCCCAACAGTAAATCAACGCTTTAGCAAGCAGACTATCGTCCGGGTATACGTATTAAATGTGCATAGTTAACATAATACTAAAAAGCTATAGTAAATAAATTTGTCACTATTAATAATAAAAACTTAACCAATACATATCATTCATTCTATAAATAACAATAATCAGTATACTATTAATAATATATTACTAACTAAATATAGTTACATATAAATACCAATATATTGCTTATTAATTATAATTACTTATAGTTAAAAGTAAACATCTGACATAGAGGTTAAAAATAATAATAAAAAAATACATCATTTATCTTATTTAATTTCATAACCTTTTTTCGTTCTGTCGTATTGCTAACCATTGATAGAATTTTCCCCATGTTTTAAAGTAAATTGTGTCTTCTTTCTCTTTGATTTCTAAAGTTAATCTATCCATTTCTGCACATTCCAATATTTTCATAATAATAATCTGATCAGGTGGTATCTTTTCATTTTTCCAAAATTGGGCAAATGCTATTCTCGCAGCTGTTAATATGTGTAAAATTAAATATTCATTCTCTTTTCCATAGTTAGATCCTAATATTCCTAATAAAAACAGTTCCAGTTTGAATTCTATCTGTATCTTAATCATCTTTTCTAACCATATATGAATCTTAAACCAATATTTCTTTGCATTAGGGCATATCCACCAGATATGATAATAAGTCCCTGGTTTTTGTTTACATTTCCAACAAATATTTGATACATTTTTAAACATTTTCTCTAGTCTAACTGGTGTCATATGCCATCTATAAAACATTTTATATAAATTCTCCTTATATGCAGCTGCTTTAGTAAGTTTGATATTTCGATCCCACAGTTTTTGCCAATCTTCTAAGTCTATGGAATATCCAAAGTTCTTTCCCCATACTATCATTGTTTCCTTTACTTGTTCTTCTTCCATCTTCCATCTTAGCAGAAATTTATAGAGTTTTTTAATCAAGTTTTCATCTGTTTTTAGCAATATTTTATCTAGTGGTGTCTGTTCTTTATAAAATCCTGTAGATTTTATATCTTTTTCATATCTTGTCTGAATTTGCAAATAAGACCACCATGTTAAGTCAATACCCTGTTGCTGAAGAGTTTGTCTGTCTTTAAGTTTTCCGTCTTTGTCCAAAATATCTTTATAACTAACGAGTTTATCATAGTTAATTAAATTTGGATAGGAAAAGGCTTCCATTGTCGAAAGCCACTCAGGTATTTTCATGTAAATTTTATGTTTAATTCTTTCCCACTCTGAAAACAATACATTTCTTATGGCATGATTTTGAAAATATTTATGTACTTTATTTTTCTCATACCACAAAAATGCATGCCAACCTAATTGCAGATCATGCCCCTCTAAATAGAGAAGTCGTTTATTTCTCAGTGTGATCCATTCTTTAAGCCAAAGCAAAATAGTTGCCTGGTAATAAAGTCTCCAATCCGGGAGTCCGAAGCCCCCTCTATCTTTGGAATCTTGTAATAATTTAATTTTAATTCTAGCTTTTTTCCCTTGCCATATAAATCTCATTATTGTAGCATTCAATTCATCGAAGATGAATTCAGTTCTTTGATGGAAGGTTTCTTTGGCACTGGGATGATAGTAGAGCATTTGAAGCAAGAAGGAACATAGCACATCTCTAGTGATTTATTAAAGATTCGGGTGAAGATGGGGGCCATTTGATCAGCACAAGCTTTCAAGCAAGAAGGAGTTATCTTGTCTGGGCCTGGTGCTTTTCCAGGCTTTTGTCTGTGAAATAGACCTTGCACATCATTTTCTGTGATCACCAGAGGTGGGGGACCCAAGGGGATGGGGTCAGTTGTAGGAGGTATGGCTGTTGTTGGTGTATCTGAGGTGGGGATGGTGGAGATAGGTGACAGTGGTTTCCTCTCAAACCTACAGTAAAACACATTCAGGTCGTCTGCCAGTTGTTGATTTCCTTCAGCATGTAGAGGAGGTTTGCTGTAGACGGTAATACTTTAGAGTTTTCCACATAGTTGCTGGTTCATTTGTTGAGAACTGATTCCTTAGCTTTTCAGAGTAGCTTCTTTTTGCTGCACTGATCTCCCTTGTTAATACATTTCTGGCCTCATTGTATAGCATTCCATCTTTTTTCCTGTAGGCTTCCTCTTTGGCATGATGTAGTTGCTTGAGTTTAGCTGTGAATCAAGGCTTATTATTACTGTATATTCGCAAGTTTCTGGTTGGCACACATAAGTCTTCACAAAAGCTAACATATGATGTTACAGTATCTGTGAGTTCATCCAGGTCTGCAGAGGTATCTTCGAAAACTTTCCAATCAGTGCAGTCAAAGCAATATATATATATATAAGCAACAACAACAATAATAATAAAATTGGAAGGGACCTTGGAGGTCATCTAAACCAGGGGTAGGCAACCCAAAGCACTCAAAGAGCCACTTGGACCTGTTTCCCATCGAAAACAAAACACTGGGAGCCTCAAAACCCCCGAGCAACCCCCGAGCAACCCGCCAAGCTCCTCTGTTACTGCCCCTCTCTGCCCCTTAGTGCTGGATGGATCTGACCTTAAGAAGCTCGCAAGTCGCAAATTTCAGCATGGGTTTCATTGAGATTTTCAGTTGCTTTTCTATTGTTTGGGGGAGTTAAAAAAATTGTTTTGGGTTTGTTTGGTTTTTTTTTTGGCAGGACACACCCAAAGACCCAAGTTTGTATTAAAAAAAAACTAGGGAAAAAATAGACAAGCTAATACACCCTTTCGCTGAAGAAGGGGGGAGGGAGGTGGGAAAGGGAGCGAAGTTTTCTGAGTTCTCATTGGCCACCTGTAAGCCCAAATGAGTACAGTATTCCCTCCTCCGCGGGCGCCCCTTTATGCCAGTGCTGAGCTCAGGGTGTGTGCATGCGCGTGTACGCATGGGTGCGACTCCCCGCTCCACCCGCCCACCTTTTGTCCTGCTCTCTATTCCCTCCTTTCCCTGTTTTGGAAACTTCCGTGCAGCTTTGTGGATCGTGCAGAAAAGAAAAGAAAAGGAAAAAAACCCACCCCATCCTGTGTTGTCCATTTGTGCATCTAAATATACCAGCCTTGGTAGTTGCTTGGAGACGAACACACTCAAATCCTCAGGATTGGCACCATCTAAGCTGCTGCTGCTTGCTTGATTCCTCTCCCTGGCCAAAAACATCATCTTCGTCCAGCCCCCGAGTCCCCCCCACCACTCTTTTTTTTCTTTTACTGCTCCCTCTCCCGCATCCCAATTGGTCTTTTTGTGTATTTAGGAAGGAATTTTTAATAGACACTTTTTATATTAAAAGAAACCGATATATTGAGTGACAAGGCTGCCTCGTGTGCTTCTGTTAGCTGTTTGGTTGGACGCTGCTTGGGGGACCTCGGGGGAGGGCAAAGGGGGGAGACGGCTTTGCGGTAAAGGCTTCGTGGGGCACTGCTGACGGGGCGGGACAGGCGAGGCAGCTGTGGGGCTCGCTCTTGGCTGCGCACCGCATCAGCTCCAGGGGAATCGAGCCCAGCTTCCTGGCGCTGGCAGTCAGGAGGCCGATGCGGCTGAGTTCGCGCTGTGACAGAAAACTAGCCAAGCGCCGCAGGTGTGAATGCAGCCACGGTGGCAGCCTTCGCACGTGGGGGGGCCGAATGCGGGGCCGAGATTTGAGCTGCTTGCAAGGCAGCGCCCTTGAAAAGCAGAGCAGCGCCCCTGAAAAGCAGAGCCTCTCTTTTACCCCGTCAACACTCCTGCTCCAAAGCCTCCGACCCCTCCATTCTAGCAAAGCACTGCCTGCTTTCCTTTTTTCTTCTCCTTTCCCTCGGTCCCAACTCAGTTCGGCGGGATGGATGAGATTTCTCCTGGCCCGCATTTCAAAGGCGTTTGGTGATTAGATGCACAACAACAATGACGCCCACAATAATTGGGCCACGAGGCGCAACTTCCCCCAGGAGGGAGAAAGAATTCGGGCAAGCGGTGTTTCGGAGGTCAGGCCGGGGCTCGGTCGGGCCCTCACGGGGCGCAATTAGGGGCGGCTCCACGGAGTCCCGGGTACCTGACTCACGGAGAAAGCCGGCCGGGAGCCCACAATTAGCGGGCCCACCAGGAGGCAGCTGATGTGGACACCCCTGCGGCGGTCAGGCGGCCCCCGAGCTCCCCGCCGAGCTGGATGGGATTCCTGGCCAGCCGGCCACGGGGCGGGAGCGGCTCCCTCGCCAGGGCTGCTCAGCCTCCCCAGCCGGCTGGCTGTCCCGGTTTTTCCAGGGCCAAATCCTGCAGGAGGGCGAGCCGGGCCAGGCTGGGCAGCGGGAAAGGAGGCGCACTGTGATTCGCACAGCCCGGATCCCGGTACAGAGGAGCGCCCCCGCCCCGGTGGATGGGGGGCTGGGAGAGGGAAGCCCCTTCCGATGCCCAGAAAGCAGTGCTTCCTCTCCTGCTCTGGGCGTGGGAAAATGGGCACAGGTCCCAGGAAGGCCAAGCATGGGGGGGGCAGGAGGCAGCAGAAGGTGCCCGGGGCACCATGGACCAGCCCGGGGAGATGCATGGCCGGCTCGGCTACCTGGGGACGGCCCAGGGAGCGATGCCCCCACCAGCCACCGCCCCAGCTGACACTGCCGCCCGGCATGGGGAAACACGTGGCTGGCTTGGCGGCCCGGGAAGCAATGCCCCCGCTGGCCGCCGACACTGCCGCCCAGCCCGGGGAAATACATGGCCGGCTCGGCGGCCCGGGGACGGCCCAGGAAGCAATACCCCCGCCACCCGCCACCCCAGCCGAGACTGCCGCCCGGCCCGGGAAAACACGTGGCCGGCTTGGCAGCCCAGGGACAGCCCAGGAAGCGATGCCCCCACCGGCCGGCACCCCAGTCAAGACTGCCGCCCGGCCCGGGGAAACGTGGCTGGCTCGGCAGCTTGGGAAGCGATGCCACCGCTGCCCCAGCCGAGATTGCCGCCCAGCCCGGGGAAACACGTGGCCGGCTCGGCGGCCCGGGGATGGCCCAGGAAGCGATGCCCCCGCTGGGACTGCTGCCTGGTACAGGTAAGCAGGGGGCGTGCTACCTGCCCTGCGGCTGCTTTGCGGCGGTGCTCCGCAGACTCCGAGCCCCCTCCCTCACCCCCACCACTGACCGTCCATCTCCAGCTTTGCTGCTGCTTGGCCAACAGTCGTGCTGGCTGGACATCACAGGGGCTGCTCTCCCTTGGGGCTGCGGCTTGCGGGAGGACCGGCCTGCTCAGCGGAGGCTCCGGCGGGCCGCTCCCAGTGGGGATCCCGGAGCTTCCCTGCGTGGCACCCCAGCCACCTGCGCCTCGGACGGGACCAGCCCAGGAAAGGGACTTCCTGGCCGCCCTTCTCCCAGGGGTCGGGGCACCCAGGCGCAGGGCCAATCAGGAGCCCTGCGAGAGGGCAAGTCCGCATGACAGAGAGAGAGAGACAGATAGGGGAAGCGCAAGTGCCTCTCTCTGTCTCTGTCTCTGTCTGCAAATGACGGAGGAGGCTCCGGAGCCGCGGGTTGCCGACCCGTGATCTAGACCAATCCCCTGCTCAGGCAGGAAACCCTATACCATTTCAGACAAATGGCTGGCCAGTTTCTTCTTTAAAACTTCCAATGTTGGAACATTCACAGCTTCTGGAGGCAGCTTCTTCCACTGATTAATTGTTCTAACTGTCAGGAAATTTCTCCTTAGTCCTAGGTTGCTTCTCTCTTTGGTTAGTTTCCATCTGTTGCTTCTTGTCCTGCCTTCAGGTGCTTTGGAGAATAGTTTGATTCCCTCTTCTATGGCAGTCCCTGAAATATTGGAACAATGCTATCATGTCACCCCTCGTCCTTCTCTTCATTAAACTAGACACACCCAATTCCAGCAACTGTTCCTTATGTGTTTTAGCCTCCAGCCCCCTAATCAACTTTGTTGCTCTTCTCTGTACTCTTTCTAGAGTCTCAACATCTTTTTTACATCATGGTGACCAAAACTGGATGCAGTATTCCAAGTGTGGCCTTACCAAGGCATTGTAAAGTGATATTAACACTTCACGTGATCTTGATTCTATCCCTCTGTTAATGCAGCCTAGCACTGTGTTGGCTTTTTGGTAGCTGCAGCACACTGCTGGCTCATATTTAAGTGATTGTCCACTAGGACTCCAAGCCCCTCTCACAGTTACTACTATTGAGCAACCACCTATATTATACCTGTGCATTTGTTTTTTCTTGCCTAAATGTAGAACCTTACTTTTTTCACCATTGAATTTCATTTTGTTAGATAGCGCCCAATGTTCAAGTCTGTCAAGGTCCTTCTGTATCTTAAGCCTATCTTCTGGAGTGTTGGCTATTCCTGCCAGCTTGGTGTCTTCTGCAAATTTGATGAGTTCCCCATCTATCCCCTCATCCAAATCATTGAAGATGTTGAAGAGCACTGCACCCAGAACAGAGTCCTGGGGCACCCCACTACACACTTCCCTCCACGTAGATGCAGTTCCATTGAGGACCACACGCTGAGTACGGCCGGTCAGTCAGCTACGAATCCATCTGGTGGTGATGCTGTCTATTGTGTAGTGGGTTTCATAGGCAATGACCAGACCGGCGTAATACAACGGTGTTTATTAAGTCAGAACAGAACTGAACTCAAACTGGCAAATGCCTTGCAATTTATACTTTCCGCCTCTAGGGCATCAGCCAATCGCAACGTTAGCTCGCTCCCGCCCAAACTTTAATTCTTGAAGTTTCCCTCCAAAACAGTTGGAGGTACGTTAGTTTCACAACACATTAACATTAGTTCTTAATACATAACACCCCTCCCCCCTAGGATAGTTGTTATTCGCTTGATTAAGGCACATAGTCCTGAAGGTAGACTGGGGGCCTGCAGATTCGGGCGGACCACCATAATGTCATTTGGGAGTCCTGTTTGACTGTACTATCGTCTGTCCCTAGTTGACCTGTGACGTGATGGCCGTTTAGGTCACCTGATGGGAGAGGTGGTTCCACGACCTGTGGTGCCTCTGTTTCTGTGGAGGCGGCCCTGGCAGGTGTGGGCAAATTCGGAAAAACATAGTCACCTGGTGTGTCCGAATTCCTCTCGAACTCCTCTCCCGAGATTGGCCTAGCCTGCCGACGCCATAACTGGTCAATGTGGCAACCATTTTCCAGAGCCACCTCGTAAGACAATGGCCACGTTACTTTAGTCACTCTAGCGGCAACCCAGGGTTCCCCCTGCCCATAGTTTCTAGTCCTTACCAGTTCACCCAGCTGTAGGTTCCTGGGAGGCTTTGGTTGAGCTGTTTCTGCTGCTGTCCTGTCTGGGTGGAGTCGGTCGAGCTTCGTTGTGAGCCAGCGGCCCCACCTTAATTCTGCAGAGCTGCAACCCGTTGCGGTGCTAGGAGTCATGTGCTGGCACAGGAGAAAATTTGCCAGGCGGTGATTCCAATCTTCCATGGTCATCCACTTGAGCAATTCCTTGGTGTACCTCACCATTCGCTCGGCCTGACCATTGGAAGCGGGGTGATAGGGAGCAGAAGTTGCGTGCCGTATCATGTTGGCGTTTAGGAAGGATTGGAATTCGGCCACCGTGAATTGTGCCCCGTTGTCAGACATGATGACGTCTGGTAGACCGTGTGTGGCGAAGAGCCGGCGCAGCTCCTGGATGACCCTGGCGGTGGTCATCGATGAGACAGGTACCACTTCCAACCACTTGGAATAGCTGTCCACAACAATGAGGAATACCTGTCCCTGGAATGGGCCCGTAAAGTCAATATACACGCTAGACCATGGAGTGTACGTGGTCTCCCAGTGGTGCACAGGTGCTTGGGGCATCTCTGGTCGGGTCTCTTGGCAGACCTGACAGCTCCTTACTTGGTTTTCAATGTCTTTGTCCAGGCCTGTCCACCACAAATAGTTCCTGGCTAGAGCCTTCATCCTCACGATTCCCTGGCTTGAAGACTGGGTGGAATGATGATCCTGCTGCCTCAGAGCACACAACCCTTGTGAGCTGACAGTTCATCTTTCTGGCACGCGTAGTGCTGGAACTCGGGTCCTGGCCAGGTTTCTGGCCATCCCCTCAACACCCAGTTGAGAACGTGGCTGAGCGTTCTGTCCGTGGTGGTTACAGCGGCCATGTCCTCTGCATGTAGGGGTGTTTCTGGTAGGTCCTGGATTGCCAGGATACGTGCTGCCGGGGGGTCCAGATCCGTCTGTGGCAGAGGTAGTCAGCTGAGCACGTTGGCGTGGCCCATTTCCTTCCCTTGCTTGTGGACTAACCTGTACGAATAGGCAGCCATAAAAATTGACCATCACAGCATCCATGGTGACAGTATCTGTGGAGTCTGCTTGTCAACCGTAAAAATGCCAAGCAGCGGCTTGTGGTCTGTGAAGACGGTGAAGGGTCGCCCATATAAGAAGTCGTGGAACTTCTTAATACCTGCAACAATGTTGAGAGCTTCTTTATCAATTTGTGCATAGTTCCTCTCAGCAGATGATAAAGTTCTTGAGTAATATGCAATGGGGGCCTCGCGACTGTTTGGCATTTGATGGCTTAGCACTGCCCCAATGCCATATGGCGAAGCATCGCAGGCTAGCGTTACTGGCAGTTTTTCATTAAAATGAGCCCACACAGAGCTTGAGGATAGCAGCGACTTGACCTTCTTGAATGCCCTATCGTGTGTGCACGACCAGACCCAGGGCGCTTTTTTTGTCCAGTAGACAGTGAAGTAGTTCTGCCAGGGCAGCCTTGTGTGGCAAGAATGAGTGGTAGAAGTTCAGCAAGCCTAGGAATGCTTGCAGTTCCCCCTTGGATTTGGGTCTGGGAGCTTGTTGAATTGTTTTTAGCTTGGCCTCTGATGGGTGGATTCCAGCAGCGTCTATTCGGAACCCCAGGAACTCTGTGGATTCCATGGCAATTTGGCACTTGTCTTTTTTTAGTTTTAAGCCTGCCTCATGGAAATGTTGAAGTACTGCCTGGAGACATTCTGCCAGGACTGCCGCTGATTCCCCTGCGATCAGGACATCGTCAAAGTACGGGCAGACGCTGGGTATGTTTTTTAGTGTCTGTTCCATGATGCTTTGGAACAACCCGGGGGCTACGCTTACCCCAAACTGCAGGCGGCGCACTCGGAATGCCCCTCTGTGTGTGATGATGGTTTGTGCCTCAGTGGTGGCATCATCAACTGGTAGCTGCTGGTAAGCCTGGGTGAGGTCTGATTTAGCAAAAATTCGGCCTCCTTGAAGCGAGGCGAGTATGTGGCTTACCACTGGAACTGGGTAAGCATGTTGCTGTAGTGCCTTGTTTATTGTGCACTTATAGTCTGCACAGATGCGAACGTCCCCATTTGGCTTCACTGGGGTCACTACTGTCCACAGGTTGGAGCACTCCCTGCTGCACCAGTTTGTCAAGTTCCACGTCAATCTTTGGCTTTAGTGCGAAGGGCACTGTGCGCGGTTTCACTTGGATTGGGGTGACTGCTGGATCAAGATTGAGTGAAATGGGTGCCCCTCTGTATTGTCCCAACTCCGTGCTGAAAACATCAGCGTATTGTTGGCATACTGCTGCCAGGTCAGCTGTTTGCGTGCGATGGATGCCCGTCACACGGATGCCCAGGGCTTCGAACCAGTCCAGTCCAATGAGGCTGGTGCGCTGTCCATCTATGACCACAACGCTGGGGGACCCTCAAACTCCTTGAACTTAACTCTAATGGTGGCTTCCCCCCTTACGGAAACATGGCAATTCTGGAAGTCCGTTAGTATGAGGCTTGATGGCTTGAGCGGAACTCACCCTTTGCCTTGTCTGCAAATGTAATCAAAAGTCTTGTATGAGATGATTGATATTGCTGATCCAGTGTCTAGCTCCATGGAGCATGGGACCCATTGAAGTCTAATTTGGTGTTTTAACTTCTCCTTGAGGGGGCGTTTGTCTCCCGTTCATTGGATACTTCGTCTCCCTGAGCAGTATCCAACCCTGTTCTACCCTGGGGCCCATTTACCTTTCTGCTGTGAAGCCGCAGTTCGCGTTTCTCATTGGCAACCTCTACAGACTCTGGCAATGTGCCCTTGGTTCCCACAGGTGTGGCAAACAGCTGTGCGAAATCTGCACTCTGCCCTTTTATGCTGTTCCCCGCAGCTAGCGCAGTTCTGTGGATACATTGTTTGCTCTGTTGAGCGTTGCCGTCTGGGTGGCTCTCTCTGTAACCGATCGATCTCATCATCTTCATCAGTCTCCCCCGGTCTATCTGCGGTCTCATGGTGGATCGCCGTGGGGCTGGTGTGTGTTTTTGGTGGCCAGAGAGCCTTCATTGCTCCTCCAGCAGCCTCATCCGCCATGACTTCCTTCAAGGCGCCTTGGAAAGTCAGTTTTTCCATGGCGAATAGGCGCTGCTGTAGCTCTCTATTCAGCAAACTGCAAACGCGGTCTTCCAAATCTGGAAACTCGCAGTGGTGTGAAGCTTGTCGAAGTGCGGCCACGAACTCAGCTGCCGATTCTCCAGACCTCTGCTCTCGTTGCTCGAACGCATGGCGCCAAGCGATTATGCAGAGCTTCGGCTCAAAATGTTTTTTCAACCGTCTCTTGAGGTCTGCGTATGTCACTGACTCAACACTTGCCGGTGCTACCAGGTTTTCTGCGATGTCGAACGTTGCTTGCCTGCATACACAGAGTAGGGTCACCGACTTCAGGCCATCGTCTCTGATCTGGTTCGCCCGTAGAGCTCCACTGCTCCGGATGGGTGATGTCAAACTCGTTGAGCCGAGTTTGGCCATTCTGAAAGTTCTGTGAGGTCCTGGTTACTGCCTTTTACTGCTGCGGTAGAAGCTGTGTTGCCTTTTGATCCTGGGGATGGATCCCTCAGGATGTCTGTACCTCCAGTGTGTCTTACTGGCAGGCAGGGCGGGGACGTGGTCCCACCAGGGCTCTGTGCCTAGTCTGACACCCAGTGACTTCAGCGTGCCTCCAGTGTGGCTTACTGGTAGGTGGGGGGGGGTAAGAACTAGGCCTGCCGGGGCTCTTTACCCAGCCTATCACCCAGTGACTTCAGTCTCTTGGTTAGCAGCAGCTCTCTCCTCTGCAGCATCCCACCTTCATCGCCACTATTGTGTAGTGGGTTTCGTAGGCAATGACCAGACTGGCGTAATACAACGGTGTTTATTAAGTCAGAACAGAACTGAACTCAAACCGGCAAATGCCTTGGAATTTATACTTTCTGCCTCTAGGGCATCAGCCAATTGCAACGTTAGCTCGCTCCCGCCCAAACTTGAATTCTTGAAGTTTCCCTCCAAAACAGTTGGAGGTACGTTAGTTTCACAACACATCAACATTAGTTCTTAATACATAACACTGTCTAACCCACACTTTTCTATCTTATCAAGTAGTTGGTTGTGGTTTACTTTATCAAATGCCTTACTGAAGTCCAAGTAAATTATATCCACAGCATTCCTCTGACCCACTAATTTTGTCGCCTGGTCAAAGAATGCAATAAGATTTGTCTGGCATGATCTGTTTTGACAAATCCATGTTGGCTTTTGGTAATGACTTTGTTTGCCTCTAGGTGTTCACTGATTTGTTGCTTGATTATGTTTTCCAAGATCTTCCCAGGTATTGAGGTCAGGCTGATAGATCTGTAGTTTCCTGGATCCATTTCCCCCCTTTTTTGAAGATGGGAACTACATCAGCTCTTTTCCAGTCTTCTGGTAGTTCCCCAGTGCTCCAGGATCTTTCAAAGATATAGTTCAGTGGTTCTGAGATGACATCTGCCAGTTCCTTCAGAACCTTGGGGTGTAGTCCATCTGTTCCTGGTGATTTGAACTCATCTAGGGTGGACAAGTGCTCACTTACCATTTTCTTGCCTATCTTAACTTGTGTTTCTAATCTGTCTTTTACGGTACTGTTTTTGATAGGTTGGACTATTTTTTACCTTTGTGTAAATACGGATGCAAAAAATGAGTTAAGTAGTTCTGCTTTCTCCCTGTTGCTTGTCACCTTCTTGCCACTTTCTCCCATTAGTGGACCAATCATTTCCTTAACTTTTTTCTTGTTTTTTACATGTTGAAAGAAGTTTTTTTTTTTACTTTTGTTGCAAGCCTTTGCTCATTTTGAGCCTTAGCTTTCCTCACTTCATCTTTGCAGGCTTGGGCTATTTGCTGATATTTTGCCTTAGTTATGCCCCTCTTTCCACTTGTGATACTTGTCCTTTTTGTCTTTCAATTTATCAGAGAGTTCTTTATGCAGCCATGCTGGTTTCTTTTGAGAGCTGTTATTTTTCTTCTTCATTGGTATTGTGCTAGACTGGGCTTTTATAATCTCACTTTTCAAAATTTCCCAAGCTTCTTGAGTTGTTTTCCCCTTGACGATTCTCATCCATGGAATCCTTCCCATGCTCTCTCTAAGTGTGTTGAAATTAGCTCTCTTAAAATCCAAGACTCTAGTTTGACTGCGTTCTATTGCTTGTGCTTGCATAATGTTGAATTCCAATATTGCATGATCACTCCCCCCCAAGGGTTCTGTGGTTTCAACACCTTTTATCATTTCATATCTGTTAGTGAGAATTAAGTCCAATATGGCTGATCCCCTAGTTCCTTTCTCTACTTTTTGGGAGACAAAGTTGTCTGCTAGGTTTGTCAGGAATCTGTTTGATCTTCCACTTGGAGCAGAGTTTGTCTCCCAGTTGATGTCAGGGTAATTAAAGTCCCCCATTACTATTGTGATGTGCTTCCTACATACTTTAGTTAACTGGCTAGCAAAAGGTTCATCTATTACCTCTGTTTGGTTCAGTGGCCTATAGTATACACCTATGGCAATGTCATTCCCCCCCCTTTTTATATTGACCCAAATGCATTCAAGACAGTTTTCATCATTGCTGTGCTCTATTTCTGTAGAGATGTAGTTATTTCTTATATAGAGAGCAACTCCACCTCCTCTTTTATTTGGTCTGTTTCTTTTAAATAATTTAAATCCCTCTAGCTGTGTGTTCCATTTGTGGGTTTCATCCCACCAAGTTTCTGTAATGGCAACAATATATCATATCTGCCCTCATTTACCTGAATTTCTAATTCACCCTGTTTGTTGCTCATGCTCTGTGCATTGGTGTATAGACATTTGAGTGCTTTATGACTGACCCTGTGTTTACTTTCTACATAACCTATGTGGTGCCTGAGTTCCCCTATTTTCTTACCACTTTGTGTGGCACTCGCTATTAAAAGCTTGATTTTGCTTGACAGCAAGGTTGATATTCTTGTCCACACACACATCTATGTTACAATGCACTGATAACCCTATAATTGCCAGGGACAGGGATGTTCTGTATCAATTAAATCACTGTCCCCGTTGTTTAGTTTAAATATTTCTCCAGAAAATCTGTGAATTTATTGCCAAGTAACTCTTTAGATATTGCCCATCTCACTGAGGAAGCAACTTTGGTTAAAGATTCTAATTAAAACTTTAACTAAACTTGGGCTTCAATTTCATTTGCCTTATCTTATTTTTTTCACTGTAAATTTCTGTTTTAATTATCTGTTTGATTGCTACCATGTTGGTTATTTTAAAAATTTACTGAAGTTCTTGTTCTTTATTAAGCCAATTCATGTTTTTTAAAAGTTGTTTTGTATCTGTTCTGTTTGTTTTGCTAAATCTAATGAGTTTTCTGTTAGTAATGTTTTTTTTAAAATCAGTGATCACGTTTTTGTGCATTTTTTCTTTGTTCTCATTCTACCAACCTTTAAACTATTGGTTTTTAAGAGAGTTTTCAGAAAGGAGATTTTATCATTAGTTTGGAGCTTTGGAAACTCTTGCTATTATTTTAGAAATAATACATATTAATTTCATTTAGAGATAGAGATCAAATTTTGTAAGTGCTAGAGTTACAGCTAGCTATTGGTCAGTGACTAATTCATATTTCTACGATATTGTTGTTTTAGCAGTCCCAATGGTGATTTCTGTTATTTTAGTTTCTAGTGATTAAATGTCAGCTTTCTTTTGACAAGAAGGATCTTATCATTCCAGATTGAAATAGTCTTCATAGATCTGATCTGGATATACTGTTTTTAATTTGAAAACATATTTTTACTGTGGTAATTGAACTACAGGTAATCCTCGAGTTACAACCATAATTGAGCCCAAAATTTATGTTGTGACATTTGTTAAGTGAGTTTTGTCCCATTTTACTATCTTTCTTGCCACAGTTGTTAAGTGAATCATTTCAATTGTTTAGTTAGTAACATGGTTGTTAAGTGAATGTAGTTCCCCCATTGCTTGTCAGAAGGTCACAAAAGGGGATCACATGACCCCAGGACTGTCATAACTATGAGTCAGTTGCCAAGCATCTGAATTTTGATCATGTGACCATGGAGACGCTGCAACGGTTGTGTGAAAAACGGTCACAAGTCACTTTTTTTAGTGCCATTGTAACTTTGAATGGTCACTAAAAAAACTGTTGTAAGTCCAGGACTACTGTAATGAGTTCTATAGCATAAGTTAATGAATAAATTGCTTAACTTTCTATCATTTGGAATGCATTTTTAAATATTTGCAGTGACATTAATAGGAGTAAATTATTTGTTTACCATGGCTTTGAGTATATAACACAATGGACTACTATTTCTCAGTCTAAATATCTTTACAGGATATTTTGTGGGAATAAACTATATGAAACCTCGTTAAATAGTCCATTTTTATATAAAGGATAAAGTGTATACATATATTTTGTCAAAATTGCTTTTTGTATATTCACGTTTGTACTACACCATACAGGAGAACATCTGAGACACTACTAGACAAGATCAAATCAAATCAAAGTCTGATGATTTCACATTTAACTGTGAAATAGTAGTCTTGGACAGTGAAAGCATGACTATTTGGAAGTGCCTGCAAGTTGTAGGAGGTAATATATTAGGATTTCTCTTCCTTTCCTTTCCTGGACCCATCCTTCTTCTCTAGTCTGGTGTCCTATATACTACTGTGGAGTTTGAATCCCATTGATTCAGCAATTTGCATGGTGTTTTACAAATTAAGCTAGTTCACAAAATATACCAGTTTGAAAATGTTGTATTTCTAAGGTTGTGTTCTTATTTCTGTTTGCCTATTGAACCCAATGGGCATGGCTTCTGAGTAGAATTGCATAGTTCTGTACTATTGCTTGTCTCCCCTAAGTTCTGTAAGAATAAATGAATTGTGCAAATTAACAAAACTGAGGAAGGAAATAAAAAGCTTTTGTTATTATTACTCTCGTTGCTGTTTTGGTTGCAATAAAATGCACAAAATTGCAGTGTTGTCTCAATGGATTGATTTTGTATCATAATGCAAAGCACATAATATGTTCTGAATAAACAATTATTTACTTCAAAAGACGGACTCCCTCTTGTGTGTGAACATATGAATTGCTTAGAAAAAGAAAAAGTAATAATAGCAACTAGAGATTTGACACAGCTGATTAAAAATATGTTTTGTTCTTGCTTCCACGATGAATACTGAAGAAATGTTATGTCTGAAAAGTCAGTTTTATGTTTTAAGATTAAATCTCTGGAAATCATCTTCTCTGATCCCAGCATCTGGCCACTACTCTGACCATTTTTGATACCCTGTAATACTTTCTAGATGTATGGGATAAATTGTACATGATCATTTGTCCATTGTGAATGCAATTCTGAATGTTAATCAGCTTAACCATCCTCAAAATACAGCTTGAAGTCAGTGCATCTATGAGCAATCAATCCAAGATTCAGTTTTATAGTATAACTCCCCATCCACCCCCAACTCTCTCTCTTTCTCAGCACCTCATTCGAATCTTGTTAAGTGATATTTTTAAAATATATTTTTATGAAAAATCTTAAATAAAAGAAAAAGACTAACAAGAACTAATTTAAAATGAAGAGCAATAGCAATAGCACTAAGACTTATATATTGCTTTACAGTGCTTTACAGCCCTCTCTAAGCGGCAGCATATTGCCCCCAACAATCTGGGTCCTCATTTTACTGACCTCAGAAGGATGGATGGCTGAGTCAACCTTGAGCCGGTGAGAATTGAACTGCCGAACTGTTGGCAATTGGCAATCAGCAGAATTAGCCTGCAATACTGCTAACCACTGCAGTACCACGGTTACACAGCAATTTACCATTTTCTCTAAAAATACAAAAAACCCTGTTTTTCTCATGTCTTGTATTTATAAATAAATCTTTAAAGTCTCATTATTCTAAAATTAATTAGAAAAGATTCCATTAAGAGCTATCAGAAACAGCAAATGAAATTTAATCCCATCAAATAATGCCATCAAATTAATTTCTTATCTTCATCTCCTCTCAAAAAGTCCATTGTAAATTTAAGTTTTTTCTTCAGTTTTAATAATACAGCTAGTCACTTTTTCAAAAAATACAACAAAAAAATATCTTTTTCCCATACAATCTCTATAAACAAATTTTTAAAGCCTTGTCATTCAGACCTGGTTAAAAAAAAACCATTAGAAGTTTCTAGAAAAAATCATGTACATTTTAACTTTGGTCGAATAAGCCAACTTTATAAATCTTCTTTTTACTATTAAAAATCTTGAAGTTTATTCCTGTTAAATAGGAATAAAAAGCTGATTTTTTTTCATTTTCTCTCTATCATTTCTTAGGAATTATGTATACTTGGCTTTTTAAAGGCTTTTTAAATAAGAAAGTTGTTCAAGTCACTCTTCTGATTATTTGTATTTCCCTTTTACCTGTTGAAACCTCAACAAGTTTCATTTGTAAATCCTTGTCAATATCATTCTTATATCTTGTCAGTTTTAAATCCATTTCCAAAATAGCCTGATTTACAATTATATCCTATTTTGTTCTTTGAACCCATTTTTATAGTTACAATCTAAAAAAAGTTCTGAATCATTGTTACCAAATATTCTCGAATTCTGCCAGAGCTAAAATATTTTTCTCCATTATGCAGTAATGAGTCTTCTCCTTTAATTAAATTTATTTTACTTATTTGTATACTGCCTTTATTATTTTTACAAATAACTCCAAGTGGCAAACACATCAAGCACACCTTCCTCCTATTTTCCCCAAAGCAACAACCCTATGAGGTGAGTTGGACTGAGAAAGATTGACTGGCCAAGGTCACCCAGCTGGCTAAGACTTGAACTTATGGTTTCTTGCTTTCTAACCTGGTGCCTCAACCACTACACCAAACTGATGTTGAAGGATTATAATGTTTCATTCTGATTGCCTTGAGTAATCAGCCTTCAAGGTGTCTCTTATCATATTTTTCTCTAATCCACAACATTTTCCCAGAGAAAGATTTCTTACGCTAAAATTCAAATCCTCATATATTTTAATAAGATTTTAAATAATCCACAGGAAATATTTTATAGTTATTTCATAAACTTCTTTATAGTCAATCTGGCTTCTTAGTCTGTTTAAAAACTTTCCAAAATCAACCAATTTTGCAACTGATTTCCAAATAACCAAGATTGTTTTAAGTTCTTAAATTTACATGAAACTTATTTTGCTGAGGATTGAAGGAAAATCAGTGTAATAAAACATGCCCTTCTGAAGATTCTTAACATTCAAAAACAAATTTACAAACCATTTCCAATGAAAATGATTAAAAAAGGAAATAGATTGTTATTGGGTTGTTACTTTGGTAGTGGATCACTCAGGCATAATGCAACTTTCTAGGGGTAATGCAATGCTTTGAAACTATAGCACTCCCATGCATACAACCCAAAGTATGGATCCAGCATTTAGATGACATCATCATAATAAAAAAGAAACAACTGGAGAAACAGCATGAAACTATTTACACATATTCAAAGGAATAAAATTCATAAGAGAAGAAGAAAACAACAATGTAGTACCCTTCGTGGACTCATCAGCAGAGGCAGTGACAGCAAATTACAAACACAAGGCTACCATAAAACCATTCACACTAAATGTTCTACTACTGAAATAATAACCCAACCTCCCATAATAGAAGCTGTGTAATAACACTATTAGACGAGCACAAACCCACTGCAAAACCCTGAACATCAAGTAAAGGAAACAGATGATTTATACAACATCTTCCAACAAAATGAATGTTCACACAACTTTGTCAAAAAGTATCTTACCATTCAACCCACTACAGAGAAACAACACAAGCTGTGAAAAGGATAAAACAGCCATACACCAAAAACCTCCCAGAAACAATAGACTATTACAACTACATGCCATTACTATAGCACACAAACCAATTAAAATCCTCCAAAATATCTTAAGTAAATAAAAAAGCCCAATAGCCCAAGAAGAAAAAAAAATCCAGGAGTTATCTACAACATACAACATAAGGACTGTAACAGTAACTAGGTAGAACAAACAAGAATCAAGCAGAGTGCATCCATGAACACAAACTAGCGTTCAGAAGACACAATGAAAACTCTTTAATTTCATAATACATGGACAGACTTTACCATAATTTCAACTAGGGAAATGAGCATCCTAGACCAAGCTAAATCCAAAAACACTAGAGAATTCCTGGAAGTCTGGCACTCAGGCAAATCAGCCATCAGAAGGGACATAAAGATAAACAACAACTACATACCATCCATTATAGACTGTCAGGCACAAGCAACTGGATCCACAGGTGTAGGGTTCAAGCTAAATACTTTATTGTATTCTTCTATAATATGGGAATCTCCCCAGATTGCTTGCTTTCTCTTGGGAACAAAGAGATAAAATATCATGGGCTTAGAGTGGAATCAGCCCTAGATCTCTTGTGGTTGTGCAACGACTCCAGACTAATTCCCCACTTGATCCCTTTTCCTTGCCTGAGTGGTAGTTTCCCAACAGAAACAACAACAAAAGGCTAAAAGATCACAACACCTCCCTGCCAGTAATCAGCACCTAGATAAGCAGAGATTAACACCAAGATTAACACTAAATTAACAATCAGGCAATACACAATACCCCAATCAAGGAACTACCAACTCAGAATAACAGAGTTAGAAGGAATTTTGAAGGTCTTCTAGTCCAACATCCTGCTCAAGCAGATGAAATATCCAGTGATGGAGCACCCATAATTTCAGGAGGCAAGCCATTCCACTGGGTAATAGTTCTCACTGTCAGGAAATTTCTCCTAATTCTAGGTTGGTTCTCTCCTTGATTATTTTCCATTCATTGCTTCTTGTCCAGCCTTCAGATGCTTTGGAGAATAGGTTGACCCCCTCTTCCTTGTGGCAACCCCTCAAATATTGGAACACTGCTATCATGTCACCTTAATTCTTCTTTTCACTAGACAAGACATACCCAATTCCTGCAATTGTTCTTCAGCCCTCTTTGTTGCTGTTCTCTGCGCTCTTTCCAAATCTCAACATCTTTTTTATAAAATGGTGACTAAAACTGGATGCAATATTCCAAGTGTGGTCTTACCAAGGCATTATAAAATGGTACTAATACTTCATGTGATCTTGATTCTATCCCTCTGTTAATGCAGCCTAGGACTACGTTGGATTTTTTGGTGGTTGAGCACACTGTTGGCTTATATTTAAGTGGTTGTCCACTAGGACTCTTAGATCCCTCTCGCAGTTACTGTTATTGAGCCAGGTACCACATATTATGTACCTATGCATTTGGTTTTTCTTGTCTCAGTGTAGAACCTTACTTTTCTCATCTTTGAATTTCATTTTGTTAGATAGGGCATAGTGTTCTAGTCTGTCAACCTTAAGCTTATCTTCTAGGGTGTTGACTATTCCTGCCAGCTTGGTATCGTATACAAATTTGATGAGTTCCCCTTCTATTCCTTCATTTAAATCATTTATGAAGATATTGAAAGGTGTTAGACCTAAAGGAGAACACCCACTGCTTGCTTCTTTCCATGTAGATGTAGTTCAATTGAGGAATACACATTGTGTGCAGTTTGTCAGCCCATTATGAATCCATCTGGTGGTGATGCTGCATTTGCCACATTTTTCTATCTTAGAAAGAAATGTGGTCTACTTTGTCAAATGCCTTACTGAAATCCAAGTATAGTATGTCCATAGCATTTTGCTGGTCCACTAATTTAGTCACTTTGTCAGAAAATGCAATAAGATTTGTTCAGCATGATCTGTTTTTGACAAACCCATGTTGACTTCAAGGTAAAATTTGCTTGCTTCTAGGTGTTTGCAGATCTGTTGCTTGATTACCTTTTCCAGGATCTTCCGAGGGATTTATGCCAGGCTGATTGGTCTGTAGTTTCCTGGATCCCTTTTTTCCTCTTTTTTTTTTTTTATGAAGATGGGAACCATGTCAGTCAGCTCTTTTCCAATCCTCTGGTAGTTGTCTGGTGCTCCAGGATCTTTGAAAGGTATGGTTCAGTGGTTCTGAGTTCACATCTGCCAGCTCCTTCAGAACTCTGGGAGGTAATCCATCTGGTCCTGGTGATTGGAACTCATCTGAGGTGGACAGGTATTGTCTTACCATTTTCTCGCCTATTTTGATTTGTATTCCTAGTCTATCAGTTATTATTTATATATTTATTTATTTAACAGTTCTGATTTTAGTAAGTTGGGCTATTTTTTCTTTTTGCGTGAAGACAGATGCAAAGAATAAATTAAGCAGTTCTGCTTTCTCCTTGTTACCTGTCACTTCCTTGCCATCTTCTCCCATTATTGACCAATTATTTCTTTGCCTTTTTTTCTTGTTTTTTTATATGTTGAAATAATTTTTATTATTATTATTTTTGACATTTATTGCAAGTTTTAGTTCACTCTGAGCCTTAGCTTTCCTGACTTCATGTTTGCATATTTGGGCTGTATGCTGGTGTTCTGCCTTAGTTATGTGCCCCTCTTTCCATTTTTTATACTTGTCATTTCTGTCTTTCAGTTTATGAAAGAATTCTTTATGCAACCATGCCGGTTTCTTCTTGGATCTCTTATTTTTCTTACAATACTAAAAGATAACACAACTGAAACTAAAAGATGGGGAAAGAATAGAAAAAGAAATACAAAGTGCAGAAAAGAAGATAGAAAAGAAAAAAGAGATAGAAAAAAATGACTCTTTCCTCCTTGCAACAACTACGGGCAAATTAATAATTCCATGCTGTCTATGAAATTATATACATGGTTCACTTCTTCCCAGCCTCTCTTTATCCTTTTACAAATCAAAAAATTGTCATTTCTTTCCACATGTTGATAAAAAGTCCATGAGAGTTTCCAGAATGTTATAAATTTATTACTTTAGCCCTGATCAAATAAACCAACCTTATATTCCTATCTTTTGCTTCTAACAATCTTAATCTTTAATTCATAAAGTTGCTGTTGTATGATTGCATTTTCATTCAGACTTACTTTCTCCCATCTCAATGTTGTCTTCAATTTTTTTAGAAACTCTGTTTCATAAATCCAAAAATAAATCCTTTCCCAGGTCCTTTTTCATTTCTTGATTTATCATTTGTATTTCCACTCTGTCACCTCTGGTTTATAATCAATTTGTATCCCTATTTCATCCTGTCTATTCATAAATTCTGTATTGTTGTCTGACACATCTTTCAAAGTTTTTCTTCCAAAAATTCATTTGTAGGTTCAGAGATTATTTTTGTCAAATGTCAGGCACAAACAACCAGACCCACATATGCAGAGTTTGAGTTAACTTCTTTATTATGTCTGTCTATAATAAAGGAATCTCCCCAGACTGGCAGCCTACTTCTTGGAACAATTAGATAAGTTTGCAAGGAACTTGGGATGGGGGAGGGGGTCACACCTAACTCTTTTGCGGTTGTGCAGTGACTCCGGGCTAGCTCTGCACTTGATCCCCTTTCATGTCTGTTCCCAAAACAAATTAGTTATAAGTTTCTTTCCCAATTCTTCAAAATTCCTTTGAAATGTCTCAAAAGAGTCATACCTTTGTCTGTCATTTTGTAAATTTCACATTTCTTTTTCCTGTCTGAAACTTTAGCCCCCTCTAATGGCCATTTCTATATTTGCAAAGTATCTGGTTTCATTGTAGCTTTCTCTTCAACTTTCAACAAATAATCTTTTTTCCTGATAGACTAAATTATTTGTTTTCCAGTGGAAATGTTGTTTTATTTACTCAATTTTTAATCTTAAAAGTTTCTAATATTCCAAATTCATCTGGTCCCTTAATCCATGTAAAATTTTCTTAAATTAAATTCTTATTTTGCCATTTGTTTTATATTCTTTAAGTTCCTTAAACTGCCAATTAGCTTTTTAACAGTAATTATAAATCTTTAAAGTGTCTTTAAAGTTTCTAGCACGGTTGAAAGCTTGATGGATCCCTTTGTCTCCCACTGCTCAGACCTGTAGGACAACAGCTCTCCTGTGGTTTCCTTGCAGCCATTTTGGAGCAAAATTGGGCAATTTCTCATTCCATCTTTGCCCACAGTGGTTCTGTTGGGTCAAGTTTGGTACTGGTCTGTTAGTCACCACCACAGTATTGTCTCTGCTCATTTGGAGATACCTTGTTATTTTTCCTCATCTGGAAGTCTTGTGTTTCTTGGAATTTAGAGTATGGAAGGATAGTAAAATAAGAAAGGACATTTAGAGCAAAAAAAACTTCTTTTATTATAAGATCAGATCTTTAGTGAGTGAAAACAAGGTGGTACACAGATATTCTAGAAATTGGAATTATCATTTTATCTATGTAGATCTATCTCAGGAATATGTGTGTGTGTGTGTGTACATAAAATGCAGATGATTTAACAGACTATTTTAAAATTTAGAACATGACTACCTCAAATTATCTGCTTGAACATGAGATATAAAATAACAAACATGAAATATTAATTATTAGAATTCCCTGGCAACACTGCCTTTACAGATTGTATTGGCTAAAAATTCTGGGTATTGAAGTGCTTTAGTGTTGAAAAGCTGGGGTGTTTTATTTAGTTATTTTCTTTTTATAGAAGTTTAACTTCTATAATACAATCTGGTTTATTCTTTCTTTTTCTACTACCAGAGCTTTCCCAGGAGAGTGCACTGTGATACTTTAAAAAACTTAGGGTATTTTCAGATACCTTTTTTAAAAACTTTAATGACATTGATTTTATGGTCATAAAGATATCTAAACAGTCTTGGTAGTTGGACAACTCTCAGCCCAAACTACTTTATATATATCACCTAGAACTCTCCAGAGAAAGTTATCAATATAATGAAAATTTAAAAAATAAAATGTCATGATAAGTGTGCAATTATAACCATAAGTCCCTGCAAACATTAAAGATGCACTCTTGAGTATAGCAATAGTAATAGCACTTAGACTTATATACCACTTCACAGTGCTTTACAGCCCTCTCTAAGCAGTTTACAGAGTCAGCATATTGCCCCCAACAATCTGGCTCCTCATTTTACCGACCTTGGAAGGATGGAAAGCTGAATCAACCTTGAGCCAGTGAGAATCGAACTGCCAAACTGCTGGCAGTTGGCAGTCAGCAGAAGTAGCCTGCAATACTGCATTTTAACTACTGCACCACCATGGCTCTTATAATTACAACTAAACTGAAAAAGAAACATGTTTAAACACCCTCCACAATGAATGTATAATATTGATCATTGTATGATCTCCGATGTAAGTCTGCCTCTTTGATTAGCTTAGATTCAGGATCTGAGACAGAAATCTGTTATTCTGCTACATTTGAAGAGATTAAACAAATCCCATCCAATCTCATCCTAGTCTCCCTGGCCCCTTCTTGGTCTATCATACTACCATATCACACAGATATCAGCACATCATTTTATGTCAGGCTCTTGACAGCCAAGTCAACCAAAAGCAGGTATCCAACGGAGTCTTTTTTTAATAAGATTTATTGAAAGAATAAGAGAAAGATTAAAGAAATATCAACAACTGATCATTTTCTTTAGAACCCAATTTATCTTTTATTTTGTTAGGACAAACACTTTCTCAGCCTTTCCTAACAACCTTTTTTGTGAGTAATCCCAAACAATTGAGGAACATGTAAAATCACTGTTTGCAAAACTAGTTCCTGTTTTTTTTTCTCAAGCTCCTAACAAACCATTAGTATGGACTTGATCCATAGATCTATACTAAAAACATTTGCTGTAGAATATTAGGTTACAGTTGTTTAAATGGAGACCGGAAAAATTGATCTGTGAATAGGTTATGGTATATCACTGAGAATTTCTGTGCAGTAGTCCTGAACTTCTGAGATATTATTGTTTGTTTATATGCACATTGTTATAAAAAACATGAGAGAGATTTGTAATAATGTAAGCATTTTTAATGACATACTTTTGTGGACTTAATTCTCTTTATGTCATTCATAGTACTAATGACATAATGTATTGTAGCTTTTAAACTGCTGCAAGACTCTGATTTTGCTGCGTTAACAAAACAATACAATATGAATACTTTCTGGAAATCTTCAAAATGTGACAAACGTATAAAGTAGTTAGCTTCAATTAATTCACATCAATCTCAACAACTATACAGTATTTAAACATTTTCTCAATTTGTTGCACAATTCTTTTTGAAATGCAATAGATGTTTTCTCAAGGTCTTCATGTTTTTTTCTGAATGTGTCCTTGAAAGCTTGTCTATTTAATTTCCTGACAATTCATTTGGTAATATTGTAAAGAATTTGAGTGAATGGTATCTAGAGGTGGAAATAAAACATTCACATTAGACATTAATCAGCTTTTAATATAAAAAATTGAAAAGGCTGCTTCACATATTAAGTATAAAGCTATTATTGTGTAGAACTTTGTGAAGGTCGCCGCCATCTAGTGATGAGATTTTGAAGATGTCGGGTTGCAATACTGCAATCTAAAAAAAATCTCTTTTTTCTTATCTTTCCCAAGTGTATTAATTAGATGAAGGAGAATTTAAATGGCATTTCACATTTCAAAACAGAAATGGCCATTGCCAGATACAGATTTAATGATCATTTAAAAGCATGTATTTTCACAAAGCACAAACATGTTAAAATAAAAGAAAATAGGTGTTTTTAATTGCAAACGCTTGGGTTATAATCCTTTAAACTATCTTTGGGTTGTAGATTGGGCAGGCCAATTTGCCTATTGGTCTTCAATAAATTTTTCATGACTAAAAAAAGCAAGTTGGGATTTCTTTCCTAAGTTTGCAGTATATAATCAAGCACATAATGTTAGGATGGATGCTTCCTACTTTCCTGTCATAATGGCAAATGCATGTGCTGTTTTTTTGCAGAATCTTTAAAAATCAAGGAACCATTCTGACCTTTGTCTAAATCTTTGTCCATCTAATTCAGTAATTTCTGCTTTGACTAACACCTTTCAGGCTGTAATAATATCCAATTTTAATTGGAGATCCTAGGAATTGAACCTGAGACCTTGTAGAGAGAACTTATAGGTAAGGTCCATGAAATAGGAAAACTAATGTACAATTTCTTAGATATTTAGAGCACTTATGTAGCAAAAAGGAACATGTAGCAATCTTGAAGGGAAACAATTGTTTTGATATGTTTTCATGTTCATTCACCCCTCACAGATTGTGAGTTGTCTTTGCTCAGTTTCAGATCTGGGTTTTGTAGCTCAGACAGGCAACACATGAATGGTTGGATGCTTAATTGCCTAATTAAATGATTAAATGTTTGCACATGAATCCAGCCCATTAACCAACAGTCAGCAGTCATTGGCACACCACACACTAAAACATATGAGGAGGCCCTTGCCATCTAAAATAGAGGAACAGGGAAAGATGGCTTAAAAAAATATCTGTCACCATTTGGCAATCAATTAGTGCCAAACTGGAATTATTATAAAATCTTATAAACTTTCCCAGGCCCTGAGAGATGAAACAGAGCAAAAATAGTTTCAGGCATGCCAAATTATAAATATTCCTTATTCATCCAATCATTGAATTTACAACTGAGCAGCTGACAAGTCTGCTGTTGTCATTTAAAATGATTAAATGCAAAACACATGGTTCATTGCAGATACAAGAGCAGCCCTATGATATTTTTACAGTGGACAATCCCTTATTCATTTGCCTGTTGGAGAATGTTCTGACAAAGGCTGCTTTAAAGATAAATGTGGAGTGAAGTTTGTCTCTTGCTGACTTAAATGCACAGATCCATACTGGTTTTTCACATTACATGGAAGTGGTATCTCCTTCTGAGATGAAATCTTGGACTTCCTGGATGGGCTCCCTTCAGGTATTAGTGAAGGCCAATCCTGCTTAGCTTTGTAGATTATAAATAGTTTTAAAGATAATAAATCATCAAAGGGGGGTGAGGACTTGAAATTGCCCATTAATAATTGGCATTTGAACTGCAAATGGAAGAGGCTCACAAATATTTGGTCAGTCTTTGTCATTATGGTGAGATGCTTCTGTTATATAAATGATTTATAAAGTTGTATGTAGACACATTGTGGTAAATTTTGTGCAAGTTAAAAAAACTTTTTGTTAGTATATTACATCATCATCCAAACTGTCTGAAATCAATTCCTGACCATCTTCTTCCTTGCAGAATATTTACTTTCCATGACACGCTACACATGATTAACTTGTTTATTAATCTGAAATTCTCCATTGGCATAACACAGCCATTGATTCATTTATTTATTTGAAAATGTATATGGCTACCTGTCTGAATTAATACATAACTTTGGGTGGTTTACAAAACATGAAAGAAAAGTATGTCTATAAGACTAGTAAACACAATAGAAAGTCCCAAGTAAAAACAACTCCCTATATAGTGCAAAGCAAACAAACAGATAAAGCTATAGAATCTGGCCTAAAGTCTGAGTGAAGAGCTAGATTTTTAAGGTTTTCTAAGGGCCAATGGAGACTCCCAAGCTAAAATGTGGTCATTCTATTTGGTCCTCAATATGTTCTGCAAGCATTAATTTACATCTAAGGAAAGGAGAAGAAAATATGGTGCATTTTAGCCTTCCCAAAGTTTGTCTCAGTTTTAAATGAGCAGTAAAGTAATAGCTTTATACACGAGGCAAAAGATTTAGAGAGACAATGAAGATGTCAAGAGTAAAGAAGTGACTTGACAGACATGGCTCAGCAGAAACCTCCTGTTTCAATCAAGTATAAAAAGGAGGAGGAGGTACAACACAATTAGACTTTTTTTTTATTATAGTCCATCCTCATATAGTGTAGCTTTGGTCTTCCAGTACAGCAGTTTTTTCTGCTTTCTACTTAATGGAGCTGACAGAAAAGTTCCAAAAGTCTGCCTGAATTGGAAGAAAATAGAATAAAGCTAGTGTGAAATGAGTTTGGTAAGACACAAATCTTTACTGCAGGTAGATATTAAGTAATCTGAATTACCATGGCAAAAAGAAAAAAAATCTTGGATAGTTGTGGACAGATGAAAAGTAATATTGACTCAGAGTACAGGTGGGATATTAGGAAAGAAATTAAACTTCCAATATAATAATTTCATTGCCATATCATAGTAAGTTAGAATGCTATAATGTTTTTGGCTTCTGTTTAATTTGTTTTAGAAGGATAATATAAACTATGGATAGCCATCTATTTTTGTTTGCTGTATCTAATGAAAGAATTATTGTGACTATAGGTGTTTTAGGAAAAATGTGAGTAAGTACATGAGATTAGTGTGTAAGATTATGCACGACATAAAGTAAATTCTGAGAATTTTTATAATACTTTCATTATATGATACGATACAATATTATATGATACGATATGATACATTAAGAACTGAAGAAGATAACAAAATACAAAGACCTACAAATAGAAATAGAATGGCTGAAAAAAAACAAACCCAAGGTAGCACCAATAATAGAAACAGCACCACTTGAACACCATCAGCATTGACAAATTCATCATCAGTCAATTGCAAAAGGCAGATTTGCTAAATCTGGTCTGAACATCTGGCTGACTTTGTGACGAATATAATAATATGTTATGATAATATGCCAGTCTGCTTTACTGGTTAAGGCATCAGGCTAGAAACCAGGAGACTATGAATTTGAATACTGCCTTAGGCATGAAAGCCATCTGGGTGATCTTGGACCAATTCCTCTCATCCAACCCTCCTCACAGGGTTGTTGTTGTGGAAAAAATAACAGGAAGGGGGAGTATTAGGTATGTTTGCCACCTTGAGTTATTTATAAAAATAAATAGACAATCCATAACCCTTTTGGTCATCATTTCAGAGATATTTCCTTACCAAACGCCTTAATGTTTTCAACAATGTCAAAGCTTCTAATGTACTTTAAAAGTTCTTAAAAATTCAGGGAGATATTCAGAAATGTATCTGTCTTGAATGTAGTCTATGTTGAACTGTATAGGACAATCAAACATCAGCTGTTAACCCCAGGAAATGTTTTATGACATTTGGCATTATATTATAAAATGCTTTATGATAACTTTTATGTCATCAAATGTTTTATAAAATTTGCCAAAATTCATTTTCGGGGAATCATGGATCCCGGATTTTGGTCAGATTTGGTCAGATTCTATAAGTTAGCCCATTTGAGGTATCTTAGTTCAAAAATTGTTGTCCTGTGATGTGTCATTGCAGCCTGCGGAAAAAAGACTGTTATTAGTATAGTAAGCAAACTGTGCCCATTGGGTCATCATTTCAGAGATATTTCCTTGCCAGCTTCCTCAATACCATCAACAGTGACAGATCTTCAAATGTATTGCCTTCACTGAAAAAGTTGGGATACATTCAGAGATGTATCTGCCTTGAAAATAGGCCATTTTGAACTGTCTAACAGTCATAGAAAATGTTTTAAGAAATCCTTTGTGACATTTTGTATTATGTCATAAACTGTTTAGTCCTTGTTGAACTGTATAGTGCAGTCTAACATCAGCACATGACATGTTTTATGGCAATACCATAACATTATAGAGTGGCACAAAGTTTACTCTTATTCCACCTATATTTAATACTGACTTTATCCCACTAGGAGAAATCGACCAGCATAGGATGAAATATTATCATTAGCTGATGATACCAAATTGTATGTTCAGCAGAGATTGCTTGCTTTTAATTCCATAAAACCCTCATAGTCACTTTTGTGAAATTAGTAGCTATATTAATGATTAACTAATCTCTACTCTACACTGACAAGAAATGTAATAGGGATTCTTCCCGGAGCCTGGAATCTGATAAGGTTTGGAAGGGGAGAAACAGGTTTAGACTGAGTCCTCCAAGATACAGTGGACCCAGAAGCCGTCCAGAGATAGTCCAGGTTTAACTCTGGATGATATAGGACCTCCCAGGGGTTACTTAAAACCCAGTTCCAAAATTCCAACGGTTGCCCGCTCCCAGTGGTGGGATTAAAATATTTGAACAACCGGTTCTCTGTGTGGATGCCACTTCCAGAAGTCCATTCTGGGCCTGGGCAACAAAAAATTAACTACCGGTTCTGCTGAAGTGGTGCGAACCTGCTGAATCCCACCAGTGCCCGCCCCCTATAATCTCATGACCACTTTTTGGGCACTCAGCAACTGGCCAGTATTTATAGCCATTTGCAGCATCCTGTGGTCATGTGATCAGAGATAGTTATTTGGCTAGTTAGATATTCTTGAAAAGTAAAACAGTCTCATTACTATTGCAGATGGGTATTCATTTTGCTTCGAATTTAAATTTGTAGTGTTCATGATAAAGGCTGAAGACTTGCCAGTAAATAGACTTGCCAACAATTGTTTTCCTAAGTAAATGTTGCCAATAGTACCACTACTTTTCTTTTCTGGTTTAGCAAATGACAGTATTTGGCTGTCTGATATCTGTACAAAAGTCAGTCAATATCAGACTTGGTTTAATTTGTATTAGAATATCTCCAGGAAACATACCAGAGACATAGGCTAGTTTGGAAGTAAGAAAAAAATATACAAACAAAATCCAAACCCAACTTGGAAGACAACAATAGCAAACTATTTCCTGTTGTCAAGAAAACTATAGGAAGTCTCGATTTATGACAACAATTGGGATCAGAATTTCTGTCATAAATGAAGTTGGACCTAAGTTTACAACAATGTTTATAGCGGTTGTTAAGCAAATCACATGGGTACTTTAAGGTTCTGTCTTAGGCCCAGTTCTCTTCAACATCTTCATAAATGATTTAGATAAGGGAATAGAAGGGGAAATCTTCAAATTTGCAGACAACACAAGCTGGCAGCTCCCCAGAAGGTAGGCTCAAGATCCAGATGGACTTCAACTGACTTGAACACAGGGCTCTATCTAACAAAATGAAATTCTTATAGATAGATAGAAAACCTTTATTGTCATTTTTTACTGTGGGCACAATGGCACACATTAAAAATAAAATTTAGTGTAAACATACATAACACACATTTAAACATACTATATACAACATATGTATAGACCTACACCCTTACATATAAGTAACATATAAATATTAATCACTGTCCATCTTGAATTCAGTTTGAATTCAATTCAAATTCAAGTTTAAAGTTTTACACTTAGGCAAGAAAAATCAAATATACAGGTACAGATTAGGTGAAACTTGGCTCAATAGCAGTAACTGTGAGAAGGATCCTGGAGTCCTAGTGGACTGTCACTTAAATATGAGTTTTGGCGGCTGCCAAAAAGCCAGAGGGATAGAATCAAGATTACGTGAAGAGTTAGTACCATTTTATAATGCCTATCAGAGGAGGAGTTGGAACTGGGACCGGAATGGCACGTCTCCCTTGATATGTTTGAGAGGACAGGGGCTGAGGACAATGCTGTCCCATGCCCGTCAGGTATTGGGGGAGATGGTCGACCAGACGGAGAGCTGCCTGCCTTCCCAGACACGGGAGGATCGGCTGCCGACAGGCAATGGTGCTGATAGGCAGCAGATCTCCTCTGATGAGGAACAGCTGCCTCCTCCACTCAATCCAAGGGCAAGGAGAGTGGAGCATAGGCAAGCCCAAAGAAGGGCTGCAAGGCTACTTGGGAGAAGGTCGCCCCACCCTCCTCACAAGGAACACCTGGAGTGGAGTGACTTAAGGAGAAGTCATGGGGAGTTAGTCTTTGCCAGGAACAATTGTTTGTTTTGGATTACACTCCCCCGGCTTTGACTCGTGCCTTTTTGCCTTGCTTCGAGGACTGCCGTTTGTCTTACCCTAGTCTTGTGGACTGCTTTTGTCCTTTGCTTTGCTTTACCTTCAGAACTGCCTTTGCTTTGTACCTTGTCTTTGCCCTGAGGACTGCCATTTGTCTTATGCCTGGACTTTGCCTTGTGTCCTTTCCTGGTTATATATGGGCTATTGTTTGGGGGACTGAGGTTGGCAGCCTTCAGGGTAACATGGGGTGGAGCCTTATTGGTCAATGGAGGGCTGTTTGTTGAATACTTCTTGAGGGCAATAAAGGACTCTCTAAAAGCCTGCCTTGCCTTGATGACCTGGGTCATAACAATGCCTTGGTAAGATAACACTTGGAATATTGCATTCAGTTTTGGTCCTCACAATATAAAAAGGAGGTTGAGACTCTGGAAAGAGTGCAAAGAAGAGCAACAAAGATGATTATGGGGATGGAGGCTAAAACATATGAAAAATGGTTGCAGGAATAGAGTATATCTAGTTCAGTGAAAAGAAGGACTAAGGTGATATAATAGCAGTGTTTCAATATTTGAGGGGCTGCAATAAAGAAGAGAGAGATCAACCTATTTTCCAAAGCACTAGAAGGCAGGAACTAAAGGAGAAATTTTCTGACAGTGAGAACAATTAACCAGTGAAATGGTTTGCCTTCAGAAGTTGTGGGTGCTCCATCACTGGAAGTTTTTTTTTAAAAAGAGACAGGACAGCCATTTGTCCAGAATAGTATAGGGTCTCCTGCTTGCGTAAGGGGTTGGACTAGAAGACCTCCAAGGTCCCTTCCAACTCTGTTATTCTGTTATGGTTGTTAAGCAAATCCAGCTTCCCTAATAGGCATTTTTTGCTGGAAATAGTGAAAAAAGGCTGCAAATCACAATCACATGACTGCAGGATGCTGTGATTGGTTGTAAAAGCTAGCTGATTGCCATGTGCCCCAATTGCAATTACATTATGATGGCGATGGTGCAATGATTATAAGTGCGAGTACAGGTTGTAAGTCACTTTATTCAAGGTCATCTTAAATTTGAATTGTTATTAAATGAATGGCTGTAAGTCGAGGATTACCTGCACATGGATGAATCTATGTGGTCACCAAGAGTTGAACTCGGCTTGAAGGATTTATCCCTTTTCAATATAGTATTTAGATTTTAGGATGTTCTTTTTTATGGTGTGTTTTTGTATAATTCATGTGAGAGCCATGGAGATGGTCTTGAAGGGAGTGTTTAGAAGCTGTTACAGAAACAACAAGGGTACAAACATTCCTTAAGATCTGGGAAAGGAGATAGACTTCTTCTTGACTCAAAGGGATATAAGGGAGAGGAAGGCAATATACATTCACTCTTGAAGATTCCATTTATTATAGCTGATCTTAATAAAATGTAGTTCTAATGTTCCTTTGGTGCTTGGTTTCCTGATCTGGTCTACCTAGTAGGGTTAACAGACATTGGGAAAACTGTTATAACTTTTAGGATTCTAATAAAAAGACTGAATGCTGCCACAAGGTAAGATTTGAACCTGTTGAGTTCTCATGATTACTATATTAAAATGAATTGCTACTGTCTTCTTGGGGATATTTTCTCACCTTCACAGTCTAGTTTTGCAGTTTGGTATTTCTTGCTGGTCTCTCTTTTGTGCACTAACCAGATTGAACATTTGCTAATAAGTGCAGTAATCTAATAACTAGCCATGTGGCTAATGTCTTCTTCTGGAAGAGATGCAAGGTAGACTAAAGAGAAGATAGACAAAAGTACTCCTAATCACAGAAGCATCTTTGATATCTAGGAATAATGCTGCAATTTCTTTTGCCTTGTATGAATCAAAACTGCCCATTTTTAATACTTTTTTTCTTTGTGTTTTTTCTTGTAGAAGCTGAGTGAAAACCCCATTTCTTGAGTTTCTATAAAAGAAATATATAGGCGTGTATGTTTCTCAGATAATTTCTTATTTCAGTGTAGCAGGCTAGAGTACTAAATTGTAGTCATCTCTTAAAATTCTGACTGGATGATACTGATTCTTCTATGAAAATTTGTTCTTCTTTGGTAAAAATAAGTAATATTTTATGCACCTGAAGTTTTCAGAGGCTTTCACATTCTGAATTTAATCTCGCTTCACAAATTCCCGATAATAGGTTCAGTCATAAGATACATTCCTCAATTTTACTCCCAGTAAACATGTCCTCTCTCCGTAGGACAGTAAATTAAATCAGCCTTCCCAACATACTGATACTTCTGTTGCCAGAATTTGCAGCCAGCAGGATATTTAAGAGCTATTTTTATATTAAGATATATTGTACAAAGCTTGAGCTGCTATCAAGCATGTTATTAATCTCATGGCAGGATTTTGGCTTGTTTGAAATAAGTCTTAGAAATATTTACATACCTGCTAAAAACTGGGACTATTAAAAATATTCTATTTTCTACGGTGAGAATTTTCTTACTGCCACCAGATGTCAGTAAAATCCACGTTTAAAATAAATGTGTAGCTGTGTGACATGCACAATAAATGACACCAGCTATAGAAATATCATGCCAATATATGCAAGGAACCTAGCAGAAGTGATGAAAAAGTAAGCATGGGCAGAATAAAGAAAGGTACTAGCCACAGTACCTGCAATCTGGATTCGAAAAGTAGCTCTCATTTGAATTATATGGCATGATATATAGCAATGAAATTGCTGCATCTTTCTGAAATACTTTTACCCAAAATATTGCCAAGTTTGTTTCTTCGAGCATGTTATTGGTATATACGATAAAAATAATAGGGAGTAAACTTTTTGTGTTTATTAAAATTTCATTTAAATTATTTGTGTACCCAGGAATTCTTATAACTGTATTGATGTCATAGATTCAATGTGGTTGTAAGGCCAAATGCAGTGTACATGTCAGTAAAACTTGAGGAGAAAGAAGCAGGGAGCAACTGCAAAGAGACAAAATGGCTTCCTGGATCAAGTACAGTTTCTTTGCAACGAAGTAACTTGTTGAAGAAAGAAGTCAGGATTAGATTACAACAATCTATAAAAATACACTTGGGGTATTAAAATAATTTTGAATATCTTAGTCATTCCATAGTGTATAAATATTTCTTTGTCCTTTTAAATATAATACAATGAAGAACATGTTATTTTTCTTTATCATTGGACTAACTACTATTCTTTAAAGCAGTCTGGAATTTATTATGATGAATCTATGCAAAATTCAAACTGTATTTTTTCAAACTGCCAAATCTCAAACTAAAAATGAGTTGACTAAACACAAGTTATTTATTTTGACTATTCTCTTTTCATTTTAGATAGGTCTGTCATATATTTTATTCTCATTTATGTTAGAATGTTAAAGGTTTTTTATTTGCACAGCTCATTTTTAAATGTTCACTGTGGAAAAATATTCCATCAAGGATCACCATGAGTCAAGGTTGGCTATCTTATGCAAATAAGTCTGGATGTTAGGAAACAGCAGTGTTATTTAATATATTATTAATTCATTGCCAAAGTGGGTGGAGAGGGGCTTCTCTTGGCTACTGTAGGAAGATGGGCATTTGCCATGATATATTTGGTGTGGTCTTTATAATTGGGATTTGTACTATGGTAATACCATTTAGCAGGATTTTATTTTGAGGCATAATAAACAAATCCTCGAAGGCTAAATGCCAATGAGATGAAAGAATTCTGAATACCCGGATTCAGAACCTTGTTGGACCTTGGATAGATATCCCAATTATCTATAATATACAATTTCTGTGCCTTAAACAGAACAAGGTTTCTCATATCTGATAGATTCATTCAGTCCTACCAACTATAAATAATTTCTTTGAACAAAGTATTGACTGATTTATACATGTTCTTTAGAATTGATAACTGCAATACTTATGTATTGGATGTTTACATCACCATTATTACAGTATCTTGGTGTTATACAATAGAAAAAGATGAAAGTGGTACATGAGGCAAGAGACTACAACTTGAGAGTTGAACACATACTTCTTATATATTCAACTGTCTAACTCAATATATGACAGAGCATCATATAGTTTTATATATTCATATTTCCTCAGATTGCTTCTAAAGTAGTATTTTCAGTAAAATTATTTCAGGTGCTCTGTTAGTATCAAAATGGGTAGAATTAAAGTGTAAAGAAACTAAATAATGGTTTTGTCAACTAAGCCAAAGACTATTGGAACAGTGTTGTAATAAATGTTGTTATTTATTCAGCTTTGATGGCTCACAAAATAAAGAACAATATAAAAACGTATAAATAGAAATACAATAAAAATTAATCCAAAAAAGCATTACAAAATAGTTATGACAACACATATACAATAGTTATGACAACATATACAAAATATAATAACACTACAACTAGGGGGTGCTCCATCCACTGTATCTCAAGCCCTGGAAGAAAATCTAGGTTTTCAAGGTCTTCCAGAATGCCAACACTTGACAATATTGCTATATTTATATGCCTTAAGTTACACAATGCCATGCGCATTGATCCTGGTATGCTCTGATGTTGAATTTGAAACTACGATCACCACAATTTTTCTTGATTTAAAAACCCTTTAAAACAGGCATGTCAAACTCGTGACATCACGTGACGTCGCACGACGTATCACGACTTTTTCCCCATTGCCGGCAATGGGGTGGGCGCGGTTTCAGTATGATGCATCCGGCCCATGGGCCGGCAGTTTGATATGCCTGCTTTAAAACATCAATATTTAGTTGTAGGTAATACACAATAAGCAGTATTTCCTTATCTCCCTCTCTAAAAAAATAAGGGCTGTACTGGCCTCAAGGTTTGTTGTTTCTTTATTGTATGATGCTGTTATAACACTGCAAATTTCCTACTAAGGGCTACTATTTAAGTGTACAAATAAAAAGGGGAAAAATTAGATTACATCTGCTCTGAATCTTTTGAATATACAAGGCTGGTTTGTGAACAGAGACTAAACTATATAATTAGATAAATGACTTGTTCTTTAAGCATTAGAATTATGGCTTGTCTCCATATAATTCCTGCTGAAACAAAAGCCTGCGCAGCAATGAGTGAATCTCAACTAATTCTTACATTCAGCAGGTGGAAAGAAACATATGAATTGAATGAAGATAAACTCATCTAAATACATGCCTTTCTCATTATTTTTGTGTTCTTATACATGGGACTTGGGGCTCACAAATACTTCAGTAATGCAAAACTACTTAAATCCCAAAATGACTAAAAATGCAAATACATATAATGGCCCAAATACTGTAATTAGGTCCTTATATCCTATTATAGGAATGTTTATGTAATTGCTCAATACATTTGATGGAATTATAGCAAGTTGCATTCTAGGAACACTTAGAGGGAATAAATTCCATTGCTTGCGGGGGAACTGTCTAGTTGATATGCCTTCTTAATCTTAAATTTCTATTCTTAGAAAATAAACAGTAGTGACACAACAAGGTTACAGAAAAATAACATAAACCCCTAGGCAAATATTATAAAGATTGAGACAAAGAATACAGTTTCTTCAGATTGTTGCCTCATGGAGTTCAGAGGGGCTACTCCTCTTCATGATGAATCCCCAAGCAAATATTCAAAGGATGCCTCACTTCATTCAAGAGAAACTCTGCCTCAAAGCAGCTTCACAACATTGTTCTTTATTTTAATAGTGAAAAGCTCAGCTTTGGCTAATATTGTTAGAGAAAATGCTACAAAACTCTATCCTAGGTTTATCAAGCAGCCATGAATGTGCCACTCATTTTCTCTACAGTTGCCGCATATAACAGACAAGGGGAAGCCTTGAAGCAACCGGACATACTTAATTGAAACAAACTGCATTGTCCTGTTGGTTTGATGAGTCATATTGTCTCTTTAGTGCAAAACTCTTTATATAAATATTAGTTAACCCACACAAGCGTCATGGAGAAGTTTAGTGGTGTGATGTCATTGAAAGACTTCACTCAACTATTTCCCCCTCAAGAGTCTTTTGGGGTAGCCAGGTTAAGATTTCTTTAGGCTTCATGTCCTCAGCCCTCAATATATTTACTACAGTCAGCCATGTCACTCTATTGTTTCCCAATGGAAAATTCTGCCTCTATACTGGTCCTCCCAACAGCATTGGGAGTGCAATTCAGTTTTCAGCAATTTAGATAAAGGTTCAAGCATAGCCAGACTGGTGTGCACTCTTAAGTCTGGCCCTTTTTAAAAACCCCACATGATGGGGTATATAGTAGGGTGTAAAGCTAGAAATAGTAGTTTCTATGTGCCAGCCTCTGTCTCTGTGGTTTTCCTGTGTAGCATTTTGTCTCATGCCAGCCTCCAGACACCACTGAGTCTTGCCAGTGAAGGGGAAATCTTTTTCCAGAAAGCTGCTAGCCAGCTAACTACGTGACACCTTCTGGTTTAAAAATATTTCCAGTGATCAGAGGCAATAAAGCTGCTTTATCCTATAAGAAGAAATCAATGGTCTTTATTCTGTATCCTGGCTAGAGGAAAGATTTGCCAATGTACCCTTCTGAATCACATTCCCCAACATCAGTTGGAAGGCCAACTTTGGCAACCTTTCTGGAACCCCAGAAAATCCAACAATGATAGAAAATTAATGGATATGCCAAATGTTAATCATTGATATCACTGGTCATTTTTCAGTGACATGCCAAGCAAGTGCAAAGAATTTATTTTTTAAACAATTTATAAAGTTTTTATTTTAAAATTGGAACACAATGCTCGTATTTCAGCAAAACGTAAACTTTTTGCTGGGTGCTGGTTTTTTATTTTGTTTTTTGCAATTTCTAATGTCAAAATTTAGTGCAGTAAAATTCTTGAACTGCTCTAGCTTGCATGGTTAATGTAATTTACAAAATCTGTCATTCTTACACCTTCATCTTATTCTACCAAGAAATGAAACAATTGCAAATATTTCAGTGCTTTCTTGATAAATTCAATCAACATTTTTTTCTTGGAATCAAAACTCAAATCTCAAAGTAGCTTAAATTCAGCGAGCTTGTACTTGAACTTTGAATAACAAAGTCATTACAATATTCTTTTCTGAATCTTGAATCTGGTCCAGGAGTAGTTCACCATTTTCAGAAATCAGGAGTCTAATAGCACTTTTACCAACTAACAAATACTATTTAAAGACAGAAATGCATGTCTTCTGTCAGCTTCTGACTTCTGTCATGTCAGAAATGCATGTCTTCTGTCAGCTTCTGACTTCTGTCATGTCAGTTCCCTTCATGTCTTTTTTTTTTTATAACAAGTTTTATTAGTTTTCCAATTTAACATCCAAGTATTTAAAAAGCAACGTGGCGACTGAGTAATCAATAGTTTGGTAACAGCATTTTTAGTACATATCTCAGGTTACATTGTCAAAAATTCCTTCTCTATTTCCCATTGACATTTGATATAACATAGTTAAACTAGTAAATTTCTAACCATAGCAAGCTCAATTAAAACATTAGTCAATCTATTTTTTGCTTATACATATCCACATCCTGTTTTGGGGTTTTACCTAATTCTTAATTTCTGATTACAGTATTCCAATTCTAACATCCATAATATTCAAATTTCTGGTAACCCAAATCTCCTTTATTTCACTACACAAAAGTTATATTATCTGAAATACACATATTACTAACTTAAATATATTCTTATTTTATTTCATAAACATTTTCTAATTCTCATCCTAGTACATCATGACTTACTAATAGAGTAACCTTTATTGTCTCAAATCCATCATCTATATTACATTTGAATCTAATCTTTCCCTTCATCTCCAGGTCTCCCTTTAGCCCATTGCTTGAGACTTTAGGATCTCTCCAAGTAAGTCAGAAGGCCCCATTTTTTAAACCTAACTCTAGCTTTCTTTTTCTGCCAACCAGGTTTCCATACCAATGTCTTTAAGTTATCAAGTAGGTCTCCTTTCATTCTGTCATGTCAGTTCTCTTCATGTCTTTTAATACATTTTGTTAGTTGGAAAAGGTACTACCAGATACTTTCAATGTCATTTTCACAGCCTTAAGCTTCTTGACTCTTACGTGTAAACCACTTGGAAATAAACTCACCTTAAAGCCTTTCTAGATTTCAGTTCTTCCCTCTGCTTTGGCTACAGTGATGACCTAATGTTTTATGTAAACCATATTCTCCATGGACTCTGACTGGTGGGTTTTCCTACTGTTTTAGCCTCTGCCCATGTTAGCCAAACAAGCACCAACACCTTTCTTTTTTAAAATATAATTTTATTGAAAAATTTAGAAATGAATAAAAATTAATTCAACTTTTATAGAGTGCAAAGGAAAAAGAAAAGAAAAACAGAGAAAGCTACAAGAAAAAACAAGAAAAGATAGAAAAACTAGAAAATAAAAGAAAAATATATAAAGTTGATTCCAATTTTCTTTACAGCAGTTATAAGTACAATTATAGATTTACCTCTTTTTTAAAATTGAATTTTGGCTTTCTTCATACTATAATCTATCCTATCAGAATCATAGATCATGTTCATTTCCCCCCCACTTTTTTCCAATTTTATGCAACGAGTCCATTAGCGCTTCCTTGTCCACAATAAATATAGGTATTTACTTTTCTGTAACCAAACAGGTCAATTTGGCTATCACAGGAAGTTCTATCTTCTTCACCAACCATTTTCTTCATTATACATGTTGCCAAATCTTCCCATCCTTATGTGTACAGTAATCTCGCTACAATTATCATATATAAAAATAAAATTCCATGCCTTTTTTCAAAGGTTTTACCTATCAGTCCTAAGACGCAACTTCTGGTTTCAGTTGTATATTAATTTTTTAATTTTTCTGAATTAATGTATGGATATGAACCCAAAATCTTCTAGCTTTTTTGCATGTCCACCACACATAATAAAATGACCGTTGTGGTTGTTCACATTTTCAACATAGATTTGAAGTACCTTTGTACATTCTAGATAATTTTTCTGGTGTTATATACAAATAGTACATCATTTTATAACAGTTCTCTTGAATATTCTAGTATACTATACTGTAAATTTCAGTCCTTCCAACCACATATTTCCCCATTGTTCCATCTGTATCTTATAACCAAAAATTTTAGCTGTCTTAATCATACTTCCTTTCATTTGCTTTTTTTCTGTTTCAAATTTCAACTAAAAATTATACATTTTAGGAAATGGTATCTTTATCATTTGTATATAATTCTATTTTAAAGTCTTTTAGAATATTTAACACCATAAATTGTTTTGTCTACTTGTAATTTTTCTGGTAATTGTAAATAAGAAAACCATTGACAGTTATATCCCTCTGCCATTAGTTGATTTTATTTCATATTCCACCTGACAGAATTGTATCTCATAGTATGTTAACCATTAGTGTTTGCCTATTATTTCTCATCTGTAAAATGCTTTTTGTGCTGAGACCCACAAAAGTATTTTTGGGCACAACCTGAATTTATATCTATTTCATATTCTAAATATAGTATGTCTAACTTTTTTAAAAAAAATCTACATCAACTTTAACTTTATCATACCTCAAGTATTCATGCAACTCAATACTTTTTCTTTCACGGATGGGTCTTGGGGACGATGTAATTTCCATTGCTAGGTTTGATGCACTAGTGGGCCAGTTAGAAAGAAGACCATACCACAGTTTTATACCCTTTTTTTGTCATTTGGGCTAGAAGGAGAAAGTGGCAGGACACCTGTTAACTTCCCTGATCTAAAAAGACTGTGCAATTCCTGCTATTGCACATGGCACCAACTGGAGCTGAAGTGTTGCCTATAATGAAAGGAACTGTAGCAGGTGAAGCAGATAATACTGTTTGCACCAGCACAAGTGGGAAAATAGTATTTTTGACAGGTAGGACATTCCATGCAGATGCTGCCTTAGTGGGCTGGGTGCAAGTAAGTCTATGTGAATCAACTGTATGTGAGTTTAGATTGTGGTCTTTGAGAACAGTACAACAAAGCAAGGATGTAACAAACAGCCCCTAACTTGCAAACTACTTCAACAATGCCAGAACCAGTTTTGAGAACATAAATTGTGACTCATCTTGTAGGGTCTAATTTTACATGACATTTGCACAGAATTTGTCACACTCTCTTGATCTTCTTGCTGACTTCCAGAGTGTTACAGAAAAAATTAAAGAAAAGAAACATCTGCCATCCTTTGGCTGGTTAATAGTATCTGTTCATACTTTTTATTGCAGGTGGGCTAGTATTGACTGGCCTTGCTCTAGTCTCTGCAAAAACCACTTGTCTTTTTTTATAAGACAACTTTCAGTCTGTGTTTCTTGCTTTGCTATAGTTGCAATTCTTGTCTTATACATATTTTTGTTATTATGCAGCAGAAGAAATACAGGAGTTTTCAGAATTTCTGTGCGTTCATAGTTCTCATTAGTATTACTTTAAAGACAAGGAAAGTATTCAAGAATAAATCAGGTCAATTGCTGAAGAAACTTTAGAAACATTTGCATTTTGGAGCAGCACAAAGTCTTCTTACTCATTCATCATTTAATTAAGCTTATTGTTTTCTATGGAAGTCAGGCCTGGGTAAGCAGGTTAGGCTGCAGCTCTGCGCACAGTTGCTAGGTTCCTTAAAACTCACAGAAAACAAAGGAGTCTTTTCTCTGAATCAAAGTGAATGACCAAAGTGAATTGACCCAGTTCACTGCTTTGATTTGAAACCGAGTTGTTTTTTCATATTGTAGAACTGCTTCAGATTAGATATTTTTGATTATCTGAACTGAAGCTATACTTGAAACCAGATTATAGGTGACCCATATATTTCTCTAGGGAATTGTGAGAACATATGAATGGTTAGATTGGGAAAAATTGTCAAATAGAATACACTAATGAAAGCAATCTATATACATATTCTTCTGGCCTCTGTTTCTCTTATGTGTGTATGCATACACATAAGGGTTGTAACCACCTATGTGACAAATGTCTGTTAATGTGCAATGTGCCACTCAGTCTTGGATGAATATTAGAAATTAGAATCCACAAATGAAAATTTAATATCAATTTATAAGGAAGAGGTATTACCTGATATAGTATAAGCACAAGAGTTGTGAAATATTATTGCTCTGTGAGTGAGATGGGCAGGCTCGAAATTCAATAAATAAATAAATAAAACATAATGGATTTGTTCTCTAAGACTGTATTGGAACATGAACATAAAAGTTTAAAGCAAGTGAGCCTTTTCCCTGTTTCATTGATCTAAGCAACTATGCACTTGGAGGAAAAGGTTTAGGGGCATTACATCTGTCCTTTCAGTTGCTCTGGTGGCCAGGTTCAATTCAAAATGCATAATGAATATAGATAAAGCATATGCCCTGCCATTTCAATATTAAGAATTGCCTCTCCTATCCAGATTTATCTCATGCATGCATCCTAGGAGTGAGAGACGGAGGCTAAGGCCTTCCTGAGAAGCAATCCTCTGTCTCTGCTTGAAGGCTTCGTCCGTTCTCCAGCATGAAGATGGAGAATCCACCAATGGGTTTAGACTATCTTCCTGCCCAATGAGACTAAGTCTGTCAGAGTTGATACGCCTCCTGCTGGGCTTGATGTTCCCAGACACGACTTAGTCTTCAGCCCATACAGGACGCGTGTTGACTCTGAAGACTCAGTAAGGCAGGTTGTATCTTTCCATTCCCTTGGTGGATTCTCCTCTTAGCCTCCCAAACACAGCTAACAGGCAAGGCTCACAGCCCGTAAATTGAGGCAAAACAGCTGAGCGTTGGGCCTCCTTTCCTCTCCTGCGGGACAGCTGAGCGTCGGCCTCCGGGCCTGCTCACGGGCCGCTCTTTGGCGCGCCCACCGAAGGGAAGAGGCAATGCAGAAGGGACAGTTTAACAGACTTGTGCAGCCCGCTTCTGTCTCCTGCTCCCAGCGCTGCCGCAAAGCGGCTGATCATCGGCCCAGCCGAAAGCCTCACTACAGGCTGGCAAAGACTGGAAAGGAATTTTTCGCTGCCGTGGAGCAGCCGGCGGCCAGCAGATTCGCCGCGGCCACCAAACAGCTGAGCGTCGGCTTTGAAGCCACTCTGACGCAGTTCTTTCGGCCCGATTACTGAGAGCCTCAGCCGGCCTAGGACAGCTGTTTTCAACCTCTCCTGCACTCAGTCGAGGGCCAACGACTGAGGGCCTCATCCCTCACTGACGGGCTGGAATTTTGGCACGCAAACAGCGGCCGCCATTTTGAATCTCAACGGTCTCACAGGGACGGCCCCATCAGCTGAATTAACAGCTATTGACTCAAGGCCATAGACCAGCGAAAAGAGTGTTAAACTAAAAGGCTGCTATTGAGAGGTTTTTTTCCAAAAATCTGGTCTAGGCTCTCAGGCCAAGCAGTCCACTCGCCTGTCTCAGCCGCAACCATTTTACAGGTGGCAGCCATTTTGTGACTGGACAAGGCGGCCATTACAGCCTTATTTAATTAAGGGCTACCATTGGCACGGCTAACCCAGATTCTGGTCCGGCATCTGCCCTTCCCAGGGCACTTCAAGTCCAGGCCTCAGTCAGGCAGACACTATTAGTGTGAGCTGGCACGCCTCTCAGCACTGCCGCCACCACCTAGGCTTCGTGTGCAGGGACAGTTCACTCAGGTGACAGCCGCCACCATAAGGAGAGGAGTGCGCAGGCACAGATCACTAAGGTGATAGCCGCCACAGTTCGGCCAAAGTGCGTGCCGGCACTTGTCGATTGAGGTCCAACTGCCACTGGGTGATACCCTTGGAGAAGATGCCCAGCCCAAGCGCCACAGTGCCTTGGGGGCATTGTCAGCCGCTTGGAGCCTTAAAGGGGGCGTAGGAGCGGTCAAGTGAATCGCAAGCCCCAGAGCTTTCGCTAGTCCTTAGCCTCTGCTGCATCATCAGCCTGGTGCTCTGCTCCTGCTCCTGATACACCAAGGCCACAGGCCACAGTTTACAATGGCTGACAGCGCAGTTCCTCAGTCTGCGCAGGGCGGACCCGGCACTCCCGTTTCAGGGAAACGCAAGTCCTCCAAACTGGAGGCAGCGGGGAAGATCAAGGCAAAGGCCAAGGCCAAGGCCATCTCTGCCAAGAGGAGCTCTAAAGCCGCTGAAAAGGAGGCTAGCAGGAGACATACTGCCCTCGAAAAGCAGTTCTCCAGGGCTCAGCAGCTAAATGAGGGGGATCAGGTACCCCTGGCCCCTCAGGAGAGCTCACTCGTTAACCCGCTGTTTGGCCCACCTGCTCCACCAGCTCAGCGGGCCTGGTCCCCGCAATGCCTACCAATACAGGGCGCTGCTCTGTTTACAGATTGTGGGTCAAGCCCCCAGGTATTGCCTTCCCCTGCCAGGGTTCAATCGGCACCTGAGGCCACATTCACACCCACAGTGGTGGGCCTTCGTCCCCCTGAGCCACAAGGGGTAGGCCCTGAGCAGCTCCAGACATTATTCGCCCAGGCGTATGCCCAGGGCATGGCCGCCTCCGTTTTACAAAATCCTAGACCGGAACTCACGGTCCCACTTCAAACACGGGAGGCAATCCCGGAATATCCGGAATCTGTATATTCCGACTCCTCCTCCCAGGGCTGGGACTCAGGTTCTGAGGAGTACGGATTGGCGGCATTCCAATTGTCTGAAGACGAGGAATCGGCTCCAGACCCCTCTCCCTTTGTTGGCCTTTTTGATCAGGGTCTGTTTAAGTCACTCCTGCTAAAGGCCACTACATCGGCCAATATTAGCCCAGAGCAGGAAGCACAGCCGGCTCCCTCCACGAGCCAGGACTCAAAGCCGCTCTTCTCCAAACCTACTGTTACGGAGAGACACATCCCTTGCCCCCCATTTTTTCTGGATACCATATGCAAACAATGGGGGAATCCGGGCACTCTCCCAGCACCTGGGGGAGCAGAAAGGAAACTATGCACTGTTGCCCCGGCCCTTTCGGATCTCCTGGAGGTCCCAAAAGTGGACGAATCAGTAACACCCATTCTTTCCTCATCCACCGTGCTAGGTGATTTGGCTGAGGCCTTAAGAGCGGAGGATAAGAAATCGGAATTCTCCTTGCACAGGTCTCACCTAGCATCGGCATGGTCAGTGAAGGCATCCACATCCACCTCTGTTTTTGCCAGGACATCCATCCTCTGGCTCAGGGAGCTCCAGGCCATGATCCCCCTGGACCAGGTTCGTGCACACCAGAATCTGGGTAAGTTAGTGACCACGGCCGAATACATGGCGGACACATCACTTCATGCTGCCAGGTTCTCATCAAGGTCCATAGCCACTAACATTGTGGCACATAGACTTTTATGGCTGAGACAATGGCGAGCAGACCTAAAATCCAAGTGGCTCCTGGCATCCGCTCCCTACAGGGACAGACACCTCTTTGGAGAGGCACTAGACCCTTATCTTGTTGAAAACAGAGACAAGCGCAAGGTGTTAGCCCACCTCAACAGGAGGCCGGACAGATGATCCACCCCATACCCGCGGAGGCCACCCTTCTGTCAGGGGTTGGGAACAGAGTGGGCTCCTTCGTCTTGTCCCTTTTTCCCTAGACCAGGCTGACAATCAGACCATCCAGCTTCCAGGCCTAGACAGCAGTTCCAAAACAAGCGGCCCTTTCGCGGAGTGGGGGGCCGTCCTTTTAGGAGAAACAAGTGACTCGAGGATGGACCTCCCCATTGGCGGCAAACGTTCCGCCTTTACGCAGGAATGGGAGGCCACCACCACAGACACCTGGGTGCTCAACGCCATCAGGTGAGGCCTTGTCCTGGAGTTCCTGTCCTGACCACAGGACCGCTTCATATCTTGCCCTACCCCAAGAAGCCCGGCCAAAATAAAACTCATGACCGAGGCTATTCACCACTTGTTGGAAATCAGGGCCATCGAGCTGGTGCCAGAGGGCCAAACACATCAGGGATTCTATTCCATCCTCTTCGTGGTCCCAAAGCCTTCAGAGGGGTGGAGAGCAATCCTCGATCTGAAGGAGCTAAACTCTCATCTGGTCTACAGGAGATTCAAGATGCAGACACTGCAGTCCATTCTGGCCAGCATCAGAAGGCACAATTTCCTCGCCTCCATCGACCTCACGGAGGCGTATCTCCATGTTCCCATCTTTCCCGACCATCGGAGGTTCCTCAGGTTCTGTTACGGGTCTCACCACTACCAGTACAGGGCCCTACCATTCGGACTATCGTTCGCTCCGAGGGTGTTCACAAAGATCCTGGCTGCACTGGTCGCCCACTTGAGACTGATCCCCGTCCAGGTCCAATGTTACCTGGACGACATCCTTATCCTGTCCTCCTCCCTACAGCAGGCCCGGTCGGACCTAAACTTAACCGTCCGGACCCTTCAGACCCACGGGTTTTCGGTCAACTTCCGGAAGAGCCTAAGAGAGCCCTCGAATCGCATCCTTCACCTAGGAGCGATTATAGACACCGACCTCTACATTGTCTACCTGTCCCCGGAACACCGGGACAGTATTTGTTCCCTGATCAGACAGGTACGAAGGGAGTGGACAGTCACATTGGCCTCACTTTCCCAACTACTGGGCAAGATGGTCTCTTGCATGGGAATAGTACCTTGGTCCAGGCTACACTTCAGAACCCTACAATGGTTCTTACTGCCCTACCAGAGGCAGGGCACCAGTGCATCCAACCAGAGGGTCAGGGTTACGTCCCGAGTCCTGGACTCCTTTCGGTGGTGGACATCCCCAGCTGTAGCCAGGGGCTCCTTATTCAAGGAACCGGACAGACTCATCTTAACAACTGACGCCAGTCTGTTCGGCTGGGGAGCGCACCTAGGTTCTCACCTAGCTCAGGGACGATGGTCACATGTGGACCTCACCCACAATATCAATTGGCTGGAGCTCAGAGCCATACATCTGGCACTGTTACGCTTCAGCGACAAGGCAGTGGGACAACATGTCCTAGTGCTCCTGGACAACGTGGCAGCAAAGGCCCACGTCAACCGGCAGGGGGGCACTTGGTCCAAGGCCCTTATGGCCGAGGCCCAGTCACTAGGTACTTGGGCAGAGACCAATCTCTCCTCCCTCAGAGCGGAGCACATACCGGGAGAGGCAAACCAGCAGGCGGACTCGCTGAGCCGGTCAACAGTGGACCACTCCGAGTGGAGCCTGCACCCCGACCTGTTCAGGGAAATCTCGGAGAGGTTCGGACTCCCGGTGTTGGACTTATTCGCCTCACCGGTGAATGCCCAACTCCCGAGGTTCTTCTCCAGGTTTCCGTCTCCTGGGGCAGAGCGGACAGACACGCTCCACAGCCCATGGCCCCAGGGTCTACTGTATGCCTTTCCCCCTCTCCCCCTGCTCCCAGCCCTAATCAGGAAGATACTACAAGAGCGGGCGGAGGTGATAGTGGTTGCTCCACATTGGCCGAGACGGCCGTGGTTTGCCGACCTCGTGGGTCTTTCCATCTCCCCACAGTGGAAGATTCCTCCAGAACAGGTAGCTCTCAGCCAGGGGCTCTACCGGACCCGGAACCACAGCACCTCCAATTAGCCGTCTGGCATTTGAACGGCAGCTCCTAGCCCGAGAGTTGTACTCTGTGGGCGTAATTTCCATGGTTCAGGCCTCCAGACGCCCTTCCACTAATAGAATATATGACTCCTCGTGGAAAAACCTCTGTGGTTGGTGCTCAAGGAACCACCTCGACCTCTCGGCTCTCACGATCCCGAATATCCTTGAGTATTTACTGGAGGGACTCAACAAGGGCTTGTCGCCCAATACAATCCATAGGCAGGTGGCAGCTCTATCCACTGTACTCACGTGTAGCACTTTGACACCCTTGGCCCAGGACCCAATTGTGCGGTCCTTTCTCAAGAGCGCAACCAACACCAAACCACCCGTGGTTCATCATTATCCCTCTTGGGATCTCCCGCGGGTCTTGCAGGCCCTAACCTCGTCACCGTTCGAGCCCATTAAGACCTGTTCATTGCAAATCTTGTCAATGAAGGTGGCCTTCCTTGTCGCCGTCATGTCTGCTAGATGCATTTCTGAACTGGCTGCTCTCTCGGTCAGAGAGGATCTATGCGTCTTTCACAGCGATAGAGTGGTCCTCCGGCTAGACCCTACCTTTATTCCCAAGGTGAATTCTCTGTTCCACAGGTCACAGGAGGTGGTCCTGCCGAACTTTTGTCCCCAGCCTTCTCACAGCCTAGAACGTCAGTGGCACACCTTGGACATTAGAAGGGCGTTGCGCCACTATATGAAAAGGACTTCGGCCTTTCGCAAATCAGAAACACTCTTTGTCTCATTCCAGCCTTCTTCCATGGGACGGAAGGTCTCATCCTCTACCGTAGGCAGATGGATCAGGGCTTGCATTGCCAGAGCGTATCAGTCTCAGTCTCTGTTGCTGCCAGGCCGCATTACCGCTCACTCTACCCGCAGTGCCACTACATCGGCAGCGTGGGCAACGCAAGCACCCATTGGGGATATTTGCAAGGCGGCGACCTGGTCCTCGCCTTCCCCATTTGTGAGACATTACAGGCTGGACAAATTCGCCTCAGCAGAGGCATCATTTGGCCGGAGAGTGTTCCAGCAAGTGGCATCATCCAGTGGGACACAGGTCCTGGCCGATTCCCTCCCATAGGGACAGGACAGCTTTGGTATGTCCCATTGGTGGATTCTCCATCTTCATGCTGGAGAAGGGGCGTTGTCTTACCTGAACGCCTTTTCTCAGCATGACGATGGAGAATCCACGCCCGTCCCCTTTTGGGCCTACCAGGCCCTGTGTCAGGGGCACAAGAGAGTCAACACACCACACTGTCGTCAGCAGCTTCGCCTTCGTCGTGTCTGAGAACATCAAGCCCAGCAGGAGGTGTATCAACTTTGACAGACTTAGTCTCATTGGGCAGGAAGATAATCTAAACCCATTGGTGGATTCTCCATCGTCATGCTGAGAAAAGGCGTTCAGGTAAGACAACACCCCATCTCACTGAGAAACGGAGGCTAGGGCCTCCCTGATAGACAATCCTGTCTGTCTGTCCCTAAAGGGGCTTCACGCAATCGCACTGGGAGATGGAGGCTAAGGCCTCCCTGGAAGACAATCCTGTCTGTCTCTCCCTAAAATGATCAGGCGCAGTGCTGGTCCCAGCGCTGTCTGGAAAATGGAAAAAATCCATGAATGGGTAAGAAAAGGATTAATCCTACCTGCTCTGGTAAAGTTAATTTGCTGGGAGCCCAACTAACACGTCTGTCATGGGCCAGACTGAGTCATGACTGGGAGGTCCAGCCCAGGAGAGGCGTGGCAAGTTTGACAGACTCAGTCTAATTGGGCAGGAAGACAGAGGTAACCCATTCGTGGATTCTCCATCTATCATGCTGGAGAAAGAGGTTGTAAGTTTACCTTTTCAGCTGCAGCTTCTATATTATGGAACACCCATGAATCTGGATGTCCCAACACTGCTGTTTTTTTTAACAAAACTTTGAAAATATTTGTTTTCCGATAATCATTTGATACAGATAGTGCATGTGGATTGGCACTGTTAGAATGTATTCAAGTTTTATTTCTAGATAGTTTATTTTTGTATTTGTGGCTGTTATGTAAACACTCCTGAAATAGGTAGAATGCAAGTTATTGTATAAAGAAACATCAGTAGTATGAAGTCATGGTGTATGGGAACATTCAGAATGAGGCCTGCATGTTCCCAACATTTGCTTTACTTGTGTCATGGTTCCGACAGACAGAGACAAATAAAGCAGAACTCCGAGGCTTGGAAATTCCTCAAAGAACATGTTTATTAGTTACAGAGTATCGGCACATCAAAAGTGAAACCAAGTCTGAAGACACACATAACAATTCCCCAATACAAAGTTAAGAAATCCCACCTCTAAAGCTATGCAAGCAACTATGTTCCCCAATACATCTTCTTGGCGGGCTTTGAACGAAACACCCAGCCAGCAGTCCCGGGAGAACCTGATGACCTTGGTTCCCATGGGACAAAAGATATTTTGACTAGCAAAACACCTGCCAATCCCCCCTCCCCCCTTCAATGTGTCAACCGAAAATGAATAGGGAAAATGGCCACAGCCATGCTCATTTTCAAAGTTGACACCTTGCTTAGTTCTACTTACATGTCTCAAGTAAACACTACATAAACCCTTCTTGATGTAAAATGGGTAGGAGATAGGTTTTTTAGGCTGTAAGGAATATATTACTTTGAAATACATTCACATATTGCAAATTTCATATTAATCTTTGAGAACATTTGGCTTACAGTACACATTTACCATCACTAGACACAATGATCAAAAAGATATAATTCATTTGTTTTTTAACAATGCATCTGAGATTTCCAAATATTTATGTATTTAGCACTAGTATATCTGGACTGCATAGACTAAAATATATTAAGGAATATTTATGGGATATTCTCCATAAATGAAATGATGAATCAGCCAGTGATTTTAAAAATGCTTTCTTGGAGTAAATTTTTATTATTAAATTTCTTTCTCTGATGCAGTCTTTAATGTTGTTTGTCACACTGAGCTTAGCCTTTTGTCTCATCTGGGTCTCTCCCTTCTTTACTTGACACATGCTGCTAAATGTGACGGGTCTCTTGCTGTGCAGTGTATCTATTCGGGGTTTTATGAGTGGAAAAGGCTGTTTGCCTTGTGGACCCCAGCAGAGGTAATAGGATATTTTTTTCCTGTCTTAGTTATTATCTCATTGGATTAGCACCTGTCTTTTTACTGTTCTACAGGCTATTTACATGGTCAGCTGATAAGTGATAGATAAGCTTATTACTAACCAAGTTCTCTTTTAAAAAGGGTTCTACTTGGTTAGAGACCACACAGAAAGTCAGTAGAGCATTCTTCTTTGCTGAAGCAATGGTCTTTTAATGCCAGAAACAAGGCTATCCTTTACAAGGTTTTATAGGAAAATTAAGGGTAGAAGTTGATGGAAGGAAAAATAATACAAGCTTGATAATGAATGATAAGCCGTAATATTTCTAACTACAAAGAAGCAATATTATGATGGTGGGAAATTGCTGGGGATGGGTGCAAACTAAAGGTTATTAGTTCATGGACAATAGGCATAAGTGCTCATAAATTGCTCCTATAGAGCAGAGGTACTTGAAGCATTGTAAGTTTTGCTAATACTGATAGAGACTGACTGCTGCGGCCAGATGGATTGGAATGTAATCATCTTCTGAATGATGCAAAGGTTCTCAGCTGAGAAATGATGTTTTAAATATGCATTGGAAAGAAAGATTTGGGAGCATTTTAAAAGAAAATACATTAACATTAATATATATTTAACAGTGGATTAAAATTAATTAATGCGAAGACAGGCGGATTTATAAGTGAATATTTATAGAGATGATAGATTCATATTTCCTCCATGTTGCAGACAAAGAGGGTTATACTTGACCTCATCAAGTTATAGATACATTTATATTTTGCCCTCTCTCTCTCAAATCAAATATTTTTTACAAATACCAGTACAATTAAAAATATTCAAAGAGTATCTAGTTAAAAATTCTACAATAAAATAATGACAAATAACAAATAAAATTTATGTTAAAATCATAATTTGATAGCCTATCTATCAGTTGCACGTAAACAAGAGCAAGGCCTAAGCTGTAATGTAATATTAATCCTTAAATTGTTAAATCCTACAGCTATTAGATACTAAAACACAATAGGGTGATAATATCAATAGATTGTGCATTAATGTTATAAAATGGTTTTAATGGATTATTCATGAATTTCCAGCAAATCTTTAGTGCTGCTGCTCAGAATCTAGCCAACTGCATTGTGACTATGATCCATTTGTCTTTAAGCAGCCACTGAAGATAAACAGTATCAGAATGACCAGGATACCTATTAATTATCGGGAAAATAAATTTCGTTTGAATGTCTCTATAAAAAGAGCAGCAAAGAAGGATATGTCTACAGGTTTCCACTTCTCCAGAACCACAGGGACAGAGTCTTTCAGCCAATGGTATCCCTTTATATTTGCCCTCCAGGACAGCTGAGGGGAGCACATAACATAGTGCAAGCAAAAAGGCTTTCTGATGATTTACTATGTCTAACTGGCTAAGAGATAAGCTGTTAGTATATCTAACAGAATCTGGAGTCAGAAACAGCAGAGCTTTCTCTAAATCTGCTTGCTTTTCTATGTCCTCTATAGTTTGTCTCAGGGTTTGTTTTGTTTTGCCTGGTCATAGTTCAACTTGAGTATTGAGGATGGAGAAAAGCCTAGTTTAGCAAGATTGGACTCAACAGCCTTGATCCATGAAGAGAATTTATCTTGGAGAATTAATGGTGCAAGACCTTGAGGAAAGAAATTAAGTTTTAGCCAAAGATTTAAGCAAGCTATACAGATTCTTACTTCAACTTTTATCAACCCTATCTCCAGGCATAGGAGTGCATTTGAAACACCACAAGCATTTGGAGAATTGCTCTAATGAATAGACCAGACAGAAAAAACAGAGTTGTACTGGAAGGGATCTTGGAAGTCTTCTAGTCCAACCCCCTGATCAAGCAGGAGACCCTATACCATTTTAGACAAATGGCTAGCCAGTCTTTTTTAAAAAGCCTCTAGTGATAGAACACCCACAACTTCGGAAGGCAAGCTGTTCCACTGATTGATTGTTGTTACTGTCGGGAAATTTTTCCTTACTTCTAGGGTGCTTCTCTCTTTGGTAATTTTCCATCCACTGCTTCTTCCTTATGGTGTTTTTGAAAAATAGGTTGATCCCCTCTTCTTTGTGGTAGCCCTTCAAATATTGGAATACTGCTACCATGTCTCCCCAAGTTCTTCTTTTCACTAAACTAGACAAACCGGGCCCCCTCAGAGGCTGGTTCAGAGGAGGAAGAGGAAGAGTTGGAATTGGGACCATCCGACAGGGAAGGCATGCCAGGGGCTGAGGACGATGCTGTCCTGGGCCCCTCAGGTATTGGGGGAGGTGGTCGACCAGACAGAGAGTTGTCTGCCTGCACAGACACAGGGGATGATCGGCTGCTGACTGTCAGTGGTGCTGATAGGCAGCCAATCACCTCTGATGAGGAACAGCTGCCTATTCCACTTGATCCAAGGACAAGGAGAGTGGAGCATAGGCAAGCCCAGAGAAGGGCAGCAAAGCTACTCAGGAAGAGGTTGCACCACCTCTCCTCAAAAGAAACATCTGGAGGGGAGTAACTTAAGGAGAAGCAGTAAGGAGTTAGTTTTTGCCAGGAAGAATTGTTTGCTTTGGCTTACATTCCCCTGGCTTTGACTCCTGTCTGTTGCTGTTTGGCTTGCTTCGCTTGGAAGATAGCTCTTCGCATTTTGTTTTGGACTTTGTCCTTCTCTTGTGGCCTAAGTTTGGCCTTTGCTTCACTGTACCTTTGGAACTTTTTTTCTGGGACCTGTTTCTTGTCCTGAGGACTGTCCTTTTATTGTGCATGGACCTTGCCTGGTGGATTGGACGTGGAACCCTGGATCTTGCCCTGTGAGCATCCTCCTATTCTGTGGGCTTCCTTTGTACTATAGGGGCTATTGTTCGGGGGACTGAAGGTGGCTGCCTTCAGGGTAGCGTGAGGGTGGTTGTTGGAGGGTTGTTGGCTGGAACATTGATTAAGAGAAATAAAGAACTCTCTAGAGGCCTGCCTTGCCTTGACCACCTGGGTCATAACAAACCCAATTCCTGCAACCATTCTTCATATGTTTTAGCCTCATGTGAAGTATTAGTACTTCATGTGAGGCTAAAATATATGAAGAACGGTTGCAGGAATTGGGTTTGTACTAATACTTCACGTGATCTGATTCTATCCCTTTGTTAATGCAACCTAGCACGGTGTTGGCTTTTTTGGCAGCATCGCACACTGCTGGCTCATATTTAAGTGAATGTCCACTAGGACTCCAAGATCCCTCTCACAGTTACTGCTACTGAGCCAGTTTTCACCTAATCTATACCTATACATTTGATTTTTCTTGACTAAGTGTAAAACTTTACTTTTCTATACGTTAAATTTTATTTGTTAGATTAGGACCAAGTTTGTTGAGATCTGGATCTTGAACCTATCTTCTGGATGTTGGCTATTCCTGACAGTTTAATTCATTGCAAATTTGATGAGTTCCTCTTCTATTCACTCATCTAAATAATTTATAAAGATATTGAAGAGTACTGGGCCTAAAACAGAACCTTGGGGTACCCCACTGCTTCCTTCCTTTCATGTAGATGTAGTTCCATTGAGGATTATACATTGATTTTGAGTTGTCAGCCAGTTATAAATCCATCTGGTGGTGATGCTGCCTATCCCACATTTTTCTATTTTGTGAAGAAGTAGGTTATGGTCTACTTTGTCAAATGCCTTACTGAAATCCAGGTATATTATGTCCAAATTAGTCACCTTGTCAAAGAATGAAATAAGATTTGTTTGTCATGATCTGCTTTTGACAAAACTATGTTGGCTTCTGGTTCTGATCTGTTGCTTGATTATCTTTTCCAGGATCTTCCCAGGTATTGATGTTAGGCTGATTGGTCTGCAGTTTCCTGGATCCCTTTCCCCCCCTTTTTTAAAGATGGGAACCACATCAGCTCTTTTCCAGTCTTCTAGTAGTCCCCAATGTTTCAGGACCTTTGAAAGATATAGTTCAATGGTTATGGGATCACATCTTCATTGGAATTGTGCTAGACTGGGCTTTTATAATCTCACTTTTCAAAGTATCCCAAGCTTCTTGGGTTGTTTTCCCTCTGAGGATTCTGATCTATGGAATCCTTCTCAAGCTCTTCTAAGTTTATTGAAATAAGCTCTCTTGAAGTCCAAGACACTAGTTTGAGTTTGCTCTATTCTTGAGTTGGCATAATGGTGAATTCTAATAATGCAGGGTCACTCCTTCCCAAGGTTCATGTTACTTCAATGCCTTCTATCATTTCATCTTTGTTGGCTGGCCACGGCGAGTTGGCCATGGCGAATTGGCAGCAGTGAGTTGGCCGCAGCAAGTTGGCCATGGTGAGTTGGTCCATTCCAGCCTGTAGTATACACCTATGGCAATGTCATTCTTTTTTCTTTTTATACTGACCCAAATACATTCAAGATGGTTTTCATCATTGTTGTGCTATATCTATGTAGAGATATAGTTATTTCTTTTATATAGCACAACTCCACCTCCTTTTCTATTAGGTCTGTTTCTTTTAAACAATTTAAATCCCTCTAGTTTTATATTCCATCCATTCACTCAAATGATATCATCACTGATATCTTTTAGTTATTTGACTGAATCTGTGAAAGCTCATATTATCCAAGGTGCTTAGCACTATTATACTGTGTTATTATATTATTTGGTTTGTGTTTTTTATTGATCTGGAAGTTTTCCTGCATTATTCTATATTTTATTTTTCATATCTCACCGTAAGATATGTGGTTTGATTTTGGAGCTGTACAAATAAAATAATTGAATATAATTCTGTATTAGCAATTTCAAATTGTATCTAATCTAATTTTCCTACACACAGACATAGACACAGATACACATATAAACTGTGAATGCAAATTTAAATATTTCTTACTTAAAATAAAGGTGGATATTTTTTTTGTATGATAGATTATATTATGTATACGGATGTTAAGAAATGTTTTAATAAATCAAATCGTCTTGCTTCCCCATCATAGATTCTTAGTGTAAATTCCAATAATCTTCCCTACCTATATTCTCCAGATGCATGGGGATAGTATTCTCCCAATATCTTAGCTAGCTTATTATTTTGGCTGGGAATTCAGGGATCCACAATCCCACAAATGGCAAATTGGGAAAGCTCATCTAACATGCTTATGCTATTCTGGCAGTCATACTGTTTCATTTAATTAGTAGAAAGTATTTTTTTGAAACATGAAAAGACTCCAGTGCTGTTACTTATTACCAGTTTTTGTTAGTTCTAAGAGGAGACTTGTTTCAAGAGAACAACAGTTCTAACATAATTCTCAGAATGTGAGTGGCCCAAAGTTACCCAGTTGGCTTTCATGGTTAAGACAGGAACTCATGGTCTCCTGATTTCTAGTTTGTGCCTTAACCAGACATGTTAAACTCAAGGCCCACGGGCTGGATCCGGCCTGCAATGGGCCCAGATCTGGCCCGTAGGGCCACCCTGGAAAAGGCAAGGGACCAGGCCCTGTGGCCCCCAGCCAGCCTGACCAGGCACCCAGGCGCCCCCCTGGGTGCATGCACAGGAGGTGGTGAGCATGTGAGGCCCGGGGGTGCCCAGCAGCAGTCACAGCCCACTGGCCCCTCTGCCGCCTGTTGGCCTGCGCACCCTGGGATCCTGCAGCCCACACAGCTCAGGTGGGTCTGATCGCCGCGGCCACTGGGCTGGCCCTCCAAGTGGCAAGTGGAGGCAGAGGTGTGTAAGGGAAGGCACGCAATCCAGCCCACTGGATGTGCTGGGCAGCCAGGTGGCCGCCCCGTCCAACTACAGTAGGCATGGGCAAGGAAAGATGGACGGTGGGCCCAAGTGCTGTGTCCACTGGGCCGGTCCTCCAAGTGGTAGGTGGAGGCAGAGGTGCGGGGAAGAAGGCATGCAATCTGGCTTACTGGATGTGCTGGGCAGCCGCCCTGCTCAGCCACAGGCAAGCAAAGACAGAGGTGTGTGGGTGGGTGTGAGCACCGCGGCTGCTAGGCCAGCTCTCCAAGCGGCAGGCGGAGGCAGACATGGGGGAAGGCACATGACCTGGCCTGCTGGATGCGCTGGTTGGCCACCACACCCCCAATGGCCCCAGCAAATGGGCAGGTCAGGGAGCCCCCCCATCCCCAAGAGGCAGCCGGGACTCCCCTCCCCACTCAGCCTAAGCCCAGCCCCAGAGCTGCCCCAAGTGTAGCTGGGCGCCCCCCGTGAAGAGGTGTTGCCAGATTGTGGGATCCTGGCACCCCTGGAGCTCAAGGCCTGGGCTAGGCTTCCCCCCTTTGTTGCCCAGGACCCCAGGCAGCCTGTGCCACATCTACGGGTCCCCCCGTAGCCCGGGAGGGAAGGCAAGGCTCCTCCAGTGGACCAGGCCCCAGTGCCTGCTCCGGTCCCATCCCCTCTTCCAGAGACCTCTGGATCCCCCCACAGCCCCATCCGGCCCCCCACAGGTCTCTCCGATGTGAGCAACATTGCCACCTGGCCATGCCTATCCAGACAGCCACGCCCACTCTGTCACACCTACCTGCCCCCCGAGGGTAACCATAATGCTGATGTGGCCCTCAATGAAATCAAGTTTGACACCCCTGAGTGAGACCAAACTGACTCTTGGTCCAGAAAACACCATTCTCCAGCATGAGATGGAGAATCCACCAATGGGTTTAGACTATCTTCCTGCCCAATAAGACTAAGTCTGTCAGAGTTAATACGCCTCCTGCTGGGCTGATGCTCCCCAGACACGACTTAGTCTTCAGCCCAAACAGGACGCGTGTTGACTCTGAAGGCAGGTTGTATCATATCCATTGGTGAATTCTCCTCCTAGCATCCCAAAAAAAGCAAAAATACTCTCAGCCCGTAAATCGCCGATAAAACAGCTGAGCGTCGGGCTTTCCTTCTCTCTCCCGCTGAACAGCTGAGCGGCGGCCTCCGGGCCTGCTCGCGGGCCGATCGGCGCGCCCGCCGAAGAGAGAAGATTCAAACTTGAGCGGAGGCTGCAGGGGGGAGCAGAAGGGCACAGCCTAGGCTCGCGCAGCCCGCTCGTTGTTTCCCGGATCCCAGCGCTGCCGCAAAGCAGCTGGTTATCGCCCCGGCCGGAGGGCAGAGACTTAATTTCTCGCTGCCTGGGAGCAGCCGGCGGCGGGCAGATTCGCCGCGGCCGCCAAACAGCTGAGCGTCGGCTTGGAGCCACGCTCTTACGAATCCTTCAGCCCGAGCATTGGAAAGGCACAAGGCCCTGGGAGCCTCAGCCGGGCCAGGAAAAAAGCTGTTTCTTGCACCTCTCCTGCACACAGTCCAGAGCCACGATCTGACAGCTCTAACGGACTGGAGTTTTGGTGCGCAAACAGCGGCCGCCATTTTGAGACGCATCGGCCTCACAGGGAAGGCCCAGTAACTGTCAGCCTTTGATTCAGGGCCACAGACAGGCCAAAAGCCTGCAAAAATAATAGGACTGCTATTGGGACTTGGGTCCAAAAATCTGGTTAGGCCCTCACGTCAGGCAAGCCACTACACTGTCTCAGCCGCAGTCAATCTACAGCCATTTGGTGTCTGGACAGGGCGGCCATTACAGCCCAGTTAATTAGGGCCTCCACTGGCACGGCTAACCCAGATTCTGGTCGGCATCCGCCTTCCCAGGGCATCCCAAGTCCAAGCCTCAGTCAGGCAGACACTATTAGCGTGAGTTGGCACGCCTCTTGGCACCGCCGCCACCACCTAGGCTTCGTGTGCAGGCACAGTTCACTCTGGTGACAGCCGCCACCATAAGGAGAGGAGTGTGCAGGCACAGATCACTGAGGTGATAGCCGCCACTGATCGGCCAAAGTGCGTGCCGGCACTCGCCGATTGCGGTTCAACCGCTACTGAGGGATATCTTGCAAGACGCCCAGCCGCGCGCCACAGCGCCTTGGGGGGCATTGTCAGCCGCTTGGAGCCTTGAACGGGGGCGTAAGGGCGCTTAGGTGATCACAGCCCCGGAGCCTTGACGGCACGTCAGCCTCTGTTGCACCATTAACCTGGTGCTCGGCTCCTGCTCCTGATACACCAAGGCCACTGGCCACAGGCTATAATGGCTGACAGCGCAGTTCCTCAGTCTGCGCAGGGCGCACCCGGCACTCCCGCTTCAAGCAAACGCAGGTCCTCCAAGCAGGAGGCAGCGGGAAAGATCAGGGCCAAGGCCAAGGCCAAGGCCATCTCTGCTAAGCGGACCTCTAAGGCTGCTGAAAAGGAGGCTAGCAGGAGACATACTGCACTTGAGAAGCAGTTCTCCAGAGCTCAGCAGCTAAATGAGGGGGAACAGGTACCCCTGGCCCCTCAGGAGAGCTCACTTGCTATCCCGCTGTTTGGCCCAGGGGCCCGAACAGCTCCAGGCGTTACTCGCCCAGGCATATGCCCAGGGCATGGCCGCCTCCTCCTTGCAGAACCCTAGACCGGGGGCCACAGTTCCACTGCAATCACAGGAGGCAATGCCGGAGTATCCGGAGTCGGTTTATTCCGACTACTCCCCCCAAGATCGGGACTCAGGCTCCGAGGAATATGGGTCGGCGGGCTTCCAATTGTCGGAAGACGAGGAGTCGGCACCAGACCCCTCTCCTTTCGTTGGCCTTTTTGACCTGAGTCTGTTTAAATCGCTCCTGCTCAAGGCCACCACATCGGCTAACATTAGCCCAGAGCAGGATGCACAGCCGTCTCCCTCCACGAGCCAAGACCCAAAGCCGCTCTTCTCCGAACCTACGGTTACGGAGAGGCACATCCCTTGCCCCCCATTTTTTCTAGAGACCATCCGCAAACAATGGGGGAATCCAGGCACTCTCCCAGCACCAGGGGGAGCAGAGCGGAAACTGTGTACTGTTGCCCCGGTCCTGTCGGACCTCCTGGAGGTCCCAAAGGTGGACGCATCTCTAACTCCCATTCTTTCCTCCTCCACCGTGCCAGGTGATATGGCTGAGGCCTTGAGGGCGGAGGATAAGAAATCTGAATTCTCCTTGCGTAGGTCTCACCTAGCATCGGCATGGTCAGTGAAGGCGTCCACATCCACCTCCTTTTTCGCCAGGACATCCATCCTCTGGCTTAGGGAGCTCCAGGCCATGACCCCCCCGGACCAGGTTCGTGCACACCAGAATCTGGGTAAGTTGATAGCCGCGGCCGAGTACATGGCGGACACTTCACTTCATGCCGCCAGGTTCTCATCGAGATCCATAGCCGCTAACATTGCGGCACGCAGACTTCTGTGGCTGAGACAATGGCGAGCGGATCTAAAATCCAAGTGGCGCCTGGCATCCGCTCCCTACAGGGACGGACACCTCTTTGGAGTGGCACTAGATCCTTACCTCGTTGAAGGTAGGGACAAGCGCAAGGTGTTGTCCCACCTCAGCAGAAAGCCGGACAGACAATCCGCTCCATACCCGCGGAGGCCATCTTTCCGCCAGGGCTCGGGGACAGAGTGGTCTCCTTCGTCTCGCCCCTTTTCCCCCAGACCTGGACGACAGCCGGACCGTCCAGCTCCCAGACCTAGACAGCAGTTCCACAACAAGCGGCCCTTTCGAGGCGCGGGAGGCCGTCCCTTTCGAAGAAATAAATGACTTGAGGGCGGACCTCCCCATTGGGGGCAGACTTTCCGCATTTGCGCAGGAATGGGAAGCCACTATCACGGACACCTGGGTGCTCAACACCGTCAGGCGGGGCCTTGTCCTAGAGTTCCAGTCCCGGCCACGGGACCGCTTCATCTCTTGTCCTATGCCAAGAAAGCCAGCCAAGTTGGAGCTTCTGACCGAGGCCATCCACCATTTGCTGGTAATCAGGGCCATCGAGCCGGTGCCGGCTGGCCAGACACATCGGGGATTCTATTCCATCCTCTTCGTGGTCCCAAAGCCTTCGGGGGGATGGAGAGCAATCCTCGATCTGAAAGGACTAAACTCGCATCTTGTCTACAAAAGATTCAAGATGCAGACACTAAGGTCCATTCTGGCCAGCATCAGAAGGCACGATTACCTCACTTCCATCGACCTCACAGAGGCGTATCTCCATGTCCCCATCTTTCCCGACCATCGGAGATTCCTCAGGTTCTGTTCCGGGTCCCACCACTACCAGTTCAGGGCCCTACCATTCGGACTATCGTTCGCTCCGAGGGTCTTCACAAAGATCCTGGCTGCACTGGTCGCCCACTTGAGATTGATCCCAATCCGGGTTCAATGTTACCTGGATGATATTCTCATACTGTCCTCCTCCCTTCAGCAGGCCCGATCAGACATAACCTTAACTGTCCGAACCCTTCAGACCCACGGCTTTTCAGTCAACTTCCAGAAGAGCCTAACAGAGCCCTCGCATCGCATCCTTCACCTGGGAGCGACTATAGACACCGAGCTCTGCATGGTCTACCTGTCCCCGGAACGCCGGGACAGTATTTGTTCCCTGATCAGACGGGTACGAAGGGGGCGGACAGTCACATTGGCCTTACTTTCCCAACTACTGGGCAAGATGGTCTCTTGCATGGGGATAGTACCTTGGTCCAGGCTACACTTCAGAACCCTCCAATGGTTCTTGCTACCCTACCAGAGGCAGGGCACCAGTGCATCCAATCTGAGGGTCAGGGTTACTTCCCAACTTTTGGACTCCTTCCGGTGGTGGATATCCCCAGCTATAACCAGGGGATCCTTATTCAAGGAACCGGACAGGCTCATCCTAACTACAGATGCCAGTCTGTTCGGTTGGGGAGCGCACCTAGGTTCTCACCTAGCACAGGGACGATGGGCACAGGCAGATCTCAGCCACAACATCAATTGGCTGGAGCTCAGGGCCATACATCTGGCGCTGTTACGCTTCAGCAACAAGGTGGCGGGACAACATGTCCTAGTGCTCACAGACAATGTGGCAGCAAAGGCCCATGTCAACAGACAGGGGGGCACCCGATCCAAGAGCCTTATGGCCGAGGCTCAGTCACTCGGTACTTGGGCAGAGACCAATCTCTCCTCCCTCAGGGCGGAGCACATATCGGGAGCAGCAAACCAACAGGCGGACTCACTGAGCCGGTCGACAGTGGACCACTCAGAGTGGCGCCTGCATCCCGACCTGTTTGGAGAAATCTCGGAGAGGTTCGGACTCCCGGTGTTGGACTTATTCGCCTCACCGGCGAATACGCAGCTCCCGAGGTTCTTCTCCAGGTTCCAGTCTCCAGGGGCGGAGCGGACGGACGCGCTCTGCAGCCCATGGCCCCAGGGGCTATTGTATGCCTTTCCCCCTCTCCCCCTGCTCCCGGCCCTAATCAGGAAGGTACTACTGGAGCGGGCGGAGGTAATAGTGGTGGCGCCACATTGGCCACGGCGACCGTGGTTTGCCGACCTAGTGGATCTTTCCATCTCCCCACAGTGGCAGATCCCTCCAGGACAGGTAGCTCTCAGCCAGGGGGCTCTACGGCACCCGGACCCACAGCGCCTCCAATTAGCCGTCTGGCATTTGAAAGGCAGTACCTAGCCCGAGAGTCGTGTTCTGCGGGTGTAATTGCCATGATTCAGGCCTCCAGACGCCCCTCCACTAACAGAATTTACGACTCCTCGTGGAAAAACTTCTGTGCTTGGTGCTCAAGGAATCACCTCGACCTATCGGCTGTCACGATATCGAGTATCCTGGAGTATTTGCTCGAGGGACTCAACAAGGGCCTATCGCCCAATACCATCCGCCGGCAACTGGCGGCGTTATCCACAATGCTCACGTGTGACACGCTGACGCCCTTGGCTCAGCACCCCCTGGTGAGGTCATTTATCAAGGGCGCAATTAACACCAGGCCGCCCGTGGTTCATCGTTATCCCTCTTGGGACCTCCCACGGGTCTTGCAATCCCTCACTTCGTCACCGTTCGAGCCCATTAAAAACAGCTCTTTACAGTTCTTGTCAATGAAGGTGGCCTTTCTCGTTGCGGTCACATCGGCCAGACGCATCTCTGAACTAGCGGCCCTCTCGGTCAGAGAGGACCTATGCGTCTTTCACAGTGATAGGGTGGTCCTTCGACTGGATCCGACCTTTGTTCCAAAGGTGAACTCCTTGTTCCATAGGTCACAGGAGGTGGTCCTACCAGACTTTTGTCCCCGGCCGTCTCACGGCCTAGAACGTCAGTGGCACACATTGGACGTTAGAAGGGCGTTGAGCCACTATATCAAAAGGACTTCAGCCTTCCGCAAATCGGAAGCGCTCTTTGTCTCATTCCAGCCTTCTTCCATGGGAGGGAAGGTCTCATCCTCTACAATAGGCAGGTGGATCAGGGCTTGCATTACCAGAGCGTATCAGTCCCAGTCTCTGTCACTGCCAGGACGCATCACCGGTCATTCTACCCGCAGTGCCTCTACATTGGCGGCGTGGGCAACGCAAGCACCCATTGGGGACATTTGCAGGGCGGCGACCTGGTCCTCGCCTACCCCGTTTGTGAGGCATTACAGGCTGGACAAATTCGCCTCGGCAGACGCATCCTTTGGCCGGAGGGTGCTCCAGCAGGTGGCGTCATCCAGTGGGACACAGGTCCTGGCCGATTCCCTCCCATAGGGACAGGACTGCTTTGGTATGTCCCATTGGTGGATTCTCCATCTCATGCTGGAGAAGGGGCGTTGTCTTATCTGAACGCCTTTTCTCAGCATGACGATGGAGAATCCACGCCCGTCCCCATCTAGGCCTACCAGGCCCTGTGTCAGGGGCACAAGAGAGTCAACACATCACACTGTCGTCAGCAGCTTCGCCTTCGTCGTGTCTGGGGAGCATCAGCCCAGCAGGAGGCATATTAACTCTGACAGACTTAGTCTTATTGGGCAGGAAGATAGTCTAAACCCATTGGTGGATTCTCCATCGTCATGCTGAGAAAAGGCGTTCAGGTAAGACAACGCCCCTTCTGGTCTTATATTGGCAAGTCAACTGGAGCAGGTTGTTATTTTGCTGTTTGCCAATGGAAAAGAAGCATATTATATTTTCAGATGGCAAGATAGCATATCTCTACACATTTTCTGGACATAGGTTTGGATGACCCATGCATGGTGCTTACTGATGGTATAAAGAGGCATTCCTGCAGCAGCTGCATCACTAAATTAGAGGCTGGATTTCTTTAAGACTTCAACAATTTCCATTCAATCAGTGATCTGCAAAATCAGAACAATGAAGTTTCCTTGAAACTTCATTTTATTTCTATACATGCCTAGCTATGCTTCTGTATTCATTACAGAATTATTCTGTATTTGAGGAAAACAACAACATGAGGAAAACAACAACAACATAGGTACTGCATAAAATAGCAAGAGAACACATACTTGAATAATAAAATGTAAATCAGTGTCAAGGTTACTACTATGATAGGAATGGTTTGCTTTTGTATTTTTTTTTATCTTGGGAAATACCAAACGACCAGTTTTCTGCATTTGGGAGGATTTGGTGATTGTTTTTCATTTTTTAAACATTCTTTTGAATGTTTCTTTTCTGCATTTGGGAGGATTTGGTGTTTTCTTTTCATTCTTTAAACATTCTTTTTGAATTCTTTTCAAACTGAATATGCAACAATTTAATATTAGTGAGTCGAAAGAGTAACTATTATCTGTCTTTAGTGCTATTAAAATTCTTTACAATACAGTTTCTACATGTGCTTGTGCACACCTGTGTATCAAGGCAAGAAAAAAAAAATCTCAATGGCAATAGCTATACAGGGATGATTACTTAGTCCAGTGGTGGCGAACCTATGGCATGGGTGCCAGAGGCGGCACTCAGAGCCCTCTCTGTGGGCACGCGCGCCATCGCCCCAGTCCTAGGCCTTCAGCTGGGTTTTATAAAACCTTTTCGCTTTAGGCCTCCGCCGCCGTGTGCAAAAAAAAAAAAAGGTTCAATCAGTCAATTTCAACTTCTCGCGAGAAAAAAAAGATCTTGCAAAGTTGAAATTGATTGATTGAACTTTTTAGTCCCACCCAGTCTGCTGTTACCACCGCAGCCACGCCCACCCAATTGGCCACACCCAGCCAATGGGCCACACCCAGCCAATGGGCCACACCCACCTGGCACTCGACGATGCATAAGTGGGTTTTGGATTGCAATTTGGGCACTCAGTCTCTAAAAGGTTCGCCATCACTGACTTTAGTCAATGGATTGTCATAACTCACTAGTCCTAAGAGAGTGTTTGTTTCTTAGTTTCATCAATGAGATAAGCTATATTGAATATTGCAGTTGGCAAAGCAGTCAAGTTTATATTTGCATTTAGTAATATAGCTGCAAATACGTTTATTATTCCTTGAGAGAATAAACGCATGTAATTATATTAGCAAAGGAAAGAATCATAGGCTGCAAAGCATTCTAGAGTACCACTCAATATTTTAATGATCAACTGGCCGATTTCTTATTTTAATATAGTTTAATAATATTTTTTAAAAAATATCAGATGCATAGTGGTGATTTTGCACTTTTGTTATTGCAGAAAAAATATAAGGCAATATGATAAATAATAATAATATCTACAATGTCATGATTGAGTTGCCAAAATCATACATTGGAAGCCTTGCCAGAAGTTTGGGTTCAAATGCAGCAAAAATTACTGGGAACACCAAATTGATAAAGTTCTTGAAAATGAGCAAGTCAAGATCCTGTGGGACTTTCGGATCCAAACAGACAGATCTCTGGCCCACAACATGCCTGACATCACTATTGAGGAAAAGAAAAAAGTCTGTTGATATTGCAATACCAGGTGATGCATGAATCGAAGAGAGACAGCTAGAAAAAATAACAAAATATTGTGATTTGCAAATTTAAATTGAGCAACTATGGAGGAAGAAGTCAATGGTTGTACCAATAGTAATACCCAAGGGGCTGCCTAGATACATCAAAATTTTGAACTTATTAGACCTGAATATCCTGACTTTACAAAAAACACCCTACTCGGAACTGCCTATATACTCAAATGCTACCTTAATAGCTCTTAGGTCCTTGGTTAGGACTTGAACTGTTAAATTTTTACCAATCCCAGACTGTGAATTGAATTGAAGATTAACCATAATAATAATAATAAAGTACAGTGATACACAAAGCTTTATTTAAAACTTATTCAGGCTGTTAAAATAGATACAACTAAACAATTCTGAAATATTAAAATGGAAGATTTTCAAATGCAGTGACTCAGAATAATTTGTCATATTGTCTAATATGATTACAATATACTGTATAGTAGATATGGACTTTTGGTCACAGATAATCCTAGAGCTGATACTTTACGAGAAGCTAATCAAATGTGCACGCTTGATGGTCTTAACATTCCATCCTCTTAACTATGGAATTTTTAGCAGCTTTACTTTACAAATACAATTTCCTTTTGTTTAAACATCTATCTAAGTTGCTCAAAATATGTCCACAAATCAGCTCCTTTAATTTTTCCACCTCTCAACCCAAAATATATAAAGATTTCTGTCTTTCTATTGTTCAGAGTCCCTCTTTCTTGCAAAGCAGATACCCAATGATCATTGAATAATGTCTGATCATTTCTCCTCAGTGTTGTTCTCCTTTCTTTAGCGAAAATTCCCAAGTTGCAGCATTCAAATGGGCAGCATTCAAATTAAATAAATACCTAGTCCTGTGAAATTCAGAACCCGGATGGAAAAGAGAATGGCTTATGTAGCTGTAGAAAAGCAACATAGGTTGTTTCCAGTGGCTTATTCAATGTCCTTCCATCAATTCTATTGGAGGATTGCTATAAAAAGACCTCTTTTACTGGATAAATGTATCTGTGTTCTGACTGGGATATGAAGTTGTTCATGAAGACCTCCCAGTTACCAATCCTAAGTGGTTTCTTGGTTTTCTGAAAGATTGTGGAAGAGAACCCAAAGTACAAATGACTGTGCACTAGTAACAGTTCATGTTCAAGCCTACAAATAAATTTATTTATTTATTTATTTATTTATTTATTTATTTATTTATTTATTTATTTATTTATTTATTTATTTATTTATTTATTCATTCATTCATTCATTCATTCATTCATTCATTCATTCATTTCAATTTCTATAGCCTCCCAACTCAACCAAGTAACTCTGGGTGACTTACAATTCTAAAATTATAAAGCAATGAAAAACAATAAAACAGTAGTGTTAAGAGTGACAGTTTTTCTCTGTACTTACTGTATTTACAGATTCTTGCTTAGTGGTCAGGCTCACAATAAAGGGGACATTTTTAAGGAAAGAGTAGGACAAAGTACCAGATGATTTTGCAGGCCATCTTTATTTGCTTTGGGTGAAATACCAGCTGGACAGAGTCCACTGTGGTGAGCAAGGTGTTAATTTAAGTGTGTTAATTTAACCAAAGGAAATGGGTTCTTTTCAGTTTGAACTTTCTACCTATGCAGTTGATCTATGTTCAACCCAGTTCCTAGGCAACATAAGGTGGAACATAAACAGATGGATTAGGAACATAGTTAATACAAGTATATCTCTGAAGAAAGATGGAATTTCACCTCCTTTTTGAAAGTCTGCCCTCTCTTAAAAAATCACTTGATTTGTCACTTTTGATCACCTTTATCCAGGCTTTAGCCCTTTCTTTTTTAGGGAAGTTTAGTAAGAAAATGGTACACAGCCAACCATACAGAGTCCTAAAAGCGGTGCTTTTTTTTGTCATAGAACGCACCGGAATGGAGTCCGGCACCTTTTTTTGACAGATTTTCCCAAGTTTTAAAAGTCACTTTTGAAAATTTGATGTTTGGTCCATGTGGACTTGAATTGCCCTGTCGACCGTAGCAGGTCGGCGACAAAATCATTAAAACGATGCATGTGGGCTGCTTGTGTGTTGAGTCCGATGCATGCGTACTTCATCCGCACTGGTTGTGATGGCGCTGCTCGGCTTGTGGCACTGCTCGGCTTGTGATTGGTCGTGTGGTTGTGTGCTGAGTGCTTACTGCGGGTGGCGACCTTTATGTTTCATTACGCAACTGACGTGTGTGGGTGAGTGTACAGTGATTGACTACGTGCAAAAGGTAAATAATTTATTTTAAAAAATCGTTGGTGAATTGAAAATCTTGTTTTAATTTTTAGTGTAAAAGTGTGGCCCCAAATTTAAAAATGAAAAAAAAAAATTACTTCTCAACTACCAGTCCTGCTAAGAACTGAATATGTAATTTTTTAAATAAAAGATTAACAAGATGTGAGTTCCGGCATCTTTTTTCTTACAAAAAAAGCACTGCCTAAAAGTATGGATTAAATAGACCCCTTCCAGTCAGGATACCAGCCTAGTTATGGGAAAGACATGACACTAACTGCTTTGATAACTAATCTTCAGGACCTAGATGGGGAATGTATACCTCTCAATTTTAGTAGACTTCTCAGTGGTATTTGATACATTAAGCAGTGTATCTTTTGCAAGGATTAAATGTTGAAAGCATTGTAATTGCAATGTGACCTAAGCGACAATCCTTTATAGTTTAGAGAACATGCTTCCCTTGGAAATATTTAGCTCTATTTGTTCTTGCATTTCACAAACTTGTAAAACCTATTTTATTCTAATACTGTATATCTTTGGCTCCAGTTCACTGTGTCCATCATAGTTAATTTTTTAATTACTATTATATGCTGTTCTGTGGTGCTTTGGAGTCTCTTTGGATTGGGACAGGCCACTAATATTGTGAAATAAATACACAAATATAGTACTTCAGTATTATATGTTTTGTCATGATATTCATCAGAATAGAGTTTTATTTATTTTATACTCGTGGATTAAGCAGATCCACTGAATTTTAAACTTTCTTGCAACTCTCAGATCAAGATGCAAACATGTCAAATATTTTTTTCTAAGTTTAGGTCAGTAGTTTACAGCATATAAAAAGTTCATAAATAAAAATAATTTATTAAAGTAAGAAAAGTTTATGCAACAAGCAATGAGGGGAAAGACAAATAAGTAAAATGATAATGCTGGAATATTTTATAATTATGTATACTTTAGTGAGCCTGGTTTATTTTTTTCTTTCCATTTTAATATGTATTTCTTGTATTTAAACTGAGCTGCATATATTATAATTTTTTGGTTGTTTTTTTGTTTTGTTTTTGATATGAAGTGACTCTATAGCCCATTTAATAACACAACTTCCATCATTCTTTACCACTAGTTGTTATGGCTAGAACTAATGTGAATTCAAGTTTAACCAAGCCTGCAATACCCTTGAACAAATACCACAGTAAACATCCTTAATTTATAAAATAGCTAGATATGTGTAAAGCTAAATTGAGGAGCCTATAGTTCAGTGATACATGTATTGTGTAGAAGGTCACAGATTAAATCCATAGAATCTTCAGATTAGAAAAAGTCTTTCTTTGAAACATGAATAGTTGCTTTTGGTGTTACATTCATGCTTTGATTCAGTGTGAAATAAAGTTCTGTGTTTCTCAGTATTGTTTTGCAAGGAAACGTTAAAACAGATAATTGCTATTCACTTTGCAATACCTCCCCCCTCCTCCCTCCGTTTGGGGAAAAATAAATCTGGACAGTTGATTGTGTTTTGTTGTTTTTGGCTGTTTATTTGAAGAAATGAAGTTGAATACTTTGGAAATAGTGGGAGTTATGTTTTAAAATGCAAATCAGAATGGAGCAAGCTTTTTAAAAAGGCCAATGAGTTAATTGAAAAGTGGTGCTTAGACTTTCATGTGCCAAGGTGGCATAAATCTAAACCAAAGGTGACAAGCATACAATGATTACATTTCTTCCCTATTGGTGTATCCTGCATCTGAACTATTTATTAACTGGAATGTGAATGGGCAATGAATGGCCAATTTATTTGTTACACTGAGAGATGTATTACAACTGCCTTAAGCATTGATTTCTTTCTTTCTCCTATTCTTGGGTGGAATATATACACATAGAGTAGCAATAATATGGTGCTTCCTTATCAGATCTTGGATATTTCCTGAGACTGTCTGCAACCATTAACCCAACATATTATCTGACTTTAGTGATTAGTACAGGGCATATCAAATTGTATTGATGGCCAGTCTTTGGTAAGAATAGTGAGCTGAATTATTGGAAGGTAGATCTTGCTGACTTTGTGATACAAATGATAATATTATGCCAAGACTGGGAAATTGCTAATTTGTCATTTCTTTCATGGGGTAGTCAATGATGTGATACTAATGAATGAGGCTCATAACTGCATAATATGGAATTGGAATTTTCTGGGTATGTGTGATTTGGGGAAAATGATCTTTTCCCTTTTGTTCATGAAGACTACCTTTACAGAATGAGATAAAGGAAGTGACCCTGCATTGGCTATACAGTGTCACTTTTACATGCTTCTCTATCTGAAAAAAACCCTAATTCCATGTATTTTAAGACCGGATTGAGTTACATAGGTGACATTTAATCAAACTAAACTTCTGAATAATCTCACTTTGACCCATCCCAAGTAACATCTTGTAAATCTCAAAGTATATATATGTCAAAACATGTGACAGAATCTAGTTGATCTTGGCTGATCTTTAAAAAATTGACTATATTGAACTTTGGTGTAGGACCAGAAAGAAATGTAGTGTAGTACATTAGCTTGGAAAGTTAAAATATTAATCTGAAGAAACAGTGGAATTCCATTTCTGTGCTGTTGCTAAGAAAACTCTATGCAGTCAGAGTTGAGTTTGACAAGAGACTTCACAATACATATTTATCTTCATATTCTATCATTTGTAAGGGAGATTGATATACTACTACACGTATGTGGTATAACCTTTAAAAGTGGCATCCTTGAGTTGTTATGTGAAATGATGTTGTTTATTCAGCCATCTCAGGATTCTGTCAGCTTCCCCTTCTGCATATGAAATATGAGTTAATGCATATTTGTAGGCAGAATTCACTTTTTTCTTAAAAGCAGGTTCTTATAATTTATAAAATATAACATATACATATTATATATGTTTATATTTTACTTGGTGATGCATTATTTTTGAGATGATTTTTGTCCTGATGCGCTCTCTTTCTCTTTCTTTCCAAATTACATAAAGCAGGGGAAGATAGCCATGCTATTTTTTAGCCACTGCATAGGTGAGATTTTAAACATTCTAGGTTTAGGGCAGGGGTGTCAAACTGCCGGCCCACGGGCCGGATGCTATATGTGGAAGCCGTGCCCTCCCCAACTCTGGCAAGGGGAAAAAAGATTCCCCTGATTTAGGGGAAGGGAGAGTTAAGGTGTAAAAAAGTTGGTGCATATGCCTTTGCAACTTTTTGAGAGGAAGGAAAGCACCAAATCTCATCATCCTAGAATCAAAAGCCATTTTGCCTTTGATTTTCACTGATGCAATTAAAGAATGTTCTGGACCACAAAATGGATTTAGGCTAGGCAACCTGCATGTGGCTTACATATTAATTAACCTCCACATAAGGCAAGGTGAATATGGAGTACAGTATGAATTTGAGAATCCTTCTTGCCAGGTTGTTGCCTTTTATGTGTTGGATTAAAAGTCCTACTATCCAGCTGGACTGTTCAGTCTAAATGCATATTCTGTTTCATCGCCTGTAATGGCACCAATGAGGGGTTGCAGTGGCTCTGCAGTTAAGGATCCTGAGCTTGTCAGTTGGAAAGCTGGCATCCTGGGTTTGAGACCTGAATTCTGCATGATGAGATGAGCTCCTGTTTTCGCCCCAGCTCCTGCCCACCTAGCAGTTTGAAAGCATGCAAATGCAAGTAGATAAATAGGTACCACTTCGGTGGGAAGGTAAAACAGCACATTGGCATATAGTGATGCTGGCCATATGACCACAGAAATGTCTTTAGATAACTCTGGCTCCCTTGGCTAAGAAATGGAGATAAGCACCATCCCAGACAACCATTTGTCTGAAATGATATAGGGTTTTCTGCCTGAGCAGGGGGTTGGACTAGAAGATCTCCAATGTCCCTTCCAACTCTATTATTATTATTATTATTATTATTATTATTATTATTATTATTATTATTATTATTATTATTATTATTATTATTATTATTATTATTATTATTATTGTTGTTATTGTTATTGTTATTGTTATTGTTGTTGTTGTTGTTGTTGTTGTTGTTGTTGTTGTTGTTGTTGATAATCGCACAGTCAGCCAGATGTTCAGACTGGATTTGACATTTCTGTCTACCTATCAAGTCTTTACCAAGAACCTGGGATAGGCAGATGTGGATGTTTGACGGTATTACAGATATCGTCACAGGATGGAAGCAGTTCCTAGTAAGGCCGCCTTTTGCAATTGACTAATGGCGAATTTGTCAATGCCAATGGTGTTCAAGTGGTGCTCCAGTTGTTTTGGGATTGCACCCAAGGCGCCTATTACTAATGGTAGTACCCTTGCTTGCCTTTGCCACAGTCTTTCTATTTCTATTTGTAGGTCTTTGTATTTTGTTATCTTCTCCAGTTATTTCTCCAGCATGAGGATGGAGAATCCACCAGTGGGTTTAGACTGCCTTCCTGCCCAATGAGACTAAGTCTGTCAGAGTTGTTACGCCTCCTGCTGGGCTTGATGCTCCCAGACACGACTTAGTCTTCAGCCCAGCAAGGACGCATCATGTTGGCTCTGAAGAACTAGGCAGGTTGTATACTCTAAATCTCCTTGGTGGATTCTCATCTCAGCTCCAAATTTATTACAGATTTCTCTGTTAAAAGGGGGTCATAGAATGCTGTATCAGCACAGCTGAGCATCGGAGTTTTCACCATCTCCAGCTGATCAGCTGAGCATCGGCCTTCGGGCCTGCCCACAGGCTGCACCTCAGCGCAGCCACTAAACATCTCAGCCAGCCCCTCATAGCCCAGAAAAACGATCTAGCAGCCGACTGCTGCGTGAACGGCTGTCTCCCGGCAAAACCTCTCGCCTCCAAGCCGCTGCGATTACAAGCCGCAGCACAGCTGAGCGTTGGCACAGCCGCTCGCTATTTTTCATTCTCAGCTGTGCCGCAGCTGAATTGAAGGGGCTAAAACCCTTCGGACTCGGATCGTTCGCGAGCCGTCTTTTCGGCGTGACTGCGTCAGGAGACAGCCGGCCCCTCAGGCAGCAGCAAGCCGGTCATCTTGCTGGCCTGTTATCTTCACCAAGGCCCCGTTGTTGGCGCGCAAATCGTGGCCATCATTTTGGGAGCCCGGAGGCCTGACACGGAGAGCCTGAATAATTTCATTCGGCAACAGTCGTTACAAGGGCAATCAAATGATTACAGGTGCTGCTCTGTTTGTTCGGAGCAACCAGCCCTTGAGACCTCCAATTGAACAACGTTTCAGGCACTTCGGCCAAGCAGCCATCTCGCCTATTGCAGTGGCAGCCATTTTGCGAGCCTTGGCAAGACCGCCATTTTGCGGCATTAACAAGCTGCCATTTGGCCCTGCAAGCTCAGACTCTGATCAGGTGCCAAATATTCGCAGGGGCATACTGTTAAGCCTGGTGAGGCAAACTCCTGTTAGCGTGAGCTGGCACGCCCCTTGGCACCACCACCACCACCTAGGCTCTGTGTGCAGGCATGAATCACTGAGGTGATTGCCACCACTGATCGGTCAAAGTGTGTGCCGGCACTTACCGATTGCAGTTGAACCGCCACTGAGAGGAAAAGGTGCGCAGGCGCTCACCCATTGGGTCATGCCGCCACCAGAAGCCCGGTCAACACGCCATTGTGCATCACAGGGCATTGTCAGCCACTCGGAGCCTTAAGGGGGCATACGTGCGGTCTGTGAATCGCAAGCCCCGGAGTTTTTCACTGGTCATCAGCATTTGCTGCACCATCAGCCTGGTGCTCTGCTCCTGCTCCTGAGCTACACCAAGGCCACAGGCCATGGTTTGCAATGGCTGACAGCATAGTTCCTCAGTCTGCGGAAGGCGCCCCCGGCACTCCCGTTTCAGGGAAGCACAAGTCCTCCAAGTCAGAGGCAGCAGGAAAGATTAAGGCCAAGGCCATCTCCGGCAAGAGGAGTTCTAAGGCCGCTGAAAAAGAAGCTGGCAGGAGACATGTAGCTTTAGAAAAGCAAGTCTCCAGGGCGCAATGGCCAAATGAAGGGGACCAGACATAGGCTTACCTGGCCCCTCAAGAGAGCTCACTCTTTAACCCTCAGCTTGTCCCACCCGGGCCACCAGCCCAACGAGTCTGGTCCCTGGAATGCCCAACAGGGCAGGGTGCTACTCTGTTTATTGACCGTGGGTCAAGCCCCCAAGTTTGGGCTTCCCCAGCCAGGGTTCAATCAGCACCTGAGGCCACATTCACACCCACAGTGGCTGGACTTCGTCCTCCTGAGCCTCCGGGGGTGGGACCCAAGCAGCTCCAGGCATTACTTGCCCAGGCATACGCCCAGGGTATGGCCTCCTCCTTCTACCAGAACCCCAGGCCTGAATATGTCACGACCATGGTTCCACCTCAATTACGGGCGGAAATTCCCGAGTGCCCAGAATCTGTTTATTCAGATCACTCCTCTCAAGCATAGGACTCAGGTTCCGAGGAGTACGGGTCAGCTGGCTTCCAATTATCAGAGGATGAGGAGTCGGCTCCAGACCCCTCCCCCTTCATTGGCCTCTTTGACCCGGGCCTATTTAAGTCGCTCCTGCTAAAGGCCACTACATCGGCCAATATTGGTCCCGAGCAGGAACCACAGCCGTCTACCTCCACCAGCCAAGACCCAAAGCCGCTCTTCTCCGAACCTACATTTACGGAGAGACACATCCCTTGCCCCCCATTTGCTATCCGGAAACAATGGGAGACTCCGGGCACCCTCCCAACACCAGGGGGGACAGAGAGGAAAATATTTACTGTCGCCCCGGCCTTGTCGGATCTCCTGGAGGTTCCAAAAGTGGACGAATCATTAACACCTATCCTTTCCTCCTCCACCGTGTCAGGTGATATGGCTGAGGCCTTAAAAGCAGAGGACAAGAGATCAGAATTTTCTTTGCGCAGGTCTCACCTTGCATCGGCATGGTCAGTGAAGGCGTCCACAGGGAGCTCCAGGCCATGATTCTCCAGATCAGGTTCGTGCCCACCAGAATTTGGGTAAGTTACTGGCCACGTCAGAATACATGGCGGACACATCACTTCATGCCACCAGGTTTTCATCACGAACCATAGCCGCTAATGTTGCAGCCCGCAGGCTCCTATGGCTCAAGCAATGGCGAGCAGACCTAAAGGCAAAGTGGTGCTTGGCAACTGCTCCCTACAGGGACGGACGCCTCTTTGGGGAGGCACTTGACCCTTATCTGGTGAAAAATAGGGACAAGTGTAAGGTGTTGGCCCACCCCAACAGAAGGCCAGACAGGTGGTCCACCCCGTACCCGTGGAGGCCGTTCTTCCGCCAGGGGCCAGGAGCAGAGTGGGCTCCTTCGTCTCGTCCCTTATTCCCCAGACCTGGCCGCCAGCCGGACCATCCAGCTCCCAGGCCTAGACAACAATTTCTGAACAAGCGGCCCTTTCGGGGCGTGGGAGGCCGTCCTTTTAGGGGAAACAAATGACTCAAGAACGGACCTCCCCATTGGCGGCAAACTCACCTTCTTCGCACAAGAATGGAAGGCCACCATCACAGACACCTGGGTGCTCAACACCATCAGGCGCGGCCTCAGCCTAGAGTTTCTGTCACATCCACCGGACCGGTTCGTCTCTTACCCTACCCCAAGGAGTCTGGTCAAATTAAACTCATGAGCGAGGCCATTCACCACTTGTTGGAAATCAGGGCCATCGAGCCAGTGCCGGCTGGCCAAACACATTGAGGTTTCTATTCCATCCTCTTCGTGGTTCCAAAGACTTCGGGAGGGTGGAGAGCGATTCTCGATCTGAAGGGACTAAACTCTCATCTTGTCTCCAAGAGATTCAAGATGCAGACGCTACAGTCCATTCTGGCCAGCATCAGAAGGCATGATTTCCTCACATCCATAGACCTCACGGAGGCGTACCTCCACGTTCCCATCTTCCCCAACCATCGGAGGTTCCTCAGATTCTGTTATGGGTCCCACCACTACCAATACAGGGCCCTACCATTCGGACTATCGTCCACCCCAAGAGTATTCACAAAGATCCTGGCAGCACTGGTCGCCCACTTAAGAATGATCTCTGTCCGGGTCCAATGTTACCTGGACGACATCCTTGTTCTGTCCTCCTCCCTACAGCAGGCCCGGTCGGACCTAAGCCTAACCATCCGGACCCTTCAGGCCCACGGCTTTTCGGTCAATTTCCAGAAGAGCCAAACAGATCCCTCGAATCGCATCCTTCACCTAGGAGCGATTATAGACACAACCTCTGCATGGTCTACCTGTCCACGGAACGCCGGGACAGCATTCGGTCCCTGATCAGACAGGTATGAAGGGAGCGTGCAGCCACACTGGCCTCACTTTCCCGACTACTAGGCAAGATGGTCTCTTGCATGGGGATAGTGCCATGGTCCAGGCTACACTTCAGAACCCTCCAATGGTTCTTATTCCCGTACCAGAGGCAGGGCAACAGTGCATCCAACCAGAGGGTCAGGGTTACGCCCAGAGTCCTGGACTCCTTTTGGTGGTGGACATCCCCAGCTGTAGCCAGGGGCTCCTTATTCAAGGAGCCGGACAGACTCACCTTAACAACGGACGCCAGTCTGTTTGGCTGGGGAGCACACCTACATTCTCACTTAGCACAGAGCCGATGGTCACATGCAGACCTCAGCCACAATATAAATTGGCTGGAGCTCAGAGCCATACATCTGGCGCTCTTACGCTTCAGCGACAAGGTGGCGGGACAACATGTCCTAGTGCTCATGGACAACGTGGCAGCAAAGGCCCATCTGAACCGGCAGGGGGGCACTCGGTCCAGGGCCCTAATGGCCAAGGCCCAGTCGCTAAGTACTTGGGCAGAGGCCAATCTCTCCTCCTTAAAGGCAGAGCACATCTCGGGAGAGGCAAACCGACAGGCGGACTCGCTGAGCCGGTCAACAGTGGACCACTCCGAGTGGCGCCTGGATCCCGACATATTCAGGGAAATGTCGGAGAGGTTCGGACTTCCGGTGTTGGACTTATTCGCCTCCCCGGCGAATGCCCAGCTCCCAAGGTTCTTCTCCAGGTTTCCATTGCCAGGGGCGGAGCGGATGATGCGCTCTGCAGCCCATAGCCCCAGGGCCTGCTCTATGCCTTTCCCCCTCTTCCCCTGCTCCCGGCTGTAATCCGGAAGATACTGCAGGAAGGGGCAGAGGTGATAGTGGTTGCACCACATTGGCCGAGACGGCCATGGTTTGACGACCTTGTGGGTCTCTCTATCTCCCCACAGTGGAAGATTCCCCCGGAGCAAGTTGTTCTCAGCCAGGGGGCTCTACAGCACCCAGTTCCCCAGCGCCTCCAATTAGCTGTCTGGCATTTGAACGGCGGCTCCTAGCCCGAGTGTCGTATTCTGCGGGCGTAATCTCCCTGATTCAGGCCTCCAGATGCCCCGCAACTAATAGAATCTACGACTCTTTGTGGAGGAACCGTTGTAGTTGGTGCTCAAGGAATCACCTTGATCTCTCAACTGTCACGATCCCGAGAGTCCTTGAATATTTGCTGGAGGGACTCAACAAGGGCTTGTCACCTAATACCATACGCAGGCAGGTCGCGGCTCTGTCCACACTATTCACGTGCGATAATTCGACACCATTGGCTCAGCACCCGATGGTGCGGTCCTTTCTCAAGGGCGCGACTAACACCAAACCACCCATGGTTCATCGTTATCCCTCTTGGGATCTCCCACGGGTCTTGCAGGCCCTCACCTTGTCACCGTTCAAGCCCATTAAGACCTGTTCACTGCAGTTCTTATCCATGAAGGTGGCCTTTATCATCGCCGTCACGTCCGCTAGACGCATCTCAGAACTGGCCGCTCTCTCAGTCAGAGAGGACCTATGCGTCTTTCACAGCGATAGAGTGGTCCTCCGACTGGACCCGGCCTTTATCCCCAAGGTGAACTCCTTGTTCCACAGGTCACAGGAGGTGGTCCTACCAAATTTCTGTCCCCAGCCTTCTCACAACTTAGAATGTCAGTGGCACACCTTGGATGTTAGGAGGGCATTGCGCCACTATCTCAAAAGGACTTCAGCCTTTCGCAAATCAGAAGCGCTTTTTGTCTCGTTCCAGCCTTCTTCCATAGGGCAGAAGGTCTCATCATCTACCATAGGCAGGTGGATCAGGGCTTGCATTGCCAGAGCATACCAATCGCAGTCCCTGCCACTGCCACACCATATCACCGCTCACTCTACCCGCAGCGCCGCTACATCGGCAGCGTGGGCAACGCAGGCACCCATTGGGGATATTTGCAGGGCGGCGACCTGGTCTTCGCCTTCCCCGTTTGTGAGACATTACAGGCTACACAAATTTGCCTCTGCAGAGGCGTCATTTGGCTGGAGAGTACTCCAGCAAGTGGCATCATCTAGTGGGACACAGGTCCTGACAGATTCCCTCCCATAGGAACAGGACAGCTTTGGTATATCCCATTGGTGGATTCTCCATCCTCATGCTGGAGAAGGGGCGTTGTCTTACCTGAACGCCTTTTCTCAGCATGATGATGGAGAATCCACGCCCGTCCCCTTTAGGCCTATCAGGTCCTGTGTCAGGGGCAAAGAGAGCCAACACATTGGACGATTGTCAGCAGCTTCGCCTTCGTTGTGTCTGGGAGCATCAAGCCCAGCAGGAGGCGTAACAACTCTGACAGACTTAGTCTCATTGGGCAGGAAGGCAGTCTACCCATTGGTGGATTCTCCATCATCATGCTGAGAAAAGGCGTTCAGGTAAGACAACGCCCCTTTTCATCTATTCTGCTGCCTCCAGGCACTGCCATGTCCACTATCCAGACTTTTTTGTTTTTCTTATCGACAATTGTTAAGTCTGGGGTGTTATGTTGCAGGTGCTTGTCTGTTTGAATTCTGAAGTCCCAGAGCAATTTAACTTTATCATTTTCTATGACTTTCTCTATTTTATGATCCCACCAGTTCTTGCTTACAGGCAAATGATATTTCTTGCAGATCTTCCAATGTACCATTGTTGCTACTTTGTCATGCCGCTGCTTGTAGTCAGTCTGTGCGATCTTCTTGCAGCAGCTTACCAGGTGGTCCACTGTTTCTTCAGCTTCTTTGCATAGGCGACATTTACTGTCTGTTGCTGTTTTCTCAATTTTGACTGTATGCATTTGTCCTTAAGGCTTGGCCTTGTGCAGCCAGAATTATTATTATTATTATTATTATTATTATTATTATTATTATTATTATTATTATTATTATTATTGTTGTTGTTGTTGTTGTTGTTGTTGTTGTTGTTGTTGTTGTTGTTGTTGTTGTTGTTGTTGTTGTTGTTGTTGTTGTTGTTGTTACCCCCTAGAGTTGGAAATGACTGGACAGAGGAAACCTTAACCTTTATCTAATGGGAACAAAATACTTACTGGAGTGAAAACAGTGGTAAAAAAGAAAAATACCAAATATAACCTTTTCACTGCTATGCTGTGAGCTTCTTAGATAAATCCAACAAAGCGTTAGACTTGATCTTTCTCCAGCATGATAGATGGAGAACCCACGAATGGGTTAGCTCTGTCTTCCTGCCCAATTAGACCAAGTCTGTCAAACTTGCCACGTCTCTCCTGGGCCGGACCCCCCAGTCATGACTCAGTCTGGCCCATGACAGACATGTTAGTTTGGCTCCCAGCAAATTAACTTTACCAGAGCAGGTAGGATTAATCCTTTTCTTACTCATTTGTGGATTTTTTTCCATTTTCCAGACAACGCTGGGACCAGCGCTGCGTCTGATCATTTTAGGGAGAGACAGACAGGATTGCCTTCCAGGAGGCCTTAGCCTCCATCTCCCAGGGCGATCACGCGAAGCCCCTTTAGGGACAGAAAGACAGGATTGTCTATCAGGGAGGCCCTAGCCTCCGTCTCTCAGTGAGATAGGCCAAAGCCTTCAAGCAGAGACAGAGGACTGTTTCTTAGGGAGGCCATAGCCTCCATTTCTCACTGCGATCATCGCGATCGTCGCGGGCACCATTTTGCGCACCGCGTGGCGAGCATCCTCGCCGTGACTAGCCAGGCCACTTCTGACCCTTTCGGTCCTTTTTGTAGCCTCTGGCTAACAGCATCCAGTGACTCACCATGCCCCGCTTCTCTTCCGTTTTCTCTGCCTTTTAGTGAGATGAAGAATCCCTCAGGGGCTTGTCATTGAAGCGGCGGCCATTTTAGGTGCCGTAGTCGCTCCCTCCGGCCGGGAGGGGGAGCAAAGAACGGACCATTAACAGGCCCATTTTGGCAGCTCCAGAAACCTGCACAGCCATTGCTCCACTAAAGCAGCTTCAGAGGACTCTGAAACTAGAGGCAAGTTTCTGCAATAGCACTTTTACCTACAGCACATCACAACACAGGCCTGCCCCAGCTGCTGTATTACTCAGTAACCACTGAAGTGGTCTTGAGTCCCTTACCGACCTACATTCACAGGAGGCAACAGACCTGTCCTAGGTCACAGCCTAGGTGCCTCATTCGCCTGTGTCAACAGGCGACGTGTGCTGGCCATGCCATCATTGGCCTTGCTGCCACCAATGAATGCTAGTGAGCTGGCCTTTACCATTTGCTGGTCTGACCACCACTAAGCAAACTACGTGTGAGCTGGCCGTTATCACAACCGTGGTCTTGCCGCCACCATAGACCAATGGACGAAGTGTGCTGGCCGTGCCATTCTTGGCCTTGCCGCCACCAATTAGGGCTAGTGTGCTGGCCATTACCACTTGTTGGTCTGACCGCCACTAAGCGAACTATGTGTGAGCTGGCCGTTATCACTGAGGTGATCTTGCCGCCACCGTAGACCTAACCAGTGCACTGAGGGGGCAGTCACTGGTCCTGTTGCCATCAGGAGCATTGCAGGTGTGCCAGCGTCCATTAAGTTGGTCCGGTAGCCACCATCAACCAAGAGTACTTGACTGATCCCAGGGCTGTGGCACACAGCCACAAACAGTACTCCGCTCCTCGTTATCGAGATCCCTCTCAGCCCACCACTGAGATATCTCATTTTCTTGTGATGGCAGACAACACGGCACCTCAACCTTCACACGGTGCCACTACCAGCACTACTGGCCAAAAGAAGCATAAGTCCTCCAAGCTGTAGGCTGCTGGAAAAATCAGACCAAGGCCAAGGCCATTCTGGCAAAGGCCTTCCAAAATGGCAGAGAATGAGGCCAGCAGACACACCCCTCTTCGGAGGCAAGCCACCATCTTGACCTCGCAGAAGGCCTGGATATGGTCGTGAAAGTGTACTAGCCGTACCATCGAATTGGTCTTGCCATCGCCAATTGCTACTAATGTGCTGGCTTTTACCTTTGAGTGGTCCTTGCGTCACTAAGTGAACTACACGTGAGTTGGCCACTACCATCGAGTTGGCCTTGCCATCACTAAGTGAACTACATGTGAGTTGGTTGTTACTACTGCATTGGTCTTGCTGTCACTAAGTGAACTACATGTGAGTCGGCTGTTACCATTGAGTTGGTCTTGCCGCCACTAAGTGAACTACATGTTAGTTGGCTGCTACCATTGATTTGGTCTTGCCGTCACTAAGTGAACTATATGTGAGTTGACTGTTACCATTGAGTTGGTTTTACCATCACTAAGTGAACTACATGTGAGTTGGCTGTTACCATTGAGTTGGTCTTGCCATCACTAAGTGAACTACATGTGAGTTGGCCGTTACCATTGAGTTGGTCTTGCCGCCACAGTTGAACTGACCTGAGCACTGACGTGCCCTTACTGGCCCTACTGCCATCAGGAGCATTGCATGGGTGAGGGCAGTACCATTAACTTGGTCCTGCAGTCACTTTACCCCATAAGCACACCGTTCCTTACATTGAGTGGCCCTGCCACTATCAGCACTCTGCTCCTTACTATTGAGATTCCTCTCAGCAGAGATCCCTCTCAGCATTCCACTGAGATATCTCTAATTACGATGGCAGACACCGATGTAAAACACTTGAGATCCCTCTCAGACCTCCACTGAGATGTTTCTGATTGCAATAGCAGACAACACTGCACCTCAGACCCCTTGAGGTGAGCTGCACTCCTAGGTGCAAGAAGCCCAAAATCCTCCAATCAGGAGGAGGCAAGAATCCGCCAAACCAGAGGAGAGACAGTCCAGCAGGAGGCATTATCAGGAGCAACTACCAATGATTCAGAGGGTCACTAGGCCCTCTTCAGCGGCTGCCATTTCAGCTCCTGCACAAGGACTACGATTCACAGCCTTGATTGCCTATGCCTTCTCTGTTTACAATTTGTTACCATCATGCGGACCGTTACCATTAGGTTGGTCTTACCACCACTAAGTGGATTACATGAGTGCTGCCTTTACCATTAATTTGGCCTTACCACCACTAAGTGGATTACATGTGTACGCTAAGTGGCCTGCATGTGGGCCGGCCGTGACCATTGAGTTGATCTCTTTGGTCGTCCTTGATTCAAATTAAGTCTCTCTGCTCCCTTATTCGGAGCAAATCAGCCTCAGGGTGACTAGGTCTGCAAACAGACAAACACCATCAGATTCAGTCTGCCTCTGTGATTCATATCCAACCTCCCGAGACATTTTGTCCCTTGCCCATTGTCCAAAAATCCGGCCAAGAAGGCTCTCATGAAGGAGGCCATCTGACATCTTCTGGCTATCCGGGCCATATAACCGGTACCAGCTGGACAAAAGGAACGGGGGTTCTATTCCATTCTGTTCGTAGTTCCCAAGACCTCGGGAGGATGGAGGGCAATCCTCGATTTAAATGGGTTGAATTCGCACTTGGCACACAGGAGGTTCAAGATGCAAACGCTCCAATCCAGATGGGCCGGCATCAGAAAGGGGGACCTCCTGACATCCATCAACCTCACGGAGGCATATCTACACATTCCCCAGGGTGTTCACAAAGGTCCTGGCAGCGCTAGCAGCGCATTTGAGACTGGTTCCGGTATGCATTCAGTGCTACCTGGACAACATTCTCATCCAGTCATCCTTTATTCCAGCCGCCCAGTCGGATCTGGCCTTGTCCATCAAGACCCTTCAAGACCACGGGTTCTCAGTGAACTTCCAAAAGAGTCAGACAGTTCCCTCAACCCGCCTTCTTCATCTGGGCGCGGTACTAGACACAAGACTTTGCGAGGTCTATCTGTCTCGGGAATGTCAGGAGAGTATCCGAGCCCTGGTCCTGCAGGCCCAAAGGGAGCGAGTGGTGACACTGGCCACGCTTTCCCAATTGTTGGGGAAATTGATTTCATGCATGGCGATAGTGCCATGGGCCAGACTACACTCCAGAAACCTGTAAGGGTTTTTGCTCCCATTCCATAGACTGGGCACCAGCCCAGAGGGTAAGGGTTCCTTCTCAGACTCTAAAATCCCTTCAGTGGTGGACCTCCCCAGCTGTAGCCAGAGGGTCATTATTCAAAGAACCCGTTCGGCTCACCCTGACCTTGGATGCCAGTCTGTTTGCCTGAGGAGCGCACCTACGGTCTCAGTTGGCTCAGGACCGGTGGTCCCGGTCAGACCTGAAGCACAATATAAACTGGTTGGAGCTCAGAGCCATACACCTGGTCCTACGCCACTTCCACAAAGCGGTGGCGAGACAACAGGTCTTGGTCCTCACGGACAACGTGGTGGCGAAAGCCCATGTGAACCAGCAAGGGGGTACCCGTTCGAGGTCCCTTATGGCCGAGGCCCAGTTGTTGGGATCCTGGGCAGAGACCAACCTCTCCTCCCTCAGAGCCGAGCACATCTCGGGAGAGACAAATCACCAGGCGGATTTCTTAAGCAGGTCGACAGTGGATCACTCCGAGTGGCGCCTGCACACAGCTCTCTTCAAGGAGATATCGGAGAGGTTCGGTCATCTGGTACTGGATTTATTCGCTTCTCCGGCAAACTCCCAGCTGCCGAGGTTTCTCTCCCGGTTCCCCTCTCCAGGGGCAGAGGGAGCGGATGCCCTCCGTAGTCCATGGCCCGGGGGCCTGCTATATGCATTTCCCCCTCTCCCTCTGATCCCGGCAGTCATCCAGAAAATACTGCAGGAGCGGGCAGAGGTGATATTCATTACACCACACTGGCCAAGACAGCCATGGTTTGCTGACCTTGTGAGCCTTTCAATCTCTCCCTCGTGGAGGATTCCTCCAGGTCGCATTGCACTCAGCCAGGGAGCTCTGCAACATCCAGAGCCCCAGTGGCTCCAGTTAACCGCCTGGCACTTGAGCGGCGGCTCCTGACTCCGGAGTCCTATTCCTCAGGTGTGATTTCCATGATTCAGGCCTCCCGACGGCCTATGACAAACCGGATCTATGACTCCACATGGAAAAATTTCTGCCACTGGTGTGCAAAGAACCAGTTGGCTCTCTCGGCTATTACCATTCTGAGAATATTGGAAGGGCTCAACAAGGGCTTGGCATCCAATACTATCCGCAGACAGGTGGCGGCTCTATCCACAGTGTTCACATGTGGCAATTCGGAGCCATTGGCTCAGCATCCCATGATGCGCTCATTTGTCAAGGGAGCGAGCAACACCAAACTGCCCGTGGTTCATTGCTATCCCTCTTGGGATTTGCTGCGGGTCTTACAGGCCCTTACCTCACCGCCATTTGAACCCATCAGAACCTGTACACTGCGGTCCTTGACAACTAAAGTAGCCTTCCTGATAGCCGTCACTTCGGCTAGACGCACTGGCAGCTCTCTCTATCAGAGATGACTTATGCGTCTTTCATGAGGACAGAGTGGTCCTTCGATTGGATCCATCCTCTATTCCTAAGGTCAATACCTTATTCCACGGTCGGCGGGAGGTAATACTGCCAGATTTTTGTCCTCATCTGTCCCATGACTTGGAACGCCAATGGCACACCCTGGACGTTCGCAGGGCATTACGCTATTACATCAAGCGGACGGCGCCGTTTTGCAAGTCGGAAGCCCTCTTCGTTTCCTTTCAGCCTTCTTCTATGGGGCAAAAGGTTTCTGCCTCCACTATTGGCTGGTGGATCAGGGCTTCCATTGTAGGGCGGCAACATGGTCTTCGCCTTCCCCGTTTGTGAGGCATTACAAGTTAGATAGGTTTGCCTCCGCGGACGCCTCCTTTGGCTGGAGAGTGCTACAGCACGTAGTGCCACAAGGTGGGACACAGGCCCAGACTGCTTCCCTCCCGTAGGGACAAGAGCGGCTTTGGTATGTCCGATTGGTGGATTCTCCATCTATCATGCTGGAGAAGGGGCGTTGTCTTACCAGAACGCTTTTTCTCAGCATGATGATGGAGAATCCACACCCGCCCCTCAGTTTCCATCAGGTCCTGTGTTAGGGATCTGGGAGCCAACACGTCGAACTGTCGCCAATAGCTGCGCCTTCGTCATGACTGGGGGGTCTGGCCCAGGAGAGGCGTGGCAAGTTTGACAGACTCAGTCTAATTGGGCAGGAAGACAGAGCTAACCCATTCATGGATTCTCCATCATCATGCTGAGAAAAGGCGTTCAGGTAAGACAACGCCCCTTTAGAGAGTTTTATTTTTAAAATGAATCTACAATCTTAAAAATGAACTAAAAATAATTAGAGTTGCATATGTAGCCCAAAAAATAAAAATAAAATTTAACCAATTGGCCTCATTATTGTTGCCACAGAATAGGCAAATGGTTAAACATCAGATAAATTGATCATAATACAGCAATCAGCCTTTCCACTAATAAACCAAGAAACAAAGAGCTCAACTAGCCAAGACAAGAAATCAATTATTTGAAAATGTAAAATAAAAAGTAAGCACCTGCCTTTTACTTTAAACAATTAGTTTAGAAGATTAAATAGTGGTGAATAGAACTGGAACTGAAGTCTCATGGTCCCTTGGAAATGTGCATGCTCTTTTGATTTGATTGCTTTTAATACCTAAAGGAGAACTGAACAGGGAAGGAAATATCCAGGTGAAATTTTCTGGTCACATCATCAGCTCTATTTATTTATCTATTTATTTATCCCAATTCCCAGGCAGAAATGTACTATTTAGATAGGTTCAGTATTAGTCATTAGAAATGGTACTGCAGGTTTTTGCTATGGGAGATAGTAAGTGGATAGTAGTAGATGATGGGGGAAATGTATTAATGGAAGAGAAGAGATTATGACAAGAGATTGGCTATCTGTGATTTTGAATGGAGAGAAAGATAATGAAAGAAGAATGAACATTGAGCTGGAAGAAGGAGGAAGGGGGAAGACAGAAAGGCAGAAAGAGATACCACCAGTGGTGGGATTCAGCCGGTCCGCACCACTTCGGCAGAACTGGTAGCTAATTTTTTGTTGCCCAGGCCCAGAATGGACTTCCAGAAGCAGCATCCACACAGAGAACCAGTTGTTCATATATTTGAATCCCACCACTGGATACCACTATTTAATCTTTTTAACCCCTTGGGAACTCCAAAAGTGAGCAACCATAAGAATGACTTCTTCTTCCCATGACCACTGCTGATTGGAATCACTCAGCAAGGATGGAGTGGAATTGCTGCAAAGTCCCCATTCTCCAAACCCTGCAGGTAGTTCAGAAGGAGATCATAAGTGAGAACACAAAGTATCTTTTTCCTCCCTCTATGTCCCAATAAAGGTCATCCACTAGATCAATTAGTTCTATCCCAATATCACGTCCAGGTCTGAGACCTGATTGAAAAGAATGTAGATTATGGGTTTCATTTAGAGCAGTTAAGCTTCTGTCATAATCAGCATACATATAACTGCTTAGAACTGATTAAAGTGAAAATTGGACTTCCGAAAAAGATGTCATCATTTGTATTTTGTATTTTTCAAACACTGTCTTATTTGAAGGGAACATCAGAAAGGATTCAGTGGACATAGTCAGCTATCGGAAATAATAGTCTTTCATAGGATTCAACTAATTCCATTTAGTCAGCTATATTGTAGGGCATGAAAAAATTATCCTGTATTGAATACCTAGTCTTCAAGGAAGAAAATAGGAGAGAACAGAGGCTAAAATACTGCACTAAATATAATTGATTGTTTTTGCTTTTAGCATGTGGTATGAACTCAGCCATTATGGTTTGTACATCACTATTTACTGTTTAGGATAGTAAATGAATTCAGCCATCTGTTGTTTAGTTAAATAAACATTAGCTTCACGTGATATGTGAACCCCATCATTTATAATAAGGCAGATATCAGTTTTTCTTGCTAGAAGGGACCTGGATCTAAATCGGTATCAATTTATAATCAAATTGAATAATGTTCTTACATCTAATGTTCAGTGGCCTACCCAGCACTGAAAAACATGATTTTTCAATCTCTCCAGTTTGGATTTCAGTAGCATTTTGGTTGGTATGCCATAAGAGGTGCAGATATAGCTTGAATCATTGGTGTATAACTATAGACCCCAAGACTCCATACAGCCCTTGAAAGCCTTGAGTGTGACTTTCATGGCAAATCCAAATGTTGACATCAAATTGTAATTTTTTAATGTGATATAAAATGAATTATGTAATAATTATTTTTCTTCCATTCAGTTGTGTCCAATTCTCCAGCATGACGAATGGAGAATCCACAGATGGGTTGATCTTGCCTTTCTGCCCTAGAGACTAAGTCAATCAACTTTTGCCACACCTCTCTTCCTCCAGCTAGGAATTCCCAGTCACGACTTAGTCTTAGCCCAAGAGAGACGTGGTGAAGATTGGCTCTTGTTTCTAGCAACAAAACTGTGGATTCTCCCAGGTTGTACCCTTCCCTTCCCTTCCCTTCTCTGTGCTGATATCAGCGCTGCGTTTCAAACCGCTGAGTGTCAGAGCGGTTTTGTAGGCTTCGGCTGAAGCCTCGAGCTATTTATAGCTTCCAGGCAGGGCAGAAGTGTAGCGGTCGCCATTTTGAGTGCCGTTTTTATTGTTCCTGAGGGGGGGGGGATCCTCCCTTCCAGCAAGGGCCATTTAGACTCAAATAGAGTCAATTTTGGCCAGAATTCAGTCAGCAGTCTTATTAGTCAGCCATAGAAGCAGCTGCTACATTTATTAATTACGGATATAATGACGGAGCAGGAGGTCGCTTACTAGCGGCCGTCATCTTGAAAGCCTTACAAGCACTCTCAGGCCATTCAGAAGGCCAGAATTAAGGAGCGGCAATTCAAGGGTGCTGCTTCTCCAATTCCAGGCTCCTTGGCAGCTTGCCGCATACCAGACTATTACAATTAGAGGCAATAACAACAGCCTCCTTCACTGGACGCAATTTCCAAAGACTTCATGGCTGAGTGCCCGATTTAACTGCCACCATTTTCAGCGCCTCTTTCCACCGATTTTGCTGCTTATAAGTGTGCTGGCTACCCCATTAAGTTGGTCTTGCCGCCACTAACAGGATTATCAGTGTGCTGGCTACCCCAATAAGTTGGTCTTGCTGCCACTAACAGGATCATAAGTGTGCTGGCTACCCCTTCATATCCCTGCTCCTCCGAGTACAGCTAGACCTCTAGGCCCAGAGGCCACATTCACTCCTACAGCGGCAGGGCTTCGCCCTCCAGAGGCTCAGGAGACAGAACTATCAGAACGGTTGCAGCTTCTGATTTCTCAGGCTATTGCCCAAGGTGTAGCTTCGACCCTACACCAGAGAGCTCGACCTGAGTCGATAGCATCAGGGATCGCATCTCACAGCAATGTATCGTATCTCTCCCAGGCGGAAGCAGCAGCATACCAAGGGCCAGTTTCCCCCTCCAATTCCTCCAGGAGCAGAAGGTCGTTCATAGGGGACGACGAACAGAGAGAACAGGGGATGTCAGAAGATGAGGACTTATCTCCCGATCCCCCTCCTTTCATAGGCCTGTTTAATCCGGCTCTCTTTAAATCCTTACTTCACAAGGCCAGGAGCACTGCTCAACTTGGTCCTGAAGGTGTCCCTCAGGCTGAACCTTGCACTAGCCAGGGACCTACTAGTAAGGTCTTTTCAGAACCAACGTTTACCCAACAGGACATTCCCTGTCCTCCCTTTTTCCTCAATGTAGTCCAAAGACAATGGGGAATGCCAGGTACCTTTCTATCCCCGGGAGGGACTGATAAAAAGTTATTTAATATGACTCCAGCACTGTCAGAGGTGCTAGCAGTCCCCATTGTAGATGAGCCCTTAGCATCATTGGTTCCCTCCTTCATTGTGTCTGGAGATATAGCAGAGGTTCTGAAGTCAGAGGATAAGAAAGCGGAGCTTAATTTCCGCAAGACCCACCAAGCCTCAGCATGGGCGGTAAAGGCAGCTACATCAACTTCCTTTTTCGCCAGAATTTTACTCCTCTGGCTTTGCCAATTGCAGGCTAGGGTCCCACCAGAAGAGGTACGGATGCACCAAGATTTAAACAAATTAGTGGCTGCATCAGAATACATGGCTGACTCATCATTACACATGACCAGATTTTCCTCCCGGGCATTGGCATCTAATGTTACCTCTCACAGACTTCTGTGACTCAGACAGTGGCGAGCGGATGCTAGGTCCAAGTGGCGGTTGGCCTCAGCCCCTTACATGGGAGGCCAGTTATTTGGAGAGGCACTAAATCCTTATCTGATTGAGAACAAGGATAAGCGTAAGGTCATGTCCCATCTTATCAGGAGAGCAGACAGGAGAGCTACCCCTTACACCCGCAAGCAGTCCTTTCGCTCAACCGACAGGGTCGGAATTCACCCATTACTCCTGTCCTTATCCTCCCAGACCAGAACGTCAATTCGACAGATCTGGTAACAGGGACAGACCCAGACAGCAATTTCAGGCCAAACGGTCCTTTCGAGGCACTGGAGGCCGTCCCTTCAGAAGGTCCAGGTGACACCAAAGGTGCCTCTCCCATAGGGGGCAGGTTGGCTCTCTTTGCACACAAATGGGAGAACACCACTACAGATCTCTGGGTCATCAACACCATCAGATTCGGCCTGACTTTAGAGTTCAACTCCACTCCCCCGAGGCATTTCGTCTCGTGCCCATCATCCAAAAATCCGGTCAAAAGAAGTCTCATGAAAGAGGCCGTTCGACATCTCCTGGAGATCCAGGCCATAGAACCAGTACTGGCAGGGCAGAAGGGATGGGGTTTTTATTCCATTCTGTTCATCGTTCCGAAGGCCTCGGGAGGATGGAGGGCAATCCTAGATTTAAAGAAATTAAATATCCATTTGGCATACAAGAAGTTCAAGATGCAAACGCTCCAATCCATATTAGCAGGCATCAGAAGGGGGGACCTCCTGACGTCCATCAACTTGACAGAGGCCTACCTACACATTCCCATCCTTCCCGGACACCGGAAATTCCTCAGGTTCTGCTACGCAGGCCACCATTTTCAGTACAGAGCTGTACCATTCGGCCTGTCATTGGCCCCCAGAGCATTCACAAAGGTCCTGGCGGTGCTGGCCACGCATCTCAGGACCATTCCGGTGCGTGTCCAGTGTTATCTGGACGACATCCTCATTCAATCCTCCTCAATCCAATTGGCTCAGTCAGAGCTGGCATTGTCCATCAAGTCCCTCCAGGACCACGGGTTTTCAGTAAATTTTCAGAAAAGCCAGATAGTTCCCTCCACCCGCCTCCTTCACCTGGGCATGGTGATAGATACAAGGAAGTGTGAGGTTTACCTGTCTTAGGAACGTCGGGACAGTATCCAATCCCTAGTCACCCAGATTCAAAGGGAGCGAGTAGTCACCCTAGCAATCGTTTCTCAACTGCTAGGAAAGATGGTTTCCTGCATAGCAGTAGTTCCTTGGGCTCGGCTCCACTCCAGAACCCTCCAATGGTTCTTGCTCCCAGTTCCTCCAACTACAAGGTACGGGTACCATCACAGACCCTGAAATCCCTCCAGTGGTGGGTCTCCCCAGCGATGGCCAGGGGAGCCTTATTCAAGGAGTCCAACTGACTCATCCTAACATCGGATGCCAGCTTGTTTGGCTGGGGAGCGTACCTGCAATTCCAGTTGGCCCAGGGTCGGTGATCCCGGTCAGATCTGAAGCACAACATAAACTGGTTGGAGCTCAGAGCTGTACATCTGGCTCTATGACACTTTTGCAACACAGTGGCAAGGCAACACATTCTAGTCCTCATGGACAACGTGGTGGCGAAAGCCCATATCAACAGGCAAGGGGGTACCCACTCCAGGTCCCTCATGGCCGAGGCTCAATTATTAGGAACTTGGGCAGAGACCAACCTCTCGTCCCTCAGGGTGGAGCACATCTCGGGAGAGACGAACCGGCAAGCGGATTTCTTGAGCAGGACCACAGTGGACCACTCCGAGTGGCACCTGCACCCGGATCTCTTCAGGGAGATATCGGAGAGGTTCGGTCATCCAGTGCTGGACCTGTTCACTACCCCGATGAATTCCCAGCTCCCGAGATTCTTCTCCCGGTTCCCATCTCCAGGGGCGGAAAGGGTAGATGCCCTACGCAGCCCATGGCCCAGAGAGCTCCTGTATGCGTTCCCTCCTCTCCCTCTGATCCAGGCAGTTATCCGGAAGATACTGCAGGAATGGGCAGAGGTGATACTCATTGCTCCCCACTGGCCAAGACGGCAGGTCTCTCGATCTTTCCTCCATGGAGGATACCCCAAGATCGAATCTCCCTCAGCCAGGGGGTTCTACAACACCCAGAACCTCAGTGGTTCCAGCTAACCACCTGGCATTTGAAAGGAGACTCCTAACAAAAGAGACCTACTCATCAGACGTGATTACCATGATTCAGGCTTCAAGAAGGCCTGCAACTAATAGAATCTATAATTCCACAAGGAAGAATTTCTGTAACTGGTGTGGGAGTCAACAATTAAATCCAACTACAATTCCTATTCCAAAAATTTTGGATTATTCACTGGAGGGACTTAAGAAGGGTTTAACACCCAACACAATCCGCAGACATGTTGCTGCCCTGTCCACGGTGCTCACATATGGCAACTCAGAGCCCTTGGCTCAACACCCCATGGTACGTTCCTTTGTCAGGGGAGCAATCAACAGCAAACCGCCCATGGTTCACAGATATCCCTCTTGGGACCTGTCCAAGGCCTTACAGGCTCTCACTTTACCTCCATTTGAGCCCGTCAGAACCTCCACTCTATGGTTCTTGACACTCAAGGTCACCTTCCTAGTAGCCGTCACATCGGCTAAGCGCATCTCGGAATTGGCAGCGCTCTCAATTAGAGATGACTTGTATTTTTCATAACGACAGGGTGGTCCTACGCTTAGACCCCTCCTTCGTCCCCAAAATCAACTCATTGTTTCACAGGGCGCAGGAGCTTGTGCTGCCAGATTTTTGTCCTAAGCCGTCCCACGATTTGGAACGTAAATGGCACACCTTGGACGTTCGTAGAGCCTTGCATTGCTATATTAAGCGAACTGCCTCTTTTCACAAATCTGAAGCCCTGTTTGTTTCATTCTACCCCTCTTCACTGGGTCAGAAGGTGACTGCCTCTACTATTGGCAGATGGATTAGGGCTTGCATAGCAGGGGCTTACCAGACGCACTCCTTGCCAGTTCCAAGACGAATCACCACACACTCCACTCGCAGTGCAGCAACTTCGGCGTGGGCAACACAGGCGTCCATCGAAGAGATATGCAAGGCAGCGACTTGGTCATCTTCTTCCCCACTTGTGAGGCATTATAAGTTAGATAAGTTTGCCTCAGCAGACGCTTCATTTGGCAGGAGAGTTCTCCAAAGGGTAATAACAGATAGTGGGACACAGGCCCAGACTTCTTCCCGCCCATTGGGACAGTGAGGCTTTGGTATGTCCCATCTGTGGATTCTCCATTCGTCATGCTGGAGAAGGGGCATTGTCTTACCTGAACGCCTTTTCTCAGCGTGACGATGGAGAATCCACTCCCCCCCCCCTTGGATCCATCCGGTCCTGTGTCAGGGGACTTTGAGCCAACACCACATTGTAAAATCATCAACCGTTGCACCTTCGTCTTGACTGGGGATTCCTAGCCGGAGGAAGAGAAGCATGGCAAAGGTTGATTGACTTAGTCTCTAGGGCAGAAAGGCAAGATCAACCCATCTGTGGATTCTCCATCGTCATGCTGACAAAAGGCGTTCAGGTAAGACAACGCCCCTTCTCAGTGACTGCCTTGACAAATCTCTGTAGTTTTCTTGGCAAGGTTTTTCAGAATTGGTTTGCCATTGCTTCCTTCCTATGGCTGAGAGAAAATGACTAACCCAAAGTCACCCAGCTGGCTTTGTGCCTAAGGCGGGACAAGAACTTATACTGTCCCAGTTTCTTTTCTGATGCCTTAACCATAGCACCAAACTGGCACTCAATACATAATTATATATAATTAAGTGGCAATGAAATAACACTCAGTTTCTATCTGGCAATGTCCTCTGCATTATTCAGACCTTCACAATTTTTTATGCCGTCACAACATCAAGTATATCCCAAAAATGTGTGTAGCTATTTCTTAAATGATGTGTCTGTAAGTTGTATTAACTCAAAGGGGAGAATAGAGAATTCCCAATGTTTACTAAAATACCATCAAATAGAAAATAAAAGTGACAGATAAAACATTAAAATGATAAATATTAAGATTAAAATTATTTGAGCTAGGTGTCTAGGAAAGAGGGGATGCTATTACATGAGATGCTTCATAATTTTTTTTTGAAAAAGGTAGTAGAAAGGAGTAATATTGAGGGAAGGGTAATAATAAGCAAACAGCATCAAGACAACTTACAGTTAACTGATTAACAGTTAACTGATATCCCCATATATAGAAGCATATTGACCATTTGTAGAACTTCTGCCAGCAGAAGCTGCTTGGTCATTTTAGGTTTCTTGTTCTCTGATAATTGAGATACAATCCAGGGCTGCTAGGGTACTGGCTGTGATAAGTTTGAATTAATCTTTCAAATAGAAAAAAATAATCCATTGTATTTGATCTTGTTCAACAAAGAAGCAACTTTGTGACTCAAGGGTTGTGCATTTGATCTATTTATTGGCTTAACAAAAAGAAAACATTTGAGTCAAATTATCTGTTTTGTAGACATTAAAATATAAAACATTCACCCTAAATGAAGGTATGGGGACACAAATAATTAAATCGTTTCAATTGATTCCTTTTGATCAATTTTAGTCTGACCTTAAATGTTGTTGGTCAGCCCTTTTCTTAAAACTACTGATTATTTGGAGAGATTAACTGGGCAATTACTCGTTGATATCTTTAATGGTCTATATATGTTGTCCCTTTCTTGTTTTTACTGCTTTATTTGGAAAAAGAAATGCTCAGTACTGTATGACATACTCCCATTATTAACAAGACAAGACACCACAGTGATTTCTTTACCAGATTTTTTAAGATCTTCCAAATAATACAGTCCTGTAGAAAAAAGTTGCTAAACAAAATCACTAAGAATGAACTCTGAACTTTTGAAGAAAACTACTTGATAAAGCTGGACATTCTCTCATTTCATATTCCTGAAATTGAATAAAAGTATTTTCTTTTTGCATCTCTCTGTTCCCAAAAGTGATACCTCAAAGTACTTATTAAATAACCTTATAAGGGAATTAATTATACTGTAATCAACCACTTAATGCTGGCACAGTGATGTTTTTCCTTCACAGTTATTTCACTGAGACTATGAAATTCTATATCTTCCATGTGTGCTTTATTTATTGAACCATGTTTGAACAAGATCATATGCTGCTTTTCATTGATGGGAATTTCAGGCTAGCAGCATTTTAAATAAGTGGAAAATGCTCAGTTATCACCCAATGTGAACAGGATCAATAATGGGTTAGTAGTGGCTGATAATTGCAGTCGCTCTTATATACAAGCTCTTGCATCTTCTTGAGTGACTCTTATCAATCCATTGTTCACCATCATCTGATAATTAGACCAAAAAAATAGTGGAAAATTATCCCTTTTTGAATCAAGATTGTAAAAAACATTTGAAATAACAATTTTAAAAAATTCTATTGTTCCAGTTGAGCAAAAAAAAAGCTTTGGTAGCTGAGTAATAGTATAGGGTCAATCTGTGTATATGAGAGGGAGAGAGAGAGAGGGAAGTAGAAAGTGAAAGATTTGAAAATGCTTCAGAAGTTTACAAATAAATGAAAAATAACAGGGGTAACCGTTTCTTTATGACTAGAAAAACAGTCTATGTTTGGCTGTACTTAACATGCTGTGTCAAGATAAAAATGCGGATAAGAATGAATCTCACATAAATTGGTCCTTCAGCTTTGTCATTAAGTTATACATTTATCTTGGCTCTCCTTGAACCATACTTTCCTCAGATATGGCCAAGCAGAGGTTTGACAGCTATTTGTTTTCAGTGTTTCAATTTAGATTCCTAATGTGGTACAGGGGGATTGGACCCTAAATGATCCCTTCCAGCCCACTGATTCTGTGATTTACACTGCAGTATGACATTATTCTAGCTTGAATTAAAGGCCATTAAAGTCAATGAAACTGATGTCTGAATAATATCATAGTATTCATTTTCCATATGCCATAAAAAGTATCTTTTTTTGTTTATGTGAGATTTGAAAAATCTGAATAAAATGAAAGCTTAGTTCAAAAGAAAATTGATACTCTTGGGTTATTTTTTAAAATTAAATTTATTTTAAATATTTTTAACCTACTTTTTCAGGATCATAGCTTTCCTTAGGAAGAAATAAAGTTAGTTTTACAAATAATTTTACCACTTCCACACTACAAAAGATTATCATGCAGGAATGTGGCTGGAATTAATGGAATTCTGGGGGATTCTGTTCCAAAGTACAATCACCAGATATATTGCCAGTTGCTCCAACACTTGGCAAGAAATCCTTGATTGTTCAACTGTTCAGGAAATCTGCCCGTTAGATCTGCCATGCAGATCTAATGAAGGCAGTGATGGGATTCAAATATGTGAACAACCGGTTCTCTGTGTGGATGCCGCTTCCGGAAGTCCATTCTGGGCCTGGGCAACAAAAAATTAGCTACTGGTTCTGCCGAAGTGGTGCGAACTGGCTGAATCCCACCACTGAATGAAGATATGTAAATAATACCTTCAATAATTATGTAAATAGTAAGAAAACTGTCATTCTGATATGACATGTGAATTGCATGTGAATCATAGTGAATCACAGTTGAGAGAACTCTTTTAGTCTGGTCTCCAGTGTTCTACTTTCTGTGTGAGCAGGGGAGCTATATTCACATTTTCCTTTTCATAATTAGGAAATCTACTTTCATTTAAAGAAACCTGGATAGCAGACCATTTCTGACATTGCCAGCCAACATGAGGCAATTGGGAACAACCGGCTGATGTGCATCTTATTGAGGTGCAACATGTGATTATGGCTCTAATTTATTCAGTTTTAATAATAGAAGCATCTAGCTGGATAAAATTAAGGAGGAAGGAAACTTTCTATTTCAGCTTTGACATTATTTTTCAGTTCTTTACCTAGGATAGAAACAGACCAATTTTAGATGCAGTAGCAGTTGATTAGGTGACAACTGAACCAATGGCAGTTGGTCTTTTAGCTGAGCTTCAGGGCTAATTGTCTTTTCCTATGTAGCAGTCTAATGAAATAGTCACTTTCTGGTAAAATGCTGTTAAGACATGTAATGCAAATTAAGTCCAAAGTTCTGAACATGGTTTAATTCTTATAAAGATGTAAGTGCGACTTTTAAAAATGGAAAGTCCTATTACAATGACATTAAGTGGGTTTAAAATTATTAGTTATATTAGAGGAGACTATTTTGTCTTTTGTTTGGATTGCCTACGTGACTTAGCTGGTTGCTCAGAATAATATAAACCTACTGTTTTTTGTTCTCAAAATAAGATGATTCTGAATTTATGATAACACCCCCATAAAAAGAGAGGTATCTTCAGCTTGCATTTTTACCATAAGCTGCTTTTGGGACATTTTTAATAGAAGCAATGTATTTTAATAAATACTGTTTGCATATTTTATATAAAATTCAAAATACAAGTTTTCATACTACTCTGAATTTGAAAGATGGAGAAATGGTTTCATACCTGAAGTTAAAAAATAGCTAGAGGAAGATTGGAGGTAATGAGTAAATAATATTTGTTTTGCTAAAGCTACATTCCCTGGATACTGAAATTTGAATCTGCTTGCTTAAATATAGTATTTCAAATATCTGTCTTAAACAATGAAGACATACTGCTTTGTTTGAAAAAGAAAAAATTGTTTCATTTTCCATGTTCTAGCTATTAAATTTAATATGCAGCTTTATCCACTGAATCATGAAAAAATCAGTTGTATCTGCAATCAGAAATAATTTGTCCCTGGGGTCTAGATCCCCATTAGAATTCCCTTATTTGTTATTTATTCTACAGAAAAAATAGTTAATTTCTATCATTGGAATAGCCCAATTTTCTGCCAACCCCTTCAACACCCTTAAAAAAAAAGTCACCCTGGGAAAATCAGTTGGGAACTCTGTGGGTCTCAATTGTGGTCGTAAGTCGAGCACTACTTGTACTCTTTTAACCATTGAGAGTCCTGTGGAAGAGGGTACAAATCAGATAAACAAGTGAATGAATGAATGATCTACTTCCAAATTTTGAGCTTTGAGAACTGCTCATCTTAAGCTTTATTTTGCCTTTGAAAAGCTTTTCCACCATTTATAATGTAATACTATTCCATTCAAAGCCTATTTAAGTGCATATCATTTAACTGAGTTATTTTTAACTATTTATTAAACATATTTATATGCTATCACATAAAAAACAACTCTTAATAACTTGAACAAAAAAATGTTATGTAGCGTGATGGGCTACTAGTATCTTTGCTGTGCCTTGTATCTAGGGTTGTTTTCTTCCTTGTTTCAGTGGCCCATTTTTGCGCCCCATGGCGCAGCGGTGCCCTGTTTTCACGCCCCATGGCGCAGCGGTGTCTCATTTTCGCGCCCCGAGGTGCGGTGGCGGCAGCCCATTTTTGCACCCTGAGGCACGGTGGCGGTGGCCTGTTTTTGCGCCCTGAGGCATGGCATCGGTGGCAGCCCGTTTTCGCACACCGAGATGTGGCGGCGGCCCATTTTTGCACCCGGCTGCTGCACTAGCGCAAGTGAGGGGGTGTGCATGCACACGCGTGCACACTGTCCAGCTTGTCCCACGGCCCAGTGGCCAACAGGCCCTGGCCCACTACCGGGCCATGGCCCACAGGTTGGGGACCCCTGCATTAGGGTGAGAGTAATAAAAATTTAGTCTGGCAAGATTCTGTCTATTGAATATGCACAAATAAAGAACTGAAGTTTGGCAGGATTTTTCCATGTCATTCTTGGGCTGAGCTTGACATCAATCTTGCCAGACTTTTATTCCCACAAAGATGGAGGAAAATTCAAGCATGGCCACAGGTCCAGAAGCAACATTAATAACTCCACATAATCTAGCAGCAGCCTGGTGGACTTACAGGTCAATAATTTATAAGCCATAATTTATAAGATGGAATTGTTGCAGAAGGTCAGGAAAAAAAAAAGTGACCCAATGCTTATGCATTCCCAGGGCAGCTTGCCAGACAGATTTGAAAGATTAAGTTCTTTCCTTACTCAGTGGCAACATGTTCATGAACAATAGACTCAGAGAGTTCCCAACTGACTGTCCCAGCGTGACTTTTTTTAAAAGGATGTTGAAGGGGTTGGCAGCAAAATGGGCCATTCCATTGACAGAAGCTAACAATCTGTTACTGGATAACTACCAGAACTTCCTTGGGAGACTTAGAGGCCATTTCAGCGATCCCATTGAGAGCATCACAGCCAATCAGAAGACTTGTAAACTCAAATAGGGCAATAGGAGAATGCAGTTATTCATCACGGATTTTAAATTGTTGGTAGGAGACATTAAATGGAATGGTGGCCCTTATTGACCAGTTTAGAGAAAGGTTGAATGATGAACTTCAAGATAAGCTGCTAAGTCAAGGAATTCCAGTCACCCATACTCAGTGAGTAGTCCTCAGTGGCACTACATCCACATGGAGGGAAGTAAGCAGTGGGGTACCACAAAGGTCCGTCTTAGGCCCAGTATTCTTCAATATCTTCATAAATGACTTAGATGAGGGAGTTGATGGGGAATTCATCAAATTTGCAGATGACACCAAACTGGCAGGAGTAGCCAACACCCCAGAAGACAAACTCAGGATCCAAAAAGATCTTGACAAACTTGAACAATGGGCCCTATCCAACAAAATGAATTTCAATGTAGAGAAAAGCAAAGTTTTACATTTAGGCAGGAAAAATCAAAGGTACAAATATATATTGGGCTAGATATGGCTTAAAAACAGTAATTGTGAGAGGGACCTTGGAGTCCTAGTGGAGCCAGCAGTGTGCAGCAGCAGCCAAAAAAGCTAATACAATCCTGGGTTGTATAAACAGAGGCATAGAATCAAGATCATGTGAAGTATTAGTACCGCTTTATAAAACCCTAATAAGACCACACCTGGAATACTGCAGCCAATTTTGGTCACCATATCACAAAAAAGATGTTGAGAGTTTGGAAAAAATTCAGAGAAGAGCAACTAAGATGATCAAAGGCTTGAAGACTAAAACATACGAAGAACGGCTGTGGGACTTGGGTTTGGCTAGTCTAAAGAAAAGGAGAAATAGGGGAGACATGATAGCAGTATTCCAGTATTTGAGGGGCTGCCACAAAGAAGAGGGGGTCACATTATTCTCCAAAGCACCAGAGGGCAGGACAAGAAACAATGGTTGGAAACTGAACAAAGAGAGAAGCAACCTAGAATTAAGAAGAAACTTCCTGACAGTGAGCACAATTAACTAGTGGAACACCTTGCGTTCAGAAATCGTGGGCACTCCATCACTGGAGATTTTTAAGAAGAGACTGGACAGTCACTTGTCTGAAATGATGTAGGTTCCCCTGCTTGAGAAGGGAGCTGGATTAGAAGACCTTCAAGGTCCCTTCCAGCTCTATTCTATTCATTCATTATTCGCCTTGGATGAGCTATATTAGCGCTGCATTATAATTGATTCCCAACTGGAGGAACTGAAACAGACTCGGGGTGTCAGAGGCAGAGGTGGCTATGGTTGACATTCATAGGTCTCTTGCTGCCATGGCCCCTGATCCAGAAGAAGGGAAGTTGATGCAGATTGGAGTTATCAGGAAATTAGTTGCTGCAGAACAGAAGCAGAAACAACTCTTTGTCTTTCAACCCCTCCTCAATCACTCTGATCTGTCCTGGCAGTTTGTGCTCCAAACTGATGCTTCAGATGCCATTGTCAGAGCAGTATTACTACAGGCTACAAAAGAAAGAGGGATGGACCTACTACTATGTTCTGTTTTCTCTTGCATGTTGTCACACGCAAAAAGAAACTATGGAATATTTTAACAAGGAGTTGCCAGCAATCAAGGCAGTTTTCCAGGAATAGAGGCAGTGCTTGGAAGGTGTAGAATTTCCTATACAGATTTGCAAAGACTATAAGTACTTGGAACTAATACAAAGTATATAGTCTCTTAACCAGGCAAATCAGATGGAGTCAATTTTTCTTCCATTGCTACATAACATACAGTATGTACTGGGTTCTCAAAATCTGCTACAAGATACACTTTCATGAAAACCAGTATAGATCATGGCTCAGCAGCCTCCGCCCTGTGTTGCAATTTTGCAATCTCAGAACTTTAGGCAGCACCTCTAGGATTATAAGCCAGAAAGGTTGGGATGATAAGCTGAAGATCTATTTGCAACGATCAAGAAGCAACAGCTATAAAATCCTTTTGTGAGAGCCCAGATGTATGACTTCCAGAGGACCCAACAAGGTACTATCTCTCTCTTTTCAATGGAGATGATGCAACTCTGACATAATGGTTGTCTTAGTGTCCCCTTTCCTTTATGGGAGGAGATATTGCAGTTTTGCCATGCAACAACAACAACAACAATAATAATAGCATGGGATTCTAGTAGTGATGACCTTCTGTAATACAGAACAGCATAAAACTTTTGTAAGCAAAGCAATTATCATATTTTTCCGTCTATAAGACGCACCCTTGTATAAGACGCTCTGGCATGCGAGTTTCTCCATGCTGATCAGCTGTTCAGTGGAGTGCCGAACAGCTGAGCCAGCAAATCCGGAAGTTCGGCCGGCCGATGATCTTGCCCCCCCCTCCCGTTAGTGGCAAGCCCACAGGGGCTTGACACCTGCACCAGGTGGCACGGCAACCCACACAGGCATGCCTGGGCTGCGGAGGTTACCATTATTTTTCCGTGTATAAGATGCTGCATTTGTATAAGACGCACCTGATTTTTGAACAGGGTGTTTGCAGGAAAAAATAGTGTCTTATACACCGAAAAATACGGTACTTTCATGTTTTTAACATTAAGCGCCATTCTCTGAATTGCAGAGCTCACCTAGGTTTAGATATAGTGTATCTACAGTAAAATATATTTCTTGGCTTTTGAAAGAAATGCAAAGATTTTAGATTTAAAAGGAAAAAAACACCGCTCTTGGCTGTACATTTGTATGTGCTGTTTAAAGTCAGCAGTCTTTAAAAAAAAACCTCTCAAAAATTACACAAAGAACAGAACAAAAAAAAAATTAATGTCTGACAAAAGGAAGGCCATCAGAGCCAAGAATACAATTTTTTGCCTTTTTTTATTTTTAGCTCCTACATTTGACATGGGTACAATATTGATCCACGCACTGGTGGCGGCGCTGTCTTTTTGTTTGTAGTTTGCCCCCAACTGCATGTCACTTCATCAAAATCAATTTGCTTTTGATTTTTGCAACACAGAGATAGGTCAACCAACAAACAACAGGGGTCCTATTCATGACAAAGCAATTGTTGCAAGTATAGTTTTGCAGGAATTTTAACTAGAAAATGAATCCTAAGAGCATATTTTTCTTGCATCATTTACTATCTCATATATAATTTATCAAAACAAACTTGAGGTACTCATGAAGGTCTTCATTTTGCTTTAAAACAGACAGGTTTGTCAACTCTTTGAGACAGGGCCAGGTTGTTATTTTTTTTAAATCCTTTGAAAAAACTATACAAAATACCCATTGCCAACATTGCTCTATTCAATCAATATGATCTATTCAGAAATATATTTTCATGCATGAAATATTTCCATAACATATAATATCAATTGCTTTTAGTTTTTTGAAGAAGTTGATGGAAATATGTTTTTGCTGAAGGGCTTTAGGCAGAAGTTCATAAAACCTGACACAAGGCAGCAGTTACAAGAATGGAAACAGGGTAGTCTCCAGTTTGACTAATGCTGCAGTCATGTGCCAGTTGTGATTTATCAGAACAGATCAAACACTTGGGACCAAGTTACTGTACTTCACAAACTGCCTGCATACCCATCAGTGTCTCCCACTTTAAAACCACATGCAAACAATTAGCATGACAATAAGCATAAGGGACAATTGTCAGCAGCTCCAATTTCTGGATTGCATCACCAATACACCTGTGTCAGGCCTTTATCAAGAGTTTCTAGAGAGAAAAATAATACATGGAAATGTATTCCTATTACTCTTACTATAGCCTAGCCCTAGGAAAAAGTTCAGTTGTACTTGGTGCACTGCTGTTTTTGGCAATGTGCCATTGTCACCCCCATTCCCTTCTTATTGGGGAAAAAGATTAAAACTTAAATTTGTGTTCCAATCCAGAAAAGAACAAAACAGCTATTAACACTTAAGGACAACAGAAATAGTAATTTGAACCTTAAACACTGTTAAAAAAAGAATACAAGCAATTAAAGACACTTTTTCATTAACCACAATGAAGTTTATAGAATTTTGCTATCTCAGGAGTTTATTATAAAATTTCTTTCTTTTTGTGTGCTTTAATAGTACTACAGTATAGTTAGAATATTTTCAAATCTGCATGTTCCAGAATAAGTGTCCAGTTGAGTTCAAATTACTTGAAATCTTGGAAGTTCTTTTTTTTTTAATAACAAATTTTATTGGTTTTCCAGTTTTACATCCAGGTATTTGGAAAGCAGCGTGGTGATTGGGTAGTCATTAGTTCAATAACAAAATCTTTAGTACATATCTCAGGTTACATTATCAAGAATTCCTTCTCTATTTCCCTTAACATTTGCTATATCATACTTAAGCTAGTAAATTTCTAACCATAACAAGCTCAGTTAAAACATTTATCAATATATTTTTTGCTTATACATATCCATATCCTGTTTTTAAGTTTTACCTAATTTTTAATTTTTAATTACAATATTCCAATTTAACCTTTAACATCCATAGTATTTAAGTTTCAGGTAACCCAAATTTCCTTTATTTCACTACATAAAAGTTATAATATCTAAAATACACATAGTACTTACTTAAATATATTCTTATTTTATTTCATAAACATTTTCTATTTCTCATCCTAGTACATCACCACTTACTAATAGAGTATCCTTTATTGTCTCAAATCCATCATCTATATTATCTGGGCTAAACAATAATTCGAGGCTAATTCCTAATAGTTAATTTCCATTTCCCTTATAAATCTAAATCCTAAGTATTAAGCCAATTAATCCCTTATTTTTTTTATCATTTTCCAACAATATTTAAATCTAATAATCATATTTCCCTTCATCTCAAAATCTCCCTTTAGCCCATTAGTTGAGACCTTAGGATCCTCTGTCATAAATCAAAAGACCCCAGTTTTTAAATCTAACTCTAGCTTTCTTTTTATGCCAACCAGGCTTCCATACCAATGCCTTTAAATCATCAGATAGATCTCCCTTCATTCTTGCATATGTTGCTTGAATCAAAGGAGACCATCTAGTTATCAATTTTCCAGAGGAACTGGTCCATTTATAATCGTTAAATTGTTGCCCTGGTGGCTCAGATCTCCATATTTGCTCTAGTATCTTTATCTTCAATTCGGTCTGGTCTTCTTCTTCCTCAGGTTTCTTCTGGTTTAAGTAGAAAGTCATGTCCAATTTTATGGTTGTTTGGTTATCTAGGTTTTCAATATGCTGTCCTTGTTGATCTTTAACACCCTCTGTCTTGGTATTACTTTCTTCTGCTTCTGTTACTTTTTGGGTTGTAGATTCTTTGGTTGCAATCAGGGTTTGGTTGTCAGAATTTTCAGTACATTGTACTTGTTGTTCTTTAAAGTCCTCTGTCTTGGTATTAATTTCTTCCGCTTCTGTTGTTTTCTGAATTGTAAGTTCTTTAGTTGAAATCAGGGTTTCAGTTTGTAGGTTTAAGCTGGCGCCTTTGTCTTTCAGTCTAGATTTAATTATCTCAGTAGCTTCAAGAATTTTTTCAAGTATAAGTTTATAATTAACTGAAATTTGTTGCTGGTCCTCCTCCATTTTTGAGATGGTTATAAATGGTCCTTTAGTGGAGGCTATTTTTTAAACAAGAGTCAGTAAATGTTCCCCTCCACAGTTCCTAAAAGCCAATTTCACCTCCCAGCTGTTCTCTCAGCTTTTTATCTCTTTTAGAGAATACCAAGGACAGATCTGGGCTGTAAGCAGGTCTCTTTGTCAAGAATATTCACTTGCTGTACCAAACTTTGCCACAAGATGTCCCTGATAGCATTTAAAGTTCTTTTCAAAACCCAGGCTAGGTTTTTATCCAATTTGAATTCTTTTTCATCTTTTTTACAAGTAGATAAGATAACAGGTCCCCATGAAAGTAGGAACTTTTTGGGTCCCCAAATATCAAAAAAATGCAAATCCAGTTACTTAGTTGTTCTTTTCAGGGCTTTATTTCCCCTAAGTAGTCAGACACTGCCATTTTAGAGGGTGGGAAAAAGACGTTCCCTTCCCTCTCTCCTCACAGAGGGAAGAAGTTTCAAGAAGCTTTTGACAGAAAAATACTTGGGATACAAAGAAGATAGTATCTCACCCAATTCCTCCGCAGTGCTTTCGAAGTGCTTGATAGTAATTTTGCCCTCGGCTGGTAGCGGCATTAGTGACGGGCCATGTTAATGGCCGATCTTTTCCCCGTCAATTCGAAGAGCTGCCCCGGATCAAATGGGAGGGCTTCCACCCTTCCGCAATCAGTCGGGGGTCCTCTTCACGCTCGTCGCCCCTTCAGGGTCCCCCGGCGGGAGAAAACTGGACGGTGGAGAGAGCGATCGCCCCGCACGTCCGCCAAAGCCACGATCACAAACCGGAAGCCCGAAATCTTGGAAGTTCTTATGCCTTTCTGGTCATCATTTATCTTGTGAACACACATTTTTATTTTGTCATGTCACAAGGAGACTGCCACTTGTTGCTCTGAGGTTTTGGCTGGGAAGGAATTCAGATTGTGTTTGAGGCAACAATTTGTCCTGACTATAGTAGTTCTTATTCAAAACTGAAATGATTTTAAGACAGTTATTAATGATATTTTTCATATCAGAATTAATTTGGAAATGCTCTCCTCCCCAAAATGGCTGCTGAAGGGTGAGGGCTTTTTTCTTCTCTTACCCACAATCTGCTGTGTTGACTGCCAAACCTAGTTCTTTGGTGACCCTGCTCCTTGGATTTGAATGGAGGCACTTAGGAATGAGATGAGTTTCAGATGGCTGTGGACCCACCTAGGAGGGAGAAACTTAAAAGATTGCAGCTCCTTGTAGGAGCAGCCAGAAAGTCAATGGTCTTTTTTTTTACATCTCTTCCTACCAGCAGTACGTTTTCATAAGCAAGTCTGGGATTTTTAATTTCACTTTTTCAACTTTTGTTTTTGTTCTTTATCTTTAAATATTAATTGGCTGGCTGAATAATGATTTATTTCAACCACTGGCTGGACTCTATCTGCTTTTTCCACTTTCTCTTTGATTTATTTGGTTTGCATCCGTTTCTGCTTTCTTGTATGGAAACGCGGCACATGTTTTTAGATGGTGAAACTGTTTATATTTGGACTGTATCTTATTAAATATTTATCACAGGGAATCTGTATTTTATCAACTTGAAAAAAGGTTTTGGATCAAAATAGATCAAAATAGGGATGATAAATTTTCTACAAGTTGATTACAATAGTTTATTAAAGTGTTTTGGAATTTCAATCTTGTCTCTCTTTTATTGTCATTAATAATAATATTTTTTTACTTTTATACATTTATATAATATCTTTATATAAATTACTATTTTGTTATTAATATAGTATTTAGATGGCAGGCTAACAATCTGTAAACAGATTTAGTAGTTTAGTAGCTTAAACTCTTTTGGCCTGTTTTGCAAGGGGGGGGGGAAACTAACATAGTTGTATTATGTTAATCAGCATTCAACTAGGGAGGATTTTATATATATATATATGTTTGTGTGTTAGTCTTTTTTTCTAAGACACTTTTTCTTTTTAATGACTTGTGTTTTTTTTATATAGTTTGGTGTTTTGTATTTCAATCTTCTTTGAATAAACTAAATATTATATAGAAAAAAAGAATTAATTTGGGAACAAAATACTTGTGTACATAGGGACAGATATATCTGAGAGAAAGATTTTCTGTCACAGGACACATTGCTTTATTTTAGTCTCCTAAATAAGGAGATGAAACTGCATCAGAGAAGAAGTCTCGTAAAATTAATAAGGGTTAAATCTAGGTACAGGGGATTGCTAACAGAATTGCAGTCCAAAAGGGGAGAATGACCAAGGAGGACAGGCAGGAAGGCAAGTTCCAACTCTTTTTATGTAATTTCTTTCCACAGTCTGTTGGGTTGAAAAAATAAACGCTAATTTCCAAAATTCCAGCCACTTCATTTTGTTTCCATACTACAAACTCTCATTTTCTTTATACTCCCCACAATCAGTCAGCATTTTGTGGCTATTGATAGACTGAATTACATTAATATTGATCACTTTGTTTTTTCTCCCCCTCCCCAACTGTTTACATGTTCAAAGATTTTTCTTTTTATATTTGTGGAGTCTGAGCTTGAGAATACTTCCTTCAGTTATATGGATGGAAGAATGAGGCATCCTTGGTGCTCTTGAGCTTGGTTGTTTTCTTGCAGAAGTTTCATTATCCAAACTAGGTAACATCATAATCAGTGGTTTGCTCTTATTTTATTTTCTAGTGGCTCATCCTGTCAATGTTGATGGGAGTGATAGCTCTTTGGTTGGGCTGTTTACTGTTGATGGCTCTTTGGTTGGGCTGTTTACTGTTAGCTTGTTTGGCTGGCAGTTGCTTGATTGGGGTCTACTTCTTGATTGTTGATCTGGTGTTAATCTTGGTGTTAATCTCTGCTTATCTGAGTGTTGATTGCTGGTAGGGAAGTGTTTTGGTCTTTTTGTTGCCCTTTTGGCTTTTGGCTTATCTCTTTGGCATGGTATGTAGATGTTGTTTATGTCTATGTGCCTATTGATGGCTGATTTGTCAGAGTGCCAGGCTTGCAGGAATTCTCTAGTATTTTTGGACTTGGCTTGGTATAGGATGGTCACAGTTTCTCAGTTGAAACTATAGTTAAGTCTGTCCCTGTGTTATGAAATTAAAGAACTTTTACCATGTCTTCTGACTGCTAATTGGTGTTCATGAATGGAGGAATTTTGCTTCAGGAGCAGCCTACACAGACAGAATATTAGCTCTAGAAGGAATGATAAGTGTACTTCTGTTCAAGGAGAGAGAGAGAGAGAGAGAGAGAGGAGAGAGAGAGAGAGAGAGAGAGAGAGAGAGAGAGATTCCACAGTGTTTCTATCATCAGTATATTGCATCATCAGTACACTGAGTAGTGGAAGTAGATGATATAAATGAAACTACATCCATTAAAGACAGAAACAATTTAATCTCTAGGACAATTGTATATTCAAATTTATACTTTTTTATCTACAGGTAGTACTTGCTTGCTGATAATAATTAGGGCTGAAATTTCCATTGCTAAATGATGTGGTCATAAAGTGTAACATCACATGACTGCATCACATGATGGAAATTTAGCTGTCCCAGGTTGCTGTCAATAAGCATATCACATGAGTTGTTAAGTGAGTCCCTCACAAGATCACAACTTCTGACCTCCTGCCTCTTCTCCATTGATTTTGCTTATAGGAAGCTGGCACAGAAGGTCAGAAATCCCATTCATATGACATGGGGATGCTGCAACTGTTGCAAATCCAACCAGTCCTGGATCATGATCATGTGATTCCAGGAATACTGCAATGATTGTAACTTCAAGGACTAGTCATAACTCAGTGCCATCTGTAGGAGGAGTGGCAGAACCTGGGGGTGGAGTCAATCAGCCTAGAGCCTCTATGTAGTCACAAATGGACTAAGTCCAATCAGGAATCAGCCTAGAGCATCTATGTAGTCACAAATGGACTAAGTCCAATCCCTCTTGAATTACAATGACCCTTATCTAATGTCAAGATATTGCTAATCATTAGCTGAGTATGTTCAACTGGTCCTGATCTCCTGACACATTGTAATTTCAAATGGTCACTGAACGTGTGGTCATTAAGCTCATTACAAGGACTATATTTAAATATAAAATTGAAATATATAAAAATTTAATAAAAATAAATAAATAAATAGAACTACCTGCAGTAATACTATTGATTAATCATCTAAGACAGGGGTGTCAAACTCGCAACATCACGTAACATGTTGCGACGTATCGTGACTTTTTTTCCATTGCCGGCAATGGGGTGGGCGCGGTTTCAGCATGACGCATCTGGCCCATGGGCCGACAGTTTGACACCCCTGATCTAAGACTTATTTAAGCTACTATGAAAAGGTAGAGAGATGAGAAAGACTTGTTGCTCCAACGTCTGTGAAAGTGCCATTTTCAAACAGTATAGATACTCTATGTTGTGGATTTTTATTCTTTGTATTCCTCAATTTATCAGAACTATTATTATACTAGCAAAAATATTCTTCATCATGCTGGGTGATCTGCAGCTGGAGGCCAAGTCCCAAGTGTGTTTTATTATTATTTTTTTAACCTCATCATGGTGTTCATGTCATTTATTATTTATTATTATTATTTAATCTCACCATGGTGTTCCCAATGCTTTTGGTATGTGAGTGAATGTCTATTATTCACATATATGATACGTACAAATAAAAGGTACAGTATGTTTTAGGGGAAAAGATATTGCTATCTGCAGTCCTCTGTTGGTGATCTGAGAAAATAGTCCCTGGAAATAGATTACTTCGTAAAACGTTTCATCTTGGAATGTGCTTCTTGTCCGTGTAAGTTATGACTGAATTTTGGGATTTCTCTAAAGAGAGATAAATGACAATGCAATATCTGTATTAAAACATATATCGAAAAGTTTTTCAGTCTGGATTTGAATCTTGCATGCAATATCATGGTTTTGCTATTCTTTTAAGACTCATCTTTATGGCAAATGGATAGTCTTGAAATCTGGCCAGAGGTTCAAATTTCTTCATAAGGAGAGTGATTTTTTAAAAAATGATTGATGGAAGAAGCACAACTGACTGAATCATTCCTTTCTAATGTTAGGTCTATACCCATAGATGCCTTTTTGGAAGCCACTGTTTCTAAATCTCAGTCTCAGTCTATTGTATTGTCACATAAGTATTGTTTAACTTTTCCAAAGTGTTGTACAGGTTTCTGAAATAATGGGTAGGAACATTCTGACTACTATATAGATCATAAAAATATTTATTGGATCAATTTTAAGAAGAATCAACTATATTTTCATTCTCCTATTGCTTTTAATGGTGCATTTTCTTTAGAAGTGGGAATATTATTTTGTCTCTTTTCATTATATAAGTTTTAGATATATTTACCTATTTTGCCATCATGCTTCAGTGATCTGTGCATATCTGTATTAAAAAGACACATATCTGTGTTCCTAAAATTTTCTGTAAGGCCTTCCTTGCATTTCTACTTTGAACAAATAGGTGGCACTTTTGACTTATATGAGAACAAGTCCTTTCATAAGAAGGGATACACAATACCTGTAAAAACCTTGGCCATGGAATGTCTTTCTTTCTTTCTTTCTTTCTTTCTTTCTTTCTTTCTTTCTTTCTTTCTTTCTTTCTTTCTTTCTTTCTTTCTTTCTTTCTTTCTTTCTTTCTTTCTTTCTTTCTCACAATTTTATTCCTTCTATGTAGGAAAAAGAAGTGAAAGAGGGTAGCATATATCTCAGATACTAAAATAAAAATATGCTCATCCTCCCAGTAAAATGAGCAATTTTTAAACAAATCCCTTTTCCTGTAGCTTGGAATACCAGCTGAGGTTTTTATTGTTGGATCCCCAGCAATATACTAAAACAGGCTTCCAAGATCACATTTTAATACCTGTTTGTTTCAAATGGAAGGAAGCAGCAACTACAGTGTTTCATTATAATCCTCCCCCTACCCTTGGCCGGGTTCACATGTGTCCACATGCAGACTTACACACAGAGGGAGAGAGAGAGAGAAAAATCAGGCTATTGTCTTGGAAGTGTTACTTATCATATTAATTAAAATCTGGTGACACGATAACACTAGCAGCTGTGTGGGAAAGCGAAGGAAATTAACAAACGTTTGATTTGTTGTGTTGCTAATGTGACACTTATTATACAGGTCACAGTAAAACAATACTTCAGCCAAAATATGCTAATGCTGGCAGAGAACTGTTGCAGTTGTAAAAACATTGCTGTTTATTATAATGAGGCAAAATAGAGCACTACCTTGGGGGGGGGCGGCAATTGGCAGTGGCTGTGATGGTGGAATTATAGTTTTCTGAAAGAAAAAGAAAGTACATGTGAAGTACACTTTTCTATGGAATAATATTAAAAAAAGAAATATATGTTTACTATATGGGCATGATGAAAAAAATAAAATAAAATGTTCACCCCTCTCATTGAAGCACTAAGGAGATATTTTCTATCCATGTATATGATAAAAGTAAGCAAACATATCTGCTCAATATCAAGCCATCCTAAATATGTTTAAAGTATGTTTTAAATTTGATATATTTAAATGTGTTTTTTTAACGTTCTCACTATATTTATTAGAAGTTATTTTTCCCACTAAAATTTGTAAGTTATTACTATTATTTTATAATTACAATTTCTACAGTTACTTTTTATTGTGCACAATGTTTTGCAGTTTTTAATTCATAAGTGAATATATCTTTTCATAGACTGGCATCCATCTAGTCAAATGCATTAAAAGTAGTTTTTTAAAACATGTTTTTAGATTTAGTTATTTTCTAATTCTACCCATGTGCATACTTTGGAAGCGCTTTATTTTTAAAGAGTGTTTTTTTCTTTATGATACTAAGTTTAGTGATACTAACTCATACTAACTCATATCACAACAAGCAGGTAAAGTAGAATTGTACAGGGCTCCTTATATGAAAAAAATGTTTCCATATTTTTAGAGGAATAATTTGATTTTCAAAAACTTTTTTCAAGGATCTTTAATTTTGTAGTTTTCCAAATCCACAGTGCTATATTTCTTCTGTACATGAAATATAAGACTCTTCTGCCTCCTTTTTTCCACCTGATATTTTGATACGTTACTGAAGTCAACCATTGTTTGACAATCTTTGACAGCAAATTATGTATAGTTTGTCTGACTGAACACTAGTAAGTCAGAACTGAATTCTGAGTAAACTATCTAGATCAAAGGTTAGACTTCAGGGTATGAATTGGGGAAAAGATGTCACCTTGCCATGTGAAAGAACACAGAAATGGCACATGAATCAAATATTGGGGAGAAGCAAAGGTCAAAACTGAAGTGATTCAGTTCCATGATATTTACGACCTAAGATTGGGTGGTAAGACTTTAGAACTCCATGTACTTAGCACTCGCAATATTTCAGTTCTGTGGCATTTTTCTCTCAGGAGCAAATTCATTCTTCTTCCAATCTGCTGATCAATGTACCTGTATATTACATTTGTACTATATCTTCACTAGTAAGGTAGAAGTCCTAATTTTTTCACAAATACTTATCTCTTCGCTCTTTTTTGAATCAAGAAAACTGTTACACAGTAGAGAGAATCAATATATATTCCAAGACAATAATTTTATTTTCAGCTTTATTCTGCTAATGTGATCTATTTTTTTTATTAAAGTAGCCAAATAACAAAAAAAATATAGGTAGACTAGATGATAATCGGAAAGTATTCTTTTCATTGGGTAATTGTACAATTTATATTAAAGTAAATAAGTCCCAAGACACTGTTTATTAAAGAGTTCTCTAAGTTGTTTAAGTTTATGTAATGGAATATTCACACAATTATTAAATATATTTCATTCACTTTAATATATATATTTTCATTTTTAAACTTTTTGTGCTGAGCTGTAGTATAAGTGATTACAGGTAGATAATAATATATTTAAACCAGCAAAGTCAGAAACATAATTTGTAAATGAAATGGAAAAGGATAATAATAATTTAAATGCTATTGTATTTAGATATTTAAAACCCACATGGATAAAATGCATATTGGAAAATAGGAGGAAGGTGTATTGGAATGTTTGCTGCCTTGGGTTATATATGAAAAAGGGCAAAATAAAAATCATATGTGTCACATATACACATATGCATATACATATTCATATCATGTATCACATATCAAGTATCACATAGGAATGAAATAGGGAAAGGTATGCAGATTTGTACTCCTAAAATTATGCCACTAGAACATTTAAAAAATATATTTTTATTAATTTTATTTTATTTGTTAAATTTATTTGCTGCCTATCTTGCCATGGGGCTACTCTCGGTGGCTTACAATAATAAAAAGGAAGAAAATGAAGAAGTGTAAACAGAATAGAAATAAAATAATAATCATAAAATAAATAATGAAAAAGAACACAATCAGAATACATCAATACATCAGATATATTTCAACTATGTTAAATTCCATGTTATTTCCCTGATCTGTTTTATAAGATAAATGAAGGAAATTATTTACCATAAAATGATTTTCTCCTAGTTATTTAAGTTATCATTTTATATCTTACCACAAACTTTTGTTTTTCTTGCATACTCTCCAATCTCTAATGTTATTTTTAGATAAATTTGTGAACTTAAGCTTATGTATTGATATACATAATCTATTTGGAAGTATGGATGGAATATCAAATCAGATTTGAATTGGATCTTAAATTCACTGATTATTTATTTTTACCTAAACGTCTTACAAAGCTATCAGAGTAAAGCAGAATGAAACACCATAGCTATTTCAAGGAAAGTCATACAGTACTGTAATAGAAATGAGTTAAAGGAAGAACAATTGATGTTCATGTATTAGAGTGTCTCTCTGAAAATACAGTATTTTATTAATATGAATATTTTCATGGGTAATCAGTTTCACAATCTGTAATATTTATGAAGTTAAGTTGTTAAAGAAAATATGAATATTTATTGAGCAGTTGACATGTCAGTTAATGTTTGACATCCAGAAGTTTTGTTTATTACCAAAACATTCAATTACTGTACACAATTTATGCTTCGTAACTTTGTATCAACCTTCTTGGAGAACCATGCTCCCTTTATTTGCATGGTTTATGGAAGCGAACTTCAATATAAAGAACATCTTTGTTGTTTCAGTATGATTGCGGGCAGGCGTTGGCAAGCAATACATACATACATACATACAGTACAAACATACTCCCTTTTTACATACATACACACATATACAAAATTACCCTGTTATACACACACACACACACACACATCTCAATCAAGAGTAACACCACATCTATTAAATATATTTTGCATAGATTTTATTCTAAACTAAAATTAACCCTTATGTACTTGGGTAAGAAGATTAATTCAAATAGTGGGACTATTAATAATTTCATGTAATTAAAAACAATATTTGGGAAAGAAAAAGATAACAGTAGTGAAAATATAACTGACAGTGTTATGCTTACATTTATGGCAATTATAATTTACTGTCCCATAAAAATTCAATGTTTAGTTAAAGCATATGCATTCAAGTACAAGTGTATGATTAAACAGGAAAAGCGAAAAAAAAACCCAAGATTCTCCAATAAAAATTAGTGATATGAATTCTTTCCAATCTAGCACTTATTAGAAATGATCAACAGCAGTTCCCATCATCCTCAACCATGGGCAATTGTCATCCAGCACATCTGGCAGGAATTGAGTTAGGGAAGACTGCTCTACAAAATATAGAATTGTCTGTCATCTTTCTGAATCATACTGTACTTGATTTAAAATGTAATGCCTAGTGCATTATAAAGAAAGTAGGGTCCAGGTAGTCCAGGTTGTGGGCATGATCGCATAAATAGCAGTGTCGTGTTCACATGTGTAAAGATTCCAAGGGCTGCATTGGAATGCTATATGTGCTAAGGCTTAACAGATGTTTAAGGGGCTCGATTTAAATACTCAGTCAGGTGCATGGAATGCCAGACAACTAAAAAAGAAAAAAGAAAGAAAGAAATAAGCAGTCTATCTGGAGACTACCCAGATCTGCTCATCTACTGATATTTTGTGAGCCTTCTATCAAATGTAATGCATGCTTTGGATATTTAGGGTTAAGACCCTCACTTCATCTCTGTTAAATATTTCTTAAGCACATGGCTGTGTTCAAAGAGAAAAAAACTTAAAAGAGACTAGCAACAGCTGCTCAGTAATTTTTTATTTCAAGAATCTGCAGTAGGTTTTTAATTTCTGCTTAGTGCTGAATATTGAATGTTCTTAAATTATTGGGAAGAAATCCAGCGTGTACATGATGAAAATATTCTGCTTTCTCCTTTCATAAGCCTATGATCGACTGACTGAAGAGTTTAGCTGCCTTATCTACGAGCCTCTTAAGTCAGGATATGTGCACTTCAGCCAGCTGTATCCTGCATACAATAGGGCGTAGGTGGCATCGGGCCAAATGTTGCCCATGCATTTATAAGGCATGAGAAATTTTGCTAGGATGTTTTTGTTTCTTTTGCTAATATGAACTTTAAATGACACAAGAATGTTTAGAGATAATTATTTAAAAAACTTGTATATTAGATGTTTTTCATATAGATGTCATTCCACTGTACAAAGAGAATATTTATGAATGAAACTTGGAAATGTGGTAAAACTTACAGGAAAATTTTATTAAAAATAGAGCTTCCTATATTTTGTATTGATTAAATTTGTTATTATTAACATATCCAATAATCTGCTGTTGACTATTTAGAGAAAATATATTTTATTTAAATTATTATAATATAGTATTTTCTGGATTAAATGTTAGTCCAGCAATAATGGAATAATATTTTTTTTATAAAAATATCACCATTTCTCTGAACATGACAGGTCGTGATAGAAGGGGAAATAATAATAAGCAATTTGGATTTAGGGCATTGTTCTTTTTAAAATTCAATTTCCATATATCAATACTATTCAGGAAATTCTAAGAAATATTTTATATGATTTACCAAAAATAGTTGTAGCTTCAGGGATGTAATCTCCACTTTCTAAAAGTGGGAAATGGAATCATATTAGATATAAAGGCAATGCAAAAAAAGTTAATGCAACATTGTGTGAGAAAATTTAAATGTACAATAGTCAAGTACATTCAGACTTGTGGTTCCCACAGCAACTGTAGCTGAAGCTTTCTTTGAACTAAGGTTCACGTATTTTAAGTGTTATGCCTGAAAAAAGTTCCCTTCCTAATCCACAATCAAAGAAAACAAAGTTTAGAAAGAAATAAAGACACTGATATTTAAAACCCAAGTAAAAATAATTTTCAGGTTTTTGATTCTGAACATGTTTCTTTTAGCAAATGACTGATTTTTACCAAATGTAATCAATATAGACTCGGACTGTTCCTTTTCTAAGGCTATAATCTGTCAATTAACTGAAGGTTCCTTGGTGCAACATCTTCCTTGTAGTTAATTGGAATGTATGTGTGTGTGTAAAAATATTTTGGACTACGTGAAATTCTGAGACTAACTTCTTGCTAGTGAAATAATACTTTAGTTTAATTAAAAAATATTTAGTATTCTATATGTTATTTATACTTCATGTTGAGTAATACGCATATATACATATATTTGTGTGTGTGTGTGTGTGTATGTGTATAGCATGAATTTGTGTGTTTAAGATGGAATAGGCCACAATTTGGCCTTGTATCGAAAACCTATTTAAGGGTCATATTTAAATGCATCCACACTTGTACCACCCTAATCTATGTATTTAGCACAGATTATTTTCAATGAGTAAAATTATGTCTATATTAGATGATTAGGAAGAGAAGGGCAGATTCTCTGCTTTCCTCTTCTAAACAACATCTTTGCTATAAATCACCATTTTTTCTTTTATTTTGGCAATTTTAAACACACTGAAAGAAATGTGAGAGTAATAAGACTTCTTCACTCAACCCAGCTGATCAGCTAGGCAGTAAGGAAAAGTGAGTGAAACTTTGGCAGCCTCTACAGATGATAAAAAGTCAATAAATCCATAGTCTAAGATCAGATAAATCAATCAATGGCTGGCAGGAGTACACTTAAGGTCCACTGATTTAAAAAAAAGCATAGAAATGGATTTTGAACGTTTATTATGCAATAGTTTTTCTGATGTTTTTGTGTCATGATCAGAGTTAATTTAATCAAGGGTTCCATGCCTAGTTCATACATTCCAGGATCAAATTATTCAGTATGTCAGCACTTCATATTTCAGAGAGTTAAACTCCCCATTAACACCTGCTGTGATCCTGCTAATTTTTACCCTCCTAGCAGATGCTATTTTATTGTTTAAAATATGCATGTTAAATGCAAAAATGAATTTAATGACGGGTCTGCTTTGGCTACTCATTCAAGAGAAAATTTAAAAAATATGTCAATGTCAACAGGGTAAACTTTAGATGTAATGATCTTAAGAATTGTCCAAGTAGGCTACTACTATCTGTATGACAATAATAATCTTTGTTTTTGTAATAACTTTATTCATTAAACATATCTCTATGCTGCTGCAATAAAAAGACTCTCAGAATGATTATTTTATTTGTCTCAAATATGTTTCCTTTTCTGAAAACAGCTGATGTTGCAAATTATATTTATATTATGGCATATTTTGTAAATGTTTCTGTGTATATTGATATGCAAATGTTGAAAGAGTATTAAAACAAACCACAATCAAGTATTTGGGATTTTTACAGTGTATCTTTTAACACATTTATTTATAATTTAGATTTTATGATTTGTAAAAATATATACTTTTAATTCATTCTTTAATATTTCACTTTAATATTCAATTTTTTGATTTTAGAATATATTTGGATGGGATAGAGACAATATTTCTTTTAAAAGTGGTGAGGAGAGGGAGGAGAAGAAAGAACATTTTGAAATATGACAAAAACCTAGAATTAACAAACAAACCTGTAAATATGAAAACATGTTATTTACTTCTTGATGTAGACTTCCATGATGTTTAGAAGCTCTATACAGCTTAGTTTCCTTTGAGCCTCATTTTGAAGCAGTGATATCTGTAATGAAAATGAATACTTTGATGGATAACCATTATCCAAGTTATAAAGAATTCATGAAGTGGCTAAAAATGTACTTTGATAAGTGACTGGGTATCACCTATTTTATTTCCAGGTATAAAACTATTAATATGGCTTCTCACTGAAAATTTACGAATCACTTTTGTTAAAAAAAAAGAAACAAATGCCAGACTTGACTTTTCTTTTCTTTTCTTTTTAAATTAAGCTATATACCCAATTATTAGTATATTTTAAACATGCACAACATTAATTCTGAAATGTAAGGATTTCCTAATGGGTGTAGATTGTTACTGGATTTTATTTTTCCAAAAATGGGGAAATGATCCATAGCATCAATTAATACTCATAACTTGAAAACCTCTGTGGCACTTTGGAAAACCTAAACTAATTAACTTCTTAGTATATAGTTCTTTAATGTATTTGGTGTCCAGATAATATATTTGGTGTCCAGATAAAACCAGAAGGACCATCTGGCTATTGTAGGGGCATTCAGATATCATCTTATTCAGTTTGGAGGTCTGATACAAAAACAGCACAATCCACTGTTAGATTGTTAGCAACGTTCACATGAAACACTATCAGTCAAAAGCAGAATAAAAAAAAAATAGCAGCTCCATTACAATTGCATTCTTATTTTTAATCCTGCTAGCCTATATACAGGATAAAATGTAGAGATTTTGTGAAAGACTTTACCATGTCTGTGGTGTAAGCAACATCTCTCAAAGAAAAATAAAGTCTATTTCTGTTGGAGCCATTTTCTGATGAACATTTCCTACACGACTGGGATACAGTTTAAATGACCAACTTGGAGATTGGTAGATTGGTTAGAAAAGACACAATGATGTGGGCTTTGCAAACAATGCCCTACCAAGAAAAGTAGTGGCAATTCTAGGGAAAGTCCTAATTTATCCTTAACTTATATACTGTGTCTATTTAATTTCTACTTTTCATATCATATAGTATTTTGTGCAACAATACTGAATTTTTAAAAATATCTGTGCCATTAATTAAAAAGCAATTGTAAATTTTCTAATATTTATACACCTTCAGTGGGTTACTTTTAGTGTCTTTTCCTCTATTTAATATATACAATTTTGGTCATCAGTATACCAGTATCCACCCTTTTGGAGGTAAGAAAAGAGACCATTTCTCCAAAGGGAGCTTTTAAATAAAGCTTTAAAATGTGTTGCAGTCTCTGGGGGAAGGCTTTTTCCCTTAGTGATTTGTATGGAAATGCTGGGTGAGACCTCCGAGATTACAATGCTTATTTTACATGGTCTTTAAATAGCAGTCCCAGAAGTGCCAAGCATTTTATTATCCATTAAGTTACTTAGCATCCACTGTGTTCTTTTGGTGAAAATTATTTTTCCTCCAGAAGTACCTAATATATAGGTATTCTATGAAAAAAAGAGTAAAGATAGAAGAATCTGCAGTACTAATAACCTCCCCTAAATACCTGATAATTTCAGAGTAATTGCACATTATGTGCATGTGGTTTTTGAGAGAGATGGGTAGCCACACAATACCAATGTGTTTAGGGCATTATATTCAACCAGGGTAAAAAAACATGCAACTTGACTTTTGAAATATAAGATTGCAAATATGTTTAGTGAGTCCATATCTGGCATTTGCAGTATCCTGAATCTTTCCTGGAAACAAAATGTAATCATTTTTTTGGATGATCCTCTTTGAGTATATCTGAAAAACTCTAAAGAAACTGTTATACAAACCTTGTAGAAAACAGTGATATTTTTCTAAATAAGTTGCAATTGTACATTGATCACATATATTATCTCAATGATAATTAGAAATAAATTTGATGGCTTTCTTCTAAGAGGCTTCCCAGTGAGTTCAGCTAGACCAAATTCTCAGTAGTTTGTGTCAGATGCAGTCAGTCCATTTCTTTTACCTGTATTGGTTGTATACATGGTTCATGTGTTACCATAAAAAGAAGAAAAATCTCAAACAAGGATAAAAAAACCATAGATCCTTATAATAATCTTGCAGGGCTAGAGCCCTTCCTAAAGTTGTCATCCTGATTTGCTTCCAAAATTTAATAGCACAATACTGACTCTCTTTTTAAACATTAAATACTTTGGGGAAATGTATCTTTCAATTAAATATCAGTTAAATCCTAAAATTAATACTTCTATTTGAATTAAAAGGGGGAATTTATCCTGCCCCCATCCAGTACTTTGAACATAACATTTGGCATAACATGCAAACTGCAGTGTTTAGTTACCAAAGATCTTTGCTTAGTCTATAAAACAGAGTAGTTCTTGATTGACTGGAGCTATCCCTGATGCTAATTCTTCTGCATTTCTGTTCTAGGTTAATTAGGGCAAGCTTTTGAATAGTCATCATACTGGTTTAACTTTTCCAGCAAAGGAGAATGACAAGGAGAATAACTAATTTCTTACTGCATGTAAAGGATATTGCTGCTGAAGTTTATATTCTTTGCTGTAAATCCACTTCACCATCAGGTAATATAAATACAGAGTTGCCATGCCAAATAGATTACTGTAATTTTAAAAACACCATATTAGAAAGGAAACAGGTCTTCAAAATCAAACAGTATATGTATATTTGTATAGATTATTTTCATTGGGGCTGAAGCTTTCTTCTTCAAAAAAGAATTCAGTGGGACTAAGAATTCATTTAGAACTGTCAGCCAAAGTGTAAGAATGATAAACGGCTTTGGCCTTGATAATTTTTATTAAGCACTAAATGTCACATTTAACCTGCATTACTGAAAGCAATTACCCATGTATCAACAGTCAAGCAGCGCAGAGCTAGATGCCTGAAGCAGCCGTATTATGTTCCATCTGGGAATAAGGATTTTCAATTAGGAGGCAAATAGCTGGAGAGGGGATCAAGTCCTCCTGGGCCTCCCAAAGGAGGTCTATGAGAAGTAAAGTCTTCACATCCAAGTAATCACAGGCAATGTCAACAGAGAATTCCAAACCATCTGCTGCCAGCACAGCATTTACTTTATCAAATCTCAATATTTACAGAATGATGATCAGCCCCTGGGACCATGATGGCTCACTGCCAGGGTGTTCTGGGAAATTCATTTTAAGGTGTGTCTCAGTAGGCTAATTTATTTACAAGCACCTGTTTCATCCATGGGAGCCGTTAGTGTGCTAGATGAACTGCAGCAGGAAATGGAGATTATCTGAGCTAAATTGATTTCAATTGATTTTCATTTGTTGATGACACAATTACAGATATAGTGAAGGCAGAAATCTCAAAGTTAAAAAGAAGCATGTTGCAACTCATGGCTTTGTTAACTGCATTAAAATGTACAAAAATAACAGTAGATATTTATTAACTAATTAATTTATATGCTGAATTGGAAGTTAATTTTGTAACATTGTTTCTTTGGCTGTAATAATTCTTACTGATTTCTGGAATATAGAACTTTCAGTTCACATATTTGGCCTTATATTTGAGGATGTGAATGGACGTAGTTCTAAGCCGTAGAAAGGCACCGAAGTTAATGATAATGACTAACAAATTTGTCTACTGCTCTACAATTACTCTTCTGTTATATGTTTAATATTTAGTATATAAATGTATAATGTACACATTTGTTGGCTTGTAGTAATAGTTATTTGCAAAACTATTATATAAAAGAAATGCCACACTGTATGTGATTATTCTTCATTATGCTTTCCCTTCTACAACGTGAATATAGTGATTCTTTATATTTTTTTCAATGTTATTAATTACAGCTATTCCTTAACTGCATATAAATTTTGAAAGATAAGCTATTTTGAACTATAACATGAGAAATATTTGTAGTTCAAATCTATCAGTATCCCTTCAAAGAGTAAACTTGTATAGCAAAGTGTTGGCAATATTAAAATTTAAATGAGTTTCTGAGAAGACTGCTCAAGGAGAGTTTGCCTATGAGCATACTCTGAACTAGGATTATTTTTGTTGAGTTTATTATTTTTTTATTTCTATTTTTTCCTGGTGCAATTTTAAGTATCTTATGAAATACTGCAATGAAGAAGTAGGGCCTGAAACAAAATATTGCCCAAGCTTAGGTGTTAGTGTAGTATTTGAGTTATCAGAGTTGAAATGACAACATATAGAAAATTAATTCTATGCTGCCATCTCAGTGATCGTCCAGAGTTTTGCAACCCAGTTCTGATGGTCCACAAAAAGTAGTTTTCTCATTTCTCTACCCAGCTTGAAATAGGAACCTGGCTAAGGTTTATAGGTAGAACAGATCTTTTCGTTTCACCACCTTTTTTTTTCTTCACATCTTCTTCAAACCTCTAATTTTGTATTTTTTTTAAGCACCAACTAGTCCCTATCCGCAATGTCCAGACTGAAAGTAGTTACTTTGTTATTCTAATTTTGTAAAGAGATCTATCAATTAAAAAATGCATGGATTTGTGAAAATAAGGCTAAACATCAATTTACTTGGGAAATTATTTGTAAAAAACAGTGTAAATTAGGGCAAATTAAAAGATATATTAGAAAATTATGCAGTCTTCTATTTGTAGAAAGCATTTAAAAAATAGTACAAAAATAATACATTCCCATCTGTAATAGTCACAAATATGAGAAACAGAAAAATCAGAATGGACAGATTGATTCATCCATTCCTACCTAACAGGGATGAACAGATTTTGTAATCTCACACATTACTGTTATTTTAATTACTGTAATTACTGTAATACATTACTGTAATACACCAGGCTATTTATTAATAAGTTTTAGAAAAATATTTATATTACAAAACCCTAATGAATTGTCATCTATCAGCATGTGGCAAATATAATAGCTACATTATATTTAAATGCTATGTAGTTAAATAAGTTCAGCTAAACACTGAGTCTTCTGCATGTGTTTTAAAATTTCAGTTTCTATCTATCCCATTTATGACTAAATGGGGGAATTATTTGCACTTGAAACAAACCAGATAAATGTTTCACTCATCCCATTTTTACAAGTCTGAAATCTGTTCATCCTTGGTATAAAAGCTCCAACATTGATTCATATTAAGAGTTAGCCAAGTCTTAAATCTGATTTTTTTATTGCTGTATTTGGAAGGGAGTTCAAGACAAGAGGAACAAGGGAAAAGGAAAGTATATTATGTTCCTTCCCACTTATTCTTCCACTTTACTAGGTGAAAGAATCTTTTGTAAGTCAATAGCATGTTTTATCCTAATACCCACTCTGTACCAATACAATAAGAGGATATAGATGACTCTTAAAATTAGAGGTCTAGAATCTAGATATCAGGAGATTCAAGACAGATAGAAGGAAATATTTTTAATGCATCACAGAGATGAATGGTAATGTTTGATACTAGCATTTGTAGTAATGGTAGCTAAGTTGGATAGTTTTAAAAGGATTAGTAGCTTCATGGAGGGGTAAACTATTGATTACTAAAATTGATGATTGTTTACTACCTCAGGAATCATAGGCAGCATGCCCTACATCAGGGGTCTTCAAATCTGGCCCTTCTCCAGCAGGACGATGGAGAATCCACCAATGGGTTAGGACTATCTTCCTGCACAATAAGAGACTAAGTTTGCCAGAGTTAACACGCCTCCTGCTGGGCTGATATCCCAGACACGACTTAGTCTTCAGCCCAGCTAGGACGTTGTGTTGGCTCTGGACAGGTCGTATTTCTTATTATTGGTGGATTCTCTCTCATCTGGACTGGAACCTTAACGATTTGTGGACTTCAACTCCCAGAATTCCTCAGCCAGGCACACTGAAGTCCACAAGTCATAAAAGGGCCAAGTATGAAGACCCCTGCCCTACATACTGTTTGCTGGGAAGTAACAGGGGATGGAAGATTTTTGCCTTCTATGCTTGGCCATTGTGTAAGACTAAATGTTGATCTTGATGAGCTAGGATTTGAATTAGGAGGGCTCTTATTATTATTGTGTAGGCCACATGATACATAAATTTGGAAAACAGCCAAGTCCTTTTTATCCTTATTTCTTGTTTTGATTTATATTGCATATTTGTCAAGTTTAAAATCTCTTTAAACTTTCTACATGCATCTAGTCATGTTAAAATGCATTATTAGGGCTGTGTGAAGCTCCAGTTTAAAGATTTGATTCAAAGATGAATTGATTGAATCACTTGCACAGAATCTTTGAAACCAGTAGCCAGACTTCAAATAGCAAAAGGTTATGCTCAGGAGTGAAGCATTTGTGAAAGTAGACAAATGTTTAAATTAAGAATGGACATGAAGAATGGACAAAGAAATAAGAGAAAAGCAATTGGAATGACAAGAATGTAACTGATATTTTAAACATTATCTTTCTGTTGCATTTAGAATGTTATTAAGATGCTATTGACCACATAGCAAAACAGAATATAAAAATAAAAATTGTTTTCTTGCTTAATTCCATTTTTGGGTTCAGTTGAAGGATTGAACTGTGTTCCTATTGTTGACAGTTGCTGTGTTTATTTAATATTGATTTTAGTTTTTGTAGTATTTTAAGCTCTAATATATTGTAGAATGAAGACATCATTTTGACAACATCTTCTTTGTGAATTACGTGACTTGAAAACTGTGATTTGAGATCCCATGCAAATACTTTACAGAGCTAGTAACAGATCTTATGAGTGAAACCAGGAATGAAAACAAATCTTAACCAAGTAGTTTCTAAAGCAAAAATCTCAAGCCAAAAAGTGTTTGGAGAATAAAAATAAATTATATTGTGTAGTTAAATTTAGCATATTGTACATTTGAAGAACCCATTGCAATTATGAACTTTTTTATGTTTTCCACTCCCCAAAGCCATTATAATATTTGGAGGGAACAGTGTTGCCCCTAATGGTGAAATGATAGAGATTTTTTCCCTCTAGTATGGATAAAAGCACCTTGGAGAAAGTGGATGGTATTAAGGAAAGGAGTATGTATAGACTAGTTAGGGCCTTTTTGATGTTTTGGACTACTACATCCATAGGCCTAAATTCGACTGAATGCAAGTCTATTATTTTCAGTCTGGTAGTCCAAGAGCTGGATGATACTGAATTACACTTCCGTTAACCTCTAGCCACAATAAAGTTTTCTCCCCAAACATCAAAAAGTCACACAGAAGATGTTTTTCCACTACTGTCTTATCTAGCATAAGTTAAAATGGGAGAATGACAGTGTACCCAGAGTTCCTTAGAGGTGAAAGCCAGTTTGGTCTAGTGGTTAGAAAGCAGGAGACTGTGAGTTCTATTCCTGCCTTAGCCATGAAAGCTAGCTGGATGACCTTGGATCAATCACTCTCAGCCTACCTCACAGACTTGTTGTTGTGGGCAAAGTAGTAGTAGGAAGATGTGTAGGTTATGTTTGCCACCTTGAGTTTTTTTGTGAAAGTAATAAAGGTGAGATATAAATAAAATAAATAAAAATGCATATTATACCATATATTCTATCTATTCTGTTCTACATAAATAAAGCTTGATCTTTGGAATATTTGTTGGAACAATAATGCTCCTTACTTATATTAACAACTTTGCTTTATTAATAATTTTGATGAAATTATTGGTATGTTCTTCCAATTGAAGTATTAATTTAAATATCCAGATTTAATAATATTATTGAATGTATGCGGATGGTATTGTTCTACAAATTGCAGTTCTTCCTGAAAAAAATATTTTAACTGATTTTATTCTAGTTGTTATTCAATCAATTTGTTATCTTCCTTTAATATTTTTGAGGTTGGATGGCAGGAGACAAATATTTTCCATCAATATTTTTGGCAGCAGTCCCACACTTCTTTAAGAATTAACAAGAGTTGCTATTGAATTGACTTTCTTAGGATTCTATTGCCAGTTAGTCCATTAGTCAATAAAACCTAGTTTGGGTGAATCTTATTTTTTTAAACAGAATTTAAACTATCTAAATCACTGTGGTACTAACAGAGAGGAATATTAAATTCACTATCACAATTTGTCAGTATTATTGGAAAATTGATTTGTAAATTGGAACTGAAGCTAGAGCCTATCCGAAGGTAAAGAATTTCTGTTCCGATTATAAATCCCCATGGCTTTCCACTCAGTAATTAATTATATCTTAAAAGCACTATGCTTTTCAAATACAGTAGTAGCTTTTTTTTTTAAAACGGTAAGTTTATCCTGCCAATTTAATATCTTTACTTTATCCTTTTGTTTAGTTTGGATTTGTGCAATAATTTAATTGTATATACTATTCATTTATGCATAAGCTCATGAGAAAGTGTATTAATATTAGATGTTGAGTGTATATTGAATTTATTCTAGGTTTTTTGGCAGCATAAATAATACTATCAATTCCTACTGATCACAATAGCAGTAAGTACTGGTGTTCAGAAGTAGGACACTGCTTGTGTGCTTTAAAATAATACCTGGTGTGACCCTTAACAATAGGACATGGAATAAATAGGTCCCTGACCTATTCAGTACTGTTTTTCTTGTATTCTAGCAGCTGGATCCAGAACTATTAAAATCAATGGAATATAAGTTAATTATGCTTTCCAAGGAACTGTAATGTGGGTAGATCCATTTCACATTAACATGTTGGTTTAACACTCTGGGCTTTCATATATTGAAAGTACAAACAAGTATTTGAGAGAAGACTAATGATCCAGCCATTATGATATGGTGATTTAATCAGATCAAGACTGGGGCAACTTAAATTCAAATCAATTGTCAGCTATGTTAACTTACTAAGCAACTCGAGCCAATCATTTTCTCTCCACTCCTTATTTCACAAGATGGTTGCAGTGACAATAAAGAGAGTCCTCTATTTAAGCCATGTTGAGTTCCTAATCTAAAAAAAATATATTAAATCCATATATTTATACATATAGCCAAGATAGTGCATCACTCGAGACAGACATAAACATTAGGCATTTTGCATCTCTTTAGAAGTGCAAGTGGAAAGCATTTAAGGAAGTATAACAGAATGCAACAATTTTGTTGAACTTTGTTGATGCTTCATTACACATATTTTCTTGGCACCATGATGGTCCCATTGTGAGCCCAGGAGAAAAGTGTAGCTTTTGCTAGCAGGTATCAGAGATGCAGTATAAACACCCAAGCACCTTTTCTCATTTGGATCCAAATAGTTTCACATTCCTAATCAGCAATAATATACATTTTATGAAGAGGGGAGGGTAGATAAATACCATGATCTTCCAATCTAAAGGTCTGAACAGCATGTTGCCATTACGGAAACATGGTGGGATGAAACCCACAAATGGAACACAAGGCTAGAGGGATTTAAATTATTTAAAAGAAACAGACCAAATAAAAGAGGAGGTGGAGTTGCTCTATATGTAAGAAATAACTACATCTCTACAGAACTAGAGCACAACAATGATGAAAACTGTCTTGAATGCATTTGGGTCAATATAAAAGGGGGGGGAAATGACATTGCCATAGGTGTATACTACAGGCCACCCAACCAAACAGAGGAAATAGATGAACTTTTTGCTAGTCAGCTAACTAAGGTATGTAGGAAGCACATCACAATAGTAATGGGGGACTTTAACTACCCTGACATCAACTGGGAGACAAACTCTGCACCAAGTGGAAGATCAAACAGATTCCTTGCAAACCTAGCAGACAACTTTGTCTCCCAAAAAGTAGAGAAGGGAACTAGGGGATTAGCCATTTTGGATCTAATTCTCACTAACAGGGATGAAATGATAGAAGGTGTTGAAGCCACAGGAACCTTGGGAGGAAGTGATCATGCAATATTGGAATTCAACATTATGGAAGCACAAGCAATAGAACACAGTCAAACTAGAGTCTTGGACTTTAAGAGAGCTAATTTCAATAAACTTAGAGAGGGTTTGGGAAGGATTCCATGGATGAGAATCCTCAAGGGGAAAACAACTCAAGAAGCTTGGGAAATTTTGAAAAGTGAGATAATAAAAGCCCAGTCTAGCACAATACCAACAAAGAGGAAAAATTACAGCTCTCAAAAGAAACCAGCATGGCTGCATAAAGAACTCTCTGATAAATTGAAAGATAAAAGGGACAAGTATAGAAAGTGGAAAGAGGGGCACATAACTAAGACAAAATATCAGCAAATAGCCCGAGCCTGCAAAGATGAAGTGAGGAAAGCTAAGGCTCATAATGAACTAAGGCTTGCGACCAAAGTCAAAAATAACAAAAAAAGCTTCTTTCAACATGTAAAAAACAAGAAAAAAGTGAAGGAAATGATTGGTCCATTAGTGGGTGAAAGTGGCAAAAAGGTGACAAGCAACAGGGAGAAAGCAGAACTATTTAACTCATTTTTTGCATCTGTCTTTACACAAAGGGAAAAAACAGACCAACCTACCAAAAATAGTGCCATAAAAAACAGAATAGAAATGCAAGTTAAGATAGGCAAGAAAACGGTAAGTGAGCACCTGTCCAGCCTAGACAAGTTCAAATCACCAGGACCAGATGGATTACACCCCAGGGTTCTCAAGGAACTGGCAGATGTGATCTCAGAACCATTGAACTATATTTTTCAAAGATCCTGGAGCACTGGGGAATTACCGGAGGACTGGAAAAGAGCTGATGTAGTTCCCATCTTCAAAAAAGGGAAAAAAATGGACCCAGGAAATTACAGACCTATCAGCCTGACCTCAATACCTGGGAAGATTCTGGAAAAGATAATCAAACAACGAATCAGCGAACACCTAGAGGCAAACAAAATCACTACTAAAAGCCAACATGGGTTTGTCAAAAACAGATCATGCCAGACAAACCTTATTGCATTCTTTGACCAAGTGACAAAATTAGTGGATCAGAGGAATGCTGTGGATATAATTTACTTGGACTTCAGTAAGGCATTTGATAAAGTAGATCACAACCTACTACTTGATAAAATAGAAAAATGTGGGTTAGACAGCATCACCACCAGATGGATTCGTAGCTGGCTGACCGGCCGTACTCAGCGTGTGGTCCTCAATGGAACCGCATCTACATGGAGGGAAGTGTGCAGTGGGGTGCCCCAGGGCTCTGTTCTGGGGCCAGTGCTCTTCAACATCTTCATCAACGATTTGGACGAGGGGATAGATGGGGAACTCATCAAATTTGCGGATGACACCAAGCTGGCAGGAATAGCCAACACTCCAGAAGACAGGCTTAAGATACAGGAGGACCTGGACAGACTTGAACATTGGGCGCTATCTAACAAAATGAAATTCAATGGTGAAAAAAGTAAGGTTCTACATTTAGGCAAGAAAAACCAAATGTACAGGTATAGTATAGGGGGTACCTTGCTCAATAGTAGTAACTGTGAGAGGGATCTCGGAGTCCTAGTGGACAATCACTTAAATATGAGCCAGCAGTGTGCTGCAGCTGCCAAAAAAGCCAACACAGTGCTGGGCTGCATTAACAGAGGGATAGAATCAAGATCACGTGAAGTATTAATACCACTTTACAATGCCTTGGTAAGGCCACACTTGGAATACTGCATCCAGTTTTGGTCACCACGATGTAAAAAAGATGTTGAGACTCTAGAAAGAGTGCAGAGAAGGGCAACAAAGATGATTAGGGGACTGGAGGCTAAAGCATATCAAGAACGTTTGCTGGAATTGGGTATGTCTAGTTTAATGAAAAGAAGGACTAGGGGTGACATGATAGCAGTATTCCAATATCTCAGGGGTTGCCACAAAGAAGAGGAGTCAAGCTATTCTCCAAGGCGCCTGAGGGCAGGACAAGAAGTAATGGATGGAAACTAGTCAAGGAAAGAAGCAACCTGGAACTGAGGAGAAACTTCCTGACAGTTAGAACAATTAACCAGTGGAACAACCTGCCTCCAGAAGCGGTGAATGCTCCAACACTGGAAGTTTTTAAGAAGAGACTGGACAGCCATTTGTCTGAAATGGTATAGGGTTTCCTGCCTGAGCAGGGGGTTGGACTCGATGACCTCCAAGGTCCCTTCCAACTTTATTATTATTATTATTATAATGCCATCTAGTTGGATCAGGATAAAGAATACAGTTCACAGTTATGGATACTTGGTCTTAAACTAATGCTGGGCTAGACTTCATGCAACACGATTCTTTTTGCAAGATACAGTACTGCCTCTTCCTTATAGCAACAATGTAATCTAGAACATAGCAGCAGACATTATCCAAACTCCAGAAACAGTTTTGCCTCTCATTATAGATCCCTCTGTGCCTGGGCCCATCCCCTTTGTCTTTTTTTTTTAAAATCAAGGATTGTAACAAGACATATTTCTGCCGTAGTAAAATAGCATTGTTAGTACTGTTCCTTGCTTTCCCTAGAATACAAACTGAAAACTACTATATGGCTGCCTATATGGAAGAAGTGCCTTTTGTGTGCTGGTTTCTTTTCTTTAAACAAAAGAGGGGAATGAAATATGCTATAGAATACTCAAGCAGATGCTTGCCATTATATTAACACATGTATTATGGTGTATCATGTAATGGTATACTGTGGGGAATAGTAATGAATAGTTTGGCTCACAATAATGTGCATTGTTGATGTTTGTTAAAATAAAGATATTCAATTTATAATAAAAGGGATTAAAAGCTTAATTCATGACTATGTTAATATTTGTCTGCATGTACACAGATAAATGGTAACGTACCTTATCACATTAAGCACCTGCACGTACAAGTTGCTCTGCTGAGATCTCTATGGGATTGTATGTTTCACAGAGCTTAAACTTTCATTTTCCAAAATAATGATATCATTCATTTACAGATATAGATAGGGTCTCCTTACTCTAATGCTATCCTGAAATGGGTATTGTTACTTTAACTACAAAAAAGGCTTCAATTACCACAGTGGTTTCCTTGTGCTTCCATCTGATGATATTTGTGTGCAGTCTATATAAATTTATATACTTCTGCAACAAATCTGATTGCATGACAGATGTGAATTAAGACTTTTATGAAATTTATTTCTCATGCTAAAGAAAATGGATATTCTCACTGTGGAAGAAGTGAAGGTATGGGTGGCATGTGACACAGATCTCATCTTAATATCAACCTCCTAGTGTCTCAAATTCTCTACGAACCATTGCATAGGCTTAACAGAAAAAAACTGCAATTCGTGAAGAATATGCATAATTAGGGAATGTGATTGATGTCTGAACTATTTCATTGTTTTGCTCTGCTGTGCAAGCATTTAAAGGAATGTTGGATGGCTGTGCAGACTCTATTTGGTATGTTCCAGAGGACACAATGCCAGCTGAAACACCCAGCATGTTCTTTTTATTACTAAATCAGATGGCAGCCAAGTTATTGTCAATAATTTTAATGGGGAGACCTCAAAAGAATGCTCGTAACTGTGCACTGTAAATTTATAACAATTAATATCCACAAGCTAATATTAAAACTATTTTAGATGGTGCAAAATAACATATTGTTAAGTTGGTAGGAAAATATATTAGTTTCCTATATAAAAATGTCAATAATTATTATGGCAGTTGAGTAGGGAGAAAATCCCTTATCTTTTAATCCAAATTTACTTTTGTTTGTTTTATACACACATATGCAGAAACACATATGCACAAAAATACATAATATTCTGATATTTTAAATGCATTTCATGTTAATTTATAAACTGGCTTTTTTGTATCAATAATAAACCAGATTCTATTGTTATCTAAAATTTAATTTAAACTATATTAATTTAAAAGATTTTGATTTAAGACACCCTTCCCTATCTGGCTCCCTGTGTTGAACTATCTTTCCTAGTTAATACATGTTGAAGTTTTTCTATTTTCCTGTCCAACTCTCATATCTCTGAAAATTAAATCCTGTTACCTTTGCCTTCAAGGTTATGCTAGCAGCAAACATAGGAGAAAAATGAAAATCAGAACATTATAAAGAAGATGGGAAACAAGCTGCAGGAATAAAATTTGCTGCCTTTGAATGGAAGAATCTTAAAAAAGCTATGTTGGGCAAAACTTATCCATTAAAAGAAAAGTGTACTCCAAGATAAGCCTGAAACTGAACAACAAGATATGTATAAGTAGGAATTTGCTCTATTGGAGTACCATGAATTTGTCATTTACGCATCCTACTGTTAGGAATACCCTCAATGCCCTCCTCATTCCACATAGAAGACAAAATTACTACACCATCTGCATATAGCAAGGCTAGACCTGCACAACCTGATAATGGATTAAAAGTGATGATTAGAAGATGAGAAAGTCTGAATTACTGAATTATTGCACAAATTGAAAAGTAAAATATCAGCACGAAAGACCAAGTCCCCATGTGAAAATTCAATTAAACTGGTTTATTGCTAAAAGCTTATGCACAGGAATTTTCTCAACTAATGGTCAGTATCTGCTTAGAGTTAGAGAAGGGCAATGGTGGGTTAGATTTAGTTCTACCTACATAAGGATTCTAGGCTGATCCCCCTTTTTCATTCCACCCCCAAGTTCTGTCATCACTTCTCTTATATAAGGAGGCTTTGATGCACCTTTGTCTTGTCCCTGTTTTGGTGGATTCAGCTCCAGAAACATATCCCCAGAGATAGGGGTACACACAATCTCTGTAATGATATGTGGGAATGCCCTTGGGAGATATGAGGAAGAGCTGCACACCAAAGAACCATCATGCAAAAGATATAGCAGCCCACAGAAGTAGAGGGGATATGGGCAGTGGTGGGATTCAAATATGTGAACAACCGGTTCTCCAGCATGAGGATGGAGAATCCACTGATGTGTTAACTTCATCCTCCTGCCCAATGAGACTAAGTCTGACGAGTTGTCACGCCTCCTGCTGGGCTTGGTGACCCAGTTACGACTTAGTCTCATGCCCAACAGACATCTTTTCGTTGGCTCTCATTTGGCAGGTCGTATGAACAACTAATTCGTGAATTCTCCCTTTCTCACATTATTCTGCTGCCTGACTGCAATTCAGGCTGTATTTCTCAGCCAGTCCGATCGAGTCTTTAACAGCTTGCTCGATCGGTTCCTTCTGCCTTAGCCGCGCTTGACAAGTCTCCCGCGGCTCAGCTGATCGTCGGGCTCTGTGGGGAGCCGCCGATCACAGAAAGCCCTGCCGAAGCCTCAGACGGAGAGGCATAAAAACGTCTGAGGCAATTTCAGTTTCCATTGCAACCGGCCGCTCTCCGCCTCTGCTGCTTTTTGAAAGCTCGGACTTGGCCCAGAGCTTACCGGTGGCCTGGAAAATTGGCGGGCTCGCCGCGGCTGCCATTTTAGGTGCCGCGGCGACTTTTGACAGCTCGATGTGAGGGAATTTCCTTTGAAGGATTCCCTCCCAAAAAAAGGGCAGAGCGCCTCGGGTTGAGCTGATTGGATCTTGCGCTTACACAGCGCTCTCTCTGAGGCAAGTCAGGCAGACAGGAAAATTGTTTAAACTACTCTGTCAGTCGCCCTTCTTCATCAGACGCCATTTTGGGCCTGACAGCTAACGTATGCAGGCCAGTGACTACTACTAAATTTCTACAGCCACAGTGGAACATTGACGTGTGCGCAGGCGCTTGCCAAGCTGTGGTTTTGGCCGCCACCGTCCATCTGACAACTGGGCATTTGTTTTGTGGCATACAGACTTGACAGCCATCTGGAGCTTATTGGTGTGCGTGTGGCCAATCTTTGGTCCAGCGGCCACCACAATTCAGAGCAAATACCGGTCTTGCCGGTGTCTGGAATCTCCGCCTCATCCAGTGCTCTGCTTCCACAGTTAAGATCCTTCCCAGGTCACCACTGGGGGATCCAGGCCATTATGGAAGAGAACGCAGCTCCAATGCTGGCACATGCTGGCTTGACCTCTCCAGCAAAAAAGAGGCGAAAGTCCTCCAAGATGGAGGCTGCTGGCAAACTAAAGGCCAAGGCCAAGGCCATCTCCAGTAAGGCCCCCTCCAAGGCGGCCGAGAAGGAGGCAAACAGGAGGCACCTTGCCCTGGAGAGGCAATTTTCCAAGGCCCAACAGCTGCAACAGTCTGATATGGCCTTTCCAGCTGCACCTGATCCGGTGGTTGGGGCACTTTTCAATGACCCTTCCCCCTGCACCATGGCCCAAAGGGCATGGTCTCCAGATGGTGGCACCGGACAGGAGAAGCAGACGCTGAATCAGCCAACATACCATCAGCAGGTAGCTCCCTCACCCAGGGCACCCTCTAGGCCTGAGGCCACGTTCACGCCCACAGCAGCTGGGCTTCGTCCGATTGCCCCTCAGGAAAATTTTCCTTCAACGGCTTCAAGCTCTAATAGCACAGGCCTATGCCCAAGGCATGGCCTCATCTTTCCACAGGCCCAGGGCTGAGTCTGCCACGCCAATCACATATTCTCATTACCAGCCAGAGGCCCCAGAGTATGCTTGCTCCATTGCATCAGACCAATCTTCTCGCGATATGGGTTCATATCTGGAAATTTACGAACCAGGGGAGATACATCTATCTGAAGATGAGGAGACATCCCCGGATTCTTCCCCATTTAAGGGATTATTTGACCCAGCTTTGTTCAGATCCCTCCTGATCAAGGCAACTAACTCGGCCAAAATTGACGTGGATCAGGAGACACAGCCAGTCCCCTCCACCAGCCAGGCCCCAGACCCATTATTTTCCGAGCCTACTGTTCCTCAGAGGCGTATTCCCTGCCCTCCCTTCTTTATTAACACTATAAAGAAGCAATGGGAAGCTCTGGGCATCCCTCCAACACTGGGAAGGCCAGGCAGAAAATTATTTAATGTGGCAAACTCCTTGTCGGAGATTCTGGAAGTTCCTGCAGTGGACGAGGCCTTAACACCTTTGGTTTCCTCCTCCACCGTATCAGGAGATATGGCTGAGACCTTAAACGCGGAGGACAGGAAATCCGAGTTCTCTCTCAGATCTCACCAGGCCTCGGCGTGGTCGGTGAAAGCTTCCACTTCCACCTCCTTTTTTGCTCGGACATCCATAATCTGGCTCCGAGAGCTACAGGCAATGATTCCCCAGGATCAGGTACGCACCCACCAGATCCTAGGTAAGTTACTGGCAACAACGGAATACATGGCTGATGCATCGCTACATGCAGCCAGATTTTCCTCCCGGTCTTTAGCCTACAATGTGACTACCCGTAGACTATTGTGGCTTAGGCAGTGGCGAGCGGACCTGAAGTCTAAATGGCGCTTGGCCACCTCCCCTTACACTGGTGGCCACTTATTCGGTGACTCCCTAAATCCCTACCTGGTGGAGAACCGTGACAAGCGCAGGGTCATGTCTCACCTTAATAGCAGACGTCCTGCTCTGTACCACCGAAGACTGCCATTTTGTTCGGACGCCAGCCCAGAATGGGGCCTGCCTTCCCGTACCTATCCCCCCCAGAACCGAGCGTCAATGGGATCACTCTGGCCCAAGGCCCAAGCAGCAGTTTCAAGGCAAGCGGCCCTTTCGAGGGACCGGCGGCCGTCCATTCAGAAAGTATAAGTGACTGCAGGGAAGCAGCCCCCATTGGTGGCAGGCTTTCCCTCTTCATTGGCAGCTGGGAGACCACCACCACAGACGCCTGGGTACTGGACACCATCAGGGAAGGTCTTTCCCTGGAGTTTCTGTCCAGACCCCCGGGTTGATTTCTTTCTTGCCCAACTCCTTGGAGTCGGGAAAGAAAGAAACTCATGTGTGAGGCCATAAGCCATGGACATCAAGGCCATACAACCAGTGCCTACTGGTCAAACAGGGAAAGGATTCTACTCCATCCTCTTTGTGGTACCAAAGGCCTCAGGAGGATGGAGAGCCATTCTCGATCTCAAGGGACTAAATTCCCATTTGATTTACAGGAGATTCAAGATGCAGACGCTTCATTCTATTCTAGCCAGCATCAGGCGGGACGATTTCCTAGCGTCCATCGACCTCACAGAGACGTACTTACATATCCCCATTCATACAGACCATCGCAGGTTTCTCAGGTTCTGTTCTGCAGGTCAGCATTTCCAATACAGGGCTCTTCCATTTGGCCTTTCAGCTGCTCCAAAGAGTATTCACCAAGATCTTGGTGGCCCTAGCGGCTCAACTGAGGTTAGTCCCGATAAGGGTCCAGTGTTACCTGGACGATATCCTCATTCAGTCTACCTCTGTGCAGGCAGCTCAAGCGGACCTGAACCTAACCATTGGAGTTCTTCAGAATCACGATTTCTCAGTAAACTTCCTGAAGAGCCACTTAACACCATCTACTCGTATCCTGCACCTAGGTGCACTTATAGACACGACACAGTGCATGGTCTACCTATCACAAGAGCGCCAAGACAGTATTCGATCCTTCGCACTCCAGGTACAAAGAGACCGGGTTGTCCCTCTGGCCACCCTTTCCCAGTTACTGGGGAAAATGGTCTCCTCCATGTCCATAGTACCGTGGTCCCATCTACACTTCAGACAGTTGCAGTGGTTTCTACTCCCCTTCCAGAGGCTTGGCACCAGCTCTTCCAACCAGAGAGTCAAAGTCACACTGCAGACTCTGAACTCCCTTCCCTGGTGGACATCCCCGGCCATAGCGAAAGGCTCTTTGTTCAAGGAACCCACCCGAATTACTCTGACTACCGATGCCAGCCTCTTCGGGTGGGGGACTCACATCCAAACACAACTGACTCAGGGCCGGTGGTCTCATCCGGATCTGAGACACAATATCAATTGGCTGGAGCTCAGGGCTATTCATCTGGCCTTATGCCAATTCAGGAGCGGAGTGGCGGGGCAACGTGTCCTCATTCTCACAGACAACATAGCGGCCAAAGTGCACGTAAACCATCAGGGGGGCACACGCTTCAGATCCCTCATGGCCGGGGCTCAATTATTGGGGTTGTGGGCAGAATCCAACCTTTCCTCCCTCAAGGCGGAACATATTTCAGGGGAGGCGAACCAACAGGCAGATGCCTTAAGCAGGTCAATGGTAGACCACTCTGAGTGGCGCCTCAATCCTGCTCTGTTCAGGGAGATCTCGGACAAATTCGGCAGACCGGTGTTGGACCTGTTCGCCTCTCCGTTGAACACCCAACTACCATGTTTCTTCTCCCAATTCCCCTCCCCAGGGGCGGAGAAGATGGACACGCTCCGCAGCCCTTGGCCCAGGAGGTGGCTATACGCCTTCCCCCCTCTCCCTCTGATACAGGCAGTTATCCGCAAGGCCCTACAGGAACAAGCGGAAGTCATATTAATTGCCCCTCATTGGTCCCGGCGACTGTGGTTCGCAGAGCTGATGGAACTCTCCATTTCCCTGCCGTGGAGGATACCTCCACACTGCATAGCCCTCAGCCAGGGAGCCCTCCAGCATCCAGATCCTCAGTGGCTCCAGTTAGCCGCCTGGCACTTGAGCGGCAACTCCTCTCCCGAGAATCCTATTCCACAAGAGTCATCTCACTGATTCAGGCCTCCAGAAGACCTTCTACAAATAGAATCTACGATTCCACATGGAAAAACTTTAATCTCTGGTGTGCCAGGAAACAGTTCGCTTTATCATCCCTCACTATTCCAAGGGTTTTGGAATATTTGATGGAGGGTCTCGACAAGGGCTTATTGCCCAATACCATTCATAGACAGGTGGTGGCTCTGTCAACGTTGTTGCAGTGTGACAATTCGACCCCTCTGACTCAGCACCCCATGGTGTGTTCTTTCATAAAAGGGGCAACTAACACCAGACCTCCTGTGGTCCATCGATATCCTTCTTGGGATCTACCACAGGTTTTGCAAGCCCTCACCTCAACCCCATTTGAGCCTATCAGGTCATGCATGCTCAAACTGTTGTCTATGAAGGTGGCCTTTCTAGTAGCCATCACATTGGCCAGGCACAGCTCGGAGCTAGCGGCTCTCTCGATCAGAGAGGACCTATGCACCTTTCACGAGGATAGGGTCATTCTTCGGTTAGATCCGTCATTTGTTCCCAAAGTGAACACCTTGTTCCACAGGACCCAGGAAGTCATACTTCCTGATTTTTGTCTGAGACCGTCCCATCGTTTGGAGCGTCAGTGGCACACTCTGGATGTGCGCAGGGCGCTAAGGCAATATATCAAACGGACGGCTGCTTTTCGCAAGTCGGAAGCACTGTTTGTCTCCTTTCAGCCCTCTTCCATGGGACAGAAGGTGTCTGCCTCAACTATAGGCAGGTGGATAAAGGCTTGCATAGCACGGGCTTACCAAGCACATTCATTGCCCATGCCCGGCCGCATAACGGCCCATTACACCCGCAGCGCTGCAACATCGGCAGCCTGGGCCAAGCAAGCTTCCATTGACAAAATTTGCAGGGCGGCGACTTGGTCTTTGCCTTCCCCCTTTGTACGACACTACAAGCTGGATAAGTTTGCCTCAGCTGACGCCTCCTTTGGTAGGCGAGTACTGCAACAGGTAGTGGAACCCAGTGGGACACAGGCCCAAACTACTTCCCTCCCATAGGGACAAGGTAGCTTTGGTATGTCCCATCAGTGGATTCTCCATCCTCATGCTGGAGAAGGGGCATTGTCTTACCTGAACGCCTTTTCTCAGCATGATGATGGAGAATCCACCCCCACCCCTTTTCAGTGTCAGTCAGGCCCTGTGTGGGGGTAGGAGGAGCCAACGCGTCGGACTACTGTGGTTGCTTTCGCCTTCATTGTAACTGGGTCACCAAGCCCAGCAGGAGGCGTGACAACTCGTCAGACTTAGTCTCATTGGGCAGGAGGACGAAGTTAACCCATCAGTGGATTCTCCATCATCATGCTGAGAAAAGGCATTCAGGTAAGACAACGCCCCTTCTCTGTGTGGATGCTGCTTCCAGAAGTCCATTCTGGGCCTGGGCAACAAAAAATTAGCTACCGGTTCTGCCGAAGTGGTGCGAACCGGCTGAATCCCACCACTGGATATGGGAAACATTCAGAAGGGACCCTCATTAGTTTTATGGAGATTAAAGTAAAAGAGGACAGAAATACTTCCAGACAAGATTCTATTAATGTAACCTTACAATAAAGATAGATGTATCACCCATAGTTGTACTTCTTGTCTGGACTACTTTGAAGGACTTACAACCTCATTAGGCTAAGGCTCCTTCTACTCCTCCTTCTATTAGTTTTGGCTTCACATGGTCTTTTAAGAAACCTAATAACATAGCCTCCAAAGGACTGCAAAACCTCTGCCCATCCAGTCTATCCTAGCAATTCTGGCCTCATTGATTGCCTCAGAATATGGAACAGATAAAATGGCCATAATCGCCCTCTGGCTACAGAGTTGGTGATGAGACAAGATGGACAGACTGGGCATATTGTTGCAGCTCCAGGACACTGATTGGATTCAACCAAAAATTGCCAGCTAGCTCTTGCTCCCACTTCCACTGTAGCCCAAGAATTGGGGGCATATAAATTCTTTCAAAAGTAGTTCTCAACTACCATTTGTAAACATTTTTAAGTATAACCATGAAATGAAGAAGAATCTTTTTACTCCACTCTTGTGAATAGACACCAACAGGTCTTTGCTTCCAATTCACATTCTAATGAATTGTTTACATTTATAATTCTTTCCCAGCTGCCTACTGTGTCACACTGCAAACAACTTTTGCAATTTTCCCAAAGCTGACTGTATTGTAAAAATCCATAGGACATGGCCAATTTTCCTTCCAAAAGCCCGCATCACACCAAAGGCTTTCAATTTTCTAGAATTTGTACAAATAACCAACAAAATAGTAAATGAGGGAGATATTCTCTATATCTAAGTATAACCTGACTACTCAGAAGTAAATGTTTACTGATTGGCAGGTCAGTTGGCAGACAAATGTATCAGGAAATGTCCACATTTCCTCCAGGACTTCTAACCAAATGCTAATTGGCAGGTCTAAAACTTACAATCTGCACACATTTGTAAGGCACCATGTTTTCAAAAAAGCCAGTATATGAGATTTCAGGATTAAAGTTTCTTTTGTTTTTGTTTTTAAAAAATATATATTTAGCTTCAGTACTTCTGAACAATCTAGATCAGGTGTGAAAAATGGTCATAAGTCATTTCAGTGCAATTGCAACTTTGAACAGGGTTTTTTTTTTTGTCAAGTTTTTGACACCTTGCTAGGTGGTACTCGAATATTGCCATATCCTAAAAGTGGTACAATCGGTGAAAAGGTTGAAAAGCCCTGATCTAGATGACATATGGAGAAAATGTTTTATTCACTATTTAATATTATATGAAAAACATCACAATCTTTGTGATATCACAATTAGCCTAAACTCTGAATACACTGAGAGGTATATTTTAACAGAATAACAGAATAAAAGAGTTGAAAGGGATCTTGGAAGTCTTCTAGTTTCTTGCTCAGGCAGGAAACCCTATACCATTTCAGACAAATGGTTGTCCAATCTCTTCTTAAAAACTTCCAGTGTTGGAGCACCCACAACTTCTGGAGGCAAATTGTCCATGATATATTGTTGTCCTCACTCAAAAGGTTTCATCATGTTGACCTACTCTACTTAATTATATCCCTCATTCCCAACACACTTTTTTTTTTAAAGAACCTTCTCAGTGACAGGCTGCCTGTTTAATCTTTCTATTGGCTTACAGTTTAAAAACAAAGAAGGGCTTATTAATTGAATATTCCTTTTAATGCCTCAATTACTTTTTTTTTAAAAAAATCATCAGCTATATTTACAGCCAAAAGACTTTTATGTTCAAAGCTTATCAGTGTGCAATTTCATTGTTCTGTTTGGCACAACCATGAAAAAAGATTATGATTTTCCAAGATTTTTGTCAATTACTGTCATTCTTTAATATATATATTTATAATTAGTGAGATTTTAAAGGCCAGTTCTTCAAAGAAAATTGGATATATTTGAGCTAAACTAAATAAATATATATATTTATGTGTAGAAGGTGCACAATTTTATTATTTAGTAAACCTTTTTTCAAGGTGCTGAAACTGTCCATTTGAAGCAATCACTACTTGCTGTGAATGATCACTTTGAAATAATTTCATTTTTTTCATTCTCAATACTTCTGTTCAAAAGTGTATTCAAACTACTCTAGTTTAATCCTCATACCAGCCTACTAAGAGATCAAAACCTTGGTGTGAGGCCATGTGTACAAGCATTAAGGCCTGAACAGCTAATGATTTCCACTCTAGACATTTTTCACTCACAAAAGAAGAGATATAAGAAGCTACTAAAGGACAAAAGGTTCTGTTTTAAACTTGAGACCTGGGCCAAAATCCACCGGGTGATCATAAACAAAAACCATTGTCTAATTTGGTGCCTTCTGTCTTAATCTACAGGTAGTCCTTGACAATACCAGATTTAATGACCATTTGAAGTTATGACTGCCTCAGAAAATGTGCTTTATGGCCTATGAAAGACTTCCAGTTACTGTAAAACATTATCCCCCCCGCGTGGTCACATAATCACAATCTGGGTGCTTGGCAACATGTTTATATTTATAACTGGTTGCCAAGGGCCTGCAATCATGTGATTGCCATTTGAAATCTTCTCTGACAGCATCCCCTTTCTGGGAAACCAGCAGGGAAAGTTGCAAGCTGCTATCACCTGCCACAGGCTGAGATTCCCTCCTGGCAGGCAGGTCTTGGAGAATGAATGGTTTGCCTGTTGGAAAGGAATCTTAGATCCTTGTGGAGCTAAGATTCCCCCTTCCCTCCCTAGGTAGTCATCTGAGAACAAAAAGGTTGCCTACTGAGGGGAGAGAAACACCTCTGATGGGTTGCAAAAATGGAGGTCATATCCCAAAGACTTGAGCTCTGTTCTTGCAGCCCTCAAAGGAGTTCTCCAGGGTGGAGAAATAAAGCTCAGATCCTGAAGTTCCAAGCTATGTTCCTGCAGCCTGCTAGAGCAGTTCCTTTCTGCACATAGTGGGGAGCTAGCAAGGTGGAGAAATGGACTTCAGATCCTGAAGCTTCCAGCTCCATTCCTTTCACACCTGGAGGAGACCTGAACTTGGCAGGCAGATCTTTTGCTCTGTCCATGTCAGACCTAGCCCAAGAATGATGTAAAGTAATTCAGCCAAAGTTCAATTCTTTATTTTCATATACCAAATACACAGAATCTTATCATCAGACTAAACCTATACTGTCATAGCCTAATGGGTAGTCCTTGTGTTACAACCATAATGGAGCCTGCCCATCATGGTCATAACTCATGACAATCACAAAGTTTTTACTTTATTTTTCTGGTGAATCACCGCATTTGTTAATTGAATCTGCAGTTGTTAAGTGAATGCCACAGTTATTGAATGAACCAATGGTTGCAGTTCTACCAAAAACTGGAAGTGAATGCCAGCATGGTCACATGACTAGGGGGGACTCTGCAAACAGACATACATGTGGCCTACTTTCTGAGCACCCTAAGTGCAGTCATGTGACTGGGGGAAGCTGACCAGTGGAACTTTAAATCTGGGTCGTAACTACCTCCCAGGTAGGTCCATTGGAAATTCAAATGGTTGCTAAGCAACTGGTCATAAGGACTACCTGTGCCCTGGGATATTCTGAGAATCGCTATCCTAAATCTCTTCCTTTTCCCATGATCCAGCTCTGGACTGTATTGTCTCTTGTCTCACCCCACCCCACCCCCTTGTTGGAATGTGCTCTCTCCTTCCTAGGCACCTGCTATGTTACTGTAGTTCATCACATCATCTCCCCCTTTGAAGACACATTCCATCACAGTTTGCTAAATGACCTAGGTCACTTAACAACTGCAGCTATCAGGATTGTGGTCGCTGAGCGAAGCTAGTCATGTGGGCATCTCTTTTAATCTCTGCCTCACTCAATAAGTGAAATTCCAGTCCCAATTATGATTGTAAGTTGTGGACTACTCATACAGTTAGCAAAAACCCTGATAATTTAATCTTTCTTGATATTTTCAAGGTCTGTTTACCTCTGTTCATGATAGTATCCCTTATATTGAACTATTAGATTATACCCTCCCACAATGGCTACAGCATCTCCTTGATAATATTCAGAAGTCTTGCTTTCAGTATATTTATCTAAAATCTTATAATGATTTAATGCAAAATAATTTATATGAATTATATTAGCCAAATCCAGAAATTTAATTTTCACTCAATTAGAATCACATGAGGGCATATTGTCTTCCCATCACATCTTTATTGAGTCCATTAGTAATGGGCTCGTGTATGTAGTAAGTATGTGGTTTTGTTTGTGTACAATTTAGATTCCCCATAAAAAAGTAAAAAATAGTTTTAACATCAGGCTGTCTTTGAAAACCTCTTGGAAGCATCAGATAGTCCAGCTCAGTTACCAGTTAATTCTAATCACCATGAGTACCCTACTTCAATGCTTTATTCCCTACACAGGGTTCCTGTTGGCTTCTGGATGTAATAATTTGAAATGCTGGTTTTTATCTACAAAGTCCTATATGAGATACTATCAAGACTCTTTTTCAGCTGGAATTAGTGTGCTTAATTTGTCCTGGAAAACACTGCTTACGTCACTTATTTCTTCAGAATGAGAAACTAGGATAGAGATCTGCAAACAAGCCTAAGTAAGGTGTCACACCTTAATGTTTGTCATTTGCTTCCAAAGAGTCCCTTACAGCCATATAATTATCATTCATTCCAATTTCAAAATTTTGTAAGGCCTTCACTTTAACCAGGTTGGATAACCAGGAGTTCTTGGATATTTTGAAAGTTTTCCAGGGCATTTTCATTTATGTAATGTAGTGATGGTTCAATAGAAACTCTAGGCCAAATGCAGTTATACATTCCCTATATAAGGACTCTAGACCAACAGCCCCCAATCTTTTGGGCATCAGGGACTTGTTTTGTAGAGGGTGGTTTTTCTGTGGACTGGGGGAAGTGTGGTTTTGCATGCTGCCTAGATTCTGCTCGTCCGCAGATAGGGCTTCATTAGTTTTCATGTCCCAGTTCCTGGTGGACCACAGACTGGTGCCAGTCTGTGGCCTGGGGGTTGGGGACACCTACTCTAGATAGACTCTTATATATCCTGTTTTGAAGAAAATTCAAGGTAAGCAATTTCTATTTAATGCTACTACTTGCGGAAAAGAACTCAAAAATAGCCTTTCAAGTCACCCAGTTCTGTGCTACCATTTGTATGATACGCCATACTATTATTTAGGATTGGAATTTCTTATAATATTATTTTATTTGGATTTATAGTATCTATGTTCTTAATTATTTTTAGACATTACCCTTTTTATTGTTTTTCTGTTACACACATATAAATAAATATTGAAGGATGTAATAATTTTATTTAATATTTTGTTTGTTATCTGGCCTCAGGGCTGTAATAAATAAATTTGGATAAAGGAAGGGAGGAAGGAAATCTTTCATCTTTAATTATATTTTATTAATTTTATTCATGTTTTATGTAATTCTTTAAATAGGATTACACTGCATTAAATGTTTATTGACCTTTATTGTCTTTGTCCTTTCTCCTAGTTTATTTGTAGCTACTAAATATGAACTTTTAAAATTCTACATATGGACATATTTAGTTTCGTATTTTCTTCAAAAAAATAGTCTAGGAGAAGAAAAGGAAATATGCTCACATATGAAAACACATATGATGTGCCTATGATTTAAAATATATTCAGTTCTTCTGAATATATAAATTAGATATGTATATTGTATGTGAAGGTAAACTACTGTGCATTTTCTTTTTTAGGAAGATCAGTTTCTTTTTTCATTTATATAGAACGACTTTTTCTTTAAACACTAAGACTTTTGTTATGTTAATCAGGCAGAGAACATTTCCAATTCAATTTTACCTGAGCGCTGGTCAGCTATAGCTTTCTTTGTTTGATGTCCCTTGGGCCCTCCCTTGTCTTTTAAACTGTAATTTAGTTGGAGCTGCTGTCAATTTACTCTGTCCATTACATTTGGAATGATATTCCAGACATTGTATTCCATTCAGTCCTAGAGAAATTCCCTGACCCAAATGAAATGTGCAGCTAAAAAAAAACACATTTAGGGATCTATAAGTGCAAGCTGTGACAGAAAATAGATAGATAGATAGATAGATAGATAGATAGATAGATAGATAGATAGATAGATAGATAGATAGATAGATAGATAGATAGAGAGAGAGAGAGAGAGAGAGAGAGAGAGAGAGAGAGAGAGAGAGATACACATGTGTACACATGTATGTGTGTGTGTGCATGTACCTGTGTGTATATGTGTCTGTTTTTTGGAGCAACACTTACATTTGCCCATATCCCAGATGTTTTTTTTTAAACTAATAATGTATTCAGTAGAGGTTTTACTTAAGTTTAGTTAATTAACATTTTCAATTAGTTGGATGGATTCAATCCAGTTAAGCAACTAGTGAAGTTTGTGATCTTATTGGACCAGCAAGGGGATTAAAAAACTTTACTAGTCTGATAACTATACACAACAATCCATCTTTAGAAATGCTCTTTCTCTGTCATTTTATCACAATTGTCTTGAGTAGTAGACTTTGAACAAGAGCACAGTCTTCCTATGCTTGCCTAGGATTCAACAAATTCCTGAATCTCCACTGTGTTAGATGGGATATTGTTGCATTTGTAGGTCTCCTACTGCACATCTGCCAATATTTCAATCAGAAATAGGGACATGATTATTTTAATATTTTAATTACATAGTACAATGCATATTTTTGGCTCTTTCCAACATGTAGTCTTTCTCTCTTTCATCCTTAAAGGATACAAGTAGTCATTGTTTAATGCTCACTTGTTTGGAGATCATTTGAAGTTTCAGCGACACTGAACAAGAATACTTTTCAACCATTCTTCTTAGTTGCAGCCATTGCAGTATCCCCACAATCATGCAATCATGATTCAGGTGCTTGGCAACTGACTTGCAATTACAAGAGTTGCAGCATCCTGCAGTCATGGGATCACCTTTCACTGCTGGCATCTGACAAAGTCATTGGGGAAGCCAGCAGGAGATTGCAAGTGATGATTATGTGATTTTGCACCTAACAACTATGTGGGATTCACCTAATAACACCAGCTGGAATTGCTGCAATTGCCATTATAAGTTGGTATGGTCACATGACATCACGCTTTATTTATTTACTAAATTTATATGTCACTCATCTCTCCATTAAGCAACTCTAGGTGGATTACAACTAGATAAAAACAATATAAAACATTGAAATGACACATATTAACTTTAAAATTAACAAAGATAGCTAAGGAATGAATCAATATACAACAGGGTGGAGGTGGAGTCTTCTTTTAATTCGCCAAACACGTCCAGTATGGAATTCCCACATTGGGACCCCAGGCCAATCGGTAGAGTCCTGGATGTTGCCAGCCAGAATTCCTTGCCTTCGGTCACCTGGGATGAATGTATCATTTAGAAATAGTTGCCAGCTCCAATTACCATTGTTAAGCAAGGACTGTAGACTTCATATAGAGTCAAACAAACAAAAATCAAAATAATTATTTCTTTATATTTATTCTGTATCATATCTGCATAAGGAAATTTTTTCAATTCAATTTTGGGAAAAGTTTCTACAACAATGTTCCAATTCTGATGGAATCAAATATTAATAGGAGTGGTAATTATAGTAGTAGATTATAGTTAGTATCTGAAAGCAGAAGAGACATGTAGAATTGTCCTGTGTGACCAAGGTATTTATACAATAATGGTGAGATAAGGCTAATACAAATGTCTCGTAATACAGGTACTGGAAAAGTACACGTTCTGTTGTTCAGAGTCACATAGGCAACTGTCTCTCCCACTGTATTGGCCTTCTGCCAGAGTAAGGGCTCTCTGGTGGTTAGATACTTCAAAATTTAGTATGTCATAGGGGAGGCAAAATACCTCATAGATTCACTGGCAATAAAGGTTGTGGACCTGGCTGGATTTAATTGGCTGTTCTTACATTGCCCAATTTGGTTTATTATCAATAAGCTTGTTAATATAGTGTTCAAAAAAGATGATTTCAGGACTTCCGGTTCCGGGTCGCGGCGCTGGCGGCCATGCGAAGAGTCTTCTCTCTTCGCCGGCCGGTTTCCCTCCGCCGCTAGACCCTGGACAGGGTCGAAAGTCGCCCTGGAGGGGTGACTACCACTGGAGAGGACTCTTGTTGACTGCGGCGGGCACGGCAGCGCCTTTCGTGGTCCGAGACAGCTCTTCTGGGCTGACGGGGAAAAGATCGGCCATTAACATGGCCGATCATCTAGCTGCACCAACCGCAAGTCAAACAACATGTAAGTGTCAAAGAACCACCATGGAAGATCCGGGTGAGACCTTTCCTTTCCTCTCTCTACCCTAATTATTCTCCTGTGAAAGCCTCTGAACTATTCCCCAATTTTATGAAGCAGCGTTTGTGCATGTGGGACTATAAGCCTTGAAACTATAACTAATCTATTTTGATTATTTTTTATCTTTACTTTTGGGTACTCTGGTTCCCGAAAAATTTCTCTTATTGAACTTTTTTTTTATCTACTTATTAAACTGAACAATTTTTTTTTTATTATTGCTCTTGTTCTCTTAATTGGAAAAAAATACTATCTGGAAAAATACTTTACAGCCTACTGGGGACATCTTGTGGTGAAAATCGACATTACAACTGTACTATTTTTTGATTATGACTATAACTTATCACAAAAAAACAGCTGTGTGGAGGTGGACTGCTGATTGTTATTAAACATAGCCTCCACTAAAATACTAAAAGACTACTTGATCATGGAAATGGAGGATTTTTTCCCCACAGCTTGACTACAACCTTATATTGGAAAAAATCTTGGAATTTACTGAGAATATATATTTCAGGAGGGAAACTAAAGATGACTCCCCAGAACTACAAACTGAGGAACAGATCAATACCATAGAGGTTTGTGTTCAACCCTATGTACAACATGAGACCGAGGAATTTTATTTACAACTTAACTACAAAAAAGCCTTTGCTTCAAAATTACAAATTGACACCCAGACTTCAGCTGATTTCTTCATAAACCAAAAATCAACAGAACAAGAACTTATCACAATCAAAGAGGATTCCAGACAATTCTATCTACAATCCATCGAATATCAGAACTATGACATTCTGGACAACCAACAAATAACTATAACACTAGATAAAATTGACTACGTCACCCAGATAACAATGGAAGAAGGACAACAGACACAAGACCAGATTGAATTGAGGATGAATATCGTAAACAAAACAACGAGATCTGTTGACATAGTGGCCCTTTTATGGAAACCAGCCTGGCACAAAAAGAAAGCTAGAGTCAGATTTAAAAATGGGACTTAAATCTATACTTGATGGCTAAAAAAGGTTTTTTTTAGAGATATGGTCTGAATTAATAGTAACTGAGATGAAAAATAAAACTGGGACTGATCTAGCTTAGGACTTAAATTTATAACTGTGAGGGAATTATTGGTTAGATTATAATTTGGAATTTTGAAATGAAAAAATGTTTTAAATGTATTCCTATCTTGATTATATATGGCTGAAATAGAGCAAGAAGGTATATATTTTCTCTTTTATTTTATTTCTATTTTTTATCCTTTCTTTTTTATGGAGATAATATGTTTACCATAGGTATATCTACTTTGTAATGGAATGAAAATAACGGAATAGATATTGGGATTGATTTAATATTTAGGATTCAGATTTATAATTGAGAATATAGTTTGGAATTGTGAAACAAAAAGTGTTTTAAATGTGTACCTATTAAGATTATACATGGTTGAAATAGTGTAAAGATATACATTTTCTTTTTTACCTTATTTTTATTTTTTATTCCTTTTTTGGAAGATAAGAGGTTTATGTTAGATATGATATTTATTTTCTAATGGGATGGAAACAATAGAATGAGAAGGTAATTGTTGGAATATTATTGTAGACATGATAATGGTTATGTTATGTAATTAGGGAAATTAGGGATGCCTGAAATATAAATAGTATGTTTAATTAATGTTAAATTGGAATGTGGTAATTGGAATGTAGTTAAACTTAAAAACAGGACTTGGAATTTTTATAGGTAAAATGTGATTGAAAAATTTTTATGGACGGATTGAAATTTACCTAGAAATGTATTAACCTGAATATGCTATATTAATGGAGGGAAAGAGAGAGGGAACCTCCAAGGAGTTAACCTGACTAGTAAATGTATGTTTTTGATTTTAGACAATTGCTGATTTGTGAATGTATGTTTTTGATTTAAGATGATTGATTACCCTATCCCCACGTTGTTTCCTAAATACTTTGTTAAAAAAAAATGGAAAAATTAATAAAACTTGTTATTAAAAAAAAGATGATTTCAGGAAGTATATGGCTGATACATATGAACAGTTTTCTTCACAACATTTGTGAGTTCTTGAGGACGGTCCTTAGTTTCCTGTTTATTTTGCATAGTGCCAGGCATTCAAGGATCCATATATATGGCATTGACAATAGGTTCCTGTTCTGGGAGATTTCTGTGGTCTGCTCTCAGATTCTGCAGTGAGCTTGCACTGTTGTTATATTTCTTCTCTTTTTCCCATATATTCTTCTTGTACTATTCAGTTTCTGCTGTTGATGGCTCTACAGTATACTGTGGATGATTCATTGGGGAACAGAACATTTATCTTGGCCTCTGCTTCTCTAGTACAGACATGTCAAACACAAGGCCCGGGGGCCGGATGCGGCCCGCGAAGTGGTTTCATGTGGCCCACGAAGCCATCCTGGAAACAGTGAGGGAACGGCCCCCGCTGCTTTGGCCCTGGCCCAGGCCAGCCAGGAGCCAATGTACAATTTTGTGGTGGCCATCTATGCTGAAGCGTATTCAGTCTTAGCTCCACAAGGCCATCTGGAAACAGCGAGGAACCAGCCCCTGCCGCATCGGCCCCGCCCCCTGGGTGCATGCTGGGGAAGTGTCACCCTTTGTGAGGAATGAAGAAATGCACCATTGCTTGGAAGTGGCCAGCAAATGGCCCTCACCTACTTCACATATCCGGCTTGATGGGCTCCGGGGGAGGGGTTTCGGCAGGCAGCGGGGCGCTCTCCTCACAGTGCCAAGAGGCTGAGCTGGGCAGCGCAAATCCCAAAAGAAGTGCGACGCTGCCCAGCCCCCAGACTGCCCGGTTTCGGCAGGCAGCGGAGCGCTCTCCTCACAGCGCCAAAAGCTGAGCTGGGTGGTGCGAATCTGATGAGAAGTGCAATGCTGCCTAGCCCCCAGCCTGCCCAGTTTCAGCAGGGAGCAGGGTGCAAAGCTGGTGAGCTTCACACCTTCCGGCTCAACCTCTCGGTGCTGTGAGGAAAGTGCCCCACTGCCTGCCGAAACCGGGCAGGCTGGTGGCTGGGCGGCATTGCGCAGGTAACGTTGACTCTCATGCTGCTCGTGGCATCCCCTCCCCCAGAGCCCACCAAGCCAGATATGTGAAATAGGTGAGGGCCATGTGCTGGCCACTTCCAGGCGATGGTGCATTTCTTCATTCCTCACAAAGGGTGATACCTCCCCAGCTGCGTTTCTTGCCTGTTTTTCTCCCTCCCTCATCTCAAATATTTTCCCACCACTCTGTACTTATTAAGGAAGGAAGGAAAGAAGGAAAGAAGGAGAGGGAGGGTCTCAGGGAAGTCCTGCCTTAGTCCTGCCCTGCTGCCCTTTCACCATCCCCTTGCCCCCTCCTCCTGGCCTATCCTGGGGTCTCCCATCCTATTGCTAAGGAAGCTTTGGATACAAAGCCGGGTCTCCTCCCATCACGAGCAACCTGGCTAAGGAGAGATAGCACAACAGCAGCAGCCTTGAGGAGGAGGTAAGTGCAGCTGGGTGCCCCCTTGGGGAAGTGGGGCTGGGCTTGGTGCTGCGGGTGCTTGAGGGCCAGGCTGGGCTTTTGACCTCTGCTGCCCAGGGCTCCAGGAAGCCCGTGCCACCATCCAGCCCCCCCCCCCGCATGGCCTGAGAGGAACAGTGAGGCTCCTCTAGTGCAGGGCTTTTCAACCTGTGGTACGTGTACCACTTGTGGTACATTAACAAGTGGCAGGTGGTACGCAGCCCTGCCTAGCCAAGTGTAGTGGGGGAGGGAATGAGCCAGCGTAGGCAAGGACTTACAGTGAGAGAGTCCTCTGGAGCTGCAGTGGCTGGGGAGAGACAAAGGGCCAAGGCTCACTTCTGGCTCACCCTCCCCCATGAGAAAGAGGGAGGAGATGGAGAGTGGAAGGATTCTTATGTGCTTTTGTGACTTTGAAGTTCTGGGATTTGTGCAATGTGGGCTTTGTGTTCTTAAGGAGTGTTTGGCAATTTCTATTTGGCTGATGGCTGATGGCTGATGTCTCGTGTTAGCTTCTATTGCTCTGCTATTGTTAGCTGTAAGTTTTGCTGCAAGGGATTTTGAAGTATTTTTCTCCTGAATGGATTTTGCCTGTAAATTCTTTTACTTATGAATGGAGCCATTTGGGGAGGCTGCCTTAGCCGGCAGCCAATACTTACTACATTTTTTCTTCTTCCTTACTTTCCTTTCTAGCCAGTAGCTAATTCTTAAAGGGAAATGTGCCTTTTTAAGCTAGTTCACTCAGCAGTTTGTCTTTTCTGTTTCTGGAGGCGTTTCCTTGTTTGATGAATATATGGAAGAGAAAAAATATGGGGGGGGGTTCAAATTCTTCCTTCAGAAGGAGATGGGCATGAGAAAGAGGGAGGCAGGGAAGGAGGGAGGGAGGGAAGTCCCGCCTTAGCACTTGGCCACCAGCAGCCCTGCCATTGACTTTACTTGTCAAAAGGTTGCAAAAGGGGATCACATGACCCTGGGACACTGTGACCATCATAAATATGAATCAGTTGCCAAGCATCCAAATATAAATCACATGACCCTGGCATGCTGCAATGGTCATAAGTGTGAAAATGGTCATAAGTCATTTCAGTGCAATTGCAACTTTGAACAGGGTTTTTTTTTTGGTCATCAAGTTTTTGACACCTTGCTAGGTGGTACTCGAATATTGCCATATCCTAAAAGTGGTACAATCGGTGAAAAGGTTGAAAAGCCCTGCTCTAGTGGACCATGCCTTGGCACTTGCCCTGGTCCCACCCCCTTCTGCCAGAGACCCTCAGATCTGTCCCACTCCTGTCCAGGCCCCCACAGGCACTCTTGACGCGAACGATGTAGAGCTGGCCACGCCCACCCAGTAGGCCACGCCCACTCCATCCACGCCCACCCAGTAGGCCACGCCCACCCTGGCCACACCCAGCCAGCCCCCTGAGGGCAACCGCAATGCTGATGCGGCCCTCAATGAAATTGAGTTTGACACCCCTGCTCTAGTACATCTCCTTAGTCTGGTAACCAGTGCTATGAGCCCTTTTTAGCAGTCTCTGGGGCTTCAGGCTTTTATATTTTTTTAATAGCCAAGTCTTATTCTTAATCTTCACACCTTTCTGTAATTCTAGCAACTGACTCTCTCCAGGTTTCATTGATCATAACCTCTATCCTCATTTTCTGGAGGTGGCAGGGTAGGTACTGCTGTTCTTGATCTCCTAAGCATCAAAATTACAGCGTCTGTAGCATATAGCAGTTTATTGGTTTGAGTTATGCTGATAGTAGGGATTGTCATGAAGGCTCTGTTGGCATCTTCTAGCATACTATATGATGATACTTCTCCACTGAGCCTTGGTAACCAGTCTCACGGGTTCACTCTAGCTAATTTATCCATGATGTTATGCCTCATATCACTGCTGTGCTCTGTAATGGAGGGGATGGTATTGATGTTCCAGCTTAGGTATTGGATGCCCATCTAGCCAATTCTTCTGGGACTTCTTAAATCTGGGATATAATGTGCAGTTGGTCTGTCTCAAGTTGTGGGAATAACTTCTTCATTATGCTGAAATGTTGTGTAACTAGCTGTATATCAGTTGCATGGACACATGTCTTGTGTCCATCTATATTTCCTTCATACATTTCATATATCCCCTCTCATTACTATTGTAGTAGCATTCTATTAATTCCAGGTTCTCTTGTCCCATCTATGTATGGTTGTAAGAGTAACCCACTTATCATCAGATTGTCCTGGTTCCCTGTCATCTGATGTAGACCTTAATAATCCAGGCATTGTCCAAAATGACATAACTCTTCTAGTTCATGTTACTCTCATATTTGAGGTAGGCAGTGAAACATTAAGGGGGTCTTTGCTTAAGGAACTCCACTGTTAAGATAGGTGCCAGCCAGGATTTGAATCCTAGCGTTCTGCATCAAAGCAGTGCTCTAATCATTAATAGATCCCAAAGGCATTTTCTTGATGTCTTGTTGGTAATTTGCAGAATGCCAACTTCTCAGTAAAAGTGGCAAAATTACATTGTTTTGCATACATTGATATTCACTCTAAAAAGTGTTTAAAGAAATAACCATGCCTAACAAGTTTGAACTGTACTCCAAATTAAAGAAATAAGAGGAAATAAGTGATTTTTTTTTAATATATAGTTGCATTATACTGGGAAATTCATTACTTCATAATGCTGTAATAGACAAGTACCCCCTTACCCCTTTATTCTAATAAATATTGCAATGCAACTAGAGCTAACTCTCAGGGTTTTTGTTATTGTGGTACTGTTGTGTATATTTTCTGTTTAGAATATGGATGCTAATTATAAAGTTTTGTAACTACTACTTCCAGCCTTTGAACCTTTCTCCAATTTTGCCCAGTATATGTTTGTGTGTGTGTTTGTGTGTGTTTGAGTGAGTGAGAGAGAGATATGGGGCCATATGTGCTCTGCTTAGAGACCTCATAAATAGCCTTTGATAAGTTAGCTTGCAGAATTTTAATAAAAGCCTTCTTTTGTCACAGTGCAAAACTAATTGTGTTGTGTGTTGGAGGTCAAATTTGCTGTAATAAAACATCCATCTTGGAGCTTTTTAGAGGAACCTGTTTAAAAAGGTTAAAGTGGGTAATTATCACCAACTACTTGGCAATAAGAGTTGCTTTTCAATGAACCATTTATTCATGATCTGCTGCTTCACACTGCGGGATTCTTCTTGACTAGGTTAGAAAACATAATTAATAAATGATAGGATTATTTATGGTTCGTGGTGTTAGATTAGGAAATACAATGATATACACAGTGAGCTAAAATTGCTCTTGCAAGCAGCATCTCCATTTTTAATCCATGAGTTGGATTGTCACATTATTTGATATGGTGTGATGAACTCTTGATGGTATTCATAAGAGATAATTTTGTTTCTCTTCCCTGTCTGATTTTCTATGTATAAATAGAAATGGACATGCTCCTTGGAAAACAGAATTAATGACCTGGTTAATCTTTGTCTAACTTCTGCTAGGGTAGCATTTCCTGTATTTTACATATCATGTGACCATATTAATTCATTATTACAGATAGAAATAAGAATTTTTTGGCAGATAAACAAATCAATATTCAGTGATGCTGTATAAGCATGTAGTTCTTTGGGACTTATGAAAAGAGCAAATAGATAAAGGTTTATCTGTTGAATCTATTCTATTTCAGAAACTTGTGTAGTTCTTCATAATATATACCTGTACTATAACCACTACTACCAAGTATTTAAAAGAAGAAACATACTGCAACTTTTACTCCTTAAAAAGGTAGAACACTAAAGAGTCTTGTGGCAGTAAAAAACCTACATATTTACCTATGGACTATATAAATCATCATAAATGTCTTAATTTTTAAATGGCAATTCTTTGTAGTTTCAGCTTCAGTAGACTCACATTGCTAATGTGGTAGATATATAAAATGTTATCATTTGTCTTAATAACTATTGTAAATTAAGTTGTTGAAAAAGTAGCCTACTCTCAAATTCTCTGTCTTCAGCTTTTGACTGTATTGTATTACTTCATTGCTTCCATTCTTTTTTGCATATCTTTTTGGGTTGCTGGTTACAAAGCATGTATATGATAGATTGGAGACATAGTGTTACATCACCTAATTCCATCTCCTGATTCCACTATATAAAATTCATTTGTCTGCTGAGGTTTTCATCCTGGCTCAGAAAAAAAAAATGGCCAATGACTCCTGTTATATTGATTAGAATAGCTACCCTGAGTTAATATCTCAAAAAATCATAGTACTATATAGCACAGAAGATATGAGGTTTTTTACTCTCATGATTTACCACAGAAAATGCTCATGATCATCACATTTCAATGCCAGGAAGTGTACAGAACCTAATACAGAAACTGGACAACCTGATCAAAAGAGTCCTCAACAATCTAACCAAGAAAGATCAAATGAAAAAAAGAGGAACAGTAGTAAATGAAAAGAAGTGGAATCCATTTCCCACACTTCTGTCAATGCCCCAAAATATCCAAGCCCAACATATCTCTTTGTCCATTTCTATCATTATCAGGGACCCTAAATTACAACATAGCCAAATAATTTACAAAAAGCTTTGATGCCTCACAGAGGAGAACAAATATTCTATCCATTCCTCACTATAGTGCCTCCAGAAAAATCAAAGACCTAAAAAGTGATGAAATTATGGTTTTGTTTGATGTCACAGTACTCTATTTATCCATAGATCCAGAACTATCAAAAGACTCCATGGCAGTAGTGCTACACATTATAGCTAACTTAGTCAAATATATTAAGATCAAACTACCCAAAATCATAGACCTCATAAATCTCTGCTTAACTACCTAAATAAAATTCACAAGGAAAAAAAAAAAACCACATACTACCTTTCCTGGATATCTTTATCAGCAGATGATGGCAAACTAGAAATACAAGTCTATAAAAAAAAAAAAGAGCAACCCACGTTAATCAAATGCTCCATTACCAAAGTAACAACCCAACTTCCCACATGAGCAACTGTGAGAACATTATTCAGGAAAATACAAATGCCTTCCAGCACCTTTTTCACCACCCTATAGCAGAACTAATACAAGGTATGAAAAGGATAACAGTACCATGCATCAAAAACATTTCAGGAACAACCAAAAGACTGTTGTAACTACATGACATCATAATAATATATAAACCAACTAAAGCCTTCCAAAATATCTTAAATAAACCAAAAGACCCAGTAGTCCAAGAAGACAAAAAGGAATCATTTAGAACACACAATGTAAGGCTTGTTGGAATGGGATGTTTAGGCACCAACCCTTGGCCATGCCCACTTCACCCCCAAAGGTCAGTGCCTAAATGTCCCATTCCACTGATCCCAACTGCCAAAAACACTCACAATGAAGGGTTCAAGAGAGGAACACGAGTAGGATGCAGGCGTTCCTTCGGCAGCATTATTACTGAATCAGGGGAAGGAGCACAGCACATGTGTTTGTGCAACTGTGGGGGAAGGAGAGAAAATGGGGTTGCTTTAAACCCAACACAGAAGCTTCTCCAACTTCTCTAGACTACCCTCATCGGAGGGGAGAATGATATAAGCACAAACACTCTTGGAAGCCAAGCAGAAGGGAACACTGCACTCTGTGTAGACTGGGCAGGCATGCACACGCTGGGGAAGCTGGGAGCAACTTGCCCAGCCCCATATATCCTTTCACCTTTTACAACCCTTGCCGAGGCACATGTACCTTCACTCTCTCTTCCTCCTCCTGTTTCCCTCCCCCCCCTGCACTAGTCAAAGAAAGAGATGGTGAGAAGGGAAGCCCACAGAAATCTTGCTGGGAGAAGTTGCTGAGGAGTCCCAAACTGAAATCTGGGCCAGGGGAAGATAAAGGAAGGGCCGTCTTTCCCCCCTCCTCCTCCCCGCCTTTCATTTCCTGGCTCATTGGAGCTGGCTGAGTTGTGAGCCAAGCCATCTCTGCGAAGCCCCTCAGAGGCGTCCCTTCCTCCTTTTCTGGTACTCTTACCTATAAGTAAAAAGCAGCCATGAGGGTTGCCAGGAGGGCTGCCAGGCCTCCCCACAGCCCTCATGACCTCCCCACCCACCATCAATCACACACTCCCCCTCCAGCACCACTGCTGCTGCCCAGTTGGCTGGTGGCTATTTGTCCCATGGAGCAAAAGGCCTGGGTCAAACAGTGCTTGGGGGAATGGGCTGGGACAAAGGGATGGGGTTGGAGGGTCAGGGAGCCATTGGTGATGGAGAATTGCCAAGGGAGGGGCAGCAGAGGAGGAAAGGCAGCTGTGAAATAAGCTAAGATGGATGGCTAGGGCACGACGAATGGTCGTCACCTAAATGTCCCATTCTGGTTCCTGGATACAATACTCATAATGAATCATACTCTAGTCCCCTCCAGTCTAGACTAATGCAATGTGCTATATATGAGACTGTCCTTAAATATCCAACCAAAATTGCAATTGGTATAGAATGTAGTACTGAGAATACTTTTGAATAGACCTCAGTGTGCCAATGTAACAACACTGACTTAGAATCTGAATTGACTCCCCATACGTTTCCACATGCAGTTCAAGGTGTTGGTTATCTCCTATAAGGCCCTCCGTGGTACTGGCTTATCTGTGGTACATGGTGTGTCCAATTGTCTCTGGCTCATGAGACCCAGCAAAGTGGGTATTCTTTGAGCTGCCTCCATCTAGTGGGGCTTCTCTTTTCTGTTGTACTTGCCCTGAGGATTGTCATTCCCACTAAATTTGGATGACTCTGACTCTTCTGTCTTTCTCTAAGGCTCTAAAAATCTGGCTGTTCTATAAACCAGGGCTTTTCAACCGGTGGTACGCGTACCACTGGTGGTACGCGACCACCTGGCTGGTGGTACGCGGCATCGCCTTCCTCCCCCCCTTGTCACCTTCCTCCCCCCCCCGCTCCGTTCCTTCCCAGCTCACTTGTTTGTGGAATTCATGCTGCTTGGAGGCAGCCTGCAGGAACCCTACTGAGGGCGTGTGAAGAGTGCAGGCGCAGAGCAAGGCCCCGCCCTCCCCAGGGACTCCTGCAGCAACCAGATTGACTTCTTCTCGTGCAGGATCCCTGTCGCCCTTCTGCCCCTATTCTTACTTCAGAAGCAAGCCTGAAGGGGACAGAGCTATCCACTCCCTCAGGTAGGGGTTTGAGACCCTTCTTTTCCCCCTTCTCTCTCTCTCTGTTGCGGCCTCACTCTCTTCCATTTTCTTTTCCTCTTCCCCCCCCCATTAGCTTGCGATACCCTTCACGGCCCTCAAGTTGCCTCCCAGGGCTCCAGACTTTCCCCCCCTCTCCTCTTACCAAGATGCCCGGCTTTACGGAGGGCAAAGCAAAGCTACAAGCAAGTTAACTGGGCAGGAGCTGGCATCAGCGTCCAGCTCACTTGCTTGCAGAAAGCGAGCAATTGCCGGGAGCCGGTGTAAAAAGGCAGGCGTCTCAAAAGGCAGGCGTCTCCTGCCTGCTTTGCATGGGGCCAGGCTGGAGGGATGCAGGGCTGTAATTTCCCTGAAAGTGGCTGGAAGGGTTTGGCTGGGGGGGGGGAGGCGAGAGGCTCTGGCAGGTCTTGGGCTGGTGTTGCGCTTTGTGGGTCTGTGTGTGTTTGTGTGTGTACACACAACGCAGGAGGCTTGCAAGGGGTGAGTGTCTTCCTCCCCCTGGCTCCGCTTTTCCCCCCCCCCACCCTTTCCTCAATTGGCTCAGCAGGAGCAAAGGAATCCAGCCCTTTTTCTCTCTGCAGCCACCAGCACTAGTTCCTTTCTTGTTTTCTGCTTGCTTTCTGCAAGCAAGTTAACTGGGCAGGAGCTGGCATCAGCGTCCAGACTGCAGCTCACTTGCTTGCAGAAAGCGAGCAAACGAGATTGCTGGGAGCCGGTGTAAAAGGGCAGGAGTCTCCTGCCTGCTTTGCATGGGGCCAGGCTGGAGGGATGCAGGGCTGTAATTTCCCTGAAAGTGGCTGGAAGGGTTTGGCTGGGGGGGGGAGGAGACGAGAGGCTCTGGCAGGTCTTGGGCTGGTGTTGCGCTTTGTGGGTCTGTGTGTGTTTGTGTGTGTACACACAACGCAGGAGGCTTGCAAGGGGTGAGTTTCTTCCTCCCCCTGGCTCCGCTTCCCCCCCCCACCCTTTCCTCAATTGGCTCAGCAGAAGCAAAGGAATCCAGCCCTTTTTCTCTCTGCAGCCACCAGCACTAGTTCCTTTCTTGTTTTCTGCTTGCTTTCTGCAAGCAAGTTAACTGGGCAGGAGCTGGCATCAGCGTCCAGACTGCAGCTCACTTGCTTGCAGAAAGCGAGCAAACGAGATTGCTGGGAGCCGGTGTAAAAGGGCAGGAGTCTCCTGCCTGCTTTGCATGGGGCCAGGCTGGAGGGATGCAGGGCTGTAATTTCCCTGAAAATGGCTGGAAGGGTTTGGCTGGGGGGGGGAGGAGGCGAGAGGCTCTGGCAGGTCTTGGGCTGGTGTTGCGCTTTGTGGGTCTGTGTTTGTGTGTGTACACACAACGCAGGAGGCTTGCAAGGGGTGAGTGTCTTCCTCCCCCTGGCTCCGCTTTTTTTTTGTTCAATAAAGTTTTTGACACCTTGGTAAGCTGGTACTCGAATATTGTCATGTCCTAAAGGTGGCACTCTCCTCTGCCTCTGCGTGCGCACAGAGAGGGCTGTAATATTCTCCAGGCTGGGGTCTGGGTGGCATAGCGCTGGACAATGGAAGGGAGGGAGGGAAGGAGAAAAGGACAAAGAAGGAGGGAAGAAAGGAAGGAAAGAAGGAAGGGACAATGGGAGAGAGGGAGAGAGGGAGGGAAGGAGGGCACCCACCCCAGTCCCACCCTCCTCCACCAGAGATCCATGGATCCCCCCCACACAGGCACCCTGCAACCTGAGGGAGGGAGGGATGGACAATGGAAGGGAGGGAAGGAGAAAAGGACAAAGAAGGAGGGAAAGAAGGAAGGAAGGGACAATGGGAGAGAGGGAGGGAAGGAGGGAACCCACCCCAGTCCCACCCTCCTCCACCAGAGACCCATGGATTCCCCCCACACAGGCACCCTGCAACCTGAGTGATGAGCTGGCCACCCCCCCCCATTGACTTTGCTTGTCAAAAAGTTGCAAAAGATGATCACATGACCCTGGGACACTGACGGTCATAAGTATGAATCAGTTGCCAAGCATCCGAATGTAAATCACATGACCCTGGGGATGCTGCAACAGTCATAAGTGTGAAAAATGGTCATAAGTCACTTTTTTTAGTGTCGTCGTAACTTTGAACAGTCACTAAGCGAATCGTTGTAAGTCGAGGACTACCTGTACTTTATCATTTTTTCCCTTTTTGCGGGGGGGGGGTGTCAAGTTTTTGACACCTTGCTGGGCGACTGGTGGTACTCGGATATTGCCTTATCCTAAAAGTGGTACAATGGGTGAAAAGGTTGAAAAGCCCTGCTATAAACCACCATTGCTTTTGCTGCTTTAATTTCTGTAGGTTCTCTGTAAACTGGGATCAGCAAATAGCGAAGGTTCCTCAGAAGCTACCTCTTTCAGTTGCCAGTGGCTAATTAGACAACCAACAGAATTACCTATTACATTGTTGAGAAATCCCCCAAATGCAGAATTAAGTTTTCTCCTTTTCTTCCTCCTCTTCTTCTCTCATAACAATTTGGTCGATCTCTGTTGAGTTTTTGGATATTTGTTGTGCTAATAGATAGACTATCCATCCCGCATTGCAAGTCAAATGGCTCTGAGCACTTGGCAAAAGCATTTAATTATTCTCAAATACTTACAATGTATATGATTTCTATTGTACACTATAACTAGTTTTTTTCCCCAAATTGCAGTAAATTCAGTTGACATACAATGTTAATTAGTGCTGGCATTAAAATCAGAGAGATGGTGTATATGGTTTATCACACATGATCAATATAAAGGTTCATTTAATAGGTTTGAAAAACGTATTTTTGAGACATTCTGTGGAAGTAACAATAGAAATAAATAAATCTAAAAACTACTTCATAGGCTGAACTAGCAATAACCAGTTTGGCATTCCACAGATATTCTGGGACTAAAGTTCCCACAATTCCCAAAACATGTTGACAGGGAATGTGAAACCTAACATATCTGAATTTGGATCCCTGTGAAATATTTTTTTTAAAACCCATAAATAATATATTTTTTTAAAAAACGAAATAAAAGTAATAGCAGCTACAAATTATATCTTACGTTGAAATATTTCTGAATTTTTTCTAAAAACAGTATTGTTGATTCTAACTAATGGTATGCGTATAAATTTGAGGTGGTAATTTCAGACATAAGGACTATTACAAAAAACAGTGTACCTAGATTTGCCCACTTTTCTTAATCTGAGTTTTTTTTTCTTGAATTGAATTAAAGCTGCTTAAAAATAGTGGTTTATTTTTGGGAGACTTTTTATTGGCCAATTCTTAAAAACAAATGGTCATAATTATGGTTTTAATCTTGAGCCATATCTTTTTACTATTCAGCCATAATTCTCAGTCCCTCCATATCAGCAAATATACATTATTTGGACTCTAAGATTTGAATTCATTTGGTTAGCATAAAAGCATTATAGTATGTTCAGCCATTTTGGTATTGTTATTTGAGTTTTTTTTTAATTAAAAGTCTGCCTTGGAGTATGTCAAGTGCTCCTGTATTTTTACCATTCTTCTTATCTCTATGGCAACGAAAATATTTCAGCATTTACATGGGCATCATATTCTTTGCTAATGTACTATCTGAACTGTTTGTATGCTGAGAAGCAGGAACAGCAGAGATTGGCTTCTGCTGTCTGGGATGCAAGAGTTGTCAAGACAACCAAGAGGCCTAGTGATGTCCTTACTAGTAGCATTAAATTGAAGCTTTAAATTAATTCTCCCTAATGTGTTTTTGTAGCTTATATTGTTAATTGAAATAATAGGAATGACCTTCCCTGTACATTCAGAGCACCTGTCCTATTAAAATTGTATGTGCTATTTACTTAAGTACACTCATCTATCAGACAAATCTAGCGTGAAATAGGGGGAAATGGAAGACACTTATATTGTACTGCCATGTATTGACTTGTAGTAATAGATGAAGCAGCTTTTCCTATGTCAGGCATGGAATAATTGATAAATTTTCTATTCTGAAACTTACATTTTTGCTTTCTTTTTCAGAAATTTAGGCCTAAAGAATTCAGTATATTTTATTCTAAGTAAAGAAAATGACTGAGAAATATCAGGGTTCATCATATTTCGCAAGTAAACATGCTACAGGTACTATTGTACATGCTTTCCTTTTGTGGAATAAAATAAGAATAGGAGCCCAGATCTCAAAATAATTGTGAAAATCCAAGCTTTCTTAATTAACATAAAATTTGATTCCATTTCTATCCCAAAATATTTCAGCATGAATCTTCTAACATTTAATAATTACAGTTTGTCATTGAAAGGATCTTTGTTCAAACTACTTACTTTGGAATAATTTCTATGGAACTCTGTTTTGTTAGGTAAAATAATTGTAATAAGCAGTGCTTTTTTTTTTTTTTATAGAACACACCGGAACAGAGTTCCGGGATCATTTTTCAACAGATTTTCCAAGTTTTAAAAGTAACTTTTGAAAATTTGATGTTTGGTCCACATGGATTTGAATCACCCTGTTGAGCGTAGCAGGTCGGCAGCAAAATCATTAAAATGGTGCATGCGGGCTGCTTGTGTGTCGAGTCCGATGCATGCATACTTTGTCCGCGCTGGTTGTGATGGCGCTGCTTGGCTTGTGATTGGTCGTGTGGTCGCTCACTGAGTGCTTGCTGCGGGCGGCGACTGTTATGTTTCGTTACACAACTGACGTGTGGGTGTGTGTACAGTAATTGACTACGTGCGAAAGGTAAATAATTTCTTTATTTTAAAAAATTGTTGGTGAATTGGAAATCTTTTTTAAATTTTTAGTGTAAAAGTGTGACCCCAAATTTAAAAATGAAAAAAAAAAATTACTAATTACTTCTCAACCACCAGTCCTGCTAAGAACTGAATATATAATGTTTTAAATAAAAGATTAGCAAGATGTGAGTTCCGGCACCTTTTTTCTTACAAAAAAGCACTGGTAATAAGTAGAAACAATCAAGAGAATTTGAAAGAACTTTAAATTCCATCACAGAACATAGAATAACAAGATTGGAAGGGCCTTTGGAGATTTCTAGTGCAACCTCCTGCTTGAGCAGGAGAACTTATTCTGAACAAATGGTTGTCCAATCTCTTCTGAAAACCTCCAGTGATGGACCACCCACGATTTCTGGAGGCAAGCTGTGCTACTGATTGTTCTCACTGTCAGGAAATTTCTCCTTAGTTGTAGGTTGGATCTCTCTCTCTTTAAAAAATTTTTTTTAATTAATTTTCTATTTTTACAAACAAGTGCTTAATAGACAATGTGTTGACTGGGTCCATTAGTAATTCTGTGGTACATATAAGCTTCTTCAAACTAAATCCAATATTACACCATCCAATACATCCTCTCTTCTTCTGGTAATAAACATTTTTCCACATTAAGCAAAGACAGTTCTTATTGTTGCTAATAAATATACAGTTGAATATCAGCATTTATTACAGTTTTCTAATAGTATCAATGATATCAGTTTAAAATGTCTTTTCTAACCAAAAGATATCTTAATTGCATTTGCACTCAATATCCATTTATTCAGTCAGTATCCAATTTTTGCTTTTTTCCCTAGTTTTAATTTCCCATCCATATTCAAAATATCCCAATCATTTATAATTTCAAAACAAGTTATATTTGGGTAACCAAAAACTTCCCTTATTCAAACTTCTTTTTAGGTTGGATCTCTTTTAATGATCTTCTACCTGTTACTTCTTGTCCCACCATCAGGTGCTTTGGAGAATAGGTCGACCCCCTCTTCTCTCACAAGTGCAGTATAAAGTAGCATGATCACTTCACATGATCTTGATACTATCCCTTTGTTGATGGAGTCTAGGACTGCATTGGCTTTTTTGTCAGATGCAGCACACTGCTGGCTCATACTTAAGTGGTTGTCCATTAGGACACCTAGATTCCTCTCATAGTTACTACTGTTGAGTCTGGTACACCTATTCTATACCTGTGGATTTGATTTTTTTTTTTTGCCTACATGTAAAACCTTACTTTTCTCATTACTGAATTGCATTTGGTTGTATAGGACCCAGTGTTCAAGTCTGTCACGAGCCTTCTGACTCTTGAATTTATCTTCCAAAGTGTTAGCTATTCTCCCTAGCTTGATGTCATCTTCAAATTTAATGAGTTCCTCTTCTATCCCCTCATCTAGATCATTTATGAAAATGTTGAAGATTAAGTACTGGGTCTAAGACAGAATCTTGAGGTACCCCACTGCATGCTTCCCTCCATGTAGATGTAGTTCCATTAAGGACTATATGCTGAGTGAAGTTGGTCAGCCAATTGCAAATCCATCTGGTGGTGTTACTGTCTATCCCACATTATTCTATTTTATCAAGACGTAAGCTGTGGTCTACTTTGACAAATGCCTTACAGAAGTCTAAGTAAACTATGTTGAAAACATTTCCCTAATCCACTAATTTAATCACTTTGTCACAGAAGGCAATATGTTTTGTCTGGCATAATCTGTTTTTAACAAACCCATGTTGGCTTCTAGTAATTGCCTTGCTCATTTCTAGATATTCACTAATCCACAGCTTGATTATCTTTTCCAGGATTTTTTCAACTATTGATGTCAGGCCGATTGGTCTGTAGCTTCCTGGATCCACTTTTTTCCCCTTTTTGAAGACTGGAACCTCATCAGCTCTTGTCGAGTCTCCAGGAACTCTGAAATTTTTGGTTCAGGGGTTCTGAGATCACATCTGCCAGCTCCTTCAAACAAACAAACAAACAAACAAACAAACAAACAAACAAACAAACAAATAAATGAATGAATGAATGAATGAATGAATGAATGAATGAATGAATGAATGAATGAATGAAGTCAAATTGAAAGACCTTTAAATTCCATCAGTTTTAAGGAAAGTGAGTATAAGCTCACTTGAACTACCTTGTAACAGCCTTATGCCATCCGTCTTGTAAATTTGCAGGATTCTTTTTTCTCGCCGTGTGTATGTATACATCTGAACTAGACTGGTATTTCTCTATGTCATATATGTGTGTGAGTATATGCATAATTTTTGTCATGTTTTTGTAATGTATATTGGAGGTGATTACTCTTTGAGAGCTGAATGCAACGAAATTTCATTTTAATGTATGCTGATTAGTGTACATTTAAAGTGACAATAAAATTATTCTATTCTACACTTGAAAACTATGGGATTAAAAACTTTATTTGTTTTATTTACTTTAAAAAAAAAAAAAAACCCTATTTTTCTACCTAACAAAATTATCTAGAAGTGATTATAGTAGAAAAACAACTAACAAACAAGTTTAAAATGAAATCCAAGACACTAGTAATAATAATAACAACAACAACAACAATAATAATAATAATAATAATAATAATAATAATAATAATAATAATAATAATAATAATAATAATAATAATAATAATAATAATAATAATAATAATAATAATGTTGGAAGGGACCTTGGAGGTTATCTAGTTCAACCCCCTGCTCAGGCAGGAAACCCTATACCATTTCAGACAAATGGCTGTCCAGTCTCTTCTTAAAAACTTCCAGTGTGGGAGTATTCATAGCTTCTGGAGGCAGGTTGTTCCACTGATTAATTGTTCTGTCAGAAAATTTCTCCTTAGTTCTGGGTTGCTTCTCTCTTTGGTTAGTTTCCATCCGTTGCTTCTTATCCTGCCTTCAGGTGCTTTGGAGAATAGCTTGACTCCCTCTTTTTTGTGGCAGCCCCTGGGATATTGGAACACTGCTATCATGTCACCCCTTGTCCTTCTCTTCATTAGACTAGACATACCCAATTCCAGCAACCATTCCTTATATGTTTTAGCCTCCAGTCCCCTGATCATCTTTGTTGCTCTTCTCTGTACTCTTTCTAGAGTCTCAACATCTTTTTTACATCGTGTTGACCAAAACTGGATGCAGTATTCCAAGTGTGGCCTTACCAAGGCATTGTAAAGTGGTATTAAGTGATAGCTATTTAATAATTATGCAATGATAGTATAATTAAATAGTTCAGCTCCTGCATGACTTCATCTTGGTAGCTAAGGTATAGCACCTTTACTTGCCTAAATTTTAGTTTTCATTGTAAATAAGTAAAACAGCAGCAACCAGGCACAATCCAACTAACGTTCTTTAAACAGTTTATTTGTTTGGCTGTACTTCACTATTAAGCACACAGACAAACCTTTATTATAGCCTTGAAGCCAAGGAACACTACAATAAAAATGCCCAAACCTATAATTATTAATAAAACTAAAAATATGTTATATTTAAAACATAAAATACAATAAAATTATATAAAATAAATATAGTAACAATATTACTGATTTATGGCAATTGCCAAAATTGTACTAATATTCAATTGTAGGTAGGACAACAGTGGCACAAAATTGGGCAACTTGGAAAAAGATGATTGAAGAAGTGACTGCTAGGTTATTAAACACTACTGGTTGGATTTTGCTTCCTGTTTTTAGGAATTATATTGTGCAGTTTGATTATCTCCCCTAACTTTGCCCAATGAAAGGATAAAGCAAAAGAATTATTTTATGGTCAAAAAGAAAAATGACAGCCTTGCTTAGAATGCAATATAATTAAAAGCCTTATTCCTTAGTGTTGTAAGAGACCTTGTGAAAACTTATACATAATAATGCAGAACATAACATTTTAAAAAATACATGTTGAGGGAGATTACCTTGGATTAGATTTCTCTTATTTTTGAAGGTATTTAACTTTGATGTCTTTGTCTTTTTATATTTTTTGTTGTGCATTGCCCAAAGTCCTCTGGGATTGGAGTGGGTTATAATGCCATCTAACAAAGAGATAAGACCAGTCTTGTAGAATATTGGTATCTGAAGTTTTTAAATGTCATTATATACTGTAATATTTTCTTTGGGGCAAAAAAAAATATTTAATCCTACCTCCGGAAGCACAAATATACTAATGTAAGCAATATATATATCATCTACATTTAAATGTATATTTAATGTAATAGGATACATCCTGCTAACTATTCTACCCCTCAGCACTTTTATTTTATTCATGTTGGCAAACACAATATTGAAATGAGAGCATTGTAAAAATATTTTAATAAATAGTAATAGGGTAGATCATCCAAGCAGATGATCTTTAATAACAGAATTTTTAGTTCATCCCTAAAACCAGCATTCGAATTTGCAGTAAACTATATTACAGATGAAATATTTATTATACGTCTATATTATTATTTAGAAAAATATATTTCCTAAATTATATTTATGCTTCTTGTTAACTGATCAGTTGCTTGATTTATAAGAAACTTAGATTGGCTAAAATTTTACAGCTTTACATAGTGCAGTGTCCAGTAAACTATAATACAACCTGGATCAACTTATTGTATAGTTCAGCTTAGATATTCAAAAAGTTCCTGATGTAGAGATAATCCTCTGCTCAGGCAATAGAATATTTGAAGATATTTGCAGATATTGTGCTGAATGGGGTACCACAAGGTTCCGTCTTAGGTCCAGTACTCTTCAATATCTTCATAAATGACTTAGATGAGGGAACTGAAGGGGAACTCATCAAATTTGCAGATGACACCAAACTGGCAGGGGTAGCCAACACCCCAGAAGACAAACTCAGGATCCAAAAAGATCTTGACAGACTTGAACAATGGGCCCTGTACAACAAAAGGAGTTTCAAAGTTTTACATTTAAGCAGGAAAAATCAAAGGTACAAGTACAGACTGGGTGAGACCTGGCTTAAAAACAGTAACTGTGAGAGAGACCTTGGAGTCCTAGTGGACGATCACTTGACCATGAGCCAGCAGTGTGCAGCAGCAGCCAAAAAAGCTAATACAATCCTGGGTTCTATAAACAGAGGCATAGAATCAAGATCACGTGAAGTATTAGTACCGTTTTATAAAGCCCTAGTAAGACCACACCTGGAATACTGCAGCCAATTTTGGTCACCATATCACAAAAAAGATGTTGAGAGTTTGGAAAAAATTCAGAGAAGAGCAACTAAGATGATCAAAGGCCTGGAGACTAAAACATACGAAGAATGGCTTTGGGACTTGGTTGCTAGCCTAAAGAAAAGAAGAAACAGGGGTGACATGATAGCAGTATTCCAGTATTTGAGGGGCTGCCACAAAGACAAGGGGGGTCACGTTATTCTCTAAAGCACCAGAGAGCAGGACAAGAAACAATGGTTGGAAACTGAACAAAGAGAGAAGCAACCTAGAATTAAGGAGAAACTTCCTGGCAGTGAGGACAATTAACCAGTGGAACAGCTTGCCTCCAGAAATCGTGGGCACTCCATCACTGGAGATTTTTAAGAAGAGACTAGACAGTCACTTGTCTGAAATGATATAGGCTCTCCTGCTGGAGCACTGGGCTGGACTAGAAGACCTCCAAAGTCCCAGCTCTATTCTATTATTATAATGTATTGAAGTTGGGTGCATGCCATTCTGCTGCTCAGGTAATATACACTTCAGCTGGTCCAGTTTCTTTTTTAAAATAAAAGTAAGCATATTATTCTTTCATGAGGCAAATGAAGCCACTTTAGGATGCCATGTATAAGCACCTACCCTGACTCTCTTAGATGACCCTTTCCAAATCCGATGCTTGCTAAATTTATTGAATGATATGCAACACTATTGAGATTATAGTTGTTTTAACATGTCTGGTAGGCACTAGTAGAAGACTGAATTAGTTCATAATAATTCCAAATGAAGTTCTTCAGGAACTGATTTGCTTCAGGGTGCCATAATATGTGATATTAGCTGCCAAATTTAACTACAAGAAGTCTTCGACTTACAACCATTTGTTTAGTGACTGTTCAAAGTTACAACAGTATTGAAAAGTGACTTATGACCATTTACCTCTGACCATTGCAGCATCCCTGTGGTCACATGATCAAAATTCAGATGTTTATCAATTGGCATGTATGGTTGCAGTGTCGGAGTCATGTGATCACCTTTTGCGACCATCTGATAAGCAAAGTCAATGGGGAAGCCAGATTCATTTAACAACCATGTTATTAGCTTAACAACTGCACTGATTCACTTAAGAACTGTGGCAAGTAATGTTGTAAAATGGGACAAAACTCACAACTGTCTCGCTTAGCAACAGAAATTTTGGGCTCAATTGTGGTCGTAAGTTGAAGACTACATGTATTTGGGTGTGAAAAGTTATCAGTGGGATTTGGGGGCAATGTTCATGCTGTGAAGCAAGTTTAATTATGAGAATGGTAATTATTTGCCTTTAGAACCATTTGCTCTTGATGTTATGCTTAAAATCCCCTCAAATGTAAAAATGGACTAAACTTGCCCCATTCCTTACTGCAGTACCATGAGGTCTCTTGCAATTGTGTGCAATAGTGGAAAGTCACTTCTATGTTTGAACAAGAGGATACAATTTCATGTAGACCAATTTTAGTAACACTTAACAGCCAGTTTGGTATAGTTGGGAAACTATGAATTGTAATCCTGCCTTCGCTAGGAGACCATAAGTTGTAATATTGCCTTAGGGACAGAATCCAATCACTCTCGCTCATCCCTAGAAGAGAAGACTATGACTAATCATCTCCAAAACTGTTATGAAGAAAACCTTATGGATATGTCCATGTAGTCACCTGAAATTTAAATTGACTTGCAGTCACACACACTCACACAAATGCACAATATGTTCTCAGTATAATTGAATTTAAAAATTTGACATGCCTGCATCATTCATTCCTAGCATGCATTCTTCGTATTGCAATATCCTGTTAACAAACTGCTTAGCACCATGGTTTGATCTCTTTTCTAGATTCTTCTTAGCTAGAGCTTTTACATCTGGATTGCAAAATTCAGTGTGATCATTATGTGGCAGCAGAGAACTACGTAAACTTACCTCTTTACTGCCATCTAGTAATCAACTGGAGTTTTGCAACCTGGATCTAGTGGCCCTGTCTAGTGATTAGTTTGCTCAAAATGTACTTTGAAATCACGAACAGACATCAGTAACATTGCTGGTACAAAATAGCGCCATTATTTGGAAAGTATTCTTTTGAAAATAAATTCAATAAATACTAGGGGCTAACTTCTAGATATCTGTCTATTGAACGTTTTACAAGTTCTTCAAGCATATGTGTATTAAAAATGATTTATAATACATAACATCCTCATTTTTCTTTTCCAGTTCTCTATTTTTAAGGCATGAATATCTCCAGGCAGAGTCCCGATAGAAAGGACTCTGAAGGCTTTGTGCATCTTTAACTCAGTGGGATATTTCATTGACACTAAGGATCTCCTTCAATATTCTCTCTCTTTCTCTCTTGACATTTTTGCAAGAAGGGAGAAAGTGAAGGGAGGAAGGGGTATATAATGCTCCCACTGCTGAGCACTATGAATTAAGTCAGCTGGGGTAAGAGTGTGAAGTGGCAGGGATCCATTTTGATGAAGCTCATGCTGATCTGTATCCCCAATTCTGACTGTTAGGTAACACCAAACACCTGTTTTGAATACCAGAAAAATAAAGTACTTCATAAAACTGTTATGTGTGCTAACTGGTTCTTGGGTGGATTTATTTCATTTTATTTTGATGTCATGTGGTATTTAATATAAATTTGCATTTAGAAACATGTCAGAAAAAAGAAATTTCCTACATTCATTTGTTCATCCCTTCCAGAAAAAGGGAGAGACAATCACATTGAGAGATTTAACATTTCTTTATTTATCTTCTTATATTATTTCATCTTCAATATTCCTACATATTATATAAAGTAGTACCATATTATGTATATTAATATTCATATATATTATGTACAAAATTATGTACAGTGATTTATTTGAAACATAAAGATTAGTACCAAGAAATCTATAATTTTTCAGGAATAAAATAAATACCCTATATTTAAAGATCAATTTTAGAGCATCAATTTTAGAGCATTTTATTCATGCAGTGTGGTTAAAATACAGTGAAAATATATTGTCAGACTAATATCATCTGTGTTAGTCAAGTCAGTTCAAAAATAATCTGGAGCAATTGGGTTATGTTCCAGGTACGTTCTAGAGCCCCACCCAATTTGAGAGTTTTAAACCATGACTTGCAACAAGAACATTATTATGTATATAGAACAGTATAGTATTCAAATTTCTACTTGCCCAATGTATTGCATTCCTCCCAGGTTGAGATTTTTCAGGCTATGAATAAAACAATTTCTCACTTTCATTTTTATGAGGCCTGCAGAGATCCTTCATAGGAGCTATTGTCTCATAATTGCTATATAGAGTGGAAGGATCATGTGAAATTGCTCTTATAACATAGAAACAGGCCCACAGTTGTATTATTCTACAGTAGTTCTCTATCATGCTCTAACACAATTTCATGGCATTATGATCTGGCAATAGAATTTATTTGCCAAGAAACTAAAAAATGGGGATATTGCTATTATATGCATAGACAGTAACATATCTGCAAGAATAAAAATGAATATTAATAAATCAGACTGTGAAAGAATATGTCAAAATGGTTTCCCAATATATTATGACTAGGTATCTAAACAATGGATCAAAATACAAAATGATTGTTTAAAATCATTGTTTAAACATACCTCCTAGTTTAACGGAAACAATCAAGTGGACTAGAGCTATTAGTAGCTTAAAAATCAGTAAATTTAAATAAGGGAGAAAAATATACTATGTATAGTATCAGCAAAGTTCCCCTGGAACTATATTTACTTGACAGCCATGTGCATATTGAAAAGTTCCTTCTACTGAGGAAGCCATTTACATTAGTCTCTCTGGGTGTCCAACAGTGACTGATATAAATATTTTATTAGGCAAACCTGCAGGTTTCTGAAGATTATATGTCTTATCAAGTTGACCCTTATAATTATGTTGTCTTCGATAACTGTGGGATCTCTTTTAATTTTAAAGCTCTTTTGTAAATATTGAATCAGAGAGTATACAGTCATAAGCAAAATGGAGCAGAACATTAGAGCAGGTGTAAATAGGAAATCGTCTGACTGCTGGTGTGAAGATTCACAATTTGCTTGTTGTCACTGAGGATGCAAGGCAAACCCTCTAATTATAGTGGCCGTGGGATATTTTGAGTTCCATTTTTGCTTGCCTGCTATCCACGTATGCTTTCATTTTCTCAACAAATCTTTGGCTATGTTTCTTATTTACTTGGTTACATTTTTGGAGAAGAAAGATCTGATTAGGAATATCAGTAGGTATTTATGATTATCAGGCAGAATATATATACCAGCTGTAAAAAAAATAGAATAATTGTGTAGACTTCTGTCTCTCTTATTTTCTCCCTCTCTTTCACCTATGTACATATACATTTATTTATTTATTTATTTATTTATTTATTTATTTATTTATTTATTTATTTATTTATTTGTTACATTTTTATGCCAGCCATCTCCCCTAGAATGTGACTCTGGGCAGCTTAACAGCTATAAAATAAGTAAAAATGATTAAAATATTTAAACATTAAAACTACATAGATTATGGTTATGATTATAAAACTATACTGAAACCAGAACCAAAAGACAAACAGGACAGAGATGAGTCTTCTTACCCCATCAGCTACCTCCAGTGGTGAGCACGCCCCTCAGGGTCCTAGGCCAACCTGCAAAGCCAAGTTTCAATACCATTCTGGAAGGCCAAAAAGATGGGAGCAGTTCTGTAGAGTGTTCCACGGGTGGGGGCCACAGCAGAAAAGGCTCTTCTTGAATTTGCCTGCTTCAATTACTTAGCAGATGGGTTTCTACCTCTGACACAAGTGGGGTGGGCTAGTCCTGTTGGGGAGAGATGGCTCCTCAGATACCCTATGCCATGTAGGGCTTTAAAGGTAACAATCAACACCTTGAATTGGATCCAGCAGCAAACTGGTAACCAATGCAACTTGTGCAGTAGCAGTGTTACATTTGAAGCCCTAGGAGCCCCTGAATTGTGCACACCATTCTGCACCAGCTGCAGTTTCAGAATACTCTTCAAGAGTAGGCCAATGTAGAGTGTGTTGCAATAATCCAGCTGAGAGATGACTAGGATATGAGTGACCATGCACAGGGCCTCAGGATACAAGTAAAGGTGCAACTGGTACACAATATGAGGTTGTGCAAAGGCCATTCTAGCCACAGCTCCCCATTTTCTTTGAGCAGGAGTAGTAAGTCCAGGAGAACCCCCAAGTTGTGCTCTGGATCTATCTGGGATAGTGCAATCCCATCCAGAGTTAATGATAAACAACCAGATCTTGAGGTTTCTTGCACCCATAGTCACTCCATCTTGCCTGGGTTCAGTTGAAACCTGTTGTCCCCTATCCAGATCCCTACAGCCTCCAGATGCTGGGAAAGGGTGGCCAGAGCATTGCTTGGGTCACCAGGGATGGAGATGTAAAGCTATGTATCATCATCATACTGATGATATTTCATTCCATAGAGTCAAATGATCTCACCAAGTGGTTTGATGTAGATGTTAAAAAGGAGCAGAGAAGGTACTGAGCCCTATGGCACCCCACAAAGATGTGGCCATGGGCTAAATCTCTTGATCCCCATTAACATCGATTGGGACTGACCTTGGAGAAAGGAGCTGATCCAGTGCAATACTTTGCCACCTAGCCCCAAACCCCATAGCCAACCCAAAAGGATACATAGTTAATGGCATTGAAAGGCACTGAGAGGTCAAAGAGAGCAAGGATGGATGCACTACCTCCATCCTGCTCTCACCAGAGATCATCCACAAGTACGACCAATGCCATTTCCACCTCATAACCTAGTCTGAAACCTAACTGAAAGCGGTTCAGATAATCCATTTCATCCACGACTTTTCTGGAGCTGCAAGGCAACCACTTTTTCCACCACCTTCCCTAGAAAGGGGAGGTGGGAAACTTGATAAAAAATTGTCCAGACGGCTTGGGTCCAATGATGGTTTCTTGAGAAGGGAGCACACTAGGGCCTCCTTAAATGGTGCTGGAAACACCCCCTCCTGTAATAATGCATTAATCATCACTTTGACCCATCTGCAAGTCACCATCCTGGAAACTTTCACCAACCAGGAGGGACAAGGATCTAATAAGCAAGTAGTTGCCTTGACAGCCCCAAGGATCCTATCTACTTCCTCAGGTCAAAGAGGATCAAACCATTCCCAAATAATCTGACAAATCCATTCCATAGGCGGCTCCAATGGACTAGCTCCATGCTTGAACTCAAACTGAGAATGGATCCAAACAATTTTACTGTCAGGTGTTCACCAAATTCCTTTGCACAGCCCTTTAAATGATTGTCTGATCCTCCTTTCCCAAGGGAGGCACTGGGTGATCTTGAACAGAGCCATTGGGTGATACTCTGTGGATGCAATAAGACCAGAAAAATAATGATGTTGCACTGATCTTATCACCACGAGGTTGCAGTTGTATCTGATTTGATTCATTCTTAGTCTTCTTTCAGTGATACTCTAACCATCTTTTGGCCCTTTTCAGCACCCTCACTTCCTCCATAAACCATGGGGTGCTTCAGGCCCAATGGACCATGTGTGATCCTGTCTAGGGCCTAGGCACTTTCTGATTCCAAGTGGTGGTGAAAGTCTCCACAGGTTTATGGAGCAGAATCCCCAGGATATCCCTTAGCTCCTTCTGAAACCCAAATGGTTCCAGTAGTCACCATGAATGGACCATTCAAAAGGTTCTGCCTCCCTGCAGAGGAGGAGAGCATTGGAAAATCTCACAGCCATCAGGGCATTGTCTGACAGTGGCTGGGAGGGATAATAACAGATCCCCCACCAGATCACATTGCCACTCCTCCAACAATAATATATACATATATACAGTACATTCAGAAGGTATTCAGACACCCTTCACTTTTGTCAATTTTGTTATGCTGCAGCCTGATTCTATAGTTGTTGAAATTCATTTTTTTCCTCATTAATCTACACTAAGTAGATTAATGACAAAGTGAAAACAAAATTTAGAAATATCTGTAAATTTATTAAAAAGAAAAAACTGAAATATCACATTGGCATAAGTGTTCAGACCCTTCCCTCAGTATTTTGTTGAGTACTTTGGCAGCAATTACAGCCTCGAGTCTTTTGGGATACGATGTGACAAGTTTTGCACCCCTGGATTGGGGGATTTTCTATCATTCTTCTTAGCAAATCCTCTCAAGCTCAGTCAGGTTGGATGGTGACTGTTGGTGGACAGCCATTTTCGGTCCCTCCTGAGATGTTCAATAGGGCTCAAGTCAGAGCTCTGGCAGGGTCACTCTAGGGCAGGGGTCTGCAACCTTAAACACTCAAAGAGCCACTTGGACCCGTTTCCCAGAGAAAAGAAAACACTGGGAGCCGCAAAACTTGTGTGTGCGTGCGTGCGCGCCCGTGGGCTGGGGAGCTTGATTGAAGAGTTTATTAAAAAGAAATAGAGGCTGCTGTGCATGAGTTCTCTTTCCCTCTCTCTCTTTCCTTTCCCTCTCTCTCTCTTTCTCTCTCTCTCTTTCCTCTCTCTCTCTCCCTCTCTTTCTCTCTCTCTCTCACTCTCTTTCCTCTCCCTCTCCTACTCTCTCTCTCTTTCCTCTCCCCTCTTTCTCTCTCTCTCTCTTTCCTCTCCCCCCTCTCTCTTTCTCTTTCCTCTCTCTCTCTCTTTCCTCTCTCTCTCTCCCTCTCTCTCTTTCTCTTTCCTCTCCCCCTCTCTCTCTTTCTCTCCCCCTCTCTCTTTCCTCTCCCTTCTCTCTCTCCCTTTTCTCTCTCTCTCTCTTTCCTCTCTCTCTCTCTCCCTTTCTCTCTCTCTCTCCCCCCTCTCTCTCCCTCTCTCTGATCTTCTGCTCACCTGGCAAGCTGGCTTCAGGCTCTTCTCCAACAAACTGACAACAAGCTGGCTCTCTCCTGCCCTTTCTGCTTCCTGCAGAGATGCAGCAAAGGGAGGAACCCCGCCCAATAAGCTTGTCAGCTCGTCAGAACAGCGTGAGGCCACTCTCTTTTTTACACACACACACACACACACACACAGAGAGAGAGAGAGAGAGAGAGAAAGAGAAAGAGAGAAGGAAAGCGCAAGTTCCTCTCTCTGTCTCTGTCTCTCTCTGTGTGCAAATTGAGAGGAGGCTGGGAGCCGCAGGAGAAGGCTCAAAGAGCCACATGCGGCTCTGGAGCTGCAGGTTGCTGACCCGTGCTCTAGGGCATTCACAGAGTTGTCCCTAAACTACTCCTTTGTTGTCTTGGCTGTGTTCTTATTATTGTTGTCATGTTGGAAAGTGAACCTTCGGCCCAGTCTGAGGTCCTGAGTGCTGTGGAACAGGTTTTCATTATCCCTGTGCTTTGATCTATTCAGCTTTCCCTCAACCTTGACCAGTCTCCCAGTCCCTGCTGATGAAAAAAAAACCCACAGCATGATGCTGCCACCACCATGCTTCACTATTGGGATGATATTGGGCAGGTAATGAGTGGGGCCTGGTTTCATTTAGAATTGAGGCAAAATACTTCAATCTTGGTTTCATCAGACCAGAAAATCTTATGTCTATGGAGATTCTTAGTCATCCAGGTCATGGTTGTCCCAAAGATGCTTTTTCACTAGGCAACTGGACTTTCTTGTTTTTCTTTGAAGATGTTTCGCTTCTCATTCAAGAAGTTTCTTCAGCTCTGACTGGATGGTGGGGAATGAAAGGATTTATATTCCTTGCAGACAGCTGTTCATTTGCATTCTTTTAGTGAGTCGTTAGTACTACCTGGAGGCATATCTGTGTCTTCAGGGTCATCTGAATAGTGCACATAGAACATAAAACATCTGAAAAAATGCAAGTCTACTGCAAATGCTTGTTATCATAATTGTCCCCACCCTCTGTGATTGCAGCCATCACCATAATCAAGAAATATGAGTGCCCCCCAATCAGTCATATCTGATATAAATACCATATTCCAAGGCAAATTAAGCAAACTTTGGAATCAGATGACGCTTCTTCCTCTGTACAGCTGATAATTTTGGCTATCAGGTCATTAGGGAAACTGAAGAAAGACTTCATGATCTCATCAAAACTATGGACCTGAAATGTCCAAGTGTTGTAATTTCTAAGAGATTTATGATGAAATGATGCACCTGTTGCATAAAGCAAGTGTCATTTGTCAGAATGGAGTTTAACCAGATGGTGTACATATTCTATTGATGATTTAGAATAATCTGAGCTTAGGCTAAAATTAACTTTCAGAAAATGTTAAATTCATATTATATGGTACCAAAGGTTAGTGCTGGTACTGTTCTATTACTTTAGTTTTGCTTTGTTAACACTTCCTTTTTATTTATTAATTTATTATTATTATTATTGTAAGTTGCCTTGTTCAGTCATTAAGTCATGTCCCACTCTTCACAGCCCCATGGACCATAGCATGTGAGGCCTCCCTGTCCTCCACTATCTCTCAGAATCTGCCCAAACCCATGCCTACTGCGTTAAGGACACTATCTAACATCTCATCCTTTGCTGTCCCCTTCTCCTTTTGCCTTGAATCCTTCCCAATATCAGGGTCTTTTCCAATGAGTTCTCTCTTCTCATTTGGTGGCCAAAGATAGGTGGCAAATAAATGCAACAACAACAACAACAACAACAACAACAACAACAACAACAACAACAACAACAATAATACTAATAATAATAATAATACTAATAATACTAATAATAATAATAATACTAATAATACTAATAATACTAATAATACTAATAATACTAATACTAATAATAATAATAATAATAATAATAATAATAATAATAATAATAATAATAATAATAATAATAATAATAATAATAATAATAATAATAATAATAATAATAATAATAATGAAGGAAAGTGAAGAAGAATGCACTGAAACTAGTCCCAAGGGTGCTTTTGCAACCTTGACTTTCTTGTTTTTCTTTGAAGATGTTTTGCTTCTCATTCAAGAAACTTCTTCAGCTCTGACTGGATGGTGGAGAATGGAAGGATTTATATTCCTTAGAGACAGCTGGTCATTTGCATTCTTTTAGAGAGCCGTTGAGGCCATTTGGAGGTTTATCGGCGTCCTCAAGGTCACCTGAGTGCTGCAAATGGGTGTGGAGCCTTCTTGGAATTGCTGAAAGGATTGTGTTGTAGACTGGAGATAGATGATGTCATATCCCTCCCCCTCTGTTGAGATAGAGCTGTTCAGTTTTGACATAGATGGCAACACAGTCCTTTCAGCAGTTCCAAGAAGGCTCCACACTCATTTGCACCACTCAGGTGACCCAGTAGTGGGATTCAAATATGTGAACAACTGGTTCTCTATGTGGATGCTGCTTCCAGAAGTCCATTCTGGGCCTGGGCAACAAAAAATTACTATCAGTTCTGCCGAAGTGGTGTGAACTGGCTGAATCCCACCACTGAGGTGACCTTGAGGACACAGATAAACCTCCAAGTGGCCTCAATGACTCTCTAAAAAAATGCAAATGAATAGCTGTCTGTAAAGAATATAAATCCTTTCATTCCCCACCATCCAGCCACAACTGAAGAAGCTCCTTGGATGAGAAGTGAAACGTCTTCAAAGAAAAAACAAGAAAGTCCAGTTGCCTCATGAAAAAGCATTTTTGGGATACTTATTCCTCATAGTCTGAGAGTCTTTCAGGTTATTTTTTACAAACTCCAAGCAGGCTTTCATGTGTTTTGCAATGAGGAGAGGCTTCCGTCCAGCCACTCTGCCATAAAGCCTAGATTGGTGGAGTGGTTCCTTCTGGAACTCTGTCCCATCTTCATACAGGATCTCTGGAGCTCAGTCAGAATGACCATCAGGTTCTGGATCACCTCTCTTATTAAGGCCCTTCTCCCCCAATTGCTGAGTTTGACATGGCAACCAGCTCTTAGAAAAGTCCTGGTTGTGCCAAACATCTTCCATTTGAGAATTATGGAGGCCACTGTGCTCTTAGGAACCTTCAGTGTAGCAGAAATTTTATTGTAGCCTTCCCTAGATCTGTGCCTTGCAATAATCCTGTCTCTGAGCTCTGCAGGCAGTTCCTTTGACCTCATGGCTTTTGCTGTGCTACAGTATACATAGTCAGCTCTAAGGCCTATAGAGAGGTGTATACCTTTCCAAATCATGTCCATTCAATTTAATTTATCACAGGTCAACTCCAATCAAAGTGTAGAAACATGTCAACAATGATCAAGAAAAATGGGAGGAACCTGAGCTAAATTTCAAATGTTGTTGCAAAGGGTCTGAAAACTAATGCCAATGTAATATTTCAGTTTTTTACTTTTTAATAAATTTGCAGAGATTTCTAAAATTCTCTTTTCACTTTGTCATTATGGGGTACTGAGTGTAGATTAATCAGAAAAAAATGAATTTCAACAACTGTGGAGTCAGGCTGCAGCATACTGTAACAAAATTGACAAAAGTGAAAGGGGTCTGATATTTTCTGAATGCTACACACACACGCAAATACATACACACACACATATATATATACATTATTCTCATTATAATGAAATAATGAAATATATTCCCATGTTTCTACTGAACAGCATTAGAAGTGTACAAGATAAATGTTTCAGATAAATTTCACTTACTAATTTCATGAAAGCTTTTCCATCAGAACCTTGATTCCATCCATCCAAAGTGTTTCTCCAGTCATTTAATTGTATCAGTGGAGATCCTCCCATCATTCATGAGAGGAATCTCTTATTCTACAGTTGAGTAAGATAGTTAACTTTATTATGCTCATTGGCCAGCATTTTGTGCAATTATTATGTCATTGTAAAGTACATATTAAAAAGCATACAGTAGATGTTTCCTTAAATTAGTAGAAATAAATGAAACATGAAAATGAAAATGTTACCATAACAACATAATTACAGATAAAAACTAAGAAATCTAAATATTAAGACTAATTAACAGGATTATAAAACTATAAATGAATATAAAGTGCTTATGTACTAAATACTAAGTTGCTCAGCAAGTGTATATTTACATAAATGTATGTATCTTTCTCTTGGCCTATCTATATGTAAAATGTATCTAGATATATCTTATTAGGGTAATTGTCTGGTATAGGTAATCCTCGACTTACAACCACAATTAAGCCCAACATTTCTGTTGCTAAGTAAATTTTGCCCCATTTTACAACTTTTCTTGACACTTTTGTTAAATGAATCACTGCAGTTGTTAAATTAGTAACATGGTTGTTAAGTGAATCTGGTTTCCCCAATGACTTTGCTTGTCATAAAGTTGCAAAAGGTGACCATATGACTCCAGGACATTGCAACCATCATAAATATGAGCCAATTTCCAAGCATCCGAATTTTGATCATGTGACCATGGAGATGCTGCAATGGTTGTAAGTAAGTGTGAAAAATGGTCATAAGTCACTTTTACATGCCATTTTAACTTTGAAAGGTTTTAAGTTGAGGGCTACCTGTACAAGAGAGAATTAAAACAAAACAGCTTAAAATGTGTTTTTTTAAAAAGAAGAGAAACAACGAATTGTATATTACTAGGATCCTAAAGGTAAAAGGGGCATTTTCCTATATACAGCAATGGCAATTGAAAGGAATTTTGCAGCTGTGCTAGAGATGTTAGGGTTTCCTGTCCAATAGTAAGAAGCAATGAAGTCATCCTCAGAACTACTGAGGCTATTATTAGTAAGTATAATTATATACATTATATAAATAGGGCACAGTTTTCTATAGAAATGATCTTAAGGAAATGTGGGCTAAAGCAGGGGTCCCCAACCCTTGTCTGAGGCCTAGTGCTGGGCCATGGGTGAGTGCACGAATGTGCGAAGCTGCATTTGCTCAAGTGGTGCCCGCATGCACCAAACCATCCCTTCTCTCCCCCCACCGCCACCTCTCCACAGAGCCAGAAAGGTTGAAGACCACTGGGCTAGAGCTTCAGTTTTTTCCCAGGAGAATATTTCTGCACTTAGCTGTGAACACTGTCAGTTGTATTTTTTTTTTTTTGGGGGGGGGGGGAAGGATCGGTTTTGAAGCCTGAGAATTATTTATTTATTAAATTTGCACACTCCCAAGGATTCCTGGGGGTTCACAAGTAAAACACAGCTCACCTACAACAAACGGTAGATTTATGACAGTGAAAACAAAAAGCAAGAAAAAACACACACAATCTTCAGAAAAGGCTACACCTATCCTAACCAAAGTCCTGGGTGAAAAAATCATGTCTTCAAAGCTGTCTGAAACTCCACCAGGGAGGGACCACTCAGATCTCAGGGGGGATCTTATTGCAGAGGGCAGGTTCTGCTATAGATGAGGTACACTTTTGGAGTCCCAATAGGTGGCATTATTTAATCAAATTAACTCAGAGAACATCAACTCTGCAAATTCAAATTGGCCAGGAAGATGTTATGGGAGATGACAGTCCCTGAAGTAACCAGGCCTTCAGCCGTGTACAGTATATAGTAATTGCCAACATCATGAATTGCACCTGGAAGCAACTATAATTAGATGTTGAACTAAATTGTATGATAATTTGAAATTGTTCTTTGGTATCATACTTGTAGATGTCTAGAAATATATGCACTATGAATGGACTTGAAAGTACTTCGCTTCTGACATTCAATCTTATTGGGTTAATCTGGACTGGATTTTAACTATGTTATTGTTTACTAAAAGTACATCTGCTGATTAGTATCTGTATCTGTCTCTACACTTGCTTAGTATCTGAACGTTATATAGAGCATGAAGAACAGATGCACATATGTGAGATCTATATTTATTTGCTACAGGAAACAGTGGTGTCAAATTATCTGAAAAATATAGGACAGAAGAGCAATTAAGAAGAAAAAATGAGCAGAATATTAGATTTCTGCCTATCTGTCTCCATATTTCCTTTTAATCTATCATTTTTTTTCAGTTGAATAGGTTCTGTTCTCATCATATTATGCCTATTACCTATAAAATTATGGGAAAATGTTAATTATCTAAAGGAGTAAGATTAAAAACAACTGTACTTGAGCTGAAATCATTCTGGGCAAAGATATGAATATAAAAAATCAATCTGAAATGGCTAGCTTCAGGAGCTAATTATCTTTTTTGTTTGTTTCTATCTGGTCAATAATATCTACTCTTAGATGAGATGTCATTATCAGTCAATAATGTATTTAAAGTGCTAGTTAAGATAGTATCAAAGCTACCACCCTTGCTGAGCAGCAGATATCCTAAGTATTCAAAAACACTGGTTGGCCTCCCAGAGTAAATGAGTTTGCTCATCTTGTAAAGGCAACTTAGCAGTCTTTATGCTGAGGTTGATATGTTGATATCATGATCTCATTATATGTCAATAAGCAGGGTTCTGATTCCCTGAGGAGAACCTGGAACTATTACAAGAACTCAACTGGTTTAAAATCTATGAAAAATCAGTTTTGCAATAACCTTGAGCAAGTATAAACCATGACCAGTACCAATTTAAAGGAACAGTTTATTTTATCATTAGATTTCAGATCCTCCTTTAATTGCTCTTTCATAGATATTCCGCACGGATTTATTTTTGCTCCCTAAATAATACTGTGCAAACATTTTTGCCACCACCACCCTTCCAAACCAAACAAACCATTGAGCATATCTGCATAAGAGACTAATAGTATATTCTAGCCATCACAGTAGTTATATAAAATGTAATAGTAATATTGATACTATAGTGATGGCTGAGTGGTGGGTAGAGTGGGTAGAAATTTGAGCTTTCAACCTAAATATATCAATCAAAAAGGCTAGATAACATGGGTTATAGTACCTAATGTAAGGGAGGTTTATTTTGAGTTTGAAGTTTTGATTATGACCTTGTAGGAAAATAGTATTTATCATTATCAGTGAATATATGTTGGAAGGGGATTGCAGGGTTCCCTGAGGGTACAATCTGTCTCAATGCGTTTAATTTAAAGAGACATACTTTCTCATAGCAAAGTCTCTCTCAGTAAGAACTGTGTCATTTGCAACTGAGGCAAAATGGAAAATATGTATCATTATGTATACCATCTTACATATGATGTCATTGTGGTTTCCTTTGGATTATGCCTGGTATTCTTTATCTTTTTAGCTTTCAAGGTGAAAGTTCTCATGGTTATAAGCTTTTTTTGTGTCAAGGTCAGAATTCAGAGATGGAGAGTCCAGAGCAGTAGAAGATGTTTCTGCCCATATTAGTTCTAGGGTCTTATATTACTGGATCAGACTCACTCGGTCTTTTCCCTGCTCCCTCTTGTTCTCCCCTTCCTCTTCAGAAGAGAAATTGCTCATGGGAGAAGGCATGAAGTTTTAACACACAATTTGGCAGTTAAACCTTGGCCCAACCAAATTTATATTTATATTCTGTTAATTTAAAAATCAGGGTCTTTTTGAGTTTGTATTTCATCTTTGTACATCTGTGTAATCCATGTGACTGGAATGACAAATTATCAAAGTCTGGTGATTTGGCTCATTTTAGTGAAGCTCAAATTTTACATATTATTACTCCAGGTTCATCAAGCCTATTGGCCTCTCGATGAACCATACATGATGACTTTGTAACACACAGAGCCAGAGATCATTTAAAAAAAAAAAAAATGTTACAATGTAAATGTACTACAAGTATGACCAGATTATGACCATTCATTCAGTGACCGTTCAAAGTTATGCTGGCACTGAATTAATTTTACTTGCAGTCCAAGTTACTCTCATCTAGCCAGTAGTTCCATAGCTCCAGCTGTCATAGCAAATCATAGTCTTGTGATTGCAATTTCCAATATTCTTTGCTGGCTTCTCATAAGCAGTGGGGAAGTCAGTGTGGAAGCCAGCAGGAAGTTGGAAGTTGCAGTTATGTGAGGTCTTCATTTAATGATCCAAGCAGTCCTCACTTAATAACAGTAACTGGGATTGCAATCGCTAAGTAACACATTACACGTTACAACCACATACCTTGTAAGCCAAGTAAATCAATTATGTAAATAAATCTGTAAATTATGACCCAAATTATTGTCAAGTCAAGTATTCTTTGACTTTTCATTAAGGTAGTTTGAAATGTAGTGAAGTCATTTATTTATTATGCTTAGGGTCTCAATTTCTTGTAGTTAATATTTTGGCTGTATTATAAAGATTAGTGTGTGTACGTTTTATTGGTAAGAAGTTGAAATCATCCAATAATATAATAGGGTGGCATTCTGCAAATGATTCTACCAGTTATGCTTTGTGGGAGATGCTGTGAAATTTGTGATAGAAAATCCTTGCCATTTAATTCTAACACAAGTACAAATCCAATATTCATTCAAAAAGAGGGTTTACTATTAAACAATGTCAACTTTGTGATGTAGACTTGATCTTATTTCAGTAGCTATACAAGATAGAGGGTCATTGTTAAATTGCCCCTACATTAAGAATGCCCATGGATTTGTTTTGCTTGGTTTATATTTCAAAGAGAACTGACATGATTAGCAGCTCCTAGCTATTGCTATTGCTATTTTTTAGATTTAAATTTTATTTGACTCTACTAAATTCAAAATAAAAAATACCATAGTGTGTGAAATGCCTGTTATATCTATATTATATATTTTAGCATTAAAACAAAAATAAAATATATAAACATAAAACAAATTTATTTATTTGGAAAAATTTATATGGCCTTCCATCTTAACTTTGGACCAAAGGAAAAAGCAATATATAAAAGCATTGTAAAGAAAGCAAAATATATGGTTAAGATAATCAAATACAGAATCAAGACATTGCATAACAAATTCACAATATAAAGATCCATATATAGGCAGTCCTCAACTTATGACCATTTCCCACACTTATGTCTGTTGCAGCATCTCTGGGTCACATGATCAAAATTCGGACTCTTGGCAACTGGTTCATATTTATGACAGTTGCAATGTCCTGGGGCCATATGATTACCTTTTGTGTTCTTCTTACAAGCAAAGTCAATGGGAAAACTTAACAACTGTATTACTAATTTAACAACGATAGTCATTCACTTAACAATTGTGGCAAGAAAAGTTGTAAAATGGGGCAAAACTCACTTAACAAATGTCTCACCTAGCAACAGAAATTTTGGGATCAATTGTGGTCATAAGTTGAGGATTGTATTGATCTTTGGCCATAAGGCCTGAGAAAAAAGCCAGGTTTTTATGGCCTTATGGAATGCCAAAAGGGTTGCGTTCCTCTGAATCTCAAGGGTAAGGGTATTCTATAACATAGCCACTGTGACCAAGAAGGCATGACTCCCAGACCCACATGATAACACTCTTTTATAGAGGAGACCTGGAGCATGCTCCCCTTATCAGATCTAATGGGATTGACAGAGACCCTCAGAGGTAGGCAGTCCCACAAGTATCCTAGCCCTGTGCCATACAATTTAAAAAGTGTTAATCAGCACCTTGAATTGCATCTGAAAATATACCATGAGGTAGTGCAGTATCACATGGGCAAACCTTGGTGGATTGAACTGTTGGACTGTTGCATTCTGGACCAGCTGAAGTTTCTGAATGATTGTTAAGGGCAGCCTGTGCATAGTGTATTGTAGTAACCCTGTTGGGCAGTGATTAAGGCATGACAGTGAGCAGGGCCTCCTGATCCAGGAGCATGTTCAACTGGTACACAAGATGGACCTGAGCCTAGGACCCCATAGACATAAACTGTGAGTCTAGAAGGACCCTAGCTTGTTCATCAACTCTATCCAGAGCAGGATGGCTAAAAATGAAAAATCATCATCTCCACAGAGTCCAAAAACATACAGGTACTCAGTCTTACTAATGTGAAGTCACTACCTGTTGTTTTTCCATTCTGACCCTCACAGGCTCCAGGCACAGAATAAGAACTTCAATGACATCATTTTTATGGTGGGGCAGAAATGTAAAACTGAGCATCACTGGTATACTGGTGGTATTTCTCCCTGAGCTGAAAATGCCATTCCCTGGCATTCGCATGCAGATGTTAAATAGGAGTGGGGAGAAATTCAAGCGCTGAAGTATCCCACACTAAAAAACATCTACAGTAGGACATCTGCCTTCTACCAGCCTTGGAGGAAGGAATAGAACCACTACAAAACAGTGTTCCTCTCAACTCCTTAGCAGATCCAGAAGGATACCATGATTGATAGTATTAAAAAAGGAGAGAGAATCAGGATGAAAGAATTAATGCACCCTTCCCTATCCCAATACCTCTGAAGGTCATCCATAAGCAGAACTATAACCCAGCCTGAAACTCAATTCAAAACTAGGCTTCTGGTTTGCGATCGTGGCGTTGGAGGACGTGTGGGGTGATCGCTCCCTCCACCATCCGGTTTTCTCCCACCAGGGGACCCTGAAGAGGGTCGGAAGTCGCCCTGTAGGGGCGACGAGTGAGAAGAGGACCCCCGAGTGATCGCAGAAGGGTGGCAGCCCTCCCGTTTGATCCGGGGCAGCTCTTCAAACTGACGGGGAAAAGATCGCCCATCAACATGGCCCATCACTAAGCCGCTAACAGCCGAGGCCAAAATCACCAACAAGCACTTTGAAAGCAATGCAGAGGAATTGGGTGAGATCTTACCTTCTCTGTACCCCAAGTATTTTTCCTGTAAAAAGCTTCTTGAAATTTCTTCCCCCTGTGAGGAGAGAGGGAAGGGAACTTTTTCCTCCCACCCTCTAAAATGGCGGCGTCTGATTACCTAGGGGAAATAAAGCTTTGAAAAGAACAACTAAATAATTGGATCAGCATTGTCTTGAAATTTGGGGACCCAAAAAGTTCCTAATCTTACTGGGACCTGCTATTTTATTTTATTTGCAAAAAAAGAATTTAAATTGGATAAGAACCTAACCCGGGAATTGAAAAAGACTTTAAATGCTATTGGGGACATCTTGTGACGAAGCTTGGTACAGCAATCTATTATTTTTGACAAAGAGACTTGCTCACAGCCCAGACCTGACCTTGATATTATCTGTGAGAGATTTGACATTGAGAGAGCAGCTGGGCAGTGAAATTGGTCTCTAGGAACTGTGGAGGCGAACATTTACTGACTCTTGTTTAATAAATAGCCTTCACTGGAAAGACCATCTACAACTACGCCAGAAATGGAGGAGGGTGAGCAAAAAATCTTGGCTATGCTAAAATCTATACTTGAAACTATCCTTACAGCCAATGAGACAATGAGATCTAATCTGAAAGACCAAGGTGCCAGCCCAGATGTACAAAGCAAAACCTCGATTGCAACTAAAGAATAAATGGTCCAAAAAACAACAGAAGTGGAAGAAGTGAATACCAAGACAGAGGGCTTTAAAGATCAACAAGTATAGTCCACTGAAAATCCAGACAATGAAACAACAGCTTTAAAAATGGAAATGACTTTCTACACAAACCAGAAGAAACCTGAGGAAGAAGAAGACCAGATCGAATTGAAGACAACTATACTAGAGCAAATTTGGGGATCTGGGTCACTAGGGCGACAACTTAATGATTTTAAATGGGCCAGTTCTTCCAGAAAATTGACAACTAGATGGTCTCCTCTAATTCAAGTAACATGCATAAGAATGAAGGGAGATCTATTCGATGATTTAAAAGCATTGGTATGGAAGCCTGGTTGGCATAAAAAGAAAGCTAGAGTTAGGTTGAAAAACTGGGGTCTTTTGATTTACTAGAGAGGATCCTAAATTGCCAACCAATGGGCTAAAGGGAAATTTTGAGATAAGGGAAAATTGGATTATTAGATTTAAAATAGTTGGAAAATAATAAAAAATAAGGGATTAATCTGTTTAATACTGAGGATTTAGACTTACAAGGGAAATGAAAACTAACTATTAGGAAATAGGTTTGAATTATTGTTTAGCCCAGATAATATAGATGATGGACTTGAGATAATAAAGGATACTCTATTATTAAGGTGCTGATGTACTAGGGTGAGAAATAGAAATGTTTACGAAATAAAATAAGAATATATTTAAGTAAATAATATGTGCATTTTAGACATTATAATTTTTATGTAGTGAGACAAAGGAAATTTGGGTTACCCGAAACTCAAATACTATGGATATTAAAGGTTAAATTGGAGTACTGCAATTAAAAACTAAAAATTAGGTAAAACTTAATAACAGGATATGGATATGTATAAGCAAAAAATGTATTGATAAATGTGATAATGAAGTTTTAACTGAGTTTGTTACAATTAGAAATTTACCAGCTTAAATATGATATAGCAAATGTTAAGGGAAACAGAGAAGAAATATTTGATGACGTAACCTGAGATATGTACTAAAGATTTTGTTATTGAAATATTGACTAACCCAATCACCACATTGCCTTCCAAATACTCAAATGTAAAACTGGAAAACCAATAAAATATTATATAAAAAAGAGTCCATATCTACTTCCTCCAGGGCCTTTTGTATGCATTCCACCTCCTTAACAACCTTCCCTAAAAGGAGGAAATTGTCTAGTATTGTTGGATCCAAGGACAGCACAATATGAACGTTATCCAGTATTATTGCATCCAAGGATATTGTTCCTTCAAAGAAGCATTTATCACCACTTGCACCCCATTGCATGACACTTCCTGGCAGGTCTTGAGGGCAGATGGCAGAATTCACAGCTCCAATGGCTCTAACTCATCAGACCTAACTCACTGAAAATCTTCTCAGATAACCAGACACTACCATTCTTCAGTTAGTTCCATAGAACTTGCCTTGCTAGAATCAAACGCCAGATGAACCTGAGTAACTTTACAGATACCTAGAACAGTTTTCACAGCAATCCAGCAAGGGTTCCCCAAGTTGCCTCTTACCAGGAAGGGATCTGGCCATTGGTTAGCTATCTACAGACAGGATAAGAGCAGAGAATTAGGATCAGTTTGTTGCTCTTATCATCATCAGGTAATTCTTAATGAAGGCTCCTACCTGGCCTCAGTCTGATTCATTTAATATCTTCCTCCATCGGCATGCCAGACATCTCTTATGATGTTTCATCTCCAGTCTTCAATTTCAATATATCTGAAAACCAGGGATTCTCAGTCACAGTGAGTCCTCACAGGCATGATCTGATCCATGGCCACTGTAATCTCCTCATTCAAGGCTGTGTCTTAAAGCCTCAGTCAGCCCATGCATCAGAGCTTTGGGGATGTCCAGGTTCCCTCTGAAACCCCCATTAGCTCCATCAGTCACCTGGGACACACTGATCGACTAGTCCTCCCTTTAGTGAGTGCCATATGCAGAGAGTAGCGCAAGAGGGTGAGAAAGACTGTTGTCAACAACCCAGAACACCAGATGATGTTACAACTGCCCTGAGACAAAGACCAGAACCAGTATGTGACCCCCTTTGTGAGTTTGACCTCCAATAAATTGGATCAGGTCTATGATTGCTATGGTGACCACGAACTCTTAAACTGCCTCTGACTGGAATAGCACTGCTGAAAGCTTCTAAAAATTCCCAAATAACAAGAGCTACACATTCACCCCTGCGCCTTGCTGCAGTCATGGTAGAGCTGCAGTTGAAACTTGGGAGTACATATTTCCAAGAGAGGAGTATCCTCTTCTGGGCCTGATCAGGTTTAGATAATGCAATACACATCAGCTCTCTCATCCAAGATTATATCATGGATGAGGAGAGGCTTATTGTCAACCTTGCATTAAGTAGTGACAAAAAGAGACTGGAGTCATTGAAGCTCTGAAGGCTAGGTCTCAGGGCCATGCTTGGAGTACTGGAATGTGGTATCAGTATTAAACACTAAGTTTGCCTTTCTTGTTTCCCTTCATATCTCCTCATACTCATCATCATTTTGAAGTCTCACCAAAATATATTCATATGCATTTCAGTATGAATTTGTTACAGTTTTTTGAAGCTCAAACATAGCTATGACAAAAGGAGAAACATATTTGAGGGGGGAAACTGTAACATGGAATTAACTGTACCATGACTAGTTTATCAATACTTTTTTCTTCACAGTTCAATTTATGTTTCCTCCTCACCTTCTCTATCTTGCTGTGGTTTTTAAAACCACTTAGTACAATGTCTCTGTAAACATTTGCAAAGAATAATTTAAGAGACACCTTAATCTATCAATAGAAATAAAGATTAAAAAAAATTCTGTAGAAATTGTATTATAATCTATGCAGTTTCTACAGGAACCTGCCAATGTTGAATAAATGTATCCCAACAAGACCGCTTTGAAACCTCTCCATCTTTCAAGGCAAGAAAGGTTACATTGTTTGAAAATGACTAATGATTAGTTTATACTTCTTATAATATATAAGTTTTACAACACTGAAATTAATTTTCTAAGGGACCAAAATTAGAAGGTAGTTTAATCCCAGGAGAGATGGGCTGGGATTGTGCAGAAGCGTTATTAGTTATGATGAACACACTCATCAGGACAGACAGTAAAACCCCAGGATGTCTCATTGTTTAATCAGTTTGGGTAATATGTTGATTAATCAACTGTACTTCATTCTGAAAAAACTGTTCATTTTCACAGTCATGATTTCATTTTTTATTCTGTTGTACAGTCGTAGTGATCCTACCTAGTCAGTGAGGTTCAATACTGTTGAATTGGTTAAACTGGCATTGTCTTTGTAAAATCTGTGTATAACAATGACAAAAGTAGACTACTCAACTAATTATTTGTTCCTAAGTCTTTTGCGACTAATGCAAGGATCAATGCAACTACTCTTTCTTTTCAGCAATCACAAACAATAGCAACTGTAGAATATCCAAAGGGAATGTGTTTCTCCAAATTAGCTGGGTTTTTTTGAAATGGCTGTATTTTGTTCATTCCAATTTTATAGAATGTCTTGCTGACAGGCCTTATAATAGTTGATTATAGTCTTATTTCTGTCGGTTTTGGGGGGGCAGGGAAGTATCATAAAAATATAATGGCATAACTAACCACAATTGAGACCAACATTTCTGTTGCTAAGTGAGACATTTGTTAAATGAGTTTTGCCTCATTTTACGACCTTTCTTGGCATAGTTGCTAAGTGAATCATTGTACTTGTTAAGTTAATAACATAATTGTTAAGTAAAACAGACTTCCCCATTGACTTTGCTTGTCAGAAAGTCGCAAAAGGTGATCATATGACACCAGAACATTGCAACACTGCAACCATCATAAACACTGCAATCATCAGTTGCCAGGCATCTGAATTTTGATCACATGGCCGTGGAGATGCTGCAACACTAATAAGTGTGAAAAATGGTCATTTCCCCCCCAGAACCGTTATAACTTCAAATGCTCACTAAAAAACTGTTGTAAGACAAGGCCTACCTGTATAGTCATGTCTGCCACCTAGCCCCAGCTGCCTGTAAATTGCCCCATGTCAGCTTATTTTATCTTAGATGTATGTATATTCAGTTTTCCCTCATTTTTTTTAATTCCTTTTGTAATCTGAAAAAAGTAGCACACACACAGACACACACATGAATATCCAGTTATTAAAGCCTGCCTCTTGTGAGAAGCAAACTAAGCTGAGGTAATTCATACAGAAGTTATTCAAGAGCAAAAATTTACTATATATCTTTTAGATAAAATCATAGGAAACAAACCAATTAGATTGAATAGAATAGAGCTGGAAGGGACTGTGGAGGTCTTCTAGTCCAGCCCCCTGCTCAAGCAGGAGAACCTATATCATTTCAGACAAGTGGCTGTCTAGTTTCCAACCTTTGTTTCTTGTCCTGCCCTCTGATGCTTTGGAGAATAATTTGACCCCCTCTTCTTTGTAGCAGCCCCTCAAATACTGGAAAACTGCTATCATGTCACCCCTATTTCTTCTTTTCTTTAGACTAGCCAAACCCAAGTCCTGCAGCCATTCTTCATATGTTTTAATCTCCAGGCCTTTAATCATCTTAGTTGCTCTTCTTCGAACTTTTTCCAAAGTCTCAACATCTATACAGCTCAGGATTGTATTAGCTTTTTTGGCTGCTGCTGCACATTGCTGGGTCATATTCAAATGATCATCCACTAGGACTCCAAGGTCCCTCTCACAGTTACTGTTTTTGAGCCAGGTCTCACCTAATCTGTACTTATACCTTTGATTTTTCGTGCCTAAATGTAAAACTTTGCTTTTCTCCACATTAACATTCATTTTGTTGGATATGGCCCATTGTTCAAGTTTGTCAAGATCTTTTTGGATCCTGAGTTTGTCTTCTGGGATGTTGGCTATTCCTGCAGTTTACTGTCATCTGCAAATTTGATGAGTTCCCCTTCTATTTCCTCATCTAAGTCATTAATGAAGATATTGAAGAGTATTGGGCATAAGATGGAGCCTTGTGGTACCCCACTGCTTACTTCTCTCCATGTGGATGTAGTGCCATTGAGGACTACTCCCTGAGTACAGTTTGTCAGCCAGCTACATATCCATCTGGTGGTGATGTTGTCTATTCCACCTTTTTCTAGCTTACCAAGCAATAGGTTGTGGTCTACTTTGTCAAATGCTTTACTGAAATCTAAGTATACTACATCCACAGCATTTTGCTGGTCTACTAATTTGGTCACTTCATCAAAGAATGAAATAAGATTGGTTTGACTTGATCTGTTTTTAACAAACCCATGCTGGCAAACTAGATCTGTTTTTTGATTATCTTTTCCATGATCTTCCTAGGTATTGATGTTAGGCTGATTGGTCTGTAGTTTCCTGATTGGTCTGTTTTTTTCCCTTTCTTGTAGATGGGAACCACATCAGCCCTTTTCCAATCCTCAGGTACTTCCCCAATGCTCCAGGATTTTTGAAAGATATGGTGCAATGGTTCTGAGATAACAGCTGCCATCTCCTTCAGAACTCTGGGATGTAATCCATCAGGTCCTGGTGATTTATGTTCGTCAAGGTCGGATAGGTATTCTCTTACCATTTTTGCTTATTTTAATTTTTGTTTCTAGTTTGTCTTTTGCAGTAGTTTTTTTTGTATGTTGGGCTATAGTTTTTTGTGTGTGAAGAGCGATGCAAAGAATGAGTTAAGCAGCTCTGCTTTCTCCCTACTGCCTATTACTTCCTTGCCATCTTCCCTCTTTAGTTAACAGTTTCCTTTTTTCTTATTATTAATATGTTGAAAGAAACTTTTTTTTAATTCTCCTTGATTTCTGTTGCAACTCTTTGTTCATTCTGAGCCTTTACTTTCCTGATTTCATCTTTGCATGTTCTGGCTGTCTGCTGATAATCGGCCTTAGTTATGTGCCCTTCTTTCCATTTTTTGTATTTGTCCTTTTTGTCTTTCAGTTTGTCAGAGAGATCTTTGTGCAGCCATGCTGGTTTCTTCTTGAATTTCTTGTTTTTGTTTTTCAGTGGTATTGTGCTGGACTGGGCTTTTATGATTGCATTTCCCATGGTTCTTGAGTTGTTTTCCCCTTTAGGATTTTCCTCTATGGAATCTTTCCTAGGTTCTCTTGGAGTTTGTTAAAATCAGCTCTTTTGATGTTTAAGACACTGGTTGGATTATTTTCTGTTGCTTGTGTTTGCGTTATATTGAATTCCAGTATGACATGGTCACTTTTACACATTCACCCAACTAGATGAACCTGCAAACAGTAGTTTTATTGCAAATTGCAAATGCGTATTTTGCTGGGCTTTTGCATAGTAATATCAAAGAGTAAACCTCTCTAAACAACCTTATCATCTGGTAGTGTCTGGCTGACCTTGTTTGGACTTTGTAACCTAGTAGGGTCAAGACAGGTTGGGACTTGAATGGGAGACTAATATGAAGGATGAGAAATTTTTAAAAATCCCAACTCTAAGAGAAGGACTGCAAAGATATGTTCACAATGTCACCAGGGGTTTAGCTCAATATACAAGATATTTAACTTTTTTGTCTTTCTGGAATCTATTACTCTGATGAAGAATCACCTGGATGACTTATTAAGAATTATTAAGCAATATAGTTCTGTATTAAATGCTATGCTCAACAGTGCTTCAGTTGCCTCAGCATAAGTGCTTCTTATTAGACAGCACCCTGAGATTGCTGTTTTTAGAGCTACATAAAATTCATATGGAGCTCTAGAAATGTTCTGTCACAGATCTCACCTAAATAATGAACAAAAATTCAACCAACTATTTGCATGATAGAAGTATATTATAAGAGAAGGATAAATAAATACTCTGGGAGAGCATAATGGGCCTAGATTCTGAAGATTGGAAATGGGGATGCTAGAAAGGGCTTGCTAATTGATGTAAATTATGCCATTTGAAATAAATATGTCATTTCCTAAGGCATTCTTCTCTGATGTGACCAGAAACCTTGTGGCAAGACTGCACAGGACTGCACTTGTTTTCAGGAGCTAGATTCACAAGTAGCAGAAGCACCTTCTCTGCCTTCCAAATTACATCCTCAAGTGCATCCCTCTAATTTTATTTGTAAATGTTAATGGTTTTGTCATTCCATATTATGGAGGAAAATATACTGCTGCTACATTGAGATGAGGGCAAAATTGTCTAGCATCAATGGATGACATTTTACTGTCAAAAATTCTGAAGATATGCCAATGTTTCTGTGTAGAATATAGAAATATACTGTATCCATATCTTTCCACAATAATATGTACATATTCATTTTGCATTACCCAGCAATCATCATGATGGGCATTTTTCTAGCTTGAAAAAAATGCAGATGTTACTGATATTTATACAATCACTTAATCCATACTATTCTTTGTCTATTTGGGGGATATTTTGTCTCTTCCCCAAGGATAAAATTTTACGATTTTGTACCAAAAGTAATCATAATTATTAGCATGCAACAATGCAATTTCTTTTAAATTAATCAAATGTTTTATTTGAATGCTGAAAATCCATAACATTTTGGTAGGAGCTTTTTAGAACATAATTCATACAATAAACAAAATGACTTTTAGCAATTCTTTATTTTTATTTATAGGTTTATAAATAAAATTATAATAAAATCCAGCATATAAAAATTTACAGTTATTTGAATTTGTAATAAATATCTTAAATAATTGGAAGTTTATCCCCTGCAGTGTTTTATTCAAGGCTTCTTTATCATCATGTCTCTCCCCCTCCCTGCCACAGTCCCTTTTTTGGCTAATTGCACAATAATCATAAAGTGGTAGTGTTTGCCTCTTGCCATTCTAAAGAAATGGTGACTAGAAGAACAAATGTATGTGCATTAGTACATGCTATTATCCCACTAGTGATGGAAAGAGAATTGTACCTTTGAATTGCAAAAAACCTTCTGTATCTTTGTGCTTAAAATGGAATCAGTTGCTTAATGGTCAAAGACAAGAAGGTTTTTTTTTTAAAGTATCTTCCTCCTCCATATACACACAAACCCCCAAAATAAAAAAAGCTATAATAAAGTATTGAGAAAAAAGTTTTAAAAGAAGATGAAAATATCAAAGCAAATATAAAAATGTTTATTTAAATTTTATACTGAAAGAAAAGAGGTCTTAGGAACTTTAAGCTGTGAAAAGATTGGTTCACCCTCTGAGCCACTGTTGAAATAATACATTAAACATCAAATTGAAAACCTACAATTTCTCACATCAAATTAATGTACTAAGTCTGTGCAGTTAAAATTTTCCCTCACCATCATATCTTTTCTTTTAAAAAAGGCTTTCCGGGGTGACAATTTCATAAAGAATTTTGTTTTGTATTTATTCCAAATCCTTAGGATGACACAGCTAGCAAAATGATCCTTAAAATCAACATTTATTTTAACCTTGTCATACCATTAGTAAGCATGGCACCCAAATCATATTTATAATTCTCTAATTCAAGTCATTTCTTTTTTAAGAGTCACTCCTCTTTCATCCAACCAAACAGCAGGCAGTAAAGTCCAATTTCAAATCTGGTAGCCTAAGTCCAGTCCATCACTCATTGATTCTATCATCTCTAAGTCTTTAGAATTCAGGCCTGTTGCTGTTCCTTTTATCTGAGTGTCATCTTTGGGTTGATTTAAAACCATTGTTATTTTATGAAAATTTTAAACTGAAAAAGTAGATTTTTTTCGATTTGATTTTGTAAGTTGAAAAGCATTTTCCCCGAAAGGCATTCCAAAGGGCTTTAACATTAAGTTGATTTCATTTGCATTGTTTACATTTTTAACATAGTCCAAAACTCTCCTGTGGCTGAGCTGTCATGACCAAACATAAACAGTTCTTCTTAAGGACAAGGGAAGTAGATGTACCAATGGTAGATATACCATAACAGAATGACCACAGAAAATAATTGAGATAATATTTCCCACAATAAAAAGTGAATAGGAAAATTCCCATCAGAGGTTAAAAAATAAAAACAAAAACAGAGCTTTTAAAAATTGGTCCACATCTTATTGCTTATCCATGTCCATTTCTTGCATTGGTTCTAGAATTAGTTTATGTTTAATCAAGAAATCCTTAGCTTTTTCTATGGAGTCAGTCAAAATCATATCTTCATAGGTAAATATCACTTCTTCAAGTTAGTCCCAGTGAAACTGAATCTTTCTTTTCTTCAGAATGTCTGTTAGCAGGCATAATCTTTTCTCTTATCAAGTTTCTAACAGGGATTTCCTTCATGGTGATTATATCCACATTGTCAATTTTCAGTTTAGTTTTAAAGTGACAGTTGAAAACTTGTTCTCTTTTTTTCCTGACAAAATGAACTAAGATTCTCCTTGGTAGATTTCTCATTGTGGCATATCAGAAATTTATTCTATATATTTTGTCTATTTCTGTTTTGATTTTCTTCTTTTTCCTAACCAACCAATTAATTAAGCCAAGAAATTAATCATTCTTGATCTGATGTCCTCTCCTGACATTTCAGGAACTGCTCAAAATCTTAGCTGAAGTTCCTTGCCCTTTAATTCCAAGACACCCTTTTCATCCAAATCAGCTTCATACTGAAGATCTTCTCTGATTTATGCTCCAAAAATCCACTCTGTTCTTTATCTGTTTGACTTCTTCAGTTAGTTGATGAATCTCTTCATGAAGTTCCTTTGAGAGCCTATCGATCTTTAATTCAAGTTTTGCTTTCATTGCCTGGATTGCTTGAAGTGTTTTATTGAAATATTCCTCTAGAATAGTTCTCAGAAGTTCACATTTCCCTGATCCTCTTCTTTCTTGCTTTTTTCTTGTCACCGGATTGATAATTATGGAATATTAATGTATGCTTACTTTTGTATGTAGATGATGTTGTGCTGTTGGCTGAGAACCTAAATGATTTGCAGAAATTATTAAACTGATAGTATGATGCAGTGAGAAAAATGGTTCTGAAAATTAACGTTTCAATGATTGATGTACTTCTATTCAAGAAGGAAAATGAAGTATAGGATTCAAAATTATAGCCAAATTATGAAAAATTTTAGGGAAAAAAATCTGTATAAATTAATAGAATGTTATCATTCTATTATAGTGAAATGGATGGAAAAAATGCTAAGAAATGAAAATGTTGATAGAAAGGAATAGCTGGGATATAGTGAAAATGGCTGTATTTAAGATGTTTACATGAAATGCATATGTAATGCAGTAATAGTGGGTTACTTAAGTATTATGTGTAAAAGAGAGATAAGATTAAAACAAGGAGGACTAAATGTGGATTGAATACATTTGTGAATGATAAATATGAGTATGAGAAGTATGTGGAACATATAGAAAGAATGTGAAAATTGAATTTTAAAACACAAACATATAGGAAGAGAAAAATTGTTGAGATGAAACATCATTACACCAATGGATATTTGATGCCTTGTTAGTCTTTACACTATATCTGATTTTAGGGAAATTATTTTATTTTATTTTTTTCAAATAGGAATGTTGTATTTTGGAGAGAGAGAGAGAGTTACCAACACCATCTTTATCTCTAAAAATGTGTCTAAGATGTACTGTAGGTAGGCTCCAGTGAGGCATTAAAAAATTAAAATGATGGGAGGCTGCAATTCAGTGCTTTGCTTGCAGATATATTAATTTAACAGAGGAAGGGAAGAATTATGGGAGCTAAACAGGATCTTTTTCTCATTGTTTAGCCTCTCCCTTCCTTCATGTGCTAATTTTAGACAAAACTTCAGCATCAGTGAATGTGTATTTGTGTGTAGGAACAGAAAACAAATATACCAATGGCTATATTTAGTGTACCTAAATTAAGTGAATTTTCACTAATGAAGATACTCTCATCTATCAGCAAATTTATCATCTCAACATTTATAAAGCAATTTCATTGCAGAAGAAAATGGGGCAATAAGATACAGGGTCTACATATTCTTCACTGAGTTTTGATTCAGATCAAATACTCTAGTGATGCACATATATAATTTTATTTGACATTTGGTCAGATGTCAGAATCAAGCAGGAACAACAACCAACGAGTAATAAATGGTCAACATTCAAGATTATTTCTTATACAGTACAGGAAAGTCTCCCATAGAAAATACTCAGGGATTTTCTGTCTGCAGTTCAATAAATCTCCACATGAGGCAGCAGCACACAGATCACCAATTTCTAACAAGCATAAAATCAATATTTGCTACAGAGATAAACTAAAGCTAATTTGGTTTGAACTAGTTTTGTTTAAGGTTTAGTCATTGATATATATTTAACCAAAACAAATATGAATAGCAAGTCTCTCACAAACATTTATACAGATTTGTATACATCCAAAAGTGAGAAGAATCATATTTTAGATGAGGCAGACAAAGAAAAACATTCAGAAGAGTCACAAAGGACTTCCAAAACTTTTTAAGCTTATTGTTTTGTTTAAAAACAACAATTTGTCATGGTGCTAAGTATAAAGTATCTTTCCTGCTTCCTTCTCCATCATCCTTGTGTTTCAGCTAAATGAATAGAATGAAATTGCTACTTCCTACAAAATAAAATAATAAAAATATATAATCTTAACTATAGCTGGAGAGATGTTAGTATTAGTTTAGATGTTCAAATCTTTTTAGTGTGAATTTCATTGCACTACAGTATTAGCAATAGTGGATTTATATGAGAACTAGTGGGGGAAAGTCACAGTAAACTGAGATTTCTGAGGAATGGGGTTAAATAACAAAACCTACATCCTCTTCACTTAATTTCCTCTATTCTCCTTCTTCCAACCATCAACAATTCCCATCCCAAATACCCAACTGCTATTGTGTTCAATTGCTGCTAATTGGGCAACCTTCTAAAGCTCTAGGCTGCAGCTATCTCTTTTTATTTTCTAAAAATAATTCTGAGGTTCATGCATGCCTTTGCATCATTTGGGAAGAGGAAGTGCTGGAAACTTGCATTTTTCAGGCAGTCTCTGGTTTGATTTGTTTTTACTTAAAAAAAAATTGGGATACAAGAAGCTGGGTGAATGCCAGGTGAGCAGTCTGCAGACACGCTTGCTCCACTGCAATCATTTTAGGGACCTTTTCATTAAATTCTTATCTTTCAACTTTTATCCCCTGTGCTATTTTATTCTAATGTATGAAGTGGGGGCTACTCTTCATGGACTGGGAAGCTTACCAAAGCAGTAATTGGTAAGCAGAAATACTACCCTCTATGGTCAAAAGTGATTCTGTTGACACTCATAGAGGCTTTTCTCTTTTTAAATTATAATTTTTTTTATTTGTAAAAAAAATAGATAAATTAGGGAGGTGATTAGTAGTTGTGAGGAGGATTTCCAGTAACCAAGTTACAAAATATCTAGCCTAGAGGGGTAGGTATCTGCACAATTGTCTTTCCATTGTTCAGTTGCATGCAACAGTACCAGGAATGTGTAAAGGAATCTTCATATAAAAATCATAAATAAGATTGACTTGTAGATTTGTAATATTTTTGATAATTGAAATGGGAAATTTCTTATAGAATTTGAACTGAATCAATCTATACATATAAAACAGATTATTTTTCAATAAAACATTTGAACCAAATCAATTTTTATTATAAACATTACATGTTCATAACCAGAAATGCTGTTAATTTTATAAACTGGCATAGAAAATTGTCGATATATATAATGTTTTCCTTGTGAAATAATAGCTCCCCAAATTCTCCTCAGGTTTAACTAGCAGCATATGCATTTGACCTGACCTGAGAAATATTAAAAGGGAAAATCAAAATATATGAGTATCATCCATGGTTATGTTCCATATATCTTTGTCAATAAATTTAAATATTATTTGTCACAAAATTTAATCAGCAAGCCCCATTTCTGTCAAAGACTGGTTTTAGGCAATTGCTTAGGCCAAGGAATGATGGCATCACTGCTGATCCTGAAATCAGGTGACCGTAGAAAGCCAATCCCATACTACTGCTACCATTATGCTTCTGTACCCTGGCATATCAATCGAAAAAGTCACTACCAATCTATTCCTTTTTGCTATTTACACTGCCTTGCTTTCCACCCTCCTATTTGTTCATTCATACATCTATCCAATTCAGATAGCTGCAAGCATTCAGACTAAAATACCCAACAAAAGAGCAAGGGTTTTTTTTTTGTTTAAAAAGGCAATAACACTCAGAAAAATTAATCAAGTTCCTTACTTATTCACCATTGGAATTGTGTTACATATGTTTATTTACTCAATAGCAAAAAGGTTTATTCCTATTAAATTATATATAGAATTGCTGCCTGTATTGTGTTTGCTGGTTTTATTACAAGCCATGCTTATTTTAATTTTGTTACAAATAATATTTGAGCTTTTAAAGATCATACATCCTACTAAAATTTCAGGTCCAATAGAACACAAAGCATACTTAAGATGTATGGCTTTTACTTACGTATTACTAAATTCAAATTAAGAATATACCTTTTCCTTAGATACAATCTACTTGTCTAAGAACAGGTCTATTTCTTCCAATTTGCTTGACCCTTTGTTTTATATCTATATGTAAGGAAATAAGGAAAGCCACTTGGAACTGTGCTTAGTTGAAAAAAAGTTGCAAATGAAAATTCTTCTATTGTTTTCCTGTCCATACTACATAGCATTAGGACATTTTGCTGCAGCTTCAATGAAATTAGAATATTATGCTGCATAATTATCTATACCCCTTATGTAGTGAATCTGCATTTTGGTCAATTATATTAAGAATGGCTGATGTAACCATATAGCACTATTGTTACAACTGAGTTTTCTGCCTTTAAATTTTATAAAAGGCACAGAAGAATAGTTCCATCACATTTTCATCTATACATCTGAAAGGCTGTGGTTATACATATCTGAATAATTTTCTTCTTTATGAGTTAACATTTTGAGGATAGTAATCCACACAGGGAGTACTTTTATTGTCTTTAAACAATACTGTTTAGTTTTCATATATTGTTTGAACTTTTCACATTTTGAAACTGGCAGTAGCAATGATGCTGATGATAATGAAGATAATGATGATAAATATTGTAGCAGTGATAGCACATATAGAATTATGTCAATGTTGATACAGTGCTAATTTGTCCTTGTGTTAGATGTCTTTTTTCCAGGGGCATATTATTTTCCCTATTTAGAAATAAGATGCAAACATTTAGTTTTTCTCTGTCATTTTTTACTGGTCATGATTTTAAATTTTTGGGCGACTGTTTTTTTAAAAAATCTCTGATATCACATGCAGTTGTTCAAGGTAATATAGGAATCTCATGGCTTTGCCTTCTATTTTATCATGACCAAAAATCTCAGTTTGGCAAATCTAAGTATGTCATACCTCATTCTATTTGTACACATTTCCCCACAAAAAATCAAGAAGACATTATACAATGAACACAGAGTTAGAGAAAGTTAAAAGCATAAAAAAGTAACAACACAAAGTACAGTCCATTCTTTTCAACTTTCTTGTGGTATATAAATATTTCACTTTATTTTTAAATTGTGAGTAGACAAAAATAAAACAAATGTTTCAGGATATAATCTTGAAATGTAAAAGAAATGCAGAGGAATTGAATTTATTCTGAAGGAAATATAAGTTATACAGCATTAAAGTTTTTCCAACATAAATATTCACAATTTCTTACATATTTTGGTAAAAAAAGAATAAGAATACTCTTGAGATTTTTTTAGTCTTGTTTAGATGCGATACTCCTCAAAACACTGCTAAATTTTGTTTAATTTTCTCCTTCATATTTATTTAGATAATTCACACTATAACTATAATTTGGAAATATGATTGTCAGAACCAACCTTTTAAAACTGCATCTCAAGAAATCTAGGATTTCTTTTTGTTTTCCTTTAATTTCTTTTATTTTACTTTCAGGAGTTACAGTGCAAGTGATGAGGGAGATGGAGAGATTTGTTGTTGTGTTTTGGGGGGTGGGTTGCCTTAAAGTGCACAGTGTTAACTAGATGGCATATGGGTGGATGAAACATTACTGATTGTCCACTGCAGCCAATGAGGCTGAGTTTCCATAGAGATATGAAGGAAAAAGTGTTCCATGCAACCTAATTGGTATGCATCTCCAGATCAGGTTCATTGTGCTTTTGCTAATGACAGGGTTGTCTCAGTAATAAGGATGGTGCACTGGAGAAATTTGCTGCCTTGGTATATTTTTCCCTGACGGAAAACTACTTAGAGACAGTAGTCAGTAAGAAGAGTGACTGGCAGGCTGAAGGGGCGGCTTAGCAGCATATGGGGGAAGGCTGGCGCTGTGTGCCACATGCATATGGCTGCCATTAAACTCCAGCTTTGCGCTTTGTGTATTTCTGGTCCCATGCCAGTAAGCCCACCTGCTGCAAGAATACTTGTAAAGCACAACTCAAAAGTGATTGAAAAGCTACTAGAATAAACTGTAATAACACAGTGCTTCACAGATGGGACATAATTGCAAGCTAAAGTGTACAGCCTCTGCAGTAATGAAAACATGAGCCATTAAATTAAAATCATAAGGGGAAAAAATATAAAAGTCTGGTTATTCTACCCCCTCCCCATTTATTGCAAAAACTTCAATTTTCATGCCCTCATTAATCAAATACCATAAAACTATAGTGTTACTTTGTTCTAATGGAGATTCAGATAATTAAAACAATGAATGTAGATTAGAATGATGTAACTTTCATTAGATACTTATTTGGGTGACCAAAGTTAGCAATAACGTTCAACATGGAAGGCTGACATGCATCTGTCAGTTTTACAGATCCAGGGACTAACATGGCTTTGTATGGGAAGATGGAAGGGGGAGGGGGGAGTAAACTTTTGGGGAAGAAAAATAAAGCCTGCCAGAGCATCATCATGAATATGGATTAATGTTTGGCAAGTCAATTTTTCTTCATTAGCACATTTCATAGATTTTAGAAAATCCTTTTCTTTCTTTCTTTCTCTTTCTTTCTTTCTTTCTTTCTTTCTTTCTTTCTTTCTTTCTTTCTTTCTTTCTTTCTTTCTTTCTTTCTTTCTTTCTTTCTTTCTTTCTTTCTTTTGAAAAGTGTTTCTAAACCATGTAAACATATAAAATTACTTGAGAAATATCAATGCCATTTTAATTAGTGGTAGTGGGGTAATAATGCAATCACTAATCTGACATGTAATTAGTTGTATAGGGTGTGCAAATGTTATGTGGGGCTGAATGGAGCTCTGCAGGACTCTAACTCAATGTGGCCTCTCAAGGCATTCTCTAGTAGTGAGAGGCTAACAGAGCCAACTTTGTTCAGTTCCTTTCCTGTGGGTGGGCAACTTCAGGAGAAAGGAACATTTGTTTCATAGGAGTCAGAGAGGTAAACAGGCTTTTACTCTTCCATTTTTAATTATGCATTTCTGCAGTACTGGTCATAGCAAAATACATGGCATGTATGTTAAACATGCTGAATAATGCCTGCCTGTTTAAAAGAAGCAAAGATGGCAAGAACAACAGCCAGTGTGGTCCACTAAGTCACATGCTGGACTTTGACCTGGGTTCAAAAATTACTGAAGTTGGAAGCTCTGTGGGTGGTCTTTGATAAGCATTCTTTCTCAGTCTCAGTTCCCTATCTGAAAAATGGGAATAACAATACCCCACCTCATAGAATAGACATAGAAAAAAAAAATTGGCTTGTATAAATTAAGAAAGTTGTAGCCACTATTGCAGAAAATATTTGTATATGAAAACATGCTTCAATAACATTTTGATATGTTATTTTTATATACCTTATTGAATTTCAAAAAAGAATAAAAAATAAACAAGCAAAAAGAAAAAGAATTAAAAGGAAAGAAAAGTCAAGAAAAAGCAAGGTAAAAGTACAGAAAGAAGAAGTAATGAAAAAATAAAATAGAAAAAGAATGACTTTCAACTTCCTTTGATACAGATATAGATAACAATATATCAAACTCTTACTCTAAATTTGATACTCCACATTATTTCTCTAATCCCCTATATCTCTAATCATCTAATCATTATTAAAATCACAATTTCATTTCTTTCATTTTTCTTTCATTTTCATAGGTGATCATCAGAAATTTAAAAGATTTGGAACTTAACCTAGTATATATTATTTTCCTTTCCTTTCCTTAAGGAAAATTCTTCTGCTCAATTGGAAGCTGATATGAAGACACAATATCATGAACTAGCCTTTCCATGCAATAAGGATAACTTCATGTCTGTTTACAAATGAACAAAAATTATTTCATGAAATATGATTAAAACATTATGAATAGGCAGTAATACAAGTCATAGAGATCATGTATGAGGCACTATGCTGCATTTTGTCTAGTAGAAATGCATGGCAGCCAAATTAAAGCTAACCAAAGTTGCAAACCACAGCATTTACTAGCATATTATGATCACTAAGAACCTCAGGCCTCCAAATGATTTCCTGATGCTTACTTTTCACAATTGTCAAAGAGTGATTATTACTAGAATTATCTGAGTGATAATTATAATTCACAATCATTCAAGGGATTATTATTAGAATTATTAGACAATATAATTCTCAGTTTTCATATTCCCAGAACTCAGTGAGATTTATTCTTCACATAAAAGCTTGCATTCTTTGACTGATATAAAAAAAACACCTAAGTAGTAGGGTAGTTTTGAATGCAAAACCACCAACTAGAGATTAAAAAAATAAAAACAAAGATTGAAAAGGAAATTACCTCCATATCATTTCAAGAAGACTATAGGGTCACATATACGTAACGAAGGAAACAGGAAACCAGTTTGACTCAAAGAAGTCTTTACTTTTTTTCTTTCAGGACAGTTTCGCTAGCTATTCTATCTTTGATTATCTGACTGGAAGGAATACTGTATAATGAGTATGGATTTTAATGAATAATGATCTTAATTTGTGGACCTTTATGCAGGTCTTCATGGTATTTTACCAGTATTAAAAAGCATCCCTTAGGACTTTTCACTGACAAAGTGGCCCTCTGGCAGTGCTGTACCCTGGATTTGAATGGGAACACTCATGAATGGCATAAAAATATTTTTGGATGGCCGTGGACCCAGTTGGGAAGGGGAATCTTGAACATTCCAGTTCCCTCTGGAAGTAGTCGAAAAGTCACTGGGAGAATCCATCTTTCTGTCAGCAGTTTCATGTTCCTAAGGACACCTGGGTCATTAACTTTCACCTTTTGAATTTATTTATTTTTTAAAAGTTGAATGCTGATTTATTTTAACCCGTTGCTGGGCTCTTTTTCTTTTCTTTTGATATATGTTATTTTGAATAATCTTTGTTCTCTCCATATGGAAGCACAGCCGTGTTTCTGGATGGTAAAGTGCTTTCATTTGGATTTACATTAATATTGGACTCTCACCAGAGTATTTCTGTACTTTTTGAATTTGCAAAATATTTCTTTACCTCTTTTGAATTTTTTGTTTAACCATGAATTGAAATATCCAGAAAATATCTCTCTTGTTTCCTTCTGCTTTAGTGTTTTTTGCTCCCTGATCAAGGTTCACAGAGTAATAATGTATCAGATTACAAATAAGCAACAGTGGTTAAAATCTTAGCAAAGACGGTTAGGCAGTATGCAGCTTTTAGCTGAAAGTTTTTTTAAAAAAAGTTTGATGAGATGATAATGATCATGGAAAATATGCAGAGACATCTAGTTTTGGGTAAAGATACGCAAAAGGACTTTGATCTGAAAGTTGCAGACCAAAGAGATATCCCCACAGCTGGAGAACTAACTGAGTTGAGCCCATGTGTCTCTTTAAAGTTTAAGCCTATGTAGTGTTACCCCGTTGGAGGCCGCCAAAGCCCAGGCCCTCCTAGCCTTCCCCCTTTAGTCTGCTCAACAGCTGCGCTCTCCAGGCGTTGACAGAATGTCTGGTTTTAGCGGGAGCTCATGTGGGGTGAAGAGATGGCAGGTTCTTGTCATCAGAGGGGTTTGCAGGAACAAGGATGACCAACCCCTAAGCACAGCAGTCAGTGTGTAACAGTACTTGACAGCCTCGGGCACTCGTAGCAATAATAGTCAATAGTTCGTAGCAGCCGTTTGAGGAACAAGGGGGGGAGAACTCCCCGGCTCCAAGCAGCAGCAGAAACCACGAGCGGAGATAATCAACGCCCCGCAGTCACAGCTCGCTTTGCCAGGGCAACTCCCCATAATGTCTACAGCATGCACAGGTGGTAATAATCAACATTTGGATGGCCGCTGGTCTCCGAAGCAGTAGTGGCCCACCACTCCCTCTCTTCTGTCGGGACCCATCCTCCCAGGTCCCGCAAAGCCTTTCGGTCAGCCCCGCTACACCTATATATCCTTACAATACTAGGAGTCTGACTGAATGGGGAAGTGACAAATTCTTTTTTCTTACAAAGACTGAGGGAGATTTGAGAGTGGATTTATTACACCTAACTGGAAATTACTTCTACTTAGACTTTATTGGAAAGATAGACCTACTGTGGAGGCTGAATCTATTATATTTAATTAGATAATAATTGATAAGAGATGGCATTAAGAAACAAATGTGGACTTTTGATCCAGGGTGTATTATTTTTAACTTATGGGATGATTTGGAATAGATAAGATGCCATGGCAAACTTTCTATGACTGAATTACAATAACAGTTTGTTAACAGAGAGTTTTGAAACTTTAATCTTGTCTTTTTTTATCATTCTTCTTCTTCCTGTTAACTATTTTATTATTAATATAATATACAGTATAGAATACAGGTTAATAATTTGCAAATAGATTTACTAGTTCAAAAATTTGGGGGGGCTGTTTTGCAACGGGAATCAATATTGTAGCAATGTATTAATAGTATTCAACTGGGGGGATATTTTGTTTTTTGTCCTTTTTTGGGATTTTTTTGAGTTTTGTATTTTAACTTTCTTTTGACTAAAATAAAAATAGAATGAAAAATGTTCCTTAGGATTGTACCACCAGAAACTCATACTTTCATAGATTTTTTAAAACCCTGATCCATATCTATTAGCCTGACCTAGTTTGAGTATGAGCATTTCTTAAGAACAGGAATGCACAACATCATCCTCTACTTGCCTCCTGTCCAGCAGAAAGATAACTTCTTCCCATCTTTTCTTGCTACCCATCAAAAATTGTATTTCCAGCATTCTGGTACAAGCAATGCTGTCCCATGTGCCTGTATGCTGGTATATAGGTAGTCCTTGACTTACGATCGTAATAGAGCCTGCCCATCACACTTATAACTGTCATAAAGTGTGACCAAACTGATTTTATGACCTTTTATGTGGTGGTCATTAAGCAAACACAGGGTTTGCAATGCTCCGGTTCTGCTGACAACCGGAAGTAAACCTTGGTTTTCAGCAAAATCATCATAAAACATGGTGAAGTATTAGTACCACTTTATAAAGTCTTAGTAAGACCACATTTAGATTACTGCATCCAGTTTTGGTCACCATATTATATATTTGGTCCCCATGATTAGGGGGCTGGAAGATAAAACATATGAAGAACAGTTGCAGGAATTGGGTTTGTCTAGTCTCGTGAAAAGAAATATTGAGGGTGATATGATAGCAGTGTTCCAATATCCGAGGGGCTGCCACAAAGAAGAGGGGGTCAACCTTTTCTCCAAAGCACCTGAAGGCAGGAGAAGAAGCAAAGTATGGAAACTAATCAAGGAGAGCAGCAACCTAGAACTAAGGAGAAATTTCCAGACAGTTAGAAGAATTAATCAGTGGAACAATTTGCCTCCAGAAATTGTGGGTGCTCTAATCCTGGAGGTTTTAAAGAAAAGATTGGATAACCTTTTATCTGAAATGGTATAGGGGTTCCTGCCTGAGCAGGGGGTTGGACTAGAAGACCTCCAAAGTGTCTTCCAACTCTGTTTTTCTGTTCTGTTATTCTGTTAAATATGGCCTGGGACTGAGCGCCTGAAGTGTGGCCACATGACTGCAGAGGGAGAACCCAACTCTCAGAATCCTGGGCATATTCCAATGGACCTTTCAAGAATCAATCAATCAATCAATCAATCAATCAATCAGTAACTATGGTAAGTGCAGTCCTGACAGAACAGCAGACCACTGCCATGCCAAAATGGAAGGAGTTAAGAACATCTTAACTGGAGTGAAGAAGTTTAAAACTGCAATGCAGTTTGCGATCGTGGCATGGGTGGACGTTCGGGGCGATCGCTCTCTCCGCCGTCCGGTTTTCTCCCGCCGGGGGACCCTGAAAAGGGTTGGAAGTTGCCCTGGAGGGGCAACGAGTATGAAGAGGACCCCCGAGTGATCGCAGAAGGGCGGCAGCCCTCCTGTTTGATTCAGGGCAGCTCTTCGAACTGACGGGGAAAAGATCAGCCATCAACATGGTCCATCACTAAGCTGCTACCAGCCGAGGCCAAAATCACCAACAAGCACTTTGAAAGCACCGCGGAGGAATTGGGTGAGATCTTACCTTCTCTGTACCCCAAGTATTTTCCTGTAAAAAGCTTCTTGAAATTTCTTCCCCCTATGAGGAGAGAGGGAAGGGAACTTTTTCCTCCCACCCTCTAAAATGGCAGCGTCTGACTACCTAGGGGAAATAAAGCTTTGAAAAGAACAACTAAATAATTGGATTTGCATCTTCTTGCCATTTGGGGACCCAAAAGTTCCTACTCTTACGGGGCCCTGCTATTTTATTTACTTGCAAAAAAGACAAAAAAGAACTTACATTGGATAAAAACCTAATTCAAGTAACATGTACAAGAATGAAGGGAGATCTATCTGATGAGTTAAAAGCATTGGTATGGAAGCCTGGTTGGCATAAAAAGAAAGCTAGAGTTAGATTGAAAAAAGGGGGTCTTTTGGTCTACTAGAGAGGATCTTAAACTGCTAACTATTGGGCTAAAGGGAGATTTTGAGATAGTGGGAAATTTGATTATTAGATTTAAAATAGTCGGAAGATAGTAAAAAATAAGGGATTAATCTGTTTAATATTGAGAATTTAGATTTATATGGGAAATGAAAACTAACTATTAGGAAATAGGTTTGAACTATTGTTTAGCCCAGATAATATAGATGTTGGACTTGAGAAAACAAAGGACACTCCATTATTAAGGTGGTGATGTATTAGGGCGAGAAATAGAAAATGTTTATGAAATAAAATTAGAATATATCTAAGTAAATAATATGTGCATTTTAGACTTTATAATTGTTATGTAGTGAGACAAAGGAAATTTGGGTTACCCGAAACTTAAATACTTTGGATATTAAAGGTTAAATTGGAGTACTGTAATTAAAAACTAAAAATTAGGTAAAACTTAAAAAAAGGATATGGATATGTATAAGCAAAAAATGTATTGATAATGTGATAATGAAGTTTTAACTGAGTTTGATACAATTAGAAACTTACTAGCTTAAATATGATATAGCAAATATTAAGGGAAACAGAAGAAATATTTGATGATGTAACCTGAGATATGTACTAAAGATTTTGTTATTGAACTTTTGACTAACCCAATCACCCATAGAGACAGTGCCATTTTAGCTTTCAGTGGGAAGGCATATAGTTATTTGCTTTGTCATAATATATCACTGCTACAAAATTGATAGGCTTTCAGATTTTATTTTGTTCCCCCTTCAGTAACCAGAAGTGATATCGCTTGCTCAGAATAGAGGGTTTTGAATTATTTTGTTAGTCAGCACCATCCATATGCAGAGAGCAGATTATAAAGGCAAAGCTTTATGATCAGTTACTAGATATTATGACAACATATTACAATTAAATGACATAGTTTTAGCCCCAAATCAGTTAATTTCATCCTCATGTTCTCTCTATTCCAGTATTTCATGTTTATTAAGCATCTTTTAATAAATATTTGTGTTAACCTTTATATCATTGTTATTTCTGGTACAGATTTGTTCTATAACCAAGAAATCCAAGCAGCCAGAAGTTTGTTTTAGTTTTTAAACTGCATAATATTTTATTTATGCATTAATGAGAAAATAGATTTGCCAGCAAACTGTTTAGAACTGTGAAATTGCCAGAAGAGTCTGATGACAGGAGAATACATTTTCAGTGACTGATTTTACATAGGTAGCTGTGATGCAGCAAAGAGTCCTATAATACATTAAAAATCACTACATTTATTGTGGAAAACACTTATATTGTATCCATTTAATAAACATTTTTCTCATGATTTAGAATTCTAGAACATTAAGGCATTAAGTCATAGGAAGAGTGGCTATTGCTAGAAGAAACACTTTGCTATATGTCCTCATTATCTATATATGGTGCAGAAAAAAATGTAATAGAGGGGAATTGATGATATTTATTTACTCATTCATTTGCTCCACTGCATTTCAGCAGGTAACTCCAGTTAAAACAACAATAAAATCTTCAACCAAAATTAAAACCTATCATGCCTGAAGCAGCTGATATATCTGCATAAATAACTCCCCTAATTATGGGAGCTTTATTCCCCAATACCCAGGGGAAAAAACAGACTTTAAGAACTTTATGAAAGACCACCAGGCTGAGGATCATCTGAATCTCAAGGAGTATTCTGTTCTAGAGGGCAGTTGCAATGCCAGAAAGGACCTGAAGCATTCTCACACTTGTGAGATGGTAGAAATATTTGGAGAAAGGCAGCCTCGTTCGGTGAAGATGTACTTAATAGCACAGAAACTGGTCTTATCAATGCTTTTGGCACTCTCCCAAGGAGTGAACAAGATAATATACTATTCAAGTTAGAAAACCTAAAGAAATCCTTATTATTCACAATTGATGCGGCTGAACCGCTTATTGACTTGGTTTCCCCTATAATTGAGCCTCTTACTTCTCCCCCAGGGGGCAAGAGATTGCATGAATATGAGTTCATGGAAAGCAGAAGCCAAGATACACAGGGGCCAGTAGAGGCCCCAATAGAGAAGGCGATGCTAGCATCCTTATGTGATTTTCCAATGATATCTTCTGCACCACATCAAGAAATCGAGAGACGACTCACGTCAGTGTCATCATCTCAAAGTCGAATGGAGCATGACCTAATAAACCCCTGCTCTACACCTAGAGAGGAGGCTCCAGAATGGCAAGCCTTGTTAGCAAATGGTAAATCCTCTTACCTCGAACAATTTTCCCAGGAGTCTACACAGAATTTTGAGAGAGCTCCCCTCCTTTTAGAGAAGGCCAATTTTGTGTGTGACGACACCTCAAGCCATTGCAACAGCCCTATAACTTCCCTTTGTATAAATCAAATCTCCTGATGAGCTGCAAAAGATGATCCCCTCTCCATTATAACCTGGAATATAGCGGGTTGAACTGTGCCATCAAAAGACCAACATTTTTTTGACTATATATCACAATTTGACATTCTCTTTCTACAGGAAACCTGGGTCTCTACAGAGATACAGTTAGATGGTTATTGGGTTAACTCTATCCCAGCAGTCCCAAGTAAAGTGGGTGGGAGAGCTAAAGGGGGCATTGCGACATCAGTGAATACATCTTTGCATTTTAAATGTGTATCACTGCCACCTCTTCAGCCATGGGTTGTGACTACCTTACTCTTATTTAAACAGGTGGAGATTTTGCTTTTTAATATCTACATTCCTCCACTCAACAAGAATAATCTGATCAACAAGATCTGGGATGGTATAGAAGATTTTATCCTGGGCTGCTTAGACAAATACCCCACAGCAGCAATAATTATTGAGGGGGACTTAAACGCTAGGATCGGCCCAAACAATCAAGCATTATTTAATCAATTTAAGATCCATTATGATGAGAATGTACCAGGAGAACCCCCGCATGCCAGACAATTTAAAGACACCAAGGCAAATCGGGCAGGTCTGTGTGTAAGATAGATGACTGTACGTTTGGACCTTTGTATCCTTAACGGTTCCACATGGGCTGACTACCCAGCAGACTATACATATCGGGGAGCAGGAAGAAAATCCACAGTTGATTACTGGATAATATCATACGACCTCCTGAAGTTCTTGCAGAAGATGGAGGTAGACTCACGACTGGAAAGCAATCACGATCCACTAATCCTTACTTTTACATTACACCAGAAACTGCTAAGGGCTGGCTCAACCTACCTACCCAGGTTAGAGAACCAAAATACCCAGATAAAAATTAAATGGACTGAGAAAAATGCAAAGGAAGTTACTAAATGGATGTTAGCCCCAGAAACCATAGAACTACATACATCTCTACTAAGGAATAAGTTTGAAGGATCATACTTAGAGGGATTTGAAACTTTAATTTTAAATTTGAAATCGGTTCTCACTAACAGAATACTACCTCACCCCAAAAAGCCGGTTTTAAAGAATAAAAAATGGTTTGACAGGGATTGCGTGCAACTAAAAAAAACATATAACAAGGAGTACAGAAAAAGTAAAAATGCCCCTTCTGAGGATTACACTCACTGCTTAAAGCAGTTGAAGGCACAATATAAGACTCTTCTAAAAGAAAAGAAAAGTGCGGCTCTGAAGGAGTCTTGGCACAGACTAACTGCATCAGTCAGGACAAAAAATACATCCCTTTTTTGGTACATCACCAGAGGATTGGGGAAATCCCCCCTACCTCCAACTAATCAGGTACTGATTCATGCCTGGGAAGAATATTTTAGAGAGCTATATGCAGACCCCGATTATGTAACTAAGGAGAGCCAAATCAGTTTGGACCAAACCCCTTACTGGCCCCCTGTTACACCAGACAAGATATCCTGGTTGATTGGAGCCCTCAAGGCTAATAAAGCACCTGGTGCTGATAATGTCCTGCCAGAAATAATAAAAAATAATCCCAGTTGGTGGGCTCCACTTTTAGCATCTCTGTTTACATTTATAGATAGAACGGGCCATATGCCAAGAGATTGAGGATTAGCAATTATCATACCAATCTATAAAAAAGGTAGTAGAATTGACCCAGGCAATTATAGACCCATTAGTCTTCTGAGTGTTATTAGTAAACTGTATGCCAAACACCTAGACTATAAACTTCAGGATTGGCTAATTTCGGGGGGGATAATTAAAGATGAACAAGCCGGCTTTAGAGAAGGAAGATCAATGGTGGATCATATCTTGGTACTTCACCATCTAGTACAAAAATATACATATAAAAACAAATCCTCTCTTTTCATGGCCTTCCTTGATTTTAAGCAGGCCTTCGATTCAATATCCAGGAACATCCTCTGGGAGAAATTAAAATGCACTACTATCGATAAACGCCTCCTTTTCCTCATACAAAAATTGTACGCCAACTCCACCTTGAAAGTGAGGTGTAATCCTCAAGGGACTTTAACCGGCTCAGTAAGGGTACAAAAAGGAGTACGGCAGGGTTGCATCCTGTCCCCCTCCCTTTTTAACTTCTATATCAACCCCCTGATCAATCTCTTACAGAACCCTGATCTGCACCCGCCTAACCTAGCACAATGCAAAATCCCAATTCTTTTATATGCCAACGATGCTGTTATTATTTCACAAACTCCTGTAGGACTGAAGAGAGCAATTAGGGCAACACTTGGCTATTGCAGACAGAACAAGTTGGTCCTTAACTTTGATAAATCAAAAAATTTAGTTTTTGCTAAAAGACCCAGCCAATACTCCTGGGAAATAGAAGGACATAGGTTGGAACAGGTTAGAACATTTAGATACCTTGGGGTGGTTTTCCACTCGCAAGGGACATGGAAGGCACACCTGGATCATATATTGCAAGCAGCCAATAGGTCCTCAAATGCAATTAAACATTACTTTTACACAGGCGGAGGTCAATTAGTACCTGCTGCCTTAAAACTTTTCAAGGCCAAAACATTGGCGCAAATTCTATATGGGGCACAAACAGGAATCCTTGCAAAGAAAAACCTGCTAGAAACCATATAAACCAAATTCCTGCGAGCCATCTTAGCTGCACCCAAAGGAACTCCAAATGCCCAATTAAGAATTGAGACAGGCATGCCTCAAATTCAGGTAAGAGCCTGGAAGTTGATGATCAGTCACTGGCTTAAAATGCTAGTGCTGACTGACAACTTCCCCTCCCCCTGGAAGCAGGTGATAGATCATAAACTGGGCTCTTATGGGCTCTCATCGGTATTCTTAATGTCCCTAGGCTTTGACCAAGCAAAGCAAGTAGTATTCAATAGAATGAAGGACATGGAGTTCCAAGAAGAACTAAATAGGTTGCCTCGCCACAGTAGGGATAGAATCAAACAGGATGTGTGGGAATCGGCAAGATATCTGAATGATCTGACCTTCCCAAAACAAAGAATAGCTTTCTTCAGAGCCAGATTTAACATTCTTTCCTCAGCACTCCTCCAGGGCAGGTATAAGAGAACAGCAATAGCAGAACGGGTATGTATATGTGGTAAAAGAGAAGTAGAAGATATCTCACATGTTTTATTGTACTGTGAGTTATACCGAGTTTATAGGTCAGCATATATTCTCCCCTTATTAGAGAGATTGCCAGGGAGGGCAACAATTTTTATGTAGGCTTTCTCCTCCAGAACTCAAACCCTTCTATCACGCACGCAATGGCAAAATACTGTGTCGCTGCAATGTCCACAAGAAAAAAATTGGTTACAGATTTATAGCTGTCAATTTGTGCCAATTTCTTGGAGATACCTCTAATAATTTTTGGAACATTATATTTACTCACATACTTATCGGCTTTTCACCCATGTAAACTAGGGAGTGACCCTAACATTTTGAGAACACGTATTTTCTTAACAGGGATGTTATTATTTACTATTAATGTCAGTACTATTTTTTTAATATATTGTAAAAAGTGACGTCTATTGCTGGTCTATGACCGTAATAAAGTTATTATTTATTTATATTTATAGAGAAAGGCAGTCCTACCATTAATCTGGCCCTGTGCCATGAACAGCTTTGTAGGTGATGGCTACCACCTTGAATTATACTCTGAAGTCTATTGGGAGCCAGCTTTCTGTGCCAGCACTGCTGGCTGCCAGCCACAAGATAGCAAGTTGGATGCCTGCCACAGTCCATTGATATGCAAGCTCAGACAGAACTTTTAGAAGAAAATAGTCCTTTTTACCAATATCTTTGGGTAGCAACTATAAACATAGTCACATGTTTGGCATAGATTAAGATCAGGAATTCAATAAACACGCATCAAATCTAAGGAACAAGACAATAAATGATGAAGTGATATCCATAATTCTAAGCATGGTATTTGCAAAGTAAATATGACAGAGCTGGGGCTTGAAAAGTTTTTCTTCATTGTCTGATTTCAGGGAGTGAGGTCAATAAATCAGCCATACAGAATTTATATATATGGCAGTGGCTATTTATTTCTTCAGTATTAACCCTTCTGCAAGCTTGTTTCTTGGCAAGTCTGTCAGATCTACTGTGTTCTGCTTTCATTTGTTGAATCTCTGTTTAGGGCTGAGTAGCTAGACTTCAGAATCTGAGAGGCTGTGATTGGGTGCAAACAAATCATCCTGACGGATTATTATCCCTAAATGTGCCTGATTCCAATCCCACTATATCTTCCTCATTAGAGGATGTGTCCAGTAGGGCTGTAACAGTCAGTGCAGTTTGCAAAGTATTGATGCCATGTAGTTATACTGAGCACTTTTCACAACTTGTGCCACATTCTGGACCAACCACAGCTTCCAAGTGGTCTTCAAGGGTAGCTGATGAGACTTGAACTGCTGAACTGCTGGCAGCTGGGAGTCAGCAGAAGTAGCCTGCAGTACTGCATTCTAACCACTGTGCCACCAAGAAAAGAACATCTGAGAAAAATATTAAAATTATATAAGGTTTACCAGAAATGTTTTTAATCTGATAGATAATTTCAAGCTTGTTGAATGGAGATATAAATATGGCAATTCAAGACAATATATTATTTTTCTGAAAGACATAAAGTCTGTTTCAAGAACAGTACATCTCAACAAGCATGTATAGCAACAATTATTTATGTTAACAGAAAGTAAGATAGAAATTTTAAAAAATATACAACCTCCCTTCCCAAATTTGCAAATAAACCAGGGAAGTGGTTGACATATAAATTACAAAAGCACATAAAACACAAATAATTTTCAATAGAGATCTAACAAAACCCTGTGAGACACAAAAAGGGACAAAACAGAGATCCCTTTATCTCCTCTCCTCTTTATTTTAGTTCCTGAAATATCAGAGATATAAGACTGAAGAAAAAATTGTGAATGTAAAGATTCAAAAAGAAACTCATAAGGGCATTTGCTGATGACTTGGTGTTGGTTTTGGAGGATCCATTAAAGGAAATAGAAACATTAATGGGAAAATTTAAAAAATCTGGTACATTAATAGGTTTTAAAATTAATAATAATTGATGAAGTTGTTAACAAAAAGCATGAAAATACAGGATAAAACAGAACTGATGAACAAAACAGATTTTAAGACTGAGAAAAAAGTAAAATATCTGGGTGACAAATCTGAACTGTATTTCAAAATAATTATGTTAAGACATGGATGAAGTTTAAAAAAACATGTTAAGATGGGAGAAATTACAATTGTCATTTTGGGGGGAGAATTCCTATGATAAACTGTTTTGCCTAGAATGATGTTTTTGCTTCAGACAATATTGGTTTTGAAAATTGATTGATCTCTAATTTTGTATAGCAAGGGACAAATTAAGAATTAAATTTAAGATGTTACAAAATGCAAAGGAAAGAGGAGGGTTGGATTTACATAATTCGAAATTGTATTTTGCAGCTTGGTGTTCAATTTAGATTGAAGAGTGATATTGTTGAGAAGACTTACATGACCGGGATTTGGGTGGCATGGATATTTGTAGTGCAATAAATTCAAAGTTAATGTAGATCTTAAGGTTTATGTTAGACTTGCCATATTGAAAATATGGAATAGATACTAATCCAGATTATGCCTAAAACACCTTTGTGCCTCTTAGCACAAAAATGTTCTGTAGATGAGAAATAATAGGCAAACACAAATGGTTAGCATACTGTGCAATATTAGAGTTCTGTAAAGAGGAATAAAAATAAAATCAAGAGAACATCCCTGACAGAAGGGCATAGTTAACAGAATAACAGAGTTGGAAGGGACTTTGGAGGTCTCCTAGTTCAACCTCTGTTCAAGCTGGAGACCCTATATCATTTCAGACAAATGAGTGCCAGTCTCTTTTTTAAAGCCTGCAGTGATGGAGCACCTGCAACTTCTGAAGGCAATCCGTTCCGCTGGTTTAATTGTTCTCACTGTTGGGAAATTTCTCCTTAGTTCTAAATTGCTTTAACATTGCTATTTTTCTATTTGCAGTGTTCAGAAAGATTCAAAGTAGACACAATAATTTACAGGATGGTATTGAATGTTGTTGACTTTGAAATGGAATTGTATACAAATGGTGAACATGTAATTGTTAGAATGTATAAACTTTTATTGAAATCTGAAACAGGACAAATGAAAGAATGTATGGTAAAATCGACTAACATGTTGGTTATAATACACAGATGGAACAATGGGGAAATATCAGGCTGAAAAAAATGAAATATATAATATGTTATAATCTTAAAAAAAAGCTTTTATAAAATGATGTACTATTGCTATATGAGACCAGAAAAATTGTCTAGAATGTATAAAGCTACTTCAAATCTATCTTGGAAATGTGAATAACAAGAAGAGTCATTTTATCATGCTTGGTGGATATGCAAAAAAGCTAGATTTGGAGTTTAGATGCAATATGCTGATACCAAGAATTTTAAAGATCAAATGAAACCAGAATTTTTCCTCTTGGGACTGATGGATAAACAATTAGACAAAAGTTGTGGAACTCGGTTATTTAATTAATTACAGCAGGTTTATTATATGCACAAAGACAGAAAGATTTGGCAATAGCTATAATAGAGGCAAGATAGAAAAATGTGAGATAGATAGCACCACCACCAGATGGATTTGTAACTGGTTGACCAACCTCACTCAATGTATAATCCTCAATGGAGCTACATCTACTGTACATGGAGGGAAGCCTGCAGTGGGATACCCCAAGGTTCTGTCTTAGGCCCAGTATTCTTCAATATCTTCATAAACGATTTAGATGAGGGGATAGAAGGGGAACTCATCAAATTTGAATATGAGACCAAGCAGGGGGGAACGGACAACACTTCAGAAGATGGGCTCAAGATCCAGAAGGATCTTGGCAGACCTGAACATTGGGCCCTATCCAACACAACACAGTTCAGTGGTGAGAAAAGTAAGGTTTTACACTTAGGCAAGAAACACCAAATACACAATATAGAATAGGTGGTACCTGGCTCAACAGCAGTAACTGTGAGAATCTCCTAGTATCTTTAAAAGCCTGTCCAATCTTTCAGGCATTTCAGAACAAAAATAAAAGAAAAAGAATGCCACTGATAGAACTTTGATAGAAATAAAACAAAGTGTTGTCAGTGCATTTTCAACATGGCCATAATAATAGAGACGAAATGTCAGAGATTTGTAATAGCCAACACCCCAGAAGATGGATCTCGGCAGATTTGAACACTGGGCTCTATTTAACAAAATGAAATTCAATGTAGAGAAAAGTAAGGTTTTACACTTAGGCAAGAAAAAACAATAGAATAGAATAGAATAGAATAGAATAGAATAGAATAGAATAGAATAGAATAGAATAGAATAGAATAGAATAGAATAGAATAGAATAGAATAGAATAGAATAGAATAGAATAGAATGGAATGGAATGGAATGGAATGGAATGGAAGCAGGAGAACCTATACCATTTCAGACAAGTGACTGTCTAGTCTCTTCTTAAAACCTCCATTGATGGAGTGCCCATGATTTCTGAAGGCAAGCTGTTCCACTGATTAATTGTCCTCACTGTCAGGAAGTTTCTCCTTAATTCCAGGTTGCTTCTCTCTTTGATCAGTTTCCAACCATTGTTTCTCGTCCTTCTCTCTGGTGCTCTGGTGAACAAAGTGACCCCCTCTTCCTTGTGGCAGCCCCTCAAATACTGGAATACTGCTATCATGTCATCCTGTTTCTTCTTTTCTTTAGACTAGCCAAACCCAAGTCCTGCAGCCGTTCTTCATATGTTTTAATCTCCAGGCCTTTGATCATTTTAGTTGCTCTTTTCTGAACTTTTTCCAAAGTCTCAACATCTTTTTTGTAGTCTTCGGCGAGCGGGAGATCAAACAAATTCCTAACCAACCTAACCAACAACTTTGTCATCCAAAAGGTGGAGGAGGGAACTAGACGTAAAGCTATACTGGACTTAATTCTTACTAATAGAGAAGAAGTAATAGATGGAGTTGAAGTTGCCGAAACCTTGGGTGAAAGTGACCATGTCATACTGGAATTTAATATAATGCAAATACTAGCAATAGAAAACAATCCAACTGATGTCTTAAACTTCAAAAGAGCTGACTTTAACAAACTCAGAGAGAACCTAGGAAAGATCCCATAGATGAAAAGCCTAAAGGGATTTTAAAGCACAATACCAGTGAAAAAGAAAAACGAAATTCAAGAAGAAACCAACATGGCTGCACAAAGATCTCTCTGACAAACTGAAAGACAAAAAGGACAAATACAAAAAATGGAAAGTGGGGCACATAACTAAGGCCGATTATCAGCAAACAGCCAGAACATGCAAAGATGAAGTCAGGAAAGCAAAAGCTCAGAACAAACAAAGACTTGCAACAGAAATCAAGGATAATAAAAAAAAGTTTCTTCCAACATATTAACAACAAGAAAAAAGTCAAGGAAACTCTAGATCCACTAAAGAGAGAAGATGGCAAGGAAATAACAGGCAACAGGGAGAAAGCAAAGCTGTTTAACATCAGTCTTCACACAAAAAGAAACTATAGCCCAATGTACCAAAAAAAAAAAACCACTGCAAAAGACAAACTAGAAACAAAAATGGTAAGAGAACACCTATCCACCTTTGACGAATATAAATCACCGGGACCTGACAGATTACATCTCAGAGTTCTGAAGGAGCTGGCAGATGTTATCTCAGAACCATTGCACCACATCTTTCATAAATCCTGGAGCACCGGGGAAGTACCTGAGGATTGGAAAAGGGCTGATGTAGTTCCCATCTTCAAGAAAGGGAAAAAAGCGGACCCAGGAAACTGCAGACCAATCAGTTTAACATCAATATCTGGGATGATCCTAGAAAAGATAATCAAAAAACAGATCTGCGAACAACTAGAAGCAAACAAAGTTATAACTAGTAGCCAGCATGGGTTTGTTAAAAACAAACTGTGGACGTAGTATACTTCAGTAAGGCATTTGATAAAGTAGACCACAACCTACTGCTTGGTAAGCTAGAAAAAGGTGGAATAGACAACATTACTACCAGATGGATATGTAGCTGGCTGGCAAACCGTAATCAACGAGTAGTCATCAATGGCACTACATCCACATGGAGAGAAGTAAGCAGTGGGGTACCACAAAGTTCCGTCTTAGGCCCAGTACTCTTCAATATCTTCATCAATGACTTAGATGAAGGAATTGAAGGGGAACTCATCAAATTTGCAGATGACACCACACTGGCAGGAATAGCCAACACCCCCCCCCAAGACAAACTCAGGATCCAAAAAGATCTTGACAAACTTGAACAATGGACGATCACTTGATTATGAGCCAGCAGTGTGCAGCAGCAGCCAAAAAAGCGAATACAATCCTGGGTTGTATAAACAGAGGCATAGAATCAAGAGCAACTAAGATGATTAAAGGCCTGGAGACTAAAACATACGAAGAACGGCTGCAGGACTTGGGTTTGGCTAGTCTAAAGAAAAGAAGAAATAGGGAAGACATGATAGCAGTATTCCAGTATTTGAGGGGCTGCCACCAAGAAGAGGGTGCCACATTATTCACCAAAGCACCAGAAGGCAGGACAAGAAACAATGGTTGGAAACTGATCAAAGAGAGAAGCAACCTGGAATTGAGAAACTTCCTGACAGTGAAGACAATTAACCAGTGGAACAGCTTGCCTCCAGAAATCGTGGGCGCTCCATCACTGGAGATTTTTAAGAAGAGGCTAAACAGTCACTTGTCTCAGATGGTATAGGTCCTCCTGCTTGAACAGGGGGCTGGAGTAGAAGACCTATTCTATTCTATTCTATTCTATTCTATTCTATTCTATTCTATTCTATTCTATTCTATTCTATTCTATTCTATTCTATTCTATTCTATTCTATTCTATTCTATTCTATTCTATTCTTATTAAGATGGAGCCTTGTGGTATCCCACTGCTTACTTCTCTCCATATGGGTGTTGTACCATTGAGGACTATTCGCTGAGTACGGTTTGTAAGCCAGCTACAAATCCATCTGGTGTTGATGTTGTCTATTCCACCTTTCTCTAGCCTACTAAGCAGTAGATTATGGTCTACTTCATCAAATGCCTTACTGAAATCTAAATATACTATGTCCACAGTGTTTCACTGGTCTACTAATTTAGTCACTTTATCAAAGAATGAAATAAGATTGGTTTGGCATGATCTGTTTTTAATAAACCCCTGCTGGCTACTAATTATAACTTTATTTGCTTCTAGTTGTTCGCAGATCTGTTTTTTTCTCCAGCAGGACGATGGAGAATCCACCAATGGGTTAGGACTATCTTCCTGCTCAATAAGAGACTAAGTTTGCCAGAGTTAACACGCCTCCTGCTGGGCTGATATCCCAGACACGACTTAGTCTTCAGCCCAGCTAGGACGTTGTGTTGGCTCTGGACAGGTCGTATTTCTTATATTATTGGTGGATTCTCCCTCATCTGGACTGGAAAGCAATTCGGACCCCTATCTAAAATTTAAACTTCCCCGGCTGCAAACAGCTGAGCATCGGCCTCCGGGTCGCTCAGCAACGTTGATTCGGCGATCGGCCGGATCGGGCCGATTCGCGGAGCCAGCCCTTAGAGGGATCTTGCCGACAGACAGCTGATTGTCGGGCCGGAGCTAAGCCGCCCCACAGCTGACTGTCGGCCTCCGGACCTCAGCTCTCGCGTCCGCCCTCGGCATCGGCAATTTCGGAGGACGATCAGCTGATCGTCAGGCCGGGGCGGGCAGATGATTGTCGGCCTCCGGGCTCGCTGAGCGAAAGCGGGAGCCGCGGAGCTTTAGCGCGGCTGGAGGCTTGCATTTTGGATTTGCGGAGAGTCGGAGCTTGCCGCTCTCGCGGCATCGCGGAAGGCCAGCCTTCGGGTAGACGGCCCGGCCGTTCCTCTCCACGGCCCTGCAGCCTCCAGCAAGGATCGGTTGCTCCCTTTCGGGGCGCAACGCGCATTTGAAGCCGCTGGCTCCCAGATACTGGGCAGCCAAGAATTTAGTCTGAGGGCCTCTTTCTACAGTGGGTGATTTGAGGCCTCAGATTTTGGCGCGCAAATCGCGGACGCCATTTTGGAAGCCAAAGGCCTAGTAGGCCTGACAGGGACGGCCCCAACAGGCAGCAGCCACGGCACAAAGCCTACAGACTGCTTACTGCTTACTGCTACTGAGGCCATTGGTGTAGGCGCCGGCCCTCCCTTCTCCATCCTTGCAGGAGATTGACTCAGGTCTAGGCCCCAGGCCTAACAAGTCGCCTCGCCATTGCAGCAGCAGCCATTTTGCGGACTGATTACAGCCGCCATTTTGCAGCTTCAAAACTGCCATTGACACCCTGCTCAGATTCTGATCTGGCACAACCAACCCCAGGGCAAAACTTGGCAAGGATTTCACCTTTAGCGTGAGCTGGCATGCCTTTGGGCCCCGCCGCCACCACCTAGGCTTTGTGTGCAGGCACATATCACTCAGGTGATTGCCGCCACCAACAAGGAGAGGAGTGCGCAGGCACATATCACCAAGGTGATTGCCGCCACTGATCGGTCAACGTGTGTGCCGGCACTTGCCGATTGCGACTCACCCATCGGGTCTCGTCGCCACAAGACGCCTATATAATACGTCTCAGTGCATCACTGGGCATTTTCCAGCCTCTCAGAGCTCTGCCTAGGGCAATCCACTCCGGCTCCTGAGTTGCAACAGGCTTCAGGCCTTCCTTGCAATGGCTGACGACGCAGCTAATCAATCTGCGCAGGGCGCTTCCGGCACTCCCGTCTCAGGGAAGCGCAAGTCCTCTAAACTAGAGGCAGCAGGCAGGATAAAGGCCAAGGCCAGGTCCAAGGCCATAGCTGGCGAAAAGGCCTCAAGGGCCGCAGAAAAGGCTGCCGAGAGGCGAAACACGGCTCTAGAGAAGCAGTTCTCCAGGGCACAGCGTATGTCTGCGGGAGACCAACCCCTGGTTCCCCTTGCCCCTCAGGAGAGCTCACTCTTCAACCCCCAACCGGCCCTGCCAGGTCCCTCTGACTCACGGGCCCTTTTCCATCAGGGCCCCATGCCACAGAGTACTACTCTGTCCCCTGACCAGGGATTAAACCCCCCAATGGGGGCTTCACCGGCTAGATTCCGCCCCCCGCCCGAAGCCACATTCACGCCCACAGCGGCTGGACTTCGCCCCCCTGAACACCAAGGGGTCGGGCCTGAGCAACTTGAAGCACTAATTGCCCAGGCGTATGCTCAGGGCAGGGCCTCCTCATTCTATGAGAACAGGCCAGAATATGTCAGGCCCGTGGTACCAGCTCAGGCATGGGCAGAGAGGCCGGATTACCCAGAGTCCGTTTATTCGGACCATTCCTCCCGAACGCGGGACTCTGATCCTGAGGGTTATGGGTCAACTGACTTCCAGCTGTCAGAGGATGAGGAGTCGGGCCCAGACCCGTCGCCTTTCATAGGCCTATTTGACCCGGGCCTATTTAGGTCTCTCCTGCTAAAGGCCACCACGTCGGCCAACATTGAACCAGAGCAGGAAAAGCAGCCGACTGCCTCAACCAGTCAGGACCCCAAGCCACTCTTCTCCGAACCTACGGTGACGGAGCGCTATATCCCTTGCCCTCCCTTTTTCCTGGAAACTATCAGGAAACAATGGGGAAATCCGGGCACTCTTCCAACGCCAGGGGGAACGGATAAGAGACTCATGGCCGTCTCCCCGGCCTTGTCAGGTCTCCTGGAGGTTCCCAGGGTGGACGAACCACTAACCTCTCTTTTTTCTTCCTCCACCGTGTCAGGTGACACGTCTGAGGTCTTGAGGGCAGAGGACAGGAAGTCCGAGCTCTCTCTCCGTAGGTCTCACCTGGCATCGGCATGGGCCGTGCGTGCGTCCACCTCTACTTCCTTCTTTGCCAGAACGTCAATTCTCTGGCTCAGGGAACTCCAAGCGTTGCTTCCCCCGGATCAGGTTCGTGCCCATCAGAATCTGGGTAAGTTGGTGGCATCGGCAGAATACATGGCGGATACTTCCCTCCATGCCGCCAGATTCTCAGCGCGCTCCATGGCCGCTAATACTGCAGCCCGCAGGCTCCTATGGCTGAAACAGTGGCGAGCGGACTTGAAGTCCAAGTGGCACCTGGCTTCCGCTCCCTGCAGGGATGGACACCTCTTTGGGGAGGCGCTAGACCCTTACCTTATTGAAAATAGGGATAAGCGTAAGGTGTTGGCCCACCTTACTAGGAGGCCGGATAGGCGAGCTACTCCGTACCAACGGGGACCGCCCTTCCGCCAGGGACCAGGATCGGTGTGGGGCCCTCCGCCTCGTCCCTCCTTCCCCAGGCCCGGCCGTCAGCCTGACCGCCCGGCTCCCAGAACCAGGCAGCAATATCACGGCAAGAGGCCCTTTCGGGGCAGGGGAGGCCGTCCTTTCAGAGGTCACAAATGACTCAAGGACGGACCTCCCCATTGGCGGCAGACTCACTATGTTTTTACACGAATGGGAGGCCACCGTCACAGACACCTGGGTGCTCAACACCATCAGGCACGGCCTCACCTTGGAATTTCTGTCGCAGCCACGGGATCGATTCATTGCCTGCTCCGCCCCAAGAAGCCCGACAAAGATAGGTCTCATGTCCGAGGCCATTCAGCATCTGTTGCAGCTCAAGGCCATCGAGCCGGTGCCCGCTGGCCAAACCCATCGAGGATTCTACTCCATTCTCTTTGTGGTCCCAAAGGCCTCGGGAGGGTGGAGAGCAATCCTCGATCTGCAGGGATTGAACTCTCATCTTGTCTACAAGAGATTCAAGATGCAGACGTTGCAGTCCATCCTGGCCAGCATAAGGAGGCACGACTTCCTCGCCTCCATCGACCTTACGGAAGCATACCTTCATATTCCCATATCTCCCGACCATCGGAGGTTCCTCCGGTTCTGTTACGGGTCCCACCACTTTCAGTACAGGGCCCTGCCATTCGGTCTCTCGTCCGCTCCCAGGGTATTTACCAAGGTCCTGGCTGCACTGGTAGCCCACCTAAGATTGATTCCTGTCCGGGTCCAATGCTACCTGGACGACATCCTTATTCTGTCCTCCTCCCTACAGCAGGCCCGGTCGGACCTGGAATTAGCTGTCCGGCTCCTTCAGACTCACGGCTTTTCGATCAATTTCCGAAAGAGCCTGCTAGAGCCCTCCAATCGCATCCTACACCTAGGAGCGATCATAGATACAGACCTTTTAAGGGTCTATCTATCCCCGGAACGCCGGAACAGCATTCGCTCCTTGATCAGACAGATACGGAGGGAGCAGAGGATCACTCTGGCCTCACTCTCCCGACTATTGGGCAAGATGGTCTCTTGCATGGGAATAGTGCCATGGGCCAGACTGCACTTCAGAACCCTACAATGGTTCCTACTCCCATACCAGAGGCAGGGCACCAGTGCATCCAACCAGAGGGTCGGGGTCACACCCCGAGTTCTGGATTCCCTTCGGTGGTGGCTCTCCCCTGCTGTAGACAGGGGCTCCCTATTCAAAGAACCAAACAGACTCACCCTAACGATGGATGCAAGTCTGTTCGGATGGGGTGCGCACCTGGGTTGTCACTTGGCACAGGGACGATGGTCACCCATGGACCTCAGTCACAACATAAATTGGCTGGAGCTCAGGGCCATTCATCTGGCACTGCTTCACTTCAGCGACGAGGTGGTGGGTCGACACGTCCTAGTGCTCACAGACAACGTGGCTGCAAAGGCCCACGTAAACCGGCAGGGCGGCACTCGCTCCAGGACTTTGATGTCCGAAGCACGGTCACTAGGTTCCTGGGCGGAAACCAATCTCTCCTCCTTAAAGGCGGAGCACATTTCAGGGCAGGCCAACCTTCAGGCGGACTCGTTGAGCCGGTCGACAGTGGACCACTCCGAGTGGCGCCTGCATCCCTATTTATTCAGGGAGATCTCGGTGAGGTTCGGGCCTCCGGTGGTGGATCTATTCGCCTCGCCGGCAAATGCCCAACTCCCGAGATTCTTCTCCAGGTTTCCGTCCCGGGGGGCGGAGCGGACGGACGCGCTCCGCAGCCCCTGGCCCACAGGTCTCCTCTATGCCTTTCCCCCTCTTCCTCTGCTTCCGGCTCTCATCCGGAAAATTCTGCAGGAACGGGCGGAGATCATAGTGGTTGCCCCACATTGGCCGAGACGGCCGTGGTTTGCCGACCTAGTGGACCTTTCCGTCTCCCCTCGGTGGAGGATTCCCCCGGATCAGGTCGCTCTCAGTCAGGGGGTTCTACAACACCCAGAACCTCAGGGCCTGCAACTAGCCGTCTGGCACTTGAGAGGCGGCTCTTAACACGGGACTCTTTTTCAGAAGGGGTGATCTCCATGATTCAGGCCTCCAGGCGTCCTTCCACCAATAGGATCTATGATTCCTCGTGGAGGAGTTTTTGTGCCTGGTGTTCCGGGAATCACCTGGACATCTCGGCTGTCACTATCTCACACATCCTTGAGTACTTGCTGGAGGGATTTAACAAGGGCTTGTCGCCCAATACCATCCGTAGGCAACTGGCGGCTCTCTCCACAGTACTCATGTGCCAGGATTCCATTCCTTTGGCCCAGCATCCACTGGTACGGTCCTTCCTCAGGGGTGCTACCAACACCAGACCTCCCGTGGTTCACCGTTATCCCTCTTGGGATCTCCCACGGGTGCTACAGGCCCTTACCTTGCCGCCGTTCGAGTCGGTCAAGACCTGTTCACTACAGTTCTTGTCCATGAAGGTGGCCTTTCTTGTGGCGATCACATCCGCTAGACGTATCTCGGAGCTCGCTGCTCTCTCAGTCAGGGAGGACCTATGCGTCTTCCACAGCGATAGGGTAGTCCTCCGACTGGACCCGGCCTTTGTACCAAAGGTGAACTCGTTGTTCCATAGGGCACAAGAGGTGGTCCTACCGGACTTTTGTCCCCAGCCTGCTCACAATTTAGAACGCCAGTGGCACACCTTGGACGTTCGTAGGGCGTTACGCCACTCTATTAAGAGGACTTCTGCCTTCCGCAAATCGGAAGCGCTTTTTATCTCCTTCCAGCCTTCTTCGATGGGGAAGAAAGTCTCCTCATCCACGGTTGGCAGGTGGATCAGATCCTGCATCGCAAGAGCCTACCAGGCACGGTCCCTGCCACTGCCAGGCCGTATCACTGCTCACTCTACCCGCAGTGCCGCTACTTCAGCAGCGTGGGCTACGCAGGCACCCATCGGGGATATTTGCAGGGCGGCGACTTGGTCCTCGCCTTCCCCCTTTGTGAGGCATTACAGGCTGGACAAATTCGCCTCCGCGGAGGCATCATTTGGCCGGAGGGTGCTACAGCAAGTGGCATCTTCAAGTGGGACACAGGCCCTGACTGATTCCCTCCCATAGGGACAGCTCGGCTTTGGTATGTCCCATTGGTGGATTCTCCATCGTCCTGCTGGAGAAGGGGCGTTGTCTTACCTGAACGCCTTTTCTCAGCAGGACGATGGAGAATCCACGCCCATCCCCTTAGGACCGTCAGGTCCTGTGTTAGGGGAACAGTGAGCCAACACATCAGTCCATTGTCAGCAACTTCGCCTTCGTCGTGTCTGGGATATCAGCCCAGCAGGAGGCGTGTTAACTCTGGCAAACTTAGTCTCTTATTGGGCAGGAAGATAGTCCTAACCCATTGGTGGATTCTCCATCGTCCTGCTGAGAAAAGGCGTTCAGGTAAGACAACGCCCCTTTTAATTATTTTTTCCAGGATCTTCCCAGGTATTGATGTTAGACTGATTGGTCTGCAGTTTCCTGGGTCTGTTTCCCCCCCTTTTTTTTTGAAGATGGGAACTACATCAGCCCCTTTCCAATCCTCAGGTACTTCCCCGGTGCTCCAGGATTTTTAAAAGATATGGTGCAATGGTTCTGGGATAACATCTGCCAGCTCCTTCAGAACTCTGGGATGTAATCCATCAGGCCCCAGTGATTTATGCTCATCAAGGTCGGATAGGTGTTCATTTTCTCGCTTATTTTAATTCTTGTTTCTAGTTTGTCTTTTGCAGTAGTTTTTTTTGGTATGTTGGGCTATAATTTCTTTTTGTGTGATGACTGATGCAAAAAATGAGTTAAGCAGCTCTGCTTTCTCCCTACTGCCTTGCCATCTTCTCTCTATGGTGGACCTACAGTTTCCTTGACTTTTTTCTTGTTATTAATATGTTGAAAGAAACTTTTTTTTATTCTCCTTGATTTCTGTTGCAAGTCTTTGTTCGTTCTGAGCCTTTGCTTTCCTGACTACATCTTTGCATGTTCTGGATGTCTGCTGATAATCAGCCTTAGTTATGTGTCCCTCTTTCCATTTTTTGTACTTGTCCTTTTTGTCTTTCAGATTAGGTGAAACTTGGCTCAACACAGTCATATGAGAGGGATCTAGGAGTCCTAGTGGACAGCCACTTAAATATGAGTGTGTGGTGTGGTGCAGCTGCCCCCCCCAAAAAAAAGCCAGTGGAGTCCTAGGCTACCTTAACAGAGGGATAATACCAAGATCATGTGAGGCATTAGTACTGCTTTATATTGCCTTGAAATACTGAATCCAGTTTTGGTCACCACAAAAAAAGAAAAGGTGTTGAGATTCAAGGAAAAGTGTAGAGAAGAGCAACAAAGATGATTGCGGGCTGGAAGCTAGAACATATGATGAATGGTTGCAGGAACTTGGTATGTCTAGTCTAACAAAAAGAAGGAGTAGGAGTGACATGATAGCAGTCTTCCAATATCTGAGGATTGTCACAGAGGAGAGGGGGAGTCAATTCTCCAAAGCACCTGAGGGCAGAACAAGAAGTAATGGATAGAAACTTATCAAGGATAGATCCAACCTAGAACAGAGAAATCTCCTGTTCTCTGAACAGTTTATAAGTTGAACGGATTGCCTCCAGAAATTATGCGTGTTCCATCACTGAAGTTTTTAAGAAGAGATTGGACAGCCATTTGTCCCAATAAAGGAGAATATTTGTAGCTCAGGGTTAAAATGAGGAGTCCTTGGTGCTCTCTGAACTTGGTTGTTTTCTTGCAGACATTTCATTACCCAAACTAGGTAACATTATCAGTGCTAGTCATTTGTCCGGAATGATATAGGGTCTCCTGTTCAATATCTACATAAGCAGGCGGTTGGACTAGAAGACCTCTAATGTCCCTTCAACTCTGTTATTCTGTTCTGTTCTTTTCTATCTATTGGGTACAATATGTAGTAATGGTTTATGTCCCTTTGTAACTGTCATGCTTGGTTCTTATGATATATGAATTATGGATAGTTAAACAATGGTGTTGCAGCATAGTCTCTGCAGAATCTCGATAGCTGAATTGATTATATTTTATTCTTAATCCATCTGTTTCCTGAGTTCTGCCTCACCAAAATTAAACATGTTTCTTCTATCCAAGATGTCTCAGTAGATTCAACTAACCTCCCTGCATGCTCATGGGATTCATAAAAATATATCAGAAGGAACAATTTTGCATAAGTGTTTCAGGAAAGCAAGTTTCTTCTCTTTTTTTTAAGAGTGCTATTATTATTTTACCCATAGAGTCTAAATGAAGAATGCCTGGAGTGTTTGCCAAAAGTATATAGCCTCAGCAGGGTCACAAAGGCATGAAGGCAATTCCATCTGCCTTGCAAAAGCAAGCAGACCCTTATATCAGGGTCTGTGCCCCTTGTGGAGGGGGTAGCTCAGGGCTCAACACTTTTCCCTCTCCTGTTCAATATCTACATACTTCATCTACATGAAAACATTGGATAAGATCATCTACCAGTACAGGGTACAGAATCCTCAGCTTTATAACATAAGACAACTTCAAGTGAAATGTTTGATTTCCTTTAAATGTTCCAAATTCCAAACTTTGTTATTCTTCTGGAAACTATGCAAATGCCCTTTGAAATCAAAGGTTTGACTATGTACTATTAAGATTGGTTTCAAATATACTTTAAAAAAAATCTGAAATCCCAAATTCCAACTGAAATCCCAACTGAAATTCCAAATAATTTATATGGAGATGCAAAGTTTAAATAGATGACCCAAAAGATTAGTCAAATTGGTATTAATCCTAGTTAATTATTTGTTTTCCAGAAGTATGACCGTAGCCCATTATTATATTAAACAGAGTTTATGGGATAATTCAATACAGGAATTAAAGGCAAAAGCTGCAGTTCAATTTTCACCTGTGACTTTGGAAATAAATTACAAATATATTCTTCAACTTCCTATATATTTTAGTAGTTTCATTTAATTAAATGCAGAATGACCTTTTCAAAAGCCATATATCAATCAATCAATCAATCAATGAGTATTTATTACAGTCACAGACCAGCAAATAAAAGCATTAAAACAATAATAATAGTAAAAAATAAATATAATAAGACAAAATAATATATTGTGATTGGTGGTAGATTAACAGGGCAGTTAACGTTTGCTTAATTTTACATATAGCATAGCAGAATTTGGCCACATTCAGAGAAACTATTTCATACTGATCTGATAACAGTAGTAAAAAAGTACGTAAAAAAGATAAATATTTCCCAGATATTTTATTAAGTAAGGTATTATAAATTGAATCCATATAAGCCATATAAAATGTGTTACCATCAAATATGCTATTTAATAGATATCAAAAGATCTCCAACTGTCAAAATGTCTGTATCCTTGAAATAATTGACCATATTCTATTGAGTTGTTAATTTTACAAGTTTTCAGCTGGATATTATCTAGCCTATTTTAAACCAAGTTCAGAAACTGCTATTTCTAACCATGTAAAAATTTTATTCATAGACAAAAATCTTTAAAATACAGTTTTAATTTTACAATTAAATTAAAATGGGCAAGTCAAATTTTTAACTATGATTATAAAAACAAGGTCTTTAGTAACATGTATATGTATGTATATGTATATGTTTGAGTTTTAAATACTTATTTTTAAATATTTATAATTTTATTTTGTTAAATTATTTTATCTGATGCCAAATTTTAGAGTATATATGTACTCTGCTATGTCAGTCTTTTGACTGTATATAACACACACACACAAACACAAACACATACAAACACCTCAATTTGCTCTGGAGGGAAAGGTGTGTGGGTGGTAGCTAGAGATCATTCATTCATTCATTCATTCATTCATTTTATATGTCCACCTAACTTAGGTTAATAATTTTGGGTAGCAAACATTTAAAAATGTAAAAAACAGAAAAACAAAAATACACATAAAGAAGCAGTCTGAGTAAAAACAGGTCCATCTATAACAGGGGTGTCAAACTGGCAGCCCACGGGCGGGATGTGTCATGCGCAGGCCACGCCCAGCCTGGCTCTGCAAAGGCAAAAAACGTCACAATACGTCACTTGACGCAATTGAGTTTGACACCCGTGATCTATAACAATTGACATAGCCAGTACATTGGCTCAACGTCACCTGAGTATTAATTTGATTAGTATGTAATCATTTAAAAGAATACTAGCTGGGGAACTGTGTTAGCACCATCCTGAGTATTTTTACAAGGAAAACAGACCTAACACAAGTAGTTTCCATAGTTAGGTATCTAGCAATCTATTATAAATATTATCTTGCCTTTTTTCTTTCTTCACAATAGATCTAACATTCCTTTCCCTGTTCTTTTGACCTAAGTTGCAACCCTATGAACCAATAATATACTGGGTGATAGGACCATAGCTAATGGGAAGTAGTGTTGAATACAGTTGTCATTTTGTTATTGTGCTTGTGTAGAAAGAGCAGGTCCTGCCTCTGTTTTTCCCCCCTTATGTTATTGGAAACAGAGAATATCCTGCTGTTCTTCAGTTTTGCTTGCTCAGCATTGCTGCCACTTCAGTTAGCCATCAAGGGGGATAAAGTTGCAAGTCATTGCTAATGAATGCAATGGGAGAGTACTTAATCATTGCCCAAATGCAGACAGAAGGATTTCAGATGAATATCCAACAGGAGGAGAAAGGCAACTGAAGGGGACAAAAAAAGAGATATATTGTTTGTAGGTCTGAGTGGAAAAGAGAAAGGAGGGAGGCTCTTTTTGGGCAGTGCTTCTTTTAGAAGAAAGAAAAAATATTGCTTTTTAATATCCCTGCTTCTTAACATAATGGATAGCTGTGCTGAGCCGTGCCAGGGTCTTGCATCACTAGAATCAAAGTTGTAGTTATGTATAAGTTTCTGAATTGCAATATATATAATTTCTCATCTGGTAATTTCAGTTTTGGCTTCTAAAATTGCCCTGCTATGGAACAAGCAAAGCCAGTATGTTTCATTCTATTCAATTGCCAGTACTCATGTAGCAAATATGCCTAAAATAGCCCCATGAGAGCAACATTTTTATTTTGTTCATTTCTCTCCTTTAATTCTACTTGAGTTGGAAAATCTGTCATATTCCAAATGTTGCTAAGGAAGGGCATTTTGCAACCCCAGTTTGTTTTATTGTATTGAAGTCTTAGCAAGCCAAAGCATATTCTTTCCCTTCTCTTCTTCTGATATTCCCATATTATATATCATCACACCATCACCTAAACCACTGATCAGAATATAAACAAGAATGAAATGAAGCCACCTATTGACTCTCTTTATTATACTAACAAACCAGAAACAAAATCACAATGAATTGAAATCCAAGTGGATTAATCTGTTCACTTCTCCTAATCTAAAGATGCTCCTGATCTCAAGCTAGTATTATAGTATCACTACAAGGTTACTTTGTTTCCATGCATAGTAAATAGAAAAGCATTGAATTTTTCATTAATTTTTCTAACTTTGTCATCAAACCCAAATGTCTTCATGTGTTTAATTAATATGTATTTCTAATGCAGTAAATAATGTATAACTTTTAAGCTAAGAAATATTATTTTACAATATTATTTTCAAATAAAAAAAGATTTGTAATTTGGTAGGCACATTCTCTGGCTACCACCTTTCTTAGTTTGCCCACACATGCACAGGGGATTTACATATTTTCATACTCACTTAGTTCTATATATTACTTAGTGCATATATTACTTAGTTCTAAAACTGATTTGTCAAATTTAATGAATTTTCCTGCGTAACTTCAAGCTTTTAATTGTAATCACAGTTCCATGGACAACACTTACAGAATTATTTGGAGAGGCATTTTACTAAAAGTATCAAACCATTTAATTGCAGAACAGGAAACATATGATAGCCTTGGGGAAAAATATTTTACAGCATCAGGGTTTTTCTTTGGTCAGGAAAAAATAAATCGACAACAACAAATTGTAATTGCTAGCTCCAAGCTGCTTGTGGTAATAATTAACCTAGATTCACTGAACTCTTCCTAATGACTCCATTGGTTCAAAAAAAAAAGAACATTTTCCTGTGATCTCCCTTGATAGTATCATCAGGATGTTGTCACTGCAAACAATACCCTTATCTAGTTTCTTTTCAAGTCACCTGATTAACTGAGGGGGAAAAAACAAAGGAAAAAATGTGTCCTTGTACTGAGTCTTCAGATGTCATATAAAGGCCAAGGGAGTAGCTCCATTTTTTCTTGTTTCTCTTAATGTTTATCTTGCTAGGAAGCTGTATTCCAGACTTAACAGTTACATAATGGATCTTTATTATTATAAATCCAGCATGTGTCTTTGTCAATATGCGATCTTTCTAAATGACCAGTGAAGAGGTCTGAAAGCCTTTTTTTTTTAAACTTAGAACTTTTTTATTATTATTATTTCTCTAACAAGTGCCTACATTTTTTCTTGGCAAGATTTTCAGATTATTATTGTTTTTTGGCACTGTCTTTTTTCAAGGCTCAAGAAGGAATGACTGGCTCAAAATCACCTTGCTGACTTTTGGCCTAAGACAAGAGTAGAATACATAATTGGTACAGTTAATTTAACTTTTAATTGGGATATACTGTATTTTAGTTTTATGTTATGGGCACCTTGGCAAATTAAGACTTACAGTTGTAGCCAAAATTATTGTTATCCCTCCATATACCACATTTTCCCAAGAATCCCAAGTTAGCAATAGCACTTAAATTTATATACCACTTCATAGTGCTTTATAGCCCTCTGTGAGCAGTTTACATAGTCAACATATTGCCCCCAACAATCGGGCTCCTCATTTTACCAACCTTGGAAAGATGGAAGGCTGAGTCAACCTTGAGCTACTGAAAATCAAACTGCTGGCAGTCGACAACATTAGCCTGCAATACTGCATTCTAACCACTGCTCCACCACAGCTCTTCTAGTTGCTATGAAATAATGCAAGTAAATGGTATGTGCCATTCTTTATTTCATAATCCAGACATTTTCTTTTTGATTTATGACTTAGCATTGTCAGAAGAAAGTTCTAAGTTTCAATCTGTGCCGGGTCATGAATGAACACACAGGAAAACTGCTTAAAGAGGACTGTGATTTATTCAGCAGTATAACATGCAAGATAGCTCTTAAAGTAGCCGTGAGTGAAAAGGTTAGGAAAGTCATATTTATAGTGAGGTCCAGTTGTGTGGCTATGTGAGGTTGAGGTGTACAAATATGTCAGCTGGAATGTATGTTTTGGGGAAATGTTTGAAGGTTGGGGGAGAGGAAATGTTGTTCACGTTCCCTGTGGGTTAAGATAATTGTCTAGATGTTAAGTGAGAGTTTGGTGTTAAGGGGATAAACTGTATCCAGGTGATTTTCATATCTTGAGGGGATTTGTAGCTGAATAATTACCTTGCCAGTATTTACAGATTTCTTTGAGAGAAGGTGCATTTTGTCCCTTTTGTTTGTCAGTTACATATCACTGAAGGCTGAAAGGCTTCACCCAGTCTTTTTCAACATTATTTTTTCTATAATATCTTTGGTGGGTTCACTAGAGGATCAGGGAAAGCTTATGCCCATATGTGGAGTGGATGGGAAGGGTTGTTACAGATGGCATATATGCATTTTTGCCCCACAACATATTTTTCTAAATAAGAAGAAGTGCAGGAATGGCAATACTCTTGGCTGTGTCTGTATGAAAGAAATACCCATACTAGATTTTATGTAATCAGTGATACCTCAGTACTTGTCGTTAATTAGTTCTGGGAGGTGTGACAAGTACTAAAAATGAGTAACAAACCTCGTGACTAACATGTGACCCTTTGTTTCCGCCATAAAGAGTAGCGAGTCATGGACTTCCGGATCCGGTGGCAGCGCCCGCGGACGTGCAGAGAATTCGTTCTCTTGGCCGTCCGGTTTCCCCCCGCCGGTAGACCCTGGACAGGGTTGAAAGTCGCCCTGTAGGGGCGACCACTGTAGAGGAGGGCACTCGTTGATCTCGGAGGGAGCGGCGGCTCCCTCTGAGGTCTGAGAAAATCACCTTTGGGCCGACGGGGAAAAGATCGGCCAGTAACATGGCCGATCACTCAGCTGCTCCAGCCGAAAGTCACAGCAACATCTAAGCACAAAGAACCACCGTGGAAGATCCGGGTGAGAACTTTCGTTCCCTCTTGTTACCTTCCTTACTTCCCTATGAAAAGCTTTTAGAAACTACTCCCTTCCTTAAAAAAGCAGCGTTTGAACACTCGGGGGAAAAAAGTGACTTTGCTATTGTGTATTTGAGCTGTTGGAATCCGGGGGATCCTGGGGAAAAAAAAAAAAGAGAAGAAAAAAGCCTTATTGTGACTTTTCCTCTTTGTTTGCCTGTTTTAAATTTAAGTGGAAATTCTAGGGAGGGGGGTGGAGTGTTTTTTCTTCCTCCCCCCCCTTCTGAACATTCTTATCCACTTTAAAAAGGAAAAGAAAAAAAAAACTGCCTTGGCTACTGAGATGTGGATTGGAGGGCTACATTGTATCTATCTTGGAAACTGGCGTGAAGCCCAGAATGTCTTATCATAACGTTGCCATGGTAGCTGAACTTTTGAACCTGGTGCTACGCCCAGACACTGCTGTTTTCTTATTATAGAAAAAAAAAAAAGGAGAGAAGGATGGAAGCTTATTCACAGCTCAATTATGGATTGATATTAGCAAAAATTTTGGAAACAAGGAAAGAATTAAAAGAACAGTTTAGGACACTAAGGAATGAGGTTGGTTTAGAGCAAAAAACTGGATTTCAAACTTTAACTGAGCATGATATACAATTGGATTTACAATTTAATGAGATGGAAGATCTATATTTACAATCTACTGAAGAGGAAGATGTTACACTTTATACACAAAGGATGGAGACTTTTGAAGACCAAAAGCAGAACTCAATTGAAACATCTATAGATGTAAAAACAACAGAAATGGACTCTTTAATACGAGACATTAAAAATCCTGACAGTACATATAAACAACGAATAATCACCACACTGGCTAAGACTGAGTATATTGTGCAGACAATATTGGGAAAAAGAGAAGAAGACTATGATCAGACGCAACTGTGGGAAAATGTGTATAACCAAATACCAAGATGGGAGGAGCTGAAAGCTGTATTGTGGAAACCTGCTTGGCATAAAAAGAAAGCTAGAATTAGGTTTAAAATGAGTGTTAAAAATTTATTTGATGGGTAAAATGGTTTTTAAAGACTTTAAGTGAGCTAATATTTTTGAGATCTTTAAAGTTTAAGATTTTAGTCTGACTAATATTGATTTGAATTATGGATTTGATTATGGTCTGGAATAGTAACTATGGAAAACGGGAAAAGCGAAATTCAGGAGTTGTATTGAGACTGGTGGAATACTAATGATATCTTTACATGCAATGACTAAAGAATGGATTGATTTATAAAAATGTTTAGAATATAGGAATAGAATATAGTGGAGAAATTTTAAAATATACTTATATATGTTTAACTTAGAAATAATTAGAAACAATTTAAGCTAATCCAAAATGGTTTGGAAACGTAAAGTTATATTCACTGATAAAATATGTATGTGAGATAGAATAAGAGATAGAACTTAATTGAGAAATATAAACTGAATATTTGGAATAATATGGTCTTTATTATATGGATACTCGAACCGTATTCTATATGTCTATGTAATGCTAGTTGGAATATGCTAATAGTTAATTAAGCTTAAAATGGGTGGAAATATCGTTGATAGTTTGGTTTTGTTTGTTTGTTCTTGCTCTTTTGATGGATAAAATAGAGAGGGAGGATTTAAAAAAAAAAAAAGTGTAAATTGTTTATGCATGATTGTATGTTCTATTTTGTTTTATGGAGTGCCCTATCTCCACGATGAGTCTTAAGCACTTGGCTGTAAAATTAAAAAAAAATTCAATAAAACTTGTTATAGAAAAAAAAGAGTAGCGAGTCATGAGGCAACCAACAGCAAGAAGTTCTAGCTTGCGTGTCGAGTACCAAACAAATGACAAGTTCTGGGACAAAACCTTTGTGTCAAAATGTGTTGAAAATCTAATTCAATGACTTTCAAAACAGTTGAGTACTGAGGTACCACTGTAATATAAAGCCTTTTACAAGTATGACAAAAAATAGAACATAGCTTATTATTAAAAATACTTGTAAGCCACAGAGTAGGAGCACAACTTTGCATTTAGCACAACTTTTATTTAGCTAAACTTAGACTGTTTGTGGATTGATATATATTTCTGGGCAATTGCTGTCTACAGTTAGTCCATTGGTTTAGTGACCTTTCAAAGTTACAATGGCACTTTAAAAAGAGACATGACAATTTTTTACATGACTGTTGTAGTATCACCATGGTAACATTATCAAAATTCAAACACTTGGCAACTGGCCTGTATTTATAATGGCTGAATGTTATTGATAAGCCCATATTTTTATCAAGTCCCTAAAACTCATTCATTCTTTCTCTCTTGTTTCCCATGCTGTTAAAATTTAGATCACAAATTTAGATAGGAATTGGTTCTTATGCTTATGTTGTCATTTAACCAGTTTGGTATGTTATCAGTGATCTGTTAATTTTGTGACTATACCTTGACTCAAGGCATTAAACAAGGAGTTATTAACCAAATCTTGTAATGGGCAGAAGGAATAGCCTTGAAGAACAGGAGCCAAAAGCAAGAGAAAATCTGAGTATGGAGCAAAAACACAGTTTAAGAAAGCATCTCAGGTATCTTCCCTAGTTCTCATGAAGATAAAGTGAGGGAAGGGGGGAAGTACATTCAAACTTGAAAGATTCTGTTACTATAAGCTTACAGAAAAAGTAGCATTTGCTTGAATGTCTTTAGTTTCCAGGTTTGATCTGTATTGGAGAGCTGGCATCAAGATCTTAAACTGTTTCTGCTTTAACAGTCCAAAGAGATCCAATCTCTGGAATGTTGGCTGACTATTCTTGGACACTGCAGCAAGATGCTTCGGATACTGAGTACAAACAAAAATCAGCAGGAAAACATTTTTAGCTCTGTTGAATTCATGCAGTGTGTCAGAAACATTATGCAATTAAATACATTACATTATAATGTATATAAACACATTCATCATATTTCTCAAGATTCCTACATGAATACAGTCATTCTGAAATTATATTTGTGTTCAGTTTGAATGGGTCTGTTATAATGGACTACTGCAATGCGCTCTACATAGGGCTATCCTTGAAAAGTATCCAGAAGCTTCAGCTGGTACAGAACACAGTTGTGTGGGCAGTTCTTGTGTCCTTAGGGTGGCCCATGTTACATTGCTCTTTTGCAAGCTGCACTGATTGCCAGTTTGCTTCTGGGTTCAATTCAGGGTGCTGCTTATCACCTTTAAAGCCCTTCATGGCTTGGGTCCAGACTGTGTGAGGAAGCGGTTCACCCCGATGCGTCTAGCCTGCTCCACCCACACTGGCAGAAGGGGCATGCTGCAGACCCTATCAGTCAAAGAACTTCAGTTGGTGGGCTCCAGAAGAAGAGCCTTTTCTGCCATGGCTCTCGCTCTCTGGAACATTATATGCCCCAAGATGAGATCCACACCCACCCTTTTGGCCTTCCAAAAGGGCTTGAAGGCATGCTATGCCAACTGGCAAGGGGCCCCATGGGAATGTGGCATTTTGAAGGTGGCTAATGAATTAAATAACACCCCAGCTCTTCCTCATGTGCACATTGCTCATTCTCTCTCCATCCTGATCAATTTTATTATAACTGAATTTTAAATTTTAAATTTTAATTTAAGCTCCTATTGTTTTAATGTCATATATTGCATTTTAATTTAATAATTGTAAGCCTCCCAGAGTCAGCTCTGGTGAGAAGGGCAGCATATACCTTTAAATATAAATAAAATAATAAAATAATAAAATAAATAGTAAAACAAAACAATGCATGGACTGGCCTTTTTTGTATGCAAGTCCAAATGTTATCCATGGATCACCAAACTGTAGTGTACTTTAATGTTAACAAGCTCAGTACTAATAAAATCAAATTTTAATGCTGCATTAATTGCACATATATTTCATTTAACTTGAAATATAGTTCAAACTATATTAAGTTAATGCTAATTGCCCCAAAAGATTAAATCCACAACAGTGAATACATCTGTTTTTATACAGGGATTTCATATGCTTGTCTTGCATAACATAGGTAATTTCCATCCCTCTGGACAATATGTTGTTTCATTTTCTAATTAATTGTCATGACCGGCCATTCATTTGGCAGTTTTTGTATGGAGGTTGTTAATACGTCATTTGTCTCCTGATTACTGTATTAGCTGATCCTAGGATGACTTCCTTGCTATCAGGGAGTTACTTACTATTCAGCGTCTTTTGCTTCAGTGTCTTCTTAGATCAACAAATAATTAAAGGCAGCTGAAGTTTTTGTTTTAGCAGATACCGTCTCGTAAATGGAAATGGAAAGAAAAAAAATCCTTGAAATGCAACTTAACATTTTATCTTTCTCAGATTATTCTTTTAAACAAAATTTGTAATGTCACCTGGCATATATTTTATTTCTACATTAAAAAAATTAATGGCTACTTTATATGCGTATTTTCTATACTGTTGCCTTTTAGATACTCTAAAATATTTTGTTCAGAATTTAAATTGGATATTAATTCCAGAAGCGTGGTCCTCAAAAATGCAATGAAAGAGTTTATCTACAATTGCCTTATAGGATGCACAAAATATGAACTTGAATTATTATCAAAAAGTACTTTTTAAAAGATTATTTGGTAACTCACATATGTTGAATGTTAAATGAAACATTCAACTTCATGTCATTAGAACCTTTTCTATCATACAACTAATTAAAAAACAGATTTTATACCCAAGTGCTTCTGCTGGAGATTGCATCATCATATTCTTTGATGAGCTTATGTGACCACTATATGACCACTTGTAGAAATGATAAAAATAGATGAGAGGAGGGTCTTCACATGCTGCCCCCAATTTTACTTCGCACATTATGAGCAATACACCTCAGTGGCGAACCACTATAAACAAGCTTAAAATGCAAAACTGGATTGTACCACTCAAAACTAGTCAAATATTTTTCATAAGTGACATACACTTCAGCATGATTCAAAACTCTGATTTCCTCCATGGTTATTAAAGTGTGTTTTTTTTCTTCAAAGTACTCATTACCCTGTATCTTTACTTTGCATGGATGTATCCTTAATCTTAACATTCTGAATTTTATAGTTTTTGAAACATACAGTACATTCCAATGCACATTAGGCCAATCCATTTCACATGAAATTTCCCAATCTGCTCCTCCCCAAACTTTATTTGCAGTTTTCAGAACCACTAAAATTGTACTACTAAAATCATGGAAGCAGCAAGTAATTGCAGGGCAAATTCTGATAATTTGTTTTTGCCAAAAAAGCAAATAATTCAGTTGAATCACTTGAAGGAGATAATACCTGTTATGGTTTAATTCATCTTCAAAAAAAAGGACCCAAAATCTTTTTTTCCCCTTTCTAATAAAAAATGAACAATCCCTACCCTGTTTTACACAAAATGAACAATCCCCTCCCTTTCCTTAATTCAGTGGGCACTTTTCACTGTCTGTGAAAAGGTAGTGCACATGAAGAATTCTGAAAGCTAACATGTTACAGGCTCTTTCACAAAATGACTATCATGGTATTCATAGCAAATATGAGTTAACCAAAATGGGGAACTTGCTTCCACCACCTTCAGTATTCACTAATAATGCTGATTACCACATCTCTACTGTTTATTTTTTCTGGGAAATTAGGTATACTTTCCAAACAAATAGCCAAGTAGGCCATTTTATGTGCTGGGAATGTAAAGAGAGAGGGTCCAGAGGCCCTGTTACAAATAGAGATTATGCTTGAAGCTTCTATTCATCTTTGAAATCTACTAGATTCCCATAATTCGTTTCTAATTTAAAAATAATAGTAACATAAGAATTGGGGTCAAGAAGAAACTTGCACATATAGATACTTCCAAGCCAGATATTAGAATGTATAATCTAGACACTAGATATTTAAGGAATGTTTCATATTTTTTTTATATCATGGCATGATGACTTTGTAGGAAAAAAAGTGCCATGATAAATGGCAGATTTCCAGAAAATAGTTGATTGATTTGCATATATAATATACTATTCATATGAAAGTGGGTGGAAAGCAATTCTGTGCTTCCATATTATTCTTTGGATGTTGGAATTTTTATTGAGAATACTCATGGACTTCAATGTAGCATAAGGAGATAAATTTGTAACACAAGTATATAGATACATAACAATCAGTTTAATAATCATTCCTTAATCCTAGTACTACTATAATTTAAACTACAATTAGTATTGTAACAAAAAAAAGATTATTCTTCCAGTTTTATAAAGGACCTGGAAAAAAGTGTTTCAGGGTTTTTTGTTTTTTGTTTTTAAAAAACAACCCTCAGAAGTTCAGACTCCAATGTAATTTGAAAGGAGTTAGATAGGAAAAAGCTCTGAAATGTGAGATGGCTATTATGACATATAGTAAAACTAAGCAGTCCTGGATGCATTATCAAGCTGAACTCACAAGAACATGAATTTCAATCCAATTATTCAAATAACGGAATGTTCCTTTATATGCTCAAGACGTCAGCATCAAAATTTGAATTGGTAAAATTCCCAAAGATCAGCCAGTGTAGTTTGCGGCAGAAGAGAGAAATACAGTAAGTGTAAATAGGGAAAAGTCCAAGGCCACATGATCTGTGCTACTCTGGACCCAAACCAAAGTAGGACTTAGCATGTTGACCACAATAGGACAGAAGAGCATGTGATAGGTCAAATAGGGAAGAAGAGAATTAAGATGATTACATACTGGACAGCATGCCAAACTTCAGCAACTGCTTGAAATTTTCCAAGGTATTTCATTAGAAATCTCTTATCTTAACCCCTTCTGTCATAAATAAACTGAAAAAAATGCTTGAAGCAAACTCAGTAGATCTTTGTACAAATGGTTTGTAAGCTTGGTTTTGATACTTACAAATTTTGGGTTCAAGTTGTGCTTGGAAACATCCTATTCTGTAATTGTTAGTCTGCATCAATTTGGCAGATCACTATTCTGCATCTCGTTCTGCTTGGTAGATCTCAGTGTACTTTTGTTGTTGTTGTTGTTAGTTGCGAAGTCGTGTCCGACCCATCGCGACCCCATGGACAACATTCCTCCAGGCCTTCCTGTCCTCTACCATCTTCTGGAGTCCATTTAAGTATACTAGGAACATTTAAAGTAAACCTTGCAAGCCTAACACTTGCCATTTTTATTGTGAGGTATTTGCTTTGACTGTAGATTATTATTTTGTCAAAACCTTGTACATAAGCTTTCTTCCACCTTGATGGTCCTCCACCTGGTGTCCCTAGATATATTAGGACAACATATCTGACTAGGAATATTCTGCTATATACTTGATATCTGCTATATAGATGAATGCCAGTATCATTGGGTTATCATTTCTGTTGAAATTTAAAAGGAGTTTAAACAATAAACAATAAACATTTCTGAGGGATCATCTGTTTTATTATGAATCAGACCAGATGTTCAGATCTATGGGAGAAGATCTTTGAAAGACAGATTATTTTTTTGTAGAGGATAGTACTTTGTATAAACAAAGTATTTTTCCTATGTTCTTGAACTGTGGAACACTTCTTTTGAAGTTATGATTTCCTGACTTTCCTGACTTAAAAAAAATCACATTTTCTATTTTTCAAAATTATGTCAATTGTTCCCAGTTCAGTGCTTGAAATTAACCATTATGTTGATTATGTTTAATAATAGCAATCTAATTTATGTTTTTGTGGATTTTTCTTGTTGATTGTCTTTCCCCCTTTTTTAATATAAAATTTTGGTTTAAATCAAAATGTGGAAGATAAAAGCATGGTACAGTAGTTCTATATTTTCAGTCATAAACACATTTTAAAATCATTTTTATAAACTGAAAATGATGCCAAATATATCTTTTGCCACTCTGAATATGAGTATGAAAGAGTGGTTAATGACCCTTATTTTATGATTATGATCATGATTTATCATTTGTTGCTTGTATGTACACTGAGAGCTTACGCACCGGGGACAAATTCCTTGTGTGTCCAATCACACTTGGCCAATAAAGAATTCTATTCTATTCTGTTCTGTTTTGTTCTGTTACTTGAGTAAATGCCTTGACAAAGGCTAAAAAGGTAGAGGCAAGTAAAAACTAGAGGTCAATAACCAGCAACTGTGTAAGGTTGAAGATGAAATTAGATGCATCTATCTTTCTCTTCATATTCCATTTGAAATTCTAATAAAGGGGAATATTTGTAGCTTAGGGTTGAAATGAGGGGTCCTTAGTGCTCTTTGAGCTTGCTTGTTTTCTTGCATTACCCAAATTTGGGTAATGAAACGTCTGCAAGAAAACAAGCAAGCTCAGAGAGCACCAAAGACCCCTCACTTGAAATTCTTCCTGGAATGGATATGTATTCTACATATTGATATTATGACCTCTTTAACATTCTCTATTGGAAAGACTAAATTTAATCTCAGTCTGTTTATATGATATGCATTATGGTGACATAAATTACTCCATTATTATTATAATATATAAAATATTACCTTTGCTGTATTTCTACACTCCCACATTTTGTTTTCCATTTCAAATGTTTACTAGACTGATTCCTTATAGCTTTCCTCAAGTTGGTGAAATTCAACTGTGTTTGACTACAACATTGCTGGCTGGAAATTCTACAGCCTTAGTCAAATGTATTTGAAAATATCAGGTTTGAAAAGCCATTTTATTAGAAATAGTTAATGAACTTTAATTTTGAACTTTAATTTTGCTGTTAATTAACCTGTTAATTATTTTTTTTTCATATATACAATGTATTACAGGTCAAATTTGGTTGCAAATAGATGTAGAAATTTATAAATTTTGGGGGAGTTATTATAGTTGTCAGTGTTCAACTAAGGGAGATAATGTAGGTTAGTCTTTGTCCTTTTAATCCACATTTTTCTTTTTTTAATGTTCTTGTCTAGTTTTGTTTTGTCCTTGTTAATTTTTTCCCCTTGGATTTTGTATTTGAATATTTTTAATAAAATTAAAATTTAAAAAAAACTAGTTAATGTTCATAGTCCTCAACAAAATGTTGAATCCATCAAACAACTTTGAAGTTGGCTTGCACATAAGATTTTAACAGGACTTTGGAATTATTAAGGTAGCAAAGACACATGATCAGACAAAGAAGTGATAAATAGTTTTCTTTGATTATATCAACAGATTATATCTTGGTTAACTCAGTTTATAAAACACTGAGGTGCTTATATCACAGAGAATCAAAGGCTGAATTTGCACAATGCAAATTATAATTAAACCATTTTCTAAATCACAACTCAAAGGCATCAGTTTTTCTTTCTGATTCAGCCCTTCTGATAATCTAGCTTCTAAAAGCCATATATTGCAGCTTTAAAACCATGGCCATAACTAAACCTTTGTTTCAGCATGATGCCTTTGCATGATAATATTTTGTCTATACGTATTTTACTGTAGTCTTTTTCCTGAATAGTTGATATCTTTCTTTCAGGGCTATAGTAACCATCTTTGTGAATATGTGAGTCTAGGAAGATAAAATCTATTACAAGGTCAACTTCTTCTCTGCCTGTTTTCAGAGTTGGCATTGCTCTCTTCTTTCACCTTCAACAACCAATATCTTGCTGATAGCAACAAGAATACTTTATGCACGGCTCCCAGTTTGTGATCGCGGCGCCAGCGGACGTGCGGGCAATCGCTTTCTCCGCCGTCCGGTTGTCTCCCGCCCGGGGACCCTGAAAAGGGTCGAAAGTCACCCTGAAGGGGCGACGAGCGTGAAGAGGACCTCTGACTGATCGCGGAAGGGCGGTAGCCCTTCCGTTTGATCCAGAGCAGCTCTTCTAACTGACAGGGAAAAGATCAGCCATTAACGTGGCCCATCATTAATACCATTACCAGCCGAGGCCAAATCTACTATTAAGCACTTTGAAAGCACTGCAGGGGAACTGGGTGAGATCTTACCTTCTTTCTGTCCCAAGTATTTTCCTGTAAAAAGCTTCTTGAAACTTCTTCCCCCTGTGAGGAGAGAGGGAAGGGAATGTTTTTCCCCCCACCCTCTAAAATGGTGGCGTCTGACTACATAGGGGAAATAAAGCCCTGCAAAATATAACTAAGTAACTGGATTTGCATTCTCCTGATATTTGGCAACCCAAAAAAGTTCCTATTTTCACGGGGACCTGCTATTTTATCTACTTCTAAAAAAGATGGAAAAGAACCTAAATTGGATAAAAATCTAGCCTTTCTGAAAAGGATTCTAAATGCTATCGGGGATATCTTGTGGTGAAGTTTGGTACAGCAAGTGAATATTTTTGATAAAGAGACCTGCTTACAGCCTAGACCTGTCCTTGGTATTATCTAAAGATAAAAAGCTGAAACAGTTGGGAGGTGAAATTGGCTTTTAAGAACTATGGAGGTGAACATTTACTGACTCTTTTAAAAAAACTAGCCTCCACTAAAGGACTATCTATAATTATTCCAGAAATGGAGGGAGACCAGCAACAAACTTTGATTGATTATAAACTTATACTTGAAAAAATTCTTGAAGCTACTGAGATAATCAAATTCAGACTGAAAGACAAAGGCGCCAGCTTGAACCTACAAACTGAAACCCAGATTCCAACTAAAGAACTTACAATTCAGAAAACAACAGAAGCGGAAGAAATCAACACCAAAACAGAGGACTTCAAAGAACAACAACTACAATATATTGAAAATTCTGATAACCAAACCCTGATTGCAACCAAAAAACTTACAACTCAAAAAGTAACAGAAGCGGAAGAAAGTAACACCAAAACAGAGGGTGTTAAAGATCAACAAGGACAGCATATTGAAAATTTAGATAACCAGACAACAACCATAAAACTGGACATGACCTTTTACTTAAATCAGAAGAAACCTGAGGAAGAAGAAGACCAGACCGAATTGAAGATAAAGATACTAGAGCAAACATCGAGAGTTGAACCACCAGGGCAACAACTTAATGATTATAAATGGACCAGCCCTTTTGGAAAATTGATGATTAGATGGTCTCCTTTGATTCAAGCAACATGTGTAAGAATGAAGGGAGATCTATCTGATGACCTAAAGGCACTGGTATGAAAGCCTAGTTGGCATAAAAAGAAAGCTAGAGTTAGGTTTAAAAAATGGGGTCTTTTGATCTATTAGAGAGATCCTAAAGTCTCAACTAATGGACTAAAGGGAGATTTTGAGATGAAGGGAAATATGATTATTAGATTCAAATATTGTTGGAAAATGATAAAAAATAAGGGATTAATTGGCTTAATATTTAGGATTTAGATTTATAAGGGAAATGGAAATTAAATATTAGGAATCAGCCTTGAACTATTGCTTAGCCCAGAAAATATAGATAATGGATTTGAGACAATAAAGGTTACTCTATTAGTAAGTGGTGATGTACTAGGATGAGAAATAGAAAATGTTTTATGTGTATTTTAGATATTATAATTTTTGTGTAGTGAAATAAAGGAAATTTGGGTTACCAGAAATTTAAATATTAGGGATGTTAAAGGTTAAATTGGAATACTGTAATTAAAAATTAAAAATTAAGTAAAACTTAAAAACAGGATATGGATATGTATGTAAAAAATAGATTGATAAATGTTTTAACTGAGCTTGTTATGGCTAGAAATTTACTAGTTTAAGTATGATATACCAAATGTTAAGGGAAATAGAGAAGGAATTTTTGATAATGTAACCTGAGATATGTACTAAAATTTTTGTTATTGAACTATTGATTACCCAGTCACCACGTTGCTTTCCAAATACCTGGATGTAAAACTGGAAAACTAATAAAATTTGTTATAAAAAAAAAAGAATACTTTATGCACAAAAATGGAAAGATAATTTGGATAAATGGCTGCAAAAGTTGATGAAGTTAGCAGAGATGGCTAAATTGACTGCTTTGATTAAAGAAAAGAATACAATTAATTTTGTTTCTACTTGGAAATTGCTTTTGGACTTTATGCTTGAGGTGGGAAAAAATAAAACTTTGATTTTGTGTTTTGCTGACTAGATAGATTTGTTGTTATAGAAATGGCTAGTATATATTATTATTTAAAAGTAAAAAGTCAAGATTATACGTTATTACTTATTCTATTGCACCAAAAGGAGTCAAAAGTCAATGCTTTTCTTTTTCTTTTCCCTTTATCCTACATTTTTTCCTCTTCTTCTTTTCCTTCCCTGTTTTCCCATTATTTTAATTTTTTCTTTATATCTCTATATTTTATATTTTGATAAGCTAATAAAATAACCAATATCTTAGATTTTCCTTGTTTTCCGCCATCAAAATGGTATCAACAACATATCTGAGATTGTTTACGTTTCTCCAAGTAATTTTAATTCCAATTTCTTCTAATTCAAGAAGAAATTGTCAAGCATTGGGGAAATCAGGAGATTCAGGCAGTTCAAATGAGTATAAAGATTTATTGCAAGCTTAAGCTCTCTATAAGAATCTGAATTACTAATGGTCAAAGGAAATAAGGAGTGAAGAAGAAATTCAAGTTGCGCTGGACTTATATCTCTTGTGGATGCACGGGGACTTATGACTGAGGACGCATTTGAATCCTCCCTCAGGTCCAGCTTGGTCATCTTCTACATTTCTTATGATATAGTTAAATAAATGACAATATACAACATCAGCTTCTTTCCCACTTCTGAACCATTTAGTTGCTTCATGTTCTGTTGCTCTTGTTACCATATAGTAAAAGTAGGCAGTAATAGGCAGGTGAGGTGGTCTGAAATACCCATAATTTAAGGGAGAATTAATTTATTACAGTTTAAAGTCTTTACATAATTAACAAAGCAAACATATAGATCTTTTAAAAATTATCTTGCTTTTTCCGTTACCAAAAGGTGTCAGCAATTTGTCTCTCTGCCTCTTATGAAATCAGCTTGTACATCAGGCAATTCTCATTCCATGTATTGTTGAAGAATGAAAGAATTTACTTTTACAGTTTGAGCATTCTTCAGCAATGGCCTTGTTTGACATTGCAATATAAATTGATCTTTTACAGTCCCTGATCTGTAACACCTGCTAACAGACCACCCCAATAAAAAAAATTCTATGGAATGCTATAGGACTTTTAGGGGGAGGGACATAAAGAGAGGACTAATCCTCTGTTTTATTCTGATTACTGAACTAATTTGGGGAAAATAGGTGTACCTGGAACACATCAGGATCTGGAGCTAAAACTATACCTCACTAACTTCAGTGTAGATTGGATTATCCACTCATGACCCGGTTAAGTGTGAAAACCAGAGCATTGGGAAAAACTGGGTTTAAAGGTAGGTAGAGATAAGATATATTTAAAGTAGTCCAATTTGCCCACACATACAGAACTAAGAGACACAATGGGTCTTACATTTGAGTAAGCACACAGAGAATTGTAATCATTGTACATATCCTGATTCACTGAAACATCATTTCTACACTGAGCATGCTTCGCAAATACTATTGAGAAATATAAAAGATTAATGTAGTTAAACAATTTTCATTCTAATTCAAGTAAATAAAATAATGTTTCTTAGACTGATAGGTTCTCAAGGGAAACTATATACACTGATAAAGGGAAAATGAATATTGATTTAATTGGCTTTTTAAAGATCTCCTGCTTCTTCTTTTTCAATATCAAAATCCAAATGGAAAGGTTAATCTAACTATACATTTAAAGCTTTTAAAGGCTCCATTACAAGAGTTATTATGCTAAAAGAAACATACTTGGCATGCTGTAGATTTCTAAATGTATCAGCGATGCATGTAATGATTCACTTAAACCATCATGGTCCGAATTCTTTTGCATTATTTCCATGTAAATTGGATGCTTTTACAATTGCTATAATATGTGTGAAATTCCACTTATTATTTCTTTTTACATGAAACTTTTATCACTTAACTTAAACTCACTGGACAGAATATTTGAACCATTTATAATCATTAGCACATCTTTTATTTGGCCAAAACTCTTCAGGTATTATTATTATTATTGGGAGGATGGAAGATGGATGGAAGTGGAGGGAATAGAGTAAATTACAGTGGAAAGGTAATTTTAAAGAAATGAAAGGCCATTTGGTATCCTAGTTATTATGTAGAGATCCAATATTATACTTCATTAGTCATGAACTTGCTCAATCTTTTCCTTCCTTCCTTCCTTCCTTCCTTCCTTCCTTCCTTCCTTCCTTCCTTCCTTCCTTCCTTCCTTCCTTCCTTCCTTCCACCCACCCACCCACCCACCCACCCACCCATCCATCTATCTTCTGTAGGACTGCATTGAACAAATAAAAAGTAAATCAGTAGGTGAGCCAATAGGTTAAGGTTTATTGTTTTTATTCTCAAAGGAGGACTGAGATCAGATCAGCCTTTCATTCTGCAATACTGAATCAAGCATACATCGAGACCAAACTCAACATCTGAAAAAAGTGGCACAAATAGAATACCTCCTATTACTGTGATGTAAAGAATTTCGGCTTGCAACCTGGAATATTAAAATTCCAATTGGTACAATTGTATATGTATTCTAGAACAATTGTTTCCAAAGTTACTATCTTCAGGAGGTTTTAAAGAACTCATGTTATTCCGATTTATCTCTTGAGGAACCCTAACATGACCTTTGGCATAGCATTCCTACAGTGTTGCAAGCAGAATCTATTGTGGCTTCCAAGAATGGTGACCATGTAGGGCAAAACAAGATCATACTATGGTTTCGCTGGCATTAAAAAAAAAAAAACCTGCTTCATTATCCATAACTCAGTCCATTTACAAACTTCAAAGGAGCACCACCAAAGGAGTGATGACTGTTCCAGGAAAGAACCTTCAGACAGCAGGGAAACACTGTACCAGATGTTTGAGAAGCTGGGTCATAGAGGCAATCTGAACCTAAAGGACCATGAAAAGTTTTCTTCCTTTTATGCCAATGCAATGCAATGCTTGCTTTCCAAATCTCTTTGAAAGGAAGAGAAGATGACTTGGTGGATTGTTGTTATTGTTTTGGTTTAGGAAATAACAGGAAACGTTCATGAAAAAAATGCAATTTTTATGGCAATCTACTAAACAGCAACAAAATGGTGTGAGCCTAAGCAACCAACTGCATTAAAATTAAATGCAACAGACAAGAGTTGACAACAAATGCCAAAGCCTAGATTTCTCTTTTATTTCATAATTAAGTCACGAAGTGGTCTGAGAATGTATAGAACTTCCCTGATGGGTATAAGATAACCTGATGGCCTACACCTTTAATCAAGAAAAGCATAGCATTTAATAAAATTAGATTTAAGACAAGGAGAGGCTTCATCACTTAAAGTTTTTCATAGTGGAAATTTAAGAGAGCTAATTTCAATAAACTTAGAGCTTGGGAAGGATTCCATGGATGAGAATCCTCAAGGGGAAAACAACTCAAGAAGCTTGGGAAATTTTGAAAAGTGAGATAATAAAAGCCCAGTCTAGCACAATACCAACAAAGAAGAAAAATAACAGCTCTCATAAGAAACCAGCATGGCTGCATAAAGAACTCTCTGATAAATTGAAAGATAAAAAGCACAAGTATAAAAAGTGGAAAGAGGGGCACATAACTAAGGCAGAATATCAGCAAATAGCCCGAGCCTGCAAAGATGAAGTGAGGAAAGCTAAGGCTCAAAATGAAGTAAGGCTTGCGACCAAAGTCAAAAATAACAAAAAAAAAGCTTCTTTCAACAAGTAAAAAACAAGAAAAAAGTTAAGGAAATGATTGGTCCATTAGTGGGGGAAAGTGGCAAGAAGGTGACAAGCAACAGGGAGAAAGCAGAACTATTTAACTCATTTTTTGCATCTGTCTTTACACAAAGGGAAAAAACAGTCCAACCTATCAAAAACAGTACCATAAAAAACAGATTAGAAACACAAATTAAGATAGGCAAGAAAATGGTAAGTGAGCACCTGTCCAGCCTAGATGAGTTCAAATCACCAGGACCAAATGGATTACACCCCAAGGTTCTCAAGGAACTGGCAGATCTCAGAACCACTGAACCACTGAACTATATTTTTCAAAGATCCTGGAGCACTGGGGAACTATCAAAGGACTGGAAGAGAGCTGATGTAGTTCCCATCTTCAAAAAAGGGAAAAAAATAGATCCAGGAAACTACAGACCTATAAGCCTGACCTCAATACCTGGGAAGATTCTGGAAAAGATAATCAAACAACGAATCAGCGAACACCTAGAAGCAAACGAAGTCATTACTAAAAGCCAACATGGGTTTGTCAAAAACAGATCATGCCAGACAAATCTTATTGCATTCTTTGACCAAGTGACAAAATTAGTGGACTAGAGGAATGCTGTGGATATAATTTACTTGGACTTCAGTAAGGCATTTGATAAAGTAGATCACAACCTACTACTTGATAAGATAGAAAAATGTGGGTTAGACAGCATCACCACCAGATGGATTCGTAGCTGGCTGACCGGCTGTACTCAGCGTGTGGTCCTCAATGGAACTGCATCTACATGGAGGGAAGTGTGTAGTGGGGTGCCCCAGGGCTCTGTTCTAGGCCCAGTGCTCTTCAACATCTTCATCAATGATATGGACAAGGGGATAGATGGGGAACTCATCAAATTTGCAGACGATACCAAGCTGGCAGGAATAGCCAATACTCCAGAAGATAGGCTTACGATACAGGAGGATCTGGACAGACTTGAACACTGGGTGCTATCTAACAAAATGAAATTCAGTGGTGAAAAAAGTAAGGTTCTACATTTAGGCAAGAAATACCAAATGTACAGGTATAGTATAGGTGGTACCTTACTCAATAGTAGTAACTGTAGAGGGATCTTGGAGTCCTAGTGGACAATCACTTAAATATGAGCCAGCAGTGTGCTGCAGCTGCCAAAAAAGCCAACACAGTGCTAGGCTGCATTAACAGAGGGATAGAATCAAAATCACGTGAAGTATTAATACCAGTTTACAATGCCTTGGTAAGGCCACACTTGGAATACTGCATCCAGTTTTGGTCACCACGATGTAAAAAAGATGTTGAGACTCTAGAAAGAGTACAGAGAAGAGCAACAAAGATGATTAGGGGACTGGAGGCTAAAACATATAAGGAACGGTTGCTGGAATTGGATATGTCTAGTTTAATGAAAAGAAGGACTAGGGGTGACATGATAGCAGTATTCCAATATCTCAGGGTTGCCACAAAGAAGAGGGAGTCAAGCTATTCTCCAAAGCGCCTGAAGGCAGGACAAGAAGCAACGGATGGAAACTAATCAAGGAGAGAAGCAATCTAGAACTAAGGAGAAACTTCCTGACAGTTAGAACAATTAACCAGTGGAATAACCTGCCTCCAGAAGCAGTGAATACTCCAACACTGGAAGTTTTTAAGAAGAGACTGGACAGCCATTTATCTGAAATGGTATAGGGTTTCCTGCCTGAGCAAGGGGTTGGACTAGATGACCTCCAAGGTCCCTTCCAACTTTATTATTATTATTATTATTATTATTATTATTATTATTATTATTATTATTATTATTATTATTATTATTATTATTCCTCAACAAATATTGATAATGAATGGCAATCATAAATTATATAATGCTATAAATATTGTTTACACTTCATTCCAACCTCATTTAAAATGCAACTGGCAGATATTTTTCAAATATTGAAGACTAGGTTGAAAAATACATTTAAGTACCTGTAAGGGTTCCCATTCAATAGGACTTTTGGACCTAATAGTGAGTTGTAAAATACTATTGCTAATTTTTCACAGAATACTTTATTTAGAATTTAAATATCTGTTTAACATTTACAAATTCCTGTTATAGTAAGATTAAAATCAACCTGCATGAGAAAAGTACATCGTCCTTCCCCTATCCTTATCACTTTCTATAGAGGCACAATCGAGAGCATACTGTCATATTGCATTACAGTCTGGTTTGGAAGCATCACTGCTTCAGACAGAAAGGTGGTGCAGAGAGTTGTGAGGATGGCAGAAAAGATTATTGGCAGTTCACTCACTTCTGTCCAGGACATACCATATATGCGTTTCTTGAGCAGGGTCCGCAGGATTGTCTGGGATGCTACACATCCACTTCATGACCTGTTTTCCTTGTTACCTTCTGGGAGGAGGATGCTTTGTGATATCCAAAGCAGAACATCCAGATTCAGTCACAGTTTTGTTCCATACAGTATCAAACTTGTGAACTCTCAAGCTTCCTCTTTCTGCTATGTATTCAAGATGGACAGTGATTAATATTTATATGTTTTTTTATGTAAGGGTGTAAGTATATACATATGTTGTATATTGTATGCTTATATATGTGTTATGTATGTGTACACTTTTGAGAGCAGGCAACAGAATTTTATTTTTAATATATGCCAGTGTGCCCACAGTAAAAAATGACAATAAAGGTGTCTTGTCCTGTCTTATCTTTCCTCATCCTCATCCTCATTATGATTGTCCCATTATCATACCAGTCTAAATCTTATTAGTTAAGAAATGTGCTTATTTTCTGTAGAATTTGCATTTGAAATCAAATTAATTTTGTATCCATATAAAAAGTTGAAATCAGTAAGATTTATGATTTATGGTATACAGAGCTGGAATATATGGTAATAGAACATCAGTGGATGTAAATCTTTAATAAATGTTTCTTTGAATAATAAGTTGAAATTAATTGATCAAAAAAAATTTCTGAGTTTCTGGAAGCTCAGATGGATGCATCAGAAAGAATGGATTATAGTTTTTCTTTGTTGGCAATGTAAGAGATTTGAAGATTAACACATATGATTCGGTCTTATCTTTTACTTATTTATGTATACAATTTATAGGCTGTCCAACTCCCAAGAACTCTGAGTATCTTATGATTAAATAATAGAAGACAAAAGATAAAGAGATCACGAACAATCCAAAAACAAACATATAAACTCACCCAACTCCTATCCAAAAGGGCTCAACCTTCACCCAACTCCAAAGCTTGGTTGGATAGCAAGGTCTTATTAGCTTCCTTACCATCATCAAGATGAGACTAACTAAATCTCTGGAGAGATATCATTCCAGACCACAGTTGCTGCAATAGGGATGGTATGCACCCTGAGTCATGTTAGATGACTTGCTTAATCAATGGGACCTGAAGGATGCCCATTCTACCTGATTTCACCAGACAGGCACTCCCTCAACTAACCAATCCATATTCCATGAAGGCTTTATAGGTGATAGCCAGGATCTTGAATTGCATCTGGAAGTGAACTGGTAACCAATGCAGCTTGTGGAAGAGTCAGAGTATTGAATATAATGAGGCATGCCTATCACTGCCCATTATGCCGCATTCTGGACTATCTGTAGCTGCTGAGTGGTCTTATCGGGCAGCCTCATTTAGAGTGCATTACAATAATCCATTCATGAGATGACTAAGATATGAGTTGACTGAAGAGCTTGCATTCCAGGAATTTGTGCAGTTTGAGAACTAGTCATACCTATGCAGAGATCACAGCTGCTATCTGCACTTTAAGCAGGACCTGTGAATCCAAGACAATCCTCAAATTACCTATCAGTGAGGAAGTGTGACCCATCCAAGACCAAAGATGGAATATATTCAGGGAGAAATAATGTTTTGTTACTCTTATCACCACAATGAAATCTCAGATATCAAATCTCAAATATTTTACTTGTGTTTAATCGGATTGGCTGTTCATCTTCCTCCTTCAGGCATTTCTTCTGGTAGATAATCAATTGCAGGATCAGTGCACTGGGGCCAACTGCACAGGTACAATCTGATCCAGGGCCCCAGACACCTAACCATTTCTAAGCAAGTAAGGCTTAGAATTCTCAGACAAAACTCCAATATGGGGTGGTCTTCAGTCTCATAGACAAGAGCAGGCAAAGTGATAGTCAAAGATGGGACACAGAGTAAATTATTAACTCTGTATAGTATATCCCTTTTTTCTTTGTATTTATTTTTAAAAGTTTACAAAAAATAACCCACAATACTGAAAAAAGGAAAGCAAAAAAGAAAAGAAAACCAACAACAAACTGAAAAAGGAAATGAAAAAAGAAAAGAAATGGCAAAAAAGATTATAAACTATATCAAATATACATCAAATGTTAAACAATATTTTTAAATTTAACAATTTCTAAATTTAAAAAATGAAGATACTCTACTGTTATTGTTGGAAAAGGTCATAAACTTGTAACAAAGGGATTTTTTATTATTAGGTAAATTTTGTTTTTCAATAGCAGATAAATTGCACATCTCTTGAATCTACTGTAATTCTTAATATCAGGATATTAAACACAGAGGAAGTCTCCAATCTCTCCAAATAATTTCCTTAACATACCCCAATTCTTGATACAACCATAATTCCTCAAAAATATTGGAGGCACGTGAATGCATACTTCACGTTTGCCCATTCTGGATCAAGTAAACCTAAAAGAAAGTTAAAACATATGGCAGCAAAAATCCACCACGGGGGGAAAAAAACCCATTTTTTTGAGACCTCAAACTAGCATGCATTCACATGCCTCCAATCCCCTTGCTTGCGTCCTCGGGCCGCTCCTTCCAGCCCATTTCGGAGCCGGTCGAAAAGTGAAAGGAATGGTTCCCACCCCACCTGATCACTGCAGGGCTTCATTTCCAAAGACCCTCTGCACAGGCTCCAGACAAAACTCCAGGACTGAAAAAGCAGCAATGGGAGCAAAGGGCTGTTCAAAGGAGGAGGAAGAAAGAGAAAATGGGAGAAGTCACTACTGAACAGGCGAAGTGCGATGGGTGTTGGGGCATGGTAGGCCTGGCTGCGGGGGCCCTTTAGCATGGTAAGCATTTGCGAGGTGCATCGGGCAGCTCCCCCCTCCTCACCTTCCTTGTGGCAGCACCCCCCACCTCCCCCCCTGCAGAGAACCGATTGTTAAATTATTTGAATCCCATCACTGCATAGTTCTATTGATATACAGGTAGTCCTTGACTTATGACAGGTTGTTTAATGATTGTTTAAAGGTTCAATAGCTCAGAAAGGGTTTTTATGGTCTGTAAAGCATTGCACTGTCCCTCTGCATGATTGTGATCTGAGTGCTTGGCAACCTGTTCGCACTATTGATCAGTTGCCGGGCAGCCTGTGATCCTGTGATTGTCATTTGCAATCTTATTTGTCAGCTTCCCCAGAAAGTCAGTAGGGAAGCTGGCAGGGAAGGTTGCAAGCTGCTGCCACCTGTTGAAGGATTTCTTCTCCCGTCCATGCACCCAAGGGGTGGGGGATGGAAATCCTTTGCCAGGCTGCAGAAACAAAGCAAGGATCTTAAAGATCTCTACTTCATTTCTCTGGCCCAGGGAACAAGTTCCCTTTTGCGCACAGAGGAGAAACTCTTGCACTGAGTTGGAGAAACAAAGCAAAGATCTTCATGATCCCCACTTCATTTCTCCAGCCCAAATCACATGTTCTCTTCCATGGATGGAGGGGAGAGAAACACATGCAATGGACTGGATAAATGAAGCAGGGATGATGAAGTTACCTGCTTCGTTTCTCCAGCCCAGCACACAAATTCCCTTCCACACATAGTCTTCCGTCTACTTAGTGACCCATGCAGTAGCTTAACGAGCACAACTTAGAGAATGGGGCCTGCAGTCATTGAGTGAAGTGGTCAAGTAGGCCTTTTTCTTAATAATCACTTCACTCAATGACTGAAATTCTGATGCCAGTTGTGTTCATAAGTCAAGGACTACTTGTATCAGAGCACAAAGGAAGTAGAAAAGATTTACCCCAATTCATCTTATATTCCAAATTCTTTCTAAAATTTTGAACTACCCATATGAAATTTAACAATGAAATAATTGTCTAAAATTGCCGAAGCATCAGCAGCAGAAATAATGCAAAAAATAATTTACATTCAATACCAGTATTATCACTAGTAATCTTGTTCTGCCTAACAGAAATTATTAACTATCTCTATCTCACTGTTCCTTCTAGTCAAGGTTTGTGAGGGGTTGAAGAAACAGTGCCACTCAAGTCACATTATGAACACTATCAAGAACCCATATTATTGTCTTTTATGAAACCTATCAAAGAGGTAGTAAAAGTTTTAGCAATTCTGTGACAAAATCCTAATTTAACGGGCATATTGTGACTGATGCATTCTACTGATACATGAGATAGCACTTAAAGCTCTAAACATCTCAGTGTTGTGTACCTTGTTAAGTACTGTTAAGTATAATTTTGGTATATTAATTTCCACTGCATCTCATTTCTAATGCTGTTGAAACACTAGTAACATAATTCTGTATAGATCTTTAACAAATGGTACCTGACTTTATGCAGTATATTTTTATCAGAGAAGCCGATAAATATAAATATGTACTCAAAAATAAATCATGTTTAAAGAAAAGGGGCTTGATCCCCAGACAAGTCAGTACCACATTGCAGCCTTAAATATTAGAATGCTGAAACAGAACTAAAAAAATGCAAGTAAAATGGCATAAGATAAACTTCAGACAAATTGAGCACCTTAGTAAAGGCTGAATATTTAACTACAAGGAATAACTACAATGTGCACTGGAAATGTAAGTATGTATTTAGATTGTTTATTGCAAAGTGTATATAGAGTAATTAGAAGAAAATATGTTTTATAAATTAAAGATATCTCATTCAAAACTCTAAGAAAAGTCATTCAGGCACTTCAAGAATATTTCTACTGCTAATACCATAATACCACAGCTGCAAAATGTAAAGAATACTATGTTTACAATGTGTGGAATCTCACAATAAATTATTCAATAGATACTAGTGAATGGTAGTTTAATGCATAAAGAATTCACAGTAGCAGATTTTTCTGTATGAACTGTAAGAACAAGTCATAAAAAATGAAGAAGACCTCCCTCAATTGGATTAGGAGAGTGAATTACGTTATGATTTTTAAATTGATAAATTCACTCTTAGCTAAACTGGTAAACATTTCTTTGCATGTATTTTGTTTCTTTTCTCCCCACCCCCCAGTGCAATTTCAAAGCCCTCCTATCGTTAACATTATAATATAGTTAGTTGCTACAAATAATCTGCAGTGATTATAGGAAAACTGTCAGTGTCTGTTCAAGGTCTGAAAAGGCTGCAGCAAATAGCTTTTCCCTTTGCCATGGAGACTGGGGTCTGTTTTTACCGTTACTCTGGTAACGGAAGCTTTTCTGGTGCTGGTCCTTTTCAGTTACTTTAACTATTAAACCCTCTGATTGAGACAAAAGCAAGGTAGTGCACAGATATTTTCCTCTAAAGCAAATCTCAGGGTTGACCAAAACTTGTGAAAAGAAAAAAGAGAATAAAGAAGTATATCTTCTAAATGATTAGTTACATTTCTAGGATCATTTGTCATTAAGTCTGTTTGGAAAGGGACTGTACTCTGATAGCTTTTTGGGTTTTGTTAAAAAAAACAACTGATTTGAACAAGAATTGAGGTTGTCCTATGTTGTTCCAAAAAGACATGGCCTCTTTTTCAAGAGAAGATTCCTTAGGAAGTAAGTTTTTTAAATTTTAGCATTTTACATAAGGAGTTTCAAGCAAAACCTAATAGGGTGGGGTATTAAACTGGGTGGGGCTTACTTCTAAAAATGTGTATTTATGATTGTGTTATCATTGTTATCCAACCTCCTAATCTTTTCCATATCACTGAAGGTATTTGCTTTGTGATGTAGATTATTATAGGTTGAGAATGACTGAGATCTAACTAATTGTCATGGTACTGCTGATGTAACTCTTTGACCCAATTTGATATAGAGGGTTATGAACGATAGAGAGAGAAAATAGACATAAAACTATCATGCAGGTACAGCAATACTAGGTGTCACTCTTGTTTGGAATCAGTAGGTATTGTAAGACTCCTGAATTATCTTGTTCTTCAAAATAGCAATGTTTTTCACCTCAGATTTATTATTGCAAGCACTTACCTTCCTTACATTTTTTTTTTATCCTCTTGGCGTGTGCTATTCTGGGGGGGGGGGAAGGAATTTTCACAGGAAGAAGCAGAAAACTAAATAGACCACAAATAATATGCTTCACAACTGAACAATCCATTCTCACTTTAACATGGTCAAACTAAGTAATACTTAACACTGTAATACCCATGGTGATAAACTGTGCTGCAAAGTATTCAATTATTTCTCATTTGAACTATTAAATGTGTCACACCGAAATTCTTCAGTGTTGTTTTCACCTACGTAGATTACCATTTTTTTAAGGGAGGGGGGAACACCAAGTCTTTTGTCCTATTAGAAGGCAATTCAGACTGAGGTTGGAAATATAGCAACTAAATTAACACCAGGTGACATTTGTTAACACTGAGGAAAACCATGGGCAGCATTTACACATCTAAAGCATCCTTTTTGAAGAGAGTAATATATTCTTAAGTGACTTCATTTTAATAATATCTTGTGTATGAATGTGAATTACTTATTTATGTTAGACGGCTAAGGCTTTGGTTTTACAATGAGTTTCTAGTGAAGTCTCATGCCTATAAACTAACTACATTTTCAGATATTAACATATTTCAAATGATAAAAATGAGATTAGTAATTAGTAGAAGGATGGAGGGTATAAAGCATAAGGAGTTTGGAGATTATCCCCTTTTCGTTCTTTGCTTTGCTTTTTTCTGGGTTGATGGCTGGCTAAAAGAGAAGCATCTTGTTGACTTCTTTTTTTTGTCTTAAAATGTGGTAATCATCAGAAATCAGAATGAAGATCTTAAGTATGATAGCAAACATATAACTGTCAGTTGCTACTGAGGAAGGTCAGCAAATGTTCTCTGAAACAGGTGGTAAAGTTATCATCAATAGTGAATAATTGTATTCTGACAAAACTATATAAACTTTTAGCTAGAATTAGTGAGAAATAACTTTAATACAACAACTTTATCTATGAGATCTTAAGGAAGAGACATTTGACTATACTCTTCTCCTAATGTGAAATGGGCATTACTGATGTTGTAACAAAGGAAGGCAGTGGATTTAGGTATCTGTTCTAACACAGCCCCCTTCATGTGCAGAAAAAATTAACCTAAGAACATCATCAAAGGAGAATTTGTAAAGGTACATAATTTTTCAAATGCACCTTTTTCTCATATACACTTCTCATTATACCAACAGATTTGTTACCATCAGAGATTCCTGGATTTGTCCCAATTATAGCTTGACTGATAAGCAAGAGGATCTACATGTTGATATACAGTTAGGTGTTTGAAATATTATCATAGTTTGTTGCACAGTCACCCAGATGTTCAGATTGAATTTGGCATTTTTATCCACCTATCGAGTCCTTTTCAAGGACTTGGGATAGGCAGATGTGGCTGTTTGATGGTGTTACAGCTCTCATTGCAGGATGTAATCTGTTCCAAGTAAAGCGGCCTTTTGCAATTGCCTGGTGGTGAATTTGTCAATGCCAATGGTGTTCAAATGGTGCTCCAGTTGTTTTGGGATTGCGTCCAAGGTGCCTATTACTATTGGGACTACCTTTGCCTTCCTTTGTCACTGTTGTTCTATTTTTATTTGCAGATCTTTGTATTTTGTTGTCTTCTCCAGTTCTTTCTCTTCCATTCTGTTGTCTCCAAGTACTGCCACGTCCACTATCCAGATTTTTTTGTCTTTCTTATTGACAATTGTTAAGTCTGGAATATTATACAAGTGCCTGTCTATTTGAATTCTAAAGTCCCAGAGCACTTTAGCTTCTTCATTTTCTATTACTTTCTCTATTTTATGGTCCCACCAGTTCTTGCTTACAGGCAAATAATATTCCTTGCAGATCTTCCACTGCATCGTTGTTGCTACTTTGCCATGTCATTGCTTGTAGTCAGTCTGTTAATCTTCTTGCAGCAGTAACGAGGTGGTTCACTATTTATTCAGTTCCTTTGCATAGGCTTCTTCAGGTCTGACAGGATGGTGGGGAATGGAAGGATTTATATTCTTTGCAGACAGCTGTTCATTTGCATTTTTAGAGTCATTGAGGCCACTTGGAGGTTTATCTGTGTCCTCAAGGCCACCTGAGTGGTGCAAATGGGTGTGGAGCCTTCTTGGAACAGCTGAAAGGATTGTGTTGCCATCTATGTCAAAATTGAACAGTTCTATCTCAATAGACGGGGAGGGATATGACATCATCTATCTCCAGTCTACAACACAGTCCTGTCCAGTTGCCTTTGAAAAAGCATCTTTGGGACTAGCTTTGGTGCATTCTCCTTCACTTTCCTTCATAATTTGTATTATTGTTGTTGTTGTTGTTGTTGTTGTTGTTGTTGTTATTATTATTATTATTATTATTATATTTATTTGCCACCTATCTTTGGCCACCAAATGGGAAGAGAGAACTCATTGGAAAAGACCCTGATATTGGGAAGGATTGAAGGCAAAAGGAGAAGGGGACAGCAAAGGATGAGATGTTAGATAGTGTCCTTAACGCAGTAGGCATGGGTTTGGGCAGATTCTGAGAGACAGTGGAGGACAGGGAGGTCCCACATGCTATGGTCCATGGGGCTGTGAAGAGTGGGACATGACTTAATTATTGAACAAAGCAACTTACAATAATAATAATAATAATAATAATAATAATAATAATAATAATAATAATAATAATAATAATAATAATAATAATAATAATAATAATAATAATAATAATAATAATAATAATAATAATAATAAAATAAAATAAAAAGGAAGTGTAAACAAAGCAAAACTAAAGTAATAGAACAGTACCAGCACTAACCTTTGGTACCATATAATATGAATTTAACATTTTCTGAAAGTTAATTTTAACCTAAGCTCAGATTATTCTAAATCATCAATAGAATATGTACACCATCTGGTTAAACTCCATTCTGACAAATGACATTTGCTTTATGCAACAGGTGCATCATTTCATCATAAATCTCTTAGAAATTACAACATTTGGACATTTCAGGTCCATAGTTTTGTTGAGATCACGAAATCTTTCTCCAGTTTCCATAATGGCCTGATAGCCAAAATTATCTGCTGTACAGAGGAAGAAGCGTCATCTGATTCCAAAGTTTGCATAATTTGCCTTGGAATATGGTATTTATATCAGATATGACTGGTTGGGGGGCACTCATATTTCTTGATTATGGTGATGGCTGCAATCACAGAGGGTGGGGACAATTATGACAACAAGCATTTGCAGTAGATTTGCATTTTTTCAGATATTTTATGTTCTATGTGCATAAAACCAACTGGAACATATACAGACTTCCCCCCCCCCCTTTCCTTTCCTTTTTCCTGTGGAAAAATAGTGGAAAATCATTCTTCCATAATTTGGCAGTTTGAAGCCAAATTTCAGCAATACAATTGGAACTGTGATGATAATCTTGGGACATACGATATGGCTTGTCAGTTGTGGATTCCTAACTCCTGAATTAAACAGGCAAAGTGCAAATATTTGTCCTTGCTTTATCTATTACATGTGATGCCACTATATGAAACATAGGATGGATTGCAGTAGTATTAATGCTCCCACATTAAGTATTTTTTAAAAGCTGTTCATTGTGCCTGCGCTTGTGTGCATTTTGATGCTTTACCTTTGTATATATAAATTCAATTTAACTTTGTGTGTGTGAATATACTATATACACAAAGATGGGAAGGTACAGTAGCAGGGGAATTGTCAAATAGACTATGTGATAGTTTGCTCTTTGGAATTAATAGCAATAGCAATAGCACTTAGACTTATATACTGCTCCGTATTGCTTTACAGTCCTCTCTGAGCTGTTTACAATGTCAGCATATTACCCCCAACAATCTGGCCCCTCGTTTTATCGAGCTCAGAAGAATGGAAGGCTGAGTCAACCTTAAGCTGGTCAGGATCAAACTCCTGGCTATGGGCAGAGTTAGCTTGCAGTACTGCATTCTAAGCACTACACCATCGCAGTTCTTATAGTGAATATTATAAAACTGTTGCCACTGTCTCACTCTGCATAGGATTTTCTTAAGCCATCTTCAAGTCAAATTGGCATGATTACAGGACAGGTGCAACTTAAACAATACATGTGAACATGTATTATAAATCATTAGAAATGGTCAAAGAATAAAATAGAAATAGGCAGTCTGAAACCCCCCAGATACTTCACATTTCTCCTGATCATGTGCCAAGTTGTAAAAGTTACTTACCTCTAAAATAAAACTATTATTTTTATTTTAATATTTCTGGTTGCCTCTAATTTTGTTTCCCCTACACTGTTTTCTCCTACATAGCCTCTTTTTATTTCTCTGTCATTTGCAACTTTGATCTATGTTAAACAAAATTATCTCCCTATCTATTTATCTCTGGGACTTTAAAATTTAAGTACAAGTCAAAAAACATTTCTATAAAATAACATTCATCTTATTTTGTTCATAGATTGACATAGTTTGCTTAAACTCAAGGGTTAAAAAACTTCAGCTGCAGGGAGGTTCAATCCATCTCTTCACAGTAACAACCTCCCCCAATTACTTGGTTCTTCAATTCTTCATGAACAGCTCCTGAAGGAGTGCTATAGGAACCTTTTTCTATCTGAATTACTTTGCAGCCATGGAAGAAAGGTGTAAACCACACCTAGTTAATAGGCTCCTCATTCTCCAGCCAAGCAGTTATATGACTAGGTGGAGTACTTAGTCAAAATTTTCCTCTAGATGCCTTTGCTTGATAGGTGAAGAAAAACTTTTGAGATGCTTAATGTACCTGAATATTAAAATATTCTTTAAAATGGAATGCCTATTGAGAAAGAATAGACAGTGTATTGAGATGCATATGAATTTTATCTTCTCCGTATTTTGTTGCATTTCTAAATTCTGCAATCGATATTTTAAACATGAAGACATGAATGAGATCACCTTGAAAGCAGAATAAGTACTAGATTTATATTAACACAAAGGGCATTTTCTGCTAGACAGACAATAAACAATTATTTTGTCCTACTTTATAATCTATTTGAATGCAGTAAGGTCTATTGCTATAACCACTGTTTATGTGCCTTATACTATGCTGAGTATTGCTGTATGTTTATTAGATGTATCCTGTCTTTATTCTTTTTATGAATAAGGTGACTAACATACATGATAATCCTTCCTCTTCTTATTTTTCCCACAATAACCCTGTGAGGTGAATGAAAGTGACTGGCCCAAAATCATCCAACTGGCTAAAGTAGGACTAGAACTTGATTAGAACTCCCAGTCCCTTGGTTTCTATCCTGGTGCCTTAAACTGGCTCTTAGTTATATATTTAGAGACATCAATATGAGAAGGAACACTCTCTTTGCATAGAAAATCTATTTTTATTAATGTTATCACTTTGAGATAAATGCAGTTTTTATTTTAAAGAAAAATAGGTGAATATTTTTTTAAAAATCAGAACACAAAATTTTGCCTATGCTAGTATGGAAACTGAAAACAATAAGTTAAACATGTACAATTCATAGTATGACTTAAAGGTGACATCTTAATTTATTTGGTATTTAATTAAATAACCGCTTACCATTTACCTCACCATGACCATAACTTTCAATTCTGGTTTATTGGTATAGTTTACCCTGAAAAGTTCCCAAAAATCAGAATAGAACTAAACTTTGGTCACTTTTATACCAGTTTATCAGGTCATACCCCAAAGAATCCTGGGAATTGAAGTTGCTGAAAATTCCTGGTACAGTTTTCTAAACCAAGGGTCTCCAACCTGTGGACCACAGCCTGCTACTGGTCCACACCCTATTCACAACTGGGCTGTGTGAGTGGCTGGCACATGTAGTACTCTACTCGTGTGAGCATAGCAGGGACTTGCAGCCCCACTCACGTGACTGTTGCTGGCACTTGAGACCTCACTTGGGTGAGCATTGCAAGCGCTTGGGACCTCACTCGCATGAGCATCGCAGGCACTCAAGGCCCCACTCGTGCAAGCATCGTGGGCACTCGGGGGCCCACTCGCACAAGCATTGAGGATGCTCTCAGCCCCACTCATGAGAGCAATGGGTGCTCATGCATATGCCTGTGTGCACGCATGCGCCTGCCCCTCCCACAAAACTATCGCCTCCTTTCCCCCTCTCCCCCACTCTGGGCCACCAACCTGGAAAGGTTGGGGAACTCTGCTCTAAACCCTTTCAGCAAACTCAGGTTTCCAGAGTATTTGTTACTCTTTGTAAGCCTCTGTTACCATAAGATTTCAACATATACTAGAACTCTTGATTATTATTGCACCAGGGTATCTCAAAGACTAATGATTTGATATTGCTACTTGAAACAAATTAATCTTCTGACAATTTTATGCAGCAGCTCCCTAAAGAGCTTACATCCAAGATCTAAACTCAAACATAATGCTAGCTTAGCATAGGAAACTTAATATTCAGTTTATGTGCATATCCTTCACATTTCCTGGCAGGTGGCAGCTTCCAACCTGGTAAACTTCTACTTGTGTTAGGAATGCAGCTCCCAGAAAGCATTGTGATAGTGCTCAAATGTTCTTCAAATTTCTCTATACTTTAAAAATGGTGAATTTCTCTCTGAAACCATTTCTCCACAGTAGCTTCTAGAATCACCCACTATTACACAGCCCATCCTCATTACTGTTATGAAGATAGTTGAATGACTAGCAGATGCTATAAATCATTAATGGGGGTTCCTACTTGAGGCAATAAACTTTTGTCTGAGTTGTACCCCCTAGCTGTGTGGAAACAGGAGTTATGTAACTAAATGTAACATGAAGTATTTTATACATTTTATTAGTAATCAGAGAGGGTTCTTCTGTTAATGAAAACGTTTTGTATAACAAGGCAAAGGACCTTCCCTGTTGTGGCCTTCTGCTTTAGAAATGCATTGTCCATTAAAGATTGAAATGAGGCTGCTTTCATTTTAGTACTAGGCTAAAGAAGTAGTCTGTTTACGTTTGTTTTTTTCCATTTGTTTATCTTTGGATTGCTCTCATTTCTTAATCATGATATAGGTTTATATTCCAGTGATAGAGTTTGGTTTTAAAAAGAGGTGTTTAAAATATACATATAGAAATTCCAGAGAATGTCCTGAAAGGCACTGATGTTACTCTGTACATTCTGTCAGAAATACATTCCATGTCATGTTTCACTTTGTATAAACTGACTTGCTCAATGTGAGAGATGATATGTCAGTTTTTCCTACACTGTTATCTCTGCAAGCACAAGTTATTCTTCCCCATAAGAATGAAGTCTGCCATGTTTTGCACAGAAAAATGAATAATTCTGAGTGTACTCAGTGTACTATAGTATCATACAGACCAAACCTATTCCTTTGTAGCTTTAAATGACTGGGAGAAAGGGTAGGTTTTAATTTCATTCAACTATTTTACTGAATTAATGGGAAACATTGCCTACTGATTTGGAGCATACTGCCAGGTTGTCCTGTAGCACAATGGAAATGGATCCCCATCCATGTTTTCCTGCTTCTAATTGAGACTCATGTTTTCCAGTTTGTGCTGGTTTAAGTATTGCTGTCAGAATGGTTACTGTGCAGAACCCCTCACTTGAGTTGCTTCACTGAAGCTCTGTAATCTCTGCTGCAGATATTGATGAGAAACAGGACATCAGAAAAAAAAATGCAATGGTATACCAGGATATTTCTTTACAATACAAAAAGCAAAGTAGAAAGGAAGAAAGCTTAGGGAAAGAAAAATAGTTAATTAAAAAAATCTTGTTTTTTTACATCACACAGATGTTATAACCAGTATGTCATTGATCCTCCTGCTGCTCAACAGTAACTGCAATATCTCTTGTTGAGCCAAATTGAAAATATGGAAGAAAAATATTTTTATCTTAAAGCTGGCTATTGTATCTGCATATAATGTATGTGTATTTTGATGTTTTAATACAAAAAGATTTTATACACACACATATACACAAAGTTATGTGTATAATACACAGTGCTTTTTTTGGGGGAAAAAAAAAAGGTGCTGGAACTCACACACGTCATACAACCCGCCTTGCCTATTCTACAAGGTTTACCTTTGTAGTTGAAAAAAAACCCTTCAATTTTTATTGTATCTAAAAGACTAGGATTTTGTTCAAGGTAAATTAATACTATTAATGTTACCATGCACTGTGTGGCTTTAAATTACAAGAAGGCATTTTATTAATCTTTTGGGACATTTATCATTTAGTTTAATGAGTGGAAATGTCAGCTTTCTATGTGGAATGAAATTGGCCCAATAAAACAAAATCTGGTTGCTTGTAAAAGATTGAATTATTTTTAAGGAATTGGCAAACAAGGTGGAAAAAGTTACATTTGGAGTTTAATATGGATATTGACTTGAAACAAATTAAAGTTGAAACTTTGTCAGTGAACAGATTACTTTTAATTTACCTTTAGGTTAAACTCAATTTAATAAATAGATCTGATTAAACCTCATACTATAGGTCTACCTTTACATCTGACCAATACATAATTAATATATATTATTATCAGTGCTTTTTTTGTAAAACAAAAAGGTGCCGGAACTCACACATGTCATACAACGCACTTTGCCTACCCTATAAGGTTCCATCCAAAAAAGGTGCCAGAACTCCGTTCTGAGCGTTCTATGAGAAAAAAAGCCCTGATTATTATTATTAATAATAATACCTCCAAATCACAAGACATTGGCTTTATTCTTATTCTTCCCCTCTGCAGTTTGAAAATAAAGTATAAAAGACTAAAAAGAGATTTTCATAGACATCCCAGCCTTTGAACTTACCCAAGGAACTGAAACAGCAAATTTTCGCTGTCGGGCAAGCTTCCACGCCAGCCACCTTTCTTTCCTCTCGCTTTGCCTCTTTTTAACCTCACACACACCCCACCTTCTGTAAGGGAAGCTAAAAGGCTCACTCATCCTCTCGTGAAAGATGCCCTCCATGTTTATGTGTCTCTCACCGCCACCATCGGCTTCCATACTACATGGTCTGACCCAGCCAATCAAGCCACGCTCTGGCTGTGGTGCTCCAGTGCCTCATGGCTCTTCCTAGAGGAGGCAGACAGCGCCAGAGGGGACCCCGCTCGCACCGTACCACCAGTGGGGCATTTTCAAAAGCAAATTAGGATAGGAAGGGCAACAATAGGAAAAGAACGCAACTCTGGAAAATCCGTCGAAAAAAGGTGCAGGAACTCCGTTCCGGTGCATTCTATGACAAAAAAAAGCCCTGATAATACACATATATATATATATAACTTTATGTTCATATAAATTTTATGTCTTTGTATCTATAGACATGTACAAGAATATATACTGCATGTCTAATAAGACCCATTGCAGGTGAGAAAATAATTGGCAGTTGCTCTTCTGAAACAGAAAGGTAGAAAAAGACAATAGCAGAATTGTCAATGGGAATCCATGCAGAATTCTGGACTGAATCCCTGGAAGCCACTGCCAAAGAATATCACTTCAGACAAGTTTTTGTTAAGCCAGCATAAACAGAGGAACAGATTAAGGTGCAGTGTGGATAGGTTCTTAGTCTTAACAGCATGACCATACCTTGATTTATATGTATTAACTAATGCTAGCATTTAGTTAAAACTCAGGACAAAATGACAAGCTGTTCTGCAACAAAATGTTAAATTTACAGTATTACATCTCAAATGTAGCACATGCATTCAAGATTCCTAGCATTCCTTATAAATAAGTTCTTGTTGTGAATTTTAATTCCCCTTCCCTCAGCTATCTCTTCTATGTTTTGAAGGTTTTATTTTTCTTTTAAAAAGGATATTCCTCTCCTCCTTTTTAAATAAGTTTTTTCAAGTGAGTTTATATTAATTTACAGTACTTCTACTAACTTTGAAGTGCAAATGAGTTTTACAGTCCCATTGTACATTATTGAAAACTACCTGCTGATCTTCCATACAAAGTGTGTGTGAGAGAGGGAGAGGCTGAAAGAAGAGTTTTCCCTCTGAGAAATTTCTTTTGCCATTCTTTGCTTGAATTACTTGTTTTTACCAAGAAGAAAAGCTATATTCTTTCTGGGAATATTTGCGTTTCATTCATTTATTTGCATAAAACAACTTGTCAAATTTTGAATTTCAGACTGCTAACTACATTTGTTGTAAAGATGTTTAAACTATTTGCACTCTTGTTATAGATGTCAAGTACAAAATAGAGAATCACCACCTATAAAAAGCCCTAAATGTCTCCTCAAATGTTTGCACTTCTTTTTATTACTATACCTATATGTTACACTGAGGACAGAAAGTAATTTTATTTTACACAAATCAGCTACTTAAAGCAAATTGAGATATATAGAATTTGCCAATGAAGTGAATGATTTGATGTGAATAAAAGAGGTGGTGTGTTGTAAATCAGTACTGACAGCCAAATGGGAAAAATTGACAGAGTACTGTAATCACTCCCAACATCCACTGAACTTATTGATCCAGAACCTCTATAATCCCCTTCACATAACACAAGCAATTTCATATAATACCTGTAATAACAGCACATTCAAACTCAAGTAGCCATCAGAAGCTTTGTATCTAATGGTGAAGCAGGCCTCTGCTGAGTAAGTGTAACAACTAGAGCTTAAAAAAAAAAATCCACCACCAATGACTGCAGCTTTTCAGAGGTAACAGCCTATGATAAGAGGTGGTTCAGAAGATAAACAGTGCCTAATGCCAAAGAAAATGAGCTATTAATTGCTTGCTTGCTAAATATGTTGTAAAGGCCAAAAGCCTTAGGTGCAAAATTGAGAGAATGTAAACTGGATTTGAGGGACTGATAAACTCCTTGCTGTTATCCATATGGCAGCTATCTGATGTTAATTACAACAGAGGCAAGACAGCTGAGGGGTATTTAGTTGCCGGGTCATTACATCCTTCCCAGGTGTCTCTCTCATGAAATGTTCCACCAGTTTTTACAAGCTCCTTCTCTCACTGATGGATTATTCCAGAGTCTTATCAAAGCTTTGCCAGCTCCTCATTAATATATAGAGCAAGCTGCACTGTTCTATATATCATTGTCTTTTTCTTGGGGAGGGCTAATCAGTCAACCATTATCAGTCAGTCAGCAGAAGGTAGGCAATCAGACCTGACAGCAAAGAATCATGGGAGATCAGGGAAGGTTAAATGAGGCTGACAGTTGTGATAATGATGATTATACTATAAATTAAGATATGATGATAAAGAAGAATAAAAGACACAATCTGAAGCAATATTTGGTTTAACATGTCTCTCTCTCTCCCCCCCCCTTCTGTTAAATGGCCATAACATTTATCACGCTGAACAAGAACGGACATTTAACTACCATGATAAAATAGGACGGCATCAGATTGAAAACCCAACAAGTCGTGATTACTGTGTCAGGCACTTTTCCACTGGTTGAAAAACTAGAGATAGAGCATATGTTATAATCATTCATGCATTATTCGGTAAAATGAAAAGAAAATAGATCTATTTTAGCAGCTTCTTTCAGTTTCTCAGATAAAGCAAAAACAAAACAAAAGGAAATAGTTAATATAGTCTTCTGTTTCCAAAATCATTTTCATTAATGAAACAATTGTAAGTTGAGCAATCATTCTTCCATGACATCCCTATACTATGTGTGAATATTTACTACTAGCAAAAAGGTAATATGAAAAGCAGGTGTTTTCATATTGCTGTTTTCTCATTATGTGAAAAGAATTTAAATAGTCTTCTTTATATTTTTATATAAATTGGAATTAAGAGCAAATATGAATGAAAAAAAATGCCTATAATACAGTAAATCCTGACCTCAATCTTTTCCTAACTCACAGTGTGGTCCATTTTAATTATCAAATTTGCCTTTGATCTCTTTATAAATTATTAAAGTAGGAATGTTTAGACTGGTCTTTGTTTTTGATGCCAACATATTACAGTAGCCAAACAAGACTGTTTTCTGCTGAGAGTAGGTATGTAAATTAAGAAAACAAAGAAGCTTTTTTTCTCTGCCCCACTTTTTTTTTTTTTGCAAACTGATACATAATATGGAATAAGAGATCTGGAACACCTTATCATTCTAAAATGAAAGGTGTCCTAGATAATATTTTGTGAATAAAATGTGCAATTTATCACCAATGAAAAATAAAAGTAGCATAAATAAATGAGATTCTCTCTTAGCATCAACTTATTTTATATAAAACAAATCAATGAATCACATCTTCATATATATGTTTAAGTGATTCTTAAACAATATTTCTTTGGTTGTTAGAAATTTAGATTATGGGGCCTACCTAAGTACCTAGATAGAGATAAATCTTTGCTGTGATTACAGTTACTTTATTCAATGTTGATAAAATCTGAGCTTTGTTGTTGTTGTTGTATCTGTATGCACATGACACACAAAATTTTGATAACTCCTGAAGCATTGTTTCAAATGGGAGGACAATTATATGATGCACTTTAAAATAATATTTTTATTATTTAAATAGCTCCATTTAGAGAAATGAAAATTGGATATATTCCACTCATATAGATTCAAAAAGGGAAATACACAAATTAGTGCACAACTGTGTCAGCAGCATACTGTGCTTCTACTATTTGCTCTAGTATCATTAAAGGACAGGAGAGAACAGTGAAAAATGATATCAAAGCCATGAAAACAATGAGATCGCCAAATTAGCTTAATATAGCACATTGTATTAGTTCTTTTCTGAAATTTTATAAAAGCAGTGGGTTCATATTGCATTTTTAGATTGAAATAGATAGTTATTTTATTTTTAAAAACTTGGTTTTTCTCCTCAAAAGTAATTTAGTGTAGTTGTCATAAATATACTTACTCAACTGTTTTAGTTCAAATTTATCAATCACCAGATAATCTAACTGATTTTTACTTGGAAAATTTAACTATTTTGAATAACAGAAAAATATGTTTGTATGTATGTGTTCTTTTGGATGTGGTTTAATATATTTGCTTTTCAAAATGAGAAATAGGGTAAAGATATTATTAGAATGAGTTCACTGGCCATACTTGTGAACTAATATACATATTCAGACATATATAATTTGCTGGCCTACAAATCAATTTGAATTGTCATTGTATTAAACTACTGTTTATAGAAATATGGTATAAAATTATATGAAAATGATTCTTGTGATATTTAAGTTGTAGTGGCTGTTTTACAAGTTCAAATCAGGTCATCACTGAAAAATTACATTTGAATGTATTGACTAAGAAGTGCTAAAAAAACCCACTGTAGTTCAAATATCATTGTACTAGAAAATTCTACCACAGCCTTAGTAACATACGTTTTGACTACCTTTTAGTCTCGTTCTGTAGCATAGAAACATACATTTCCTTATACAGAGGAATTATATCAAATGTCTTAAAAGTAAAAAAAAATATATAATAATAGATCAAAGGATTTATTTCTTCTCTTTCAATTTATGTAGAGAGTCTAAGATTTAGTTTCTGAACATCCATAAGAGCTTTAAAATTCAGTATTTGACAATCCATTGAAAGAATCTGTTGGATTGTCATTATTTCTTAAATAGTGTCTGACAACTTTATAGAAGAGGAGTAGAAACTGAAATAATTTCTCATAGCAAGAAAATCATAGGAAGGACCAATAGCAAGGAATCCATGAGAAAATGCAGTCAAAGTAATTTGTTCATTCTTTATGGCTTTGTGTGTCATGCCATCAATTAACTTATCACTACATTATAGAATACTTTATGAAGCCAAATTGTGACATCTGTATCATCCCAGATACCAAATCAGTAATTCAGAATATTCTCTGACTACTTTCTGAATGACAATAAGTAATTAACCCACTAATATTTCAATAGTGATAAATTAAACACCTGTAGGCTTAATATTATGAACACTAAAGTGCTTTAGAAATGCACAATACTTGTACATTACTAAATTGTAATGCATATTTCTATTTTGATGTCCACAATTCTGGTGTCTCACCTCCTCCCTCTCTCCTCCCCCCACCCATTCCTAAAGCTCCAGTGTTTGGAAAAACGTGAAAAACTTTAAGGAAAAGAGAGAATTTGTAGGGTTCATGTAGGGTTCACATAGGGTTTGTTATATTGTTGAACTAAAAATCCAGTTATATTGTTGAGAAAACCCAGTTTGAAATCTACACTTTACTATATGTGTGAATGGATGATCAGTGGTACATTATTTTTTGTCTAATTCTAAACTATCTCACAGGGGTATCTGAGGATAAAGTTAGAATGGAGAGAACTTTGTATATTCCCATGAGCCATCTCCTTAGTTCCTCTTTGCCTTCTTCCACTCTTAATAATTTCTCATGATCCTTCTTAATAGAACATCATGTTTCAGAGCTATAAAGCTTTGCTTTCTCTTTTATTATCACTTTTAGGAATAGAATATCTGTTTATCCCTAATATAATGAGGAAATTAGAGAATCAAAGTAGTATAGTAGTTACAGTATTGCACTAAATGAAGAAATCCCAGGTTCAGGTCTACTGTTACAGAAATCCAGTAGGTGAAAATTTTTTAGCCAGTTACTATCTCTAAAAGTTATTGTTTATTGGTTATTGTGTGGGGAAAAGTTGAAGGAGGAATGAAGGAATTGAGGTGGACATCAGCATCTGCAGGCAGGTGGAAGGGTTCAACTTTAGGGAAATAATGGACAGAGTATTGTGATGCAAATCCCTGTCCTTTTCTATTAGTGTTGATGTTGCATAGATGGGCAAAAGGGGCAGAGTTTGCACTGCAACACATCTGTCATCTTTCCATTTTGACACCCTTCCCACTATGTATGCCACTAGCTATGTAGCCCAACTTGGCTACTGTGAGGAAGTTAAGATTAAAACTTAATGAATAGTGAAATAGTAAACTTCCTAACTTTGAAAAGGTGTTTTAAATTTGATTGTATGTTTGAAAAAATAAATCTACTCTAGAAAAATATCAAGCATTTCCAAATGCTATTAAATACTATTCCAAATATTATTAAAAACATTTCAAAAATAAGCCTATCTCTATGTTTAGAAAACTGTAGGTAGGAATTTTCTTCTGTGAATACTATTTTAATATGAACATATGTTCCTGTTTGTCCAAATTTTGTCAAATGGAATATTAGAATTATCAAGAAAATGGTACTTAGCTCAGTTTTTTTCTGATGTTATAGCTTTGTGCTATATTGTAAATTCTTACATTGTCTTGTTAACAGATTTGTGAGATCAATAAGAATCATTACACTGGCAAAAACAGGATCAATAGATCTTTCTTTACTTTCTGAATAAAGAAGCAGTTAGTAGAATCCACAGGGTAATTATTCCAAGAGGTCAGTATGACAAGCCATACTGTGACATTGCAACATAAACTTTGCCCCCTTTCTGCATGCAGCCACAAAATCAAATGCATGTCTCAAAGAAGCTTGCAATGTGATACTGTGGTGCTGTTTTGTCATCCTGATGAAAGCAATAATAGCTGGCAGAAGCTGCTGGAGGCTGTTCAAGATCATGGAACAAATTCTGTTAGCTGATTCCTATCCCACTATTGGGATAGGAACCTTGTGACTGTCCAGATGTTGAACCATAATTCCCTGCAGTCCTACCCAAAATGCCTGATAGAGGTGAATGCTGGGAGGTATAGTTCAGCCATATATGGAGAGCTATGGGATCTTCACCTCTGTTTTGCTGGACCCATTACAGTATGAATCTGTATGTTAGAAACAGTCTTGTAATGTAAGAGAACTTACATTACTAAGGTACTAAGATTGCTGGCCATGCAGGTACAAAGATATCCAGGGAAATGATTGAAGACTGGGAAACTGGCCCCTGGTCAGTCAACAGGACTACTGATTTACCACTAGCTTATTAGGTACTTAGGAGCTGAGGTCTTGGTAGGACAAGAAAACAACAATCAATCGCTGGCCATCAACACACCAATCAACTACTAGGAAGGCACCACATAAATACAATGCATACCCAAAACACACATTCCAGTAGAGAGGTTCACTGATGGGCTCCAGCATTAGTCCAAAAGCTTGGAACACTAAACATCTGGTCCCAGTGCCCGACCCAGATTGGATCTTGCAACATTATCCTGGGACATGCTTATTTGTAAGAGAACTGTTGTGAATCAAAACATACGGTGGACAAAAGTGCAGTAAGAGTATGTTATTTTCATCTCCTATTCCAAAGATATTTCAACAATCATTGGAGCACTGAGGAAACATTAGTGGCTGTGATAGATAGGGGTATTGGTCACTGGCTTCAATATGGTGAATACGTCTAAGCAATCAAAGCCTCACCCTTTTGTATCTGTTTGCAATGCATGCAATTCATACTGAAAAGAGGGAGAGCATTACTTTGCATTTTGAAACTGATCACCTCTGAACATCCCTTAGTGTCTGGAGTTTACAAACCAGAAGCTCAAATTCAAATTTTTAATTAACTTCAAGGAAGATCAAGTGCCTTGTAAGCAAGTCATTTACCCTAAATAATTCAACTCAGCCAAAATTGAACAATTTGGTTTCCACTACAGAATTCTGATGTAATTATATAAATATTTGCCAATTTGGATGTCAAATACCTTGCTATTTATTAATTGGATTCAGTTGGAATAATGTCTCAAATGTAATTATACTGAGCTTCATAAAGAAGTATAGTATCAATCTCATACTGATCATAAGGATTGTGTAAGTATGAACTGGAATTTCAATAGTACAAATCAATTTTTGTGGGAAGAAATGCATCTTAGGAAGGTCTGTTATCTAACTGTGCAAAATAGATGCCTTGAATCTACTTCTGTCACCATAAATAGATCACGAATACTTCACTGAGGTGATAAAGTCTAATTTTCCAAATGCAAAAGTAGATATCTTAATAAATCAAGAAAGAATCAGGTTCTACTTCTCAAATATTCCAATGGTTTCAACAATAATATAGTTTGCAGTTTTTTAAAAAATAATGTAATAATGAATGTTTTTACATATTCAATAAGTCAGTAATATCTCCACATTTGAATGCCAGAAGTTTCACTTTCTATTGCTGAACCTATAGTTTTTTTAACTGAATATTTCTCCAGTCATTGGGAGAACTATGATTTGACACTGAGCAAAACTTGTGTCCATAAAGTCTACATTAAGGTTGTGAACTTGGTTAAATCGCTTGACTTCCAGCCACTCAAATTGCAAGTGAACCATAAAATAGTAATAGCAATAACACTTAAGACTTTTATACCACTCCATAGTGCTTTACAGCACTCTCTGAGCGGTTTACAATACAATATCAGGATATTTCCCCCAACAATCTGGGTCCTCATTTTAAAAACCTTGGCAGGATGGAAGGCTGAATCAACCTTGAGCTGGTCGGGATCAAACTCCTGGCAGTGGGCAGAGTTAGCCTGCAATACTGCATTCTAACCACTTCACACCAGGGCTCCTGCAGTCTATTCATGAGGAGCAGTTGTCTGGGGTACAAGTGTTAATCTCACAGTCTCTCCTTTTTCTGGAGAGACTCTGCCTGCCAGAATTTGCATCTGGTCACAGATCTCTGCTGCAGTGTCATCCCTGATCCTTGAGGGATTTCTAATTTGACAAGAATCTTCACCCGAAGGCTTGTTGGGAAAACTATAGAAATGTTGGAGAATTGAAGTAAAAGTAGAAAAACATTTTTGATTTAAATGTACTCTACTCCAGGAAGTTTGAACCAAAATCTCTTTTCCTAAAATCATGCAGTGGAAGGTAAAAAAAAATCCACTTAATAGAATCAAAAATAGAATTTGATCAAAACATTTGCAATAGAAGAATAATTGAATCATACAAAATGTGGGGAAAATATATTGGATTTTTATTATAGTAAGAATTTGTTTAATATGCACCTCTCAACCATTACATGAAATGAAACATTTCTCTCAATTCTAACCTGCAGTTCATAATATTAATAATATATGATTAATATATATATTAATGAAAACTATGCGTAAAGATGCCTGTAAAGAAGCACATTACATTAGGGGGAACTGCTTTAAATTAAGCAAAATGGCATACAAAAATATAAAGGACATGAATACAATGCTAGATACCCATGTTCCATTGTAAATCTTTAAAAAGTTACAAAAAAAATGCTAAGGTCAGACACTGGGTTAAATTAAAATTGATATATTTGCCCTCCCTCTATCATTTCATCACTTTGTTTGGTTGAAGATATTTCTTCCACTATACATCACCTTGGTACTTAAATAATGCAGGATTAGCCTTGGGCTTCTCATTGAACTCTTGGTCCAGATCAGGTCTGTTACATTTGATTATTAATCTTAGTAATTTTCATGACTAGATTAGCCAAATAAATTATACTATTAACTTTGATAAATTGAAAAATGTATAACTGGGATGCATTTGTATAAATGCAGCTAGATGTTAGATTTATCATTTTGAGGTGAGACTCTGCTTTTGACATGTAGGAATCAGCTGCAGAGAAATATCTTGTTCCTTAGTCCATTTATTAACTTCATTTTGTTCATTGAAGCTTAGGACTCTGTTAGGTCCTGAATAGCCCCTGCTGTACAGGTAGCTGCAGTGGAGTGAATGAGAGGCTTTTTTTTTCAAGGACTCTGCTCCCTGCAGAAATGATTTGTACCTCTAGCTGATTCTCACTAACAGAAAATGAAAAATAGGAACATTCAGTGCAAAGTAATGTGTTCTGTACAATTACTGAATTAATAATTTTATTCCATTACTATGTAGGAAGAGAGGACATCAGGTTGAAGATCTGCAATTCTAGTATATTTCTAAGCATCCTGTTAAGAGAGTGAGCAAGGGTCAGGAAACTTAATTATGCCATAACTAGATAGAAATTGCCAAGTGATAAAAAGAAACATCCAGCCAGATTCAGCAGGAAATTACAGCTTTAATAATATAGCATAATGCCTCTTCTATACAATTATTGGAGAGACTCTGAACGATTTTAAATAACAGGCTTGGGTTTCCAGTAACGACAGGGGGGGAAAAAGGCTGAAAATGACATTTTGAATTTTCATGTAAATATTTTTCTGTTAAAAAGGCATTATTACATGATCACAACTTACATTTAATCTGGGACAGATGATGTAAACAGATTAACATTTTAAAAGGCAAGGTGGAAGGTAATTATTCATAATGTTATTTATCATTGTCCAAACTTACCCTGTACAATAGTATCCTTGTTCCTCATGCTTGCAGTTTTTCATATAATTTTGAATGTAGAAATAATGGACTGGACTATATGATATTAAAAACTGAGTATCGTAAACATATATGGTCTCATTTGCTGTCCACATTGAGCCTGCATTGATGATCAGATTTATCCCTAAACATTAGAATGAATTAAAAATTCACTGGTTAATGTGCAAGATAGTTTTCTGTTTCTCAGATTGTATATTTGTCTCTGTAGGAGATAAACCAGCAACTCATAGTAACCTGTTTAAATTACTACATATCATATATATAAACGTGCCATGTATGCTTTAAGGCTTTTTGCCATTTGAGGGGTTCTCTGTGTGTGTTTGTCCATTTATTTAATATGAAAGGAAAAACTCATTTCCAGTGCTAACCCAGGAGAGCTCCTGCATTTCATTTTGTATTCTGTGGATGCAGATTAATCAACCTGACTCCGTTACCCAGGGCTAGCCATTCCGCCTAGAAATCTGCATATCTGCATATTACTGTTCTTCCCTGAATTTAATTTCCTACAGGAGCTGATATTAATCACTCTGTTTAAACAGAGGGGATTTGGAGTCTATACAAATCTGACCAATTTTTGTGGAGCATTTATTTTTAAAAAAAATTTAAAGAGACAATTACTTAATTATTTCCCACTACAGTTGGTTATTCTTATTTAATAAATCCAATGCCTACTTGATTACAGTTAAATAATTAAAACATAATGCTTTTTTAAAAATCACTCATTTTTTAAAAATGTTATGATATCTAAACTATTTTCTACTTAAGTATCTATGCCAATGTGTCTATTGTAAAAAGTGCTTTCAGAAACACTTTGTGGTCTTCGACTTTCATTTATACAGTAACACACATTTCATCATTATAATGGATGGCATTGTATATGTATGGATACACAGCTGACATTTTGGAAGGACTCAAAGGGAGCAGAGTGGGTCAATGCAATGCACATCCTTCTTGAAACCCTTTCCCTGCAGGATTTCTGTAAATGAAGGTCAGGCCATCCAAAATGTTTTTATATGAAGCTAAGAAGAAAGTAAACGACTTTACTGAGGTGCCAACTAAAAGTGCCTAGGTGATCCTGATAATTGAAAACCAAGTTCTTTTTATCTACAGCTCTCACTCCAGGATTCTGTTTTTTTGGTCCTTCTAAAACACATTTTTGGAAACGTCTAGGGTTTTGAGAATGCAATATAGGCATCAGTAGCTGTAATCAATATAATATGACCAATTTACAGACAGGAGAGATGAACATCTAGTGATTTCCCAAACCATATTTATACAAGGCAGAGATGGGATATGGCCCTCAAAACACAAACCTATTAATTCGAACTCATTATTCTCTCTCATTCAGTATCACCCTCCCCAACTTTCCCTCATCCTACATAAAAACCAAATATTAGAGTAACATATTTCATTTGTTGGATGCCTCTTTCAAAATCATATTTCCCCTAAAGAAGCTATAAACCCAGAGTCCCCTCCCTGTTTTTCCTATCATGTTCATTTACAATCTGTGTAAACATTCCTATTCCTGCCATAGTTCAACTCCTTATATCCCTGTCTGCCCATTTTACCTTTTCTTCTACTTGAACTAATTTCTGCCTGATCTTGATTTCCTACTTTTTCTTATTATTTCTCATTAATATCCCTTTTCTTCTTCTTTTCATTATTTTCTTTTTTTTATTATTGAACATCACCTCAATCCTGATGTAAGTCATCCTTAGCCTCCACCATTACTTTGCTATTACTTTGCAACTTTCTTTCTTACCTGCAGCTTAACCCTGCAGTTTATTTCCTAAGAATATGTCTGGCTTATAGCAATAGTGCTTAGATTTATATACCACTTCACAGTGCTTTACAACCCTTTCTAAGCAGTTTACAGTGCCAGCATATTGCCCCCAACAATCTGACACCTCATTTTACTGACCTTGGAAGGATGGAAGGCTGAGCCAACTTTGAGCCAGTGAGACTCGAATTTCCAAATTGCTGGCCGTTGGCAGTCAGCAGAATTAGCCTGCAATATTGCATTCTAACCACTGCACCACTATGGGTCCTTTGAGAGATCGAGAGTATGCGACTCTTAAAGATGGTAAATTGTTCCATTCCAATTTCTTTCTTTCAAACGTTTCTAGATTTTGCTTTTTTTTATTGATCACAAGATATCTACAGAATACTACAGCTCTGTGTGCATGATGGCTTCAAGTACTTTAGTTCTAAGCAGAGAACTAAATCACAGACACAACCTTTCCTCTTTCTCTCCCAAGCTCTACACATTAAGGCAGGAGCTCTAGAATCAAGATGTGTTCATATCAGCTTAAATGCAACTATAGTTATCCATGCAATTCATGACACCAGTGAGATGATCCCAGGATACATAGAAAGTAGGCTTACAATCAAACAGATTTACAGGTTTCCTCTAAACATTGTATTGAATATGTGGTTATTGCAATTTAGCAGACAGCATGCATAATCCTGAAGGGCTCAAGGTTGATTCAGCCAGACATCCCTCCGAGGTCAATAAAAGGAAAACCCAGACTTCCGGTTTGCTGCGCGGCCGCCATGGATGGCTGGGAGACTTGCTCTCTCTCCCCCGTTCAGTTTTGCATTGCTGGGGGGCCCTGAAAAGGGCCAAAAGTCACCCCGAAGAGGTAACCAGCAAGGAGGGGCTCTCGCTGGATCGCGGGAGAGCAACAACTCTCCTGTTAGAGGTGGCGATCCCTCCAAACCGGCAGATGAAACGACCGGCCATAGAAATATGGCTCATCCCTAGGCTGCAGACAGCCGAAGTCACACTTTCCATCAGGCAACCTGATGGAGACTGGGTGAGATTTACCTCTTTTACACCCTAATTACTTTCTGTACCTGCATAAGCTGCTAAGCATTTTTCCCCCTGTGGTGAGGGAAGGGAGATTTTAGCCCTCCCCCTAGAAAGAGCGGCGACCGACTACCCAGGGGAGTTTAAAACGTTGAAAAAATAACTGGATCCCAATTGGAATTTTATTTCCTAAAGCTTGTGGACTGAAAGATTTTTTACTCTTTATTTTTTACTATCTATTTCTGTTGAAAATTTGGGTTTTTTCTTACAAACAAGAAGAAAAACTGAAAAAAATTAAAAAATTCTGGGACTCAAAGGGAAACTTTAAAGGGTAGAGGCGATACCGTGTGGTCAAACTTGGTATCTCAATCTGTTATTCTTCAGGGGCTTGGCTGACAGCCCAGAAGACAGATAAGACATATGTAACCTTGAAAATTTTGAAACAACAGCTGTGAAAAGCTTTGCCGTGCTTCTTATTCAGAAAAAAAAACTTTTTCTTTCTCTTGGATTTCCTAATTGTAAACTCTAGTTTAAGATACCAATATGGAAGAAGATCAGGAACAGAATCTCCTCATGGATAAAGATCAACAAATTCTTTTAATGTTGAAAACAATTATTCAAACTCTTATCACAGCCAATGAAGAATTAAGAGGCTACAGAAAAGAACAAAAAGTCAGCCCGGATATGAAAGCCCAAACTTTGACCACAACTAAAGAATCATCTATACAAAATACAATAGAAAAAGTGGAACATTTAAATACCATGACAGAAGAATTAACTGCTCAACAAATACTGACATTTGAAAATCCAGAAAAGACACCGATAACATGGAAAAAGGAAAAGGTTTCCTATGTAAATCAGAAGGAATTGGAGGATCCAGAAAAAGAACACTTGGAAGAGAAGATAAACAATTCAGAACAACCACATCGATACAGGAAAATAAAGAGATGACCTGTCAGATCTACTAGTCCTCTCAAAAAAATGGTGACCGGATGGTTTCGTCAACGCTAAATAACATATATGACAATACAAGAAGATTGGTTTGATGACCCAAAAACAAAGACATGGAAGATGACTTGGCAAAGAAAAAAAGCTAGAATAAGACTGAAGAACAATGGAGTTTTGACCGTCTTATGAAAATTTAAAATAGAATATATTTAAATAGATAAGACGTGTATGTTGAATATAAGACATTGCTATGAATTGAGATAAAGAAAAGTTTTTGGCCATTAAAACTTAGTAGCATAAATACTAATAGCTAAATTTGAATATTGATTTGTGTATAAAGAAAGAAATTTGTGTATAAAGGTCATGTAAAGGTGAATAGGATATAGATAAGATAAAAACCTATTGATGAAAGTAATAAACAGGTCTATATGGAATGTTAAAAACAAAAATTATTAGTTCAAACATGAGATAGCAGATACAAAGAGGAAGAGAGAGGAAGTATTAAATATTGAAATAAAAAGAAATTTTGATCACTAATTTAAGAAATTTGAAAAATAGCAGAAAATAAGGATATATTATATTATTAATTTGTCGATATAGAGGGTGAGAAGTTAAATAGATAAGACGTGTATTCTGAATTTTAGATTTTGTGAGGAATGGTGATAGAGGAATTGGGAGTATTTAAAATCTTGGGAATGATAAATATCAAACGTTAAATTTAAATATTAGTGGAAATTAAAATTGGAAAAATTTATTAGGTCATTGATTGTCTAAAAGATTGTATGTTAAAACAATTAGAATATATATAAACTAAAAACTATTGATATATGTAAGAAAGTTATGTTTTATGTGATTGATAGAATAAGAATTATTTTAATTTACATATGGACGGTATATATTAAGGGGAAGAGAGAGGAAATGTTTACGGTAGTAGTTTGAAATCTGTACTAATGATATCTGTATGTAATTGAATTATTACAACCCAGCCGCCACGTTGCTTTTCAAATATGTGAATGTTATATTAGAAAATCAATAAAATTTGTAAAAGAAAAAAAGAGAGAGAGAACCCAGATTGTTGGGGGCAATAAAACCGATATTGTAAACCGCCCAGATAGTGCTGTAAAGCACTATGGGGTGGTATATAAGTCTAAGTGCTATTGCTATTGCTATAATCCATTTGCTAATCAGCTAGAAGCCGTCAGTGGTTTCATCTTAAGTATTGGAGAAGACTTATTTCTTATCTTAATACTAATTTAGAAAAATGATATTTTCACCTGTTTAGTTATCAAAACAGAAAAACTATAGGCAAACAACAACAAAAAGGAGGATAAAATTGGAATGTGAACTAGGAAAACAATCAATGGGACAGCTAAATTTCTTTTTTACTCTTTTGAGGATATTAAAATGTGTTTGTATGATTTTTTTCCCCGTTTGTGTGAATGTGGATGAGGAATAGAGATGCTGGAATTTTGTATGGGGAGGTATGTGTATTCTACCCATGTAAAGGGAGAAAAAGTTAAAGATTCATTTGATTCCTATAAAGAATATCTTCTAAGCACAGCTTTGTTAGTAGAGGACAACAAACATGTCCCAAAGGTGCTTTTTCATGAGGCAACTGGACTTTCTTTTTTCTCTTTGAAGATGCTTCTTCAGCTCTGACTGGATGGTGGGGAATGGAAGGATTTATATTCCTTGCAGACAGCTATATAAATATAGTATAAATATAAATATATTTATATAATATAAGTATAAATGGAAGGAATATAAATCCTTCCATTCCCCACCATCCAGTCAAAGCTGAAGAAGCTTTTTGGATGAGAAGTGAAACGTCTTCAAAGAGAAAAAAGTAAGTCCAGTTGCCTCATGAAAAAGCACCTTTGGGACAACCATGACCTGGATGACTGAGAATCTCCATAAACAGGACAACAAGCAATGATGGATTCTGTTCAGATTTTGAAATCTACTTCTTGTAAATCTTGAGATTATAAGTGTTTGTATAAGTTCAGTGGAGGTTTCAACTGGTTGGCAAACAAAATCAGCTTGATAGACATATTGACTACGTAATTGGCTGGTAAGATGGGTGTTTTTCTAGTTTTCTAGTTCTTTTCTAGTTATAAAATGATATAGCACACTGCTTCTGTTCTTTACAATGCTTTGTCTAGTGAAATTCAGATTTTAATAAGACATTTAAAATATTCATTTCATTTATCAGTTTTATATATAACTTTTAATATAGTATTGGTGTGCAAAACATATGAATCAAATTGCTTGGAATTCATAAAATACCTTATTCAGAATAGATTGCTTTCAAGGTTTTGGAAGTGAATTGAAATAGCTCTGCTCTGGAACAGCCAGAGACACTGTTCTTTCAAAATACTTTCAACATGTGCACAATACATTCAAAGCAGGATGTTTTGAATTTGAAATGCATTGATATGCTTGGCATATCCCTAAATAATACTTATTTAGAAAAATACAATAAACAGGTGAAAGAGTAGAGAGGGAATCTGTAGGAGATGAGCCCAAGGGAGGGGTCAAATGCATCATCAGTGATGAGTCCCTTCATGCCCACAGGAGATCTAAGTCCAGCCCACCTTGAATTCCTTTCTCATCTTAACTCCCACTAATTTCCCTTGATCGTTAGTAGTTCAGATTCTTGTAGAGAGCTTAAGCTTGTAATAAATCTTTATACTCATTTGAACTGCCTGAATCTCCTAATTTCCCCAGGACTTGACAAAATCAAAGGAAGCCTGGAGAAATTTTAATTATCAGCAAATATAATCCATAGAAGTATCTGCCTAAACTCCATCAGAAATGTGTATCACATATTATAGAGAATGTTGTCTACAATGGCAGGATAGCTAAAGGAGTATCAACAGGTATACATGAGAGTAATCTGACTCCCCAGTTAACCTGATCCCAAGCTCTTGTAGTATTATAAGCCAATTATGGCTCCTTAAAAATGGTTTAACTTAATTTAATTTGGATTAATTTAATCCAACTGGCAGCCAGGTCAGTGTTTATGTCCTCATAATGAAAGTATCACTGAGAGACTTGGACATAGCATGTTATTGTTGTTGTTATTATTATTATCATCATTTTTAACCACCTATCGAGTCCTTACCAAGGACCTGGGATAGGCAGATGTTGATGTTTTATGATGTTAGGGTTCCTGTTGCAGGATGTAAGCTGATCCAAATAAAGTTGCCTTTGATAATTGATGGGTGGTGAATTTGTCACTGCCAATGATATTCAAGTGAAGCTCCAATTGTTTTGGGATTGCACCCAAGGCGCCTATTTTGGGGCTACCATTGCCTTCTTTTGCCACAGTCATTCTATTTCTATTTGCATTTTATTTTCTATTTAGTTATCTTCTCTAGTTCCTTGTCTTCTGCTGTCTCCAGTACTGCCACGTCCACTATCCAGACTTTTTTTGTCTTTTTTATAGACAATTGTTAAGTCTGGGATATTATGCAGCAGGTGCCTGCCTGTTTGAATTCTAAAGTCCCAGCGCACTTTAGCTCCTTTATTTTCTATTACTTTCTCTATTTTATGGTCCCACTAGTTCTTACTTGCAGGCAAATGGTATTTCTTGGAGATCTTCCAATGCACCATTGTTGCTACTTTGTCTATTTGAGTGGTTTCCTTTCTGATGTTGGACTGCATTAGCTACCACACCAATTAGTAATTTGAAAATTGTTGGTAAGCAAGTAATTGGCCTGCAGTTGCCTTCTGCTGGATTTTTCATTATCAGGTAGATTTTGCCAGAGCTTAACCACTCTTCAATTTCACCTCTATATTTCTTCAGGTTATCCCATATCTTCACCAAAACTGCATTGTTTCTTCCTTATCAGGTGCTGATTGATTCACTGCAGTCTCTCCATTGATAGATTGGAAGAAATGTTTCTGATTATTATTATTAAATTTATTTGCCGTCTATCTCCCCATGGGATTATTCTAGGTTCACAATATTTATTTAGCATATGGCGATGTTACATTAACCAGGAAACTACAGTCTCCGTTGTGCCATCACATCTGAAATAAATGTTACATATAAAAAATGACCTATGTATCATCACCATATTGATATAGTGTCTTGATTAAAATTCCCTATTAACCTATTATGACAGCATTATTTAGATGTTAAAGAGTGCTGCTGTCTAATAAACCACAATGTATAAGGATTAATATGTCACAGAGCCGCTGTATTGCTTGCCAACTTCCTTAGGCAGCATACATAGAAATGAATCCCACAACATTAGGTAGGGCACATAATTTGCTTCAAGAGGATGTGCATCAACCTTGTGTTAAAGTGATAGGAAATGAGTGTTTTTATTTTAAAGGCCCTAGCATTATAATAGACTTCCAACAGTTCCAAATACTGAAAAGATAATAACAAGCCTCATATTGCTCTGAAAAACTGTGCTCATTTGGTACTTGAATGAACTCAGCAAAGTAGAAGATCTACCAAAATCTTAGAGTACACTTTGTTCCATAATGGAGAGAGCATTCTGAGATTATTATTACTTTGTTTATAGAGATACCAAAATCTTGACAAAATTGTCAGGCTTAGCAGCCAGTTTTCAGAAAACAGTTATTCTAACTGATCCTCTACTCTTGCAGTAGTAATTGATGCTATGAAACTGAACTTCATGATGATATGGCCATAACAAATGGGGCAATTTTAATTCCTCCTTTCTAAGAGATTCTCTTTTTCACACCTGGGGGCAAATATCAGATCAGAGTGGTGTCCTAAGCAATAGCAATAATACTTAGACTTATATACCTCTTCATAATGGTTTACAGCACTCTCTAAGCAATTTACAAATGTCAGCATATTGCCCCCAACAATCTGGGTCTTTATTTTACCAACCTCAGAAGGATGGAAGGCTGAATCAACCTTGAGCTGTGGGCAGAGTATATACTGATATTACGTCTCTGAACTGAACCATTGACCATATCCTCATTATGAATAATAAAGTCCCGCATTGAAGCTCTTGACCCTGTGTGTGTGTTTATACATATCATAAATTAACATAAATTGTCACTTGTATGCACCTCCTCTCTGATGATATATCCTCCAATCTGCCCTATATCTTCCATTATTTCCTGTGAATATGGTTTTCTCATTGATATAAGTATTTATTAGAAAAGGCTGGTATAATACTGTGAGAGGATTAACTGCATATTAATACAAGTTGCTTTTGAACAGCAAAGCTGCTCTGTTTTTATTATGAGGCAAATAATGGATTAGTCTGTTTACTGTCTGTGGTAAAAGCATTTCATTTGAAAACTTGAAACTTGCAAGTATCTTAAAAGAGCCTATTACATGATTTGGTATTTTATTGCAAAATGACATAGTCCAGTCCCATTTGTTTTATTTCCAGCCCTTAATGTTCCACACGGTCAATGTTTCTGGCATTTCCATTGAAATACTGAGCAGGATCCTCTTGAAACAAGAATGCTGTCTGCTCGAAGTGTCAGGGATTACTAAACATGTAACATTGTTTTGAAGATTGTAAGTGTGGTTTTCACAGAAAAAACATTTCCCAATCTTATTTGTAGTGTTGCCAGTTTGCCTGGAAAGAAGATGATTAGGTTAAATTGCCTTTTTTCTACTTAGTACAAACTAGTTTCTATATTTGTACTGAAGCTTCTGTACACTAATTGAATGACTTAAGGCATGACTACCTTTATATAACAAATCTGTCCACTTACTTCTTCTATCTTCCAAATCTCTATTCTATTATTTTTTTACATTGTCATTTATGAAAGTTTCCTGTTGAAATGAATTTCCTTCTTTTACAGTGACAGATCTATAGTTTACTAGAGTTAATCAAGCCTAGATCTACTTAATCATATGCCATGAGTTCTATGACAGAAAGAAGATGGAATAAATATACAAGTAAAACAAGAAAAGCTAAAATCTTGTGGGTACAATGTCTTAAGAACTTCTCTGGCCACATTTCTATTGAATTAAATGTCATGTCTATACAGTTGCATTTTTCCCCAAATTATTTAAAGGGGATTCAGCCAGAGCATTTGAAAAGTAGTTTATGCTAGGATATGACTTCAGCAGGCATGCTAAAGAAGAGAGAAGAATCTTAGTGATATGACTAAGAAAGCTAAAGTACCTCTTTGGACTCTGGCCAAACAACTTTATCACATCAGAACCTGATAACGTTTGCCATGTGAAACCTAGCAGGTGAGTGAGTAAAGACTACCTATAGGAGAAAGGATGAGAAAGCCTAGCTGGAATCCTCCAGTTCAGCAACTGGATCTGGTTCTGGATCTCAGACTGCCCAAGGAGCTGCTGATGCAGTTCTACAAAGGAATTATTGAGTCTGTCATTCACACCTCTATAACTGTCTGGTTTGGATCTGCAACCAAACAAGACAGACATAGATTTCGACGAATAGTTAAAACTGCAGAAAAAACAATTGCTACCAGCCTGCCTTCCATTGAGGACCTGTATACTGCATGAGTAAGAAAGAGGGCTGTGAAAATATCTACAGACCCCTCACATCCTGGTCATAAACTATGTCAACTTCTTCCATCAAGACTACGGCTATAGAGCATTGCAAATCAGAACAACTAGACACAAGGACAGTTTTTCCCCCCATCCATCACTCTGCTAAACAACTAATTCCTACAACACTGTCAAACTACTTAAGAGCTGTATTACTATGATACTCCTCATCTTTCCTACCTATCATCTTCTTATGACTATAACTTTGTTGCTTGTATCTTACAATTTATATTGTTTTGTAGTATCCTGGTATGATTTATGTTGTTTGCTTAGCTAGTATTTTATGACTATCACTAAGTGTTGCATCTTATGATTTATGATGAAGTGTTGTATTTTACAATTATTTTTTTAAAGATTTTTTATTGATTTTTTCCATACATTTAATAGTATTTATTCAACAAACGTGCTGTCTGAGTTTACATTCGCTAATACATATTTAGTTCCTAATCTTTTATTCTTTCCTCTAGCCATCGATAAAATAAGTCCCAAGTTTGATAATATTTCGTTTCTTCTTTTTCTTTCAGCCTCAGAGTCAGTCTATCCATCTCCGCGCATTCTAATATTTTTTAAATTATTTCATCTGATGGTATTTCTTCATTTTTCCAATACTGCGCAAATATAATTCTTGCTGCTGTTGTAACATGTAAAATCAAATATATGCTTCGTTTATCAGTCTTTTCTGGCATTATACCTAATAAAAAAAGTTCAGGTTTAAAATCTACGTATTCTCCCAACATCTTTTCTAGTCAGGCATGTATCTTTTTCCAATAACTCTTTGCTTTGGCACATGTCCACCAAACATGGTAATAAGTGCCTGACTTATGTTTGCATTTCCAACATCTATCTGACATGTTTTTAAACATTTTTGCTAATCTTGCTGGTGGCAAGTGCCATTTATAAAACATTTTATATAAATTTTCTTTGTAAGAAGTTGACATTGTCAGTTTATAATTTCTTTCCCACAAATTTTGCCATTTTTCTAATTCTATATTGTATCCAAAAAATTTTGACCATCTTATCATTGTTTCTTTAACTTGTTTGCTTTCCATTTTCAAAGTTAGTAGAAAATTATAAATTTTCTTAATTAGTTTCTCATCAGAAGTTAATAATATCTTATCAAACAAAGTTTGCTCCTTATAAGATCCATACAGTTTAACATCTTTATCATATTTAACTTGCATTTGTAAATGTGCCCACCATGATAAATTGATACCCTGATTTTCCATTTCTTGTTTAGATTTTAAATTCCCTTCAGAGTTTAGAATATCTCTGTATGTCCGGATTTTTTCAAAGTCAACTAAATTTGGGTGTACAAATGCTTCCATTGTTGAAAGCCACCCTGGAATTTTCAGATATATTTTACATTTTATTTTTTCCCATGTTGTTAATAATGCATTTCTTATATAGTGATTTCGGAAGTATTTATGAATTTTATTTTTCCCGTACCATAAGAAAGCGTGCCACCCCAATTGTAAATCATGTTGTATTTTACAATTTATGATGAATGTATTTCATGTTGTTTATGATCATCACTATTACTTGTATGAGAGCTTATGCACCGGAGACAAATTTCTTGTGTGTCAACCACACTTGGCCAATAAAGAATTCTATTCTATTTAGCAGAGCATATGTGTATGAATAGAACTAAGCTCATTAAAAGACAGATGCATAAGACTCTTTAAAAGAACAATATAAGTTTATTGAGAAAGTTTAATACTGTGATAAATGCTAGCATCTCTGAGCATTTTGTTTTCATAGTGAAAGAGAAAGAAAGAGAAGAAAATATACTTTCTGTAAGAAATAGGCTGAAAGGGACTGTCTAAAGCAGGGGTGTCAAACTGCCGGCCCACGGGCCGGATGCATCATAGCGAAACCGTGCCCACCCCATTGCCGGCAATGGCAAAAAAGTCACGATACGCCGCAACATGTCACGTGACATTGCAAGTTTGACACCCCTGGTCTAAAGTCATTTTCCTAGTGACTTATAGCATTTTCTAGAGTCATCCAACCATTAACAGTAATGAGTATACTCTTGATTTCACTTCAACAATTGCTGGAGGTAAGAAAAATGACCTAAGACTATCAGCTTTTTTTATCAGAGGAAGGCAGAAGGGAAATGATAAGACACAGTTCCTGGCTTGTTTTCTTAGATCAGCAAAGTGTTTAATAGGATAAACTATTTACTTGGGTTGTTTCTCTCATATTCTTGCTGCTTAGAATATACTTAAATTGTACTTTGGGTCTATCATAAAAATATAATGAAATATTAAGAAGGAGCCAGAATGAAAAGATTTGGGGTTCCTTGAAATCACTTTCATAAAGAACAATGATTAAGAAGTTATAGAGAAGTCATCTTAAGAGGAGGGATAACAAATGTGCCTAACTTGAGTAAAATCTAAAAATTGGCAAGTTGAAGAGTTGAAAAGTTGAAGAGTAAAAATGTTGACTACAAAAACACATAAACTTACAATTCTTCACTATAATGATATATAATAACTTTGATTTAGTTATTGCTTAGCTATCCACAACAAAATATTCAGCAGTAAAATGATGAAGGGCCAGGTTCAGTTCTTAGTATCTCCAGACAGGATAGGAAAAACTCTAGCCTTCCATTCTGGAGAGTACTGCCAGGCAGTATTGATAATTAACACTAATTATTATGCTATAATCAATTATACTAATTTACAGGATCCAATCTGGGTCAATAACCGGGATCAGATGTTTAGTCTTCCAAGCTTTCGGACTCATGCTGGAGCCCATCCTCAGTGAACCTCTCTAATGGAATGTGTGTTTTGGGCTATTCTATGAGTCATATTTATATGGTGCCTGGCTGGGTGGGGCTTCTTATTGGTTGATTGGGGTGTTGATGGCCAGCTATTAAGTCATTGGCTGTTGTTTCCTTGTGCTGCCAAGACCTCGGCTCCTAAGTACCTGATGAGCTGGTAGTAAATCAGCACTCCTATTGACTGACAAGGGGCTCATTCCCCAGGCTTCAATCATTTTCCTGCTATCTTTGTACCTGCTCGGCCAACAATCTTTGTACCTGTTCGGCCAACAATCTTAGTAGCTGTGAAATTGAATGTATGTTCTTGTTCATTGCAATGTGAGACTACCAATGAGTTTGGGTCTCTTCATGTGACTGCTGGCTTGTCTTCTTGCAATCTTAGCTTCCTTCCCATCTGTCCTACATGGTTACAGGGGCAATTCATGCACAGGATCTGGTAGATTACATCAGAAGTATCTCCCATCTCTAAGAGATCTTTGCAATGCATGATTTGTCCTTGTATGGTAGCTTCTGGGTAGTATGCAATGCCCACTTGCAGATCTCAGAAGCTACATTCTACTGCTTCCGAAATGTTTTTGATATATGACAGGTGTATCTACATTCTGGTAGAGAGAAGTTCCTTAAGACTGGGTTCCGGCATGAGTCTGAATCTTGGAAAAGTAAACCTCTGGTTCTGGTGACCGACCCAGATTGGATCCTGCAACATTATCCTGGGTCATGTATATTTGCCTTCATTTGTATATTAATTTAGTATACAATTGCTTCCTATATGCTATGTAATATACCTTTTCTGGCAAGATATCAGTTTTATAGAAGATTGGTATTTGTTGTAGTATTTCAAATGCCATGAAAGTCTGCAGTAAAAAATATATGAAAATAGGATTATAGCCAATTATCTTAAATAAGCATAAAGATGTATTGCTATGACTCAGCAGGTAGCAGCACCTAGCTGACCCTTGTCTGATCTCAGAAGTTGAGCAGAGTTGTCACTTGTTAGTGTACATGAGGACTGCCTACAAATCCTAGGGTTAGACAGGAATGGTCTGAGAAAAGATCATAGAAAAAGGCAATTTCAATGGTAACACTATCCCATTAACATTGCTGGAAAAACTGTATGGCTGCAAACACTGGAGACATGTTTGGCTTGATGCTGGTGTTTATGTGCTGCCATACTGCCTTAACAAAGAAAAGTATTGATTTTTTAAAAAGTGTCTAAGTTTGCACTTTTAAAAATGTATTATACTGCAAATCATGTGAAGTGCCTAACCTCTAGGAATCTCTGCATTAGAAATATATATCAGAAGAAACTATAACTGATAGAAGAGTAAAATATTAAATCTTCATCCTGTTATTATCCAGCATATTAGCTATGTAAGAAGCTTAACAATTATAACTGTGATTGACTAGGTGGGCTCTAAAATCCTAAATATCAACTGCCAGAAGGGATAATTATAACACATTAGCACCTGCATCCTTAGACAAGATTGACAACTCCCATCTAACATCTGCTTAATATCACTTTCCTACTTTTTCTTTCTTTTGAAACAAATAACAAAGATGTTCTTGAAAGATAACAATAAGTCAGCATTTGTGTTATACATGTAGTTGATTACAGTTACAAGTTATATTTGGCAGTGCTCCACTGCTGAAATTAAATAAGTATTAAACTGGGATGTTTAAAACCGCTACAGTTATAGATGCATTTTAAAATCTTCCACTTAGATCCTCTGAAAATGAAAACATCACATAAATCTACTTGATTGAATAATTCAGTGAATAGAGTTTCAAGAAATAGCTTCTTTATATTTTATTTATTTATTCATTTATTTATTTTCTTATTTATCAAATGTATGTATTGCCTATCTCACTCTCATTATCAAAACAGGAAAAGATTATCTAATTGGAGATGAACAAAGTTTAGGAGAGTAGCAGAGAATGAGAATGAGAAAAATCTATGCATCCTTGTAAAAAAAATATCAGATATACTTGCAGACCCAAAACTGAAGAAGCTGTGACACAGAAGTTCTATTTTCATTTTACTCTAACCTTTAAGGTAGAGTGTAATGTACCTGGAAAGGAAATGCTTAGGTAATATTCTGAATTACTAAATCCTGTGTATTTGGGATTACAATGATTTGTAATTTATGACTGTATAACTAGCTTCAAAATAATACATCTGTTGACTGAATTACAATGTTGATTCTTCTTCCATATGAAAGCAGATCTTTAGCTTAACATCCGCTGCATTATTGTGTGATTTGGATAGGGATTGGCCAGCCTTTGTTTATCCGAAGGTCTGGGTCCAAAGGTCAATTCACATACCCCAGTGCACATTATGGTGCTTTCATACACATAATGTTATGTACCATTCAAAACATGATCCAAGTAGTTGCTAATTAATCTGGTCATTGTTGTGGGAGCTGGAAGGAAAACCATTCTGACATTCCTTACTATTCATTGAAAAAGTGCACCTTACATCAAATGTTTTCTAACATATTTCTCTCTCCAAGCCAATCATGGGCCTCTGGAATCCTGGAGCTTTTTGGGGAAAATGTGAGGTAGAATTTGTCACAAATGGGTAAATGTGAAAATAAAGTTGCATGGCAACATTCCATGTAATCTTGTAAGGAGGGAAAATATTGCCAGTGAAAATATTAGGGTTAGAGATTCATATATTGAAGGGCAAAATGTGATCCACTACTTGTGTGGACACTGGAAAGCACTGCGGCTTTCCTTGAGATCACACCACTGCACTCTGAAGCTGCTACATGTACACCTAATCTGAATCACCTTTGCTCTCAAGTCCAGATTTTTGTGCAACCCTACAGAATATTATCAAGTAAAGTGATCATAGTCACTAGTTAAGAATGCAGTAGGAACCATACTAAATAAGAAGGCAATTGGAGAGATAGAACAGGATTTTAAACAAACTAGCAAACCCCATCAGTAATTCAGATGCTATTAAATTTTATACTATTTTCTTAAATAAATGCCTCAATTTGAGCCAGAGCTCCTGTGCACTTTTCCCCCCTTGTTCCTCTTTTTTGCTGTGCCAATGCACGTAAGTATTATGCAGTGAATGTAGAACTAGCAGAATGCTGGCAGCAATTTAAAGGTATGGACACAGTGGTAGAAACAAGTGCCATAGTAACCAGCTGCATCTGTCTTCTTCCAAGATATATTAGATTCTTCTATATCAGCCTTATCCAGTTTGAGTGCCCTCAAATATGGGCTTCAGTTTCTAGAATCCTCAGCCAATATGGAAACAGTTCAGAATTCTGGGAGTTGAAGTCCGTGTATGTGAAAGGTGCCCAGGTTAAATAAGGTGGGACTTCATATTACTCTTTATTCATAATAGTTCCTAGTTCCTGTAAATGTACCTCTGTTGATAACTACACAGACTTGGTGTCAAAATAGTCATTCAATGGTTACAGGAATCATGCTGGTCTGCCAATTCTAGGTATGCATTTCCATTAAGGAATAATAAAATAGCTGTATTAATGAAAATGCAGAGAGCTGCTTATTTTGTTAGGCTATAATGAATTGTATGCTTGATTATAGCTGGAAAGAATGTGAAAGAAGAAGAATTAGAGAGACATGCTCTAGTCTTTCATTGCTTCTTCTGTGAAGCTAGCCTGGTGTATATTTATCATTCCATCTCATTCTATTAAAGATTTTAACATTTAAACCTCAATAATTTTGCATCGTTAAAAGAAACTGACTTAGAAAGGCATTCTTGAATATGTGGTAATTTCGGGATAAGGAATCTAAGCAGTCATATGCTGTTTAAATGAATTAATGAACTAGAATGACATAGTCTTACATAATACCCCCCCCCCCCGAAGATAACTGCAGATATATCACTTGTGACAATAATATTGGAATCACTGGAGAGGATATGTTCACACTTGGAACGCTGAAATATTTTAAGACTATGTCATCAAGTGATAATCCAATAAATTAATGAGCCTTCGCATATCAGAGTACTTAAAGAGACAGAATGTTAATATTATAACTTTCTTGGCTGAAAACTATCATGGATAATTATTCACATTTTACAGTGCTTCAGATTGCAATGGGAAAAATATGTCAAATTGTACAGGGCAGTGATGTGAACAATTCCTTGAAACAGCTGCATATTTTCCTGGGATCATGGTACTGCTCCCCTTAATTGCAATATCACCTATTTTGTGATATTTAGTGAGAGCCAGTTTGGTCTAGTGGTTAAGGCACCAGGCTAGAAAGCAAGAGACTGCAAATTCAAGTCCTACGTTAGCCATGGAAAACAGCTGGGTGATCTTGGGCCAGTCATTCTTCATCAGCCCAATTCACCTCATAGGGTTATTGTTGTTGGGAAAATAGAAGGATGGTGTATTGCATATATTTGCCACCTTGAGTTATTTGTTAAAACAACAATAACAATAACAGAGTTGGAAGGGACCTTGGAGGTCTTCTAATCCAACTCTCTGCTCAGGCAGGAAACCCTATACCATTTCAGACAAATGGTTGTCCAGTCTCTTCTTAAAAACTTCCAGTGTTGGGGCATTCACAACTTCTGGAGGCTGAAAAAAAAAATACTTAAAACAATGGCCATATATAAAGAGCAGCTGAGCTATGCATTACAGCTAGGAATAGAGTTGTCTTACTAGGAATGATGGAAATTGTAATCCAACAGCTCTAGAAGGAACTAGGTTAAGGAAGAATGCTGATGACATGGAAATGCCTAGCTTTCTGAATACTCGCCAGAATATACAGAATGACCCTCTATTCAGGAAAAAGTTATCATACTTCTACTTCTTCTGCTCAGTGATATAATGTAAACATCTCATATTCATTGACCAATGGAGAGGAATTGCTGAATAGTGGCAATAGAACTAAGCCAGAACTCTGGAATAAAAAATTCCACTAAATATGGTGCAGTTCTCTTGAGCATCAAACCTTAACTTTTTACTTTTATATACTGTAATAATACAAACTAACCATTTCTATTTAATCAGCAAAACCCAAAATCAACGTTTCATTTTTTTCCACTCAAGCGCAAAGTTCAAATAGAAACAAAATTAATTGTGTTCTTTACTTTAATCAGAGCAGTCAATTTGCCCATGTCTGTTAACTCCATCAACTTTTGCAGCCATTTGTCCATTGTAAGAATCAAAGTGTCCTTCCATTTTTGTGCATAAAGTAATCTTGCTGCCATCAACATATATAACATCGAAGTCCCAATTTTTTCCCCAAATCTTTTTCCATTAAACCCAAAAGAAAAGTCTCTGGTTTTATCTTTCACTTTAAGAATCTTCTGTATTAAGATGTGAATCCTACTCCAATATTTCTTTGCTTTGTCACATGTCCATCATAAATGATAAAAGGTCCCTTCTTCACATTTGCATTTCCAACATTTATTTGAGATACCTTTATACATTCTTTACAACTAATGTTAAATACCAATGATACATCATCTTATAAAAATTTTCTTTTAAATTATAATTTAGTGTACATTTTAGACCTTTCATCCACATATTCTCCATTGTTCAAGCATTATATCCAAAGTTCCTTGCCCACTGAATTATACAATGCTTTACATACTCATTCCTCAAATTCAAATTTAAATTCAATTTATAGACCTTAGCAATAATATGTTCATCACTATCATGCAGTAAGGTTTCTAATTCATTTTTCACAAAGTCAAATCCATACCTCTTTTTGTCTAATTTAAATCTTTCTTTCAATTGTAAAAATGTAAACCAATGGCAAACACATCCTTCTAATTCTAACTCCTCTTTAGATTTGAGGAGAGGATCACCATAATTGAAAGATATTATTTGACCATAGGTCCACAAGTCTGGCTTGGCCACCATTTGTTTTCTAAAAAAAGCTTCCTGGGGGACACCCAAAGAGGCATCTTCAGAGAGAACCTTGTTTTATATTTATTCCAAGCAGGATGGCACGTCTAATAAAATGTTTATTAAAGTCAACATTTACTTTAACCTTGTCATATCATAAATAGCTGTGCCATCCAAATCTTCATTCATGGCCCTCTAGTTTGAATAACCTCTTATTTTGGGGATTCATCCACACTTTTAGCCAGACAAAACAACAAGCCTCAAAATACAATTTCAAATCTGGTAAACCCATACCTCCTCTTTCCTTAGCATCTTGCAATAGTTTGTATCTATTTTTTTCCCCTTGCCATATAAACTTCGAAATATCTATCTGCCATTGTTTAAATGGAGTATCCATTGCAAATATTGGTAAAGTCTGAAACAAAAAACACATCTTTGGTAAAATTTTCATCTTAATTACCCAATAGTGATAATTGCAATTTATCCCATCTTGGTAAATCCTTGGTAAATCCTTTCTGATATCATTCCAAAGAGGTACATATTTATTTTGAAACAGTTTAGCATTTGGCTTAGGTGGTATCTTAAAGAGGTAAAGCAATAAAACTTTAATGGAAGAAATGGGAATATATTTGATCATTTCTGGTTTTTATGCCAAGAGTTTCTAGCAGTACATTCCTAGAACAATATGACATCACAAAAATTAGTGGGGTTTATACTATACTCTGATGAGATGGTATAACATACACCTATAACTATTAATATTAATAGATTAACTTACTTTTTTCAGTTTCTTCTTTACATAGCCTATGAACTTTTCATAACAGTCCTCATTGTAGATTATTATACTGACCTAAACATTAACTTAAATATCCTTTTTAAAACTCAGCCTCTAAAACAGACATGTCAAACTCGTGACGTCACGTGACGTCGCACAATGTATCGGAGCTTTTTCCCCATTGCCGGCAATGGGGTGGGCGTGGTTTCCCGGTGACGCGTCCGGCCTGTGGGCCGGCAGTTTGATACCCCTGCTCTAAAAGAACTGTTTAATTTGCATGTTAACTATTAGATTACTTGATGATTGAAAGCACTTGTGCTTCCTACATGTGAAGTGTGAACTTCCCAGCTGGTAATTATTGATTAAGTTTGTATTAATCATTTCAGGGCTAGAAAAGAGAAGAAAAATATAGCCTATAAGAATAGGCTATCGCCTATTTATATGCATGATGTGAGAATTATTATATCTCTAACCATTATGATATGGTATTGGCTAGATTATATTATAGAGAATCTTACAACACAATTTTATTCCCAAGAAAGCCTCAGTTCCATATTTACTTGACCTGGAAGGGAGTCTCATTAAATTTAATAGAGATTACTTTTGTATAGACCACTTGGGAGTATAGTGTAATACTGTAAAATATTACTTTTGATCATGCATCTAGATTAGGGGTAGGCAACCTTGGCTCTTTTATGACTCGTGGACTTCAACTCCCAGAATTCCTGAGCCAGCCATGCTCACATGATCAAAATTCAGAAACTTGGCAACTGACTCATATTTATGATGGTTGTAGTGATCCAGGATCATGTGATCATGTTTTTTGACCTTCTGGCAAGCAAAGTCAATGGGGAAGCCAGATTCATTTAATAACTGTGTTACTAATTTAACAACTGCAGTGATTAACCTAACAACTGTGGCAAGAAAGACTGTAAATTGGAGCAAAAGTCACTTAACAAATGTCTCACTTAGCAATAGAAATTTTGGGCTCAATTGTGGTCATAAGTCAAGGACTACCTGTACTCTAAATCAGGGGTCCCCAACCTATGGGCCGCAGCATGCGCACACACTCCCCACCACTTGCGCTAGCGCCTGTGGCCCTATTTGCACATGCGTGCATGCACGAATGGGGCTGCTAGTCCTGGGTGGGTGTGCGCAACCTGTTTGCGCATGCACAAATGGGGCTGCTAGTACCGGGCGGGTGCGCGCACCCTGTTTGCACATGCACGAATGGGGCCGCTAGAACCGGGCGGGTGTGCACGGCCCATTTGCATATACACGAATAGGGCCGCTAGTGGTGCACCAGCGCGCAGCACTGTTTGCATGCGCATGTGTGCACACATCAATTTGGAACCTGCTCTCCTTCCCTCCAAGCTGCAAGCCCGGAAAGGTTGCAGACCTCTGCTCTAGATTGGTTTTTAAAGTTTAATGATTCAAAGTTTGATTTTCTCCCCCTTCCTTGCTATGCTGATAGTTTTAGAATACTGTTTAGTTTTATGCCTCTCACTTCTTTGACATTGTTCTGTAAGTGCTGTCTTCTTAAGAATAATGTTTTTTCCGCCATGGGTATTCTGCTATAGTTGTTCCATCTCCAAATATGTTTTTTTCCCTATATCCACATGTCAATCAACACCTTCTTTTAAATGAGCAAATGACAGGCAGCAGAATTCAAATTAAGGATAACAGAGGTTTTTTTCCCACTGAAACCTCATTGCTATGGTATAAAAAGTATATCTGCATTAGAAATTAGAGTGATTTGCACAGCTGAAACCTATTGTAAGATATTATTTTTACAAAAAACAAATATGCCCACTATCCCAAAGAAGATTTCTTGGGGGAAAAAACTGCTAACAAAAGCAAATATTTATTGTTCCATAGTACTCCACAAACCCCAGAGGCTTCTCTATTCACTTTTATGATAGAGGAAGCTGTCCTGCAAAGAGCAAATGGTGGAGTTCTCTCTCTCTCTCTCTCTCTCTCTCTCTCTCTCTCTCTCTCTCTCTCTCTCTCTCTCTGTCTGTTTTTGGTAATTGGGTTTCTCCCGCGTAAATTGGAAGTGTCTTGGCGACGTTTCGACGAAGTCTCATTCGTCATCTTCAGCTGGTGTCTCTTCGCCTCGTCTTCTAGGAGCAATGGCCTCGTGCTTGCTCCTAGAAGCACGAGGCTGAAGAGACACCAGCCTAAGATGACGAATGAGACTTCGTCGAAACGTCGCCAAGACACTTCCATTTTACGCGGGAGAAAACCCAAATTACAAAGACATACATATATATATATATATATATATATATACATATACATAATTACATATATATACATACACATATATATACATATATACATATTACACATTAATTTCATGTTTTTATTTTATTTATTTATTACTGGAAACGTTATTTATTTATTACTACATTTTACTGTGATAAATAAGACTTGATTTTCTGGAGTCTCTAAGCAGCTTATTCTGTTAAAAATTATAGATTTAAAAGAAAACTCAACTATGTAATACAATTTTAAAGAATCAATCTGATGCCCACCATTTGAGATTAGCATGAAACTTATTGTTTCCAAATAGCTTTTTAAACAGCTATATTTTTATAATGTTCTGAAAATGTAAAAGTAGAAGATGGCCCAGAACTGTAGTGGATTAACTGTTTCGAGGGCTTCTTTCTTACATATGGTCTTCTTGAAATCACAAACATATCAAACTAATCAGCATGCATTAATAACCACTTACTATTTAATAATTATTCTAGTGAGTGCAGAGTTTGCCTTGACTTTAGGAGTTGAGAAATATTGATTAAACATATAAATTATTATTTGATCATGGAAGAATTGAATGTGAGCTAGAGTTAAGAGGTACTGCATTTAGGTCCGATTTTCAACCTCTCTCAACACCGTAGCTCCAAGGCAATTAGGAAATATTTTCAGATCTTATTAGGTGTTAAACTATTCTACTAATACACATGCAGAAGAGAGGGGGGAGGGAGAGGAGAGAGAGAGAGAGGAGAGAGAGAGAGAGAGAGAGAGAGACAGAGGAGGAGAGAGAAGAGAGAGAGATTTTATAATATAGCTATCGACATTTTTTTGGGCATATCATTTATACTTTCCATTCCACTAGGAACCCCAATAAAAATAGGTTCTGAATTAAAAACTTTTTAAAAATCAAAAGCAGCTTTACTAGGCATGACAGTTAATTTGGTAAATTCATTTTAGAAGCAAACAGTTAACAAAAATACAAATAAAAGCACACTTGAATTCAGGTTAATCATGTATAGTTTGTTTATACTAAATACAGATAAAATAATGGTACTGTGGTGTTTATCTTAGGTTAAATACCATTTTGGAAGCTTGTTACTCTGCTCCTTATACTGAACATTAAAGCTCTCCATATACTGAATGTATATAGAAGATCTAGACAAACTTGCGACCCTGTGATGCATCAAAATGTGTTTCAGTTCCTTTGGCATTTGTAGATACATATATCAATATATTAAAAACTAAAGCACCTCTTTTTATTATTTATTTTTGCACATCTCACATTAAATATTGGCTGTTTATATCATAGTATATCATTTTTCTGGACCCTTTAACTTCATAACTTGTCAGTAGTATCATTATCTAGGAAAGTTCCATTCACATTTTAGCACTTTTTATAGCTCATTAATATACCATCTTACTTATTCTATATTCTTCATTAAAAATATACACCCTAATTCAAATACAGCTATTCATGAATAAGTCTACAACATTATGCAGTAGTGATATATAACTTATTTGGGAACACAATGAGTTTTTGCTACAAGACAGGGCTGTCAGATTTGGGCTGCAATAATAACTCTAATAAGATCTTGTGAAACTAATTGAACAAGTTGCTTTCTGTGAGACATATTTCATAATGGTCACTTGTAATTGGATTGGAACTAATATTGTATTACCTTTAAAATGGGCCAGTATTATGGAGTAAAGAGTATAAGACAAAGGAAATAGGAAGTAATTTCTTTTTTCTTTAAATAATTTAGTACAAGCTGTTAGGTTGCAACACAAGAAACCACTAAATTATTTTTTCCAAGGTGCTGTTTTAATGTTTGTATTGATGTGCCAAAGCTTAAGAAGTGCTAAATTAAGATGGCAATATAGTGATGTTAAAATATATTCAGCACCTGTTATATCAAAACACATTTTAAAAAACAGATAGAAACCATATGTTTCTTCTTTGGCTGAGAAAAACAAACAGATGCTCTAAAACACTTATATTGCAAGCAATTTTTTAAAAAAAACAATTCTGAAAAATGATGTGTGAAAAAGAGTGGGAGGGGGAGTGGTAATGGCAAGTTTATAGGGTTTTCTATTAAACAGTCACAAAGTATGAACTTGAGTGTTTCTTATTTACACTTTCTCATTCACACTCAGAAAGAAATGCTACTGTTAAAAACTGTTTAATTAGGGCTACTATAACTGGGTTGCAGAACTCCAAATAACCATGAGATGGCAACATAGATTTAGAGATTTATACATCTTTTGGCTGCAGTCTGTACTTTTTCAGCTCAAATAAGGTAGCCCATTCTTGGTCCTCATGGAATGTGCAAGAACATCACTGCAAATAAGGGGCATATACTGCAAATATCCACTCTTTTTTCAATGCCATGGTAAACATATATGTGAAATTAGATTACAGGTGATTTCTTCAACCATGTGCTTTTTACATAAAACATAATAGAATGATTCCACACGCTAGCCTACCTACTCTTCTATAAAATAGGATAGCATACCTGGAGTCATGTTCTTATAATTTTTACTGAAGACAATTTATAAATCCAGAAGATAGTAAATGTACAATAATAAAGCACAGAGAGGTGAATATGAATATACTCATTTCAGTGAATATGAAATATGCCTGTTAAAGGGATGCTTGCAAATTTGGCTAATTTGGGTAAGGATGCCATCTCGATTACTCTGTGTTTCCATCTAGATTTTCTGCTATCAGCTTTTGGTTCAGAATGAAACAACATTGGCATAAGCTCTATAAGAGCCGTGGTGGTGCAGTGGTTAGAGTGCAGTACTGCAGGTTACTTCTGCTGACTGCTGGCTGCCAGCAGTTCAGCAGTTCAATTCTTACCGGCTCAAGGTTGACTCAGCTTTCCATCCTTCTGAGGTCGGTAAAATGAGGACCCAGATTGTTGGGGGCAACAAGCTGACTCTGTAAACCGCTTAGAGAGGGCTGTGAAGCGGCATATAAGTCTAAATGCTATTGCTATTGCTATACCAATTTCTATACTGCCTCTATTGTCTATTCTGTGTTATTATTGGATGATATTGTCCTGATGTCTGAGTGTGCCAAACATTAAGAGACTGGTTTTCTGCACTGACTTTGCTGTCTGTCTGTCTGTCTGTCTGTCTGTCTGTCTGTCTGTCTGTCTATCTATGATTTATAGACTCATTCTATATATTCTTCATTACTTCCCCATAGTTCAAATGAATGCAAAATGAAATGCAAACAAATCAGAATATAAGACCTGGGAATAAAATCACAATGTAAGACCTGGGAACTTGTATTACAACCTATTACAACCATGAAGCATCTAAAGAGGAAGAGAACAGAACTTGGTGAGGATTTACATTAGGTTTGGCAATCACCTACAATTTCAAAATCTTTAGTGGTGATTTCAGAAGAAACATGACCCAAACTTTGTTTTCTATTTGAATAAAATATATACAGTATATACATTTTCTCTCCAATTTGAAAGTTTGATAAATTAGGTTATTGTTCACTTGAATGTAATGAGGCATTGAATGTAATGAGAATCATATAATATACAATCACTGATATATAAAATATTATTTAACATTTATATTATGCTCTTTCACTCCAATATACCTGCCTCCCTAAATCTTGAATCTTTCAATATACAATTCTGTCCTGAAATAAAATTAAAGAATAATTGTCCAATTTATGTAGGTTCAATTGCATATTGGAAACTGTAAGGGCTGTTGACTACAGAATTAAAACAAGAACTCTTGGTCTAAGAGATAGTAACTGACCCAAAATCACTTCATGATTTCTATTGTAATGGTGGCTTGAACTTTGGTCCAAAATTTTATCCATTATATCACACTGGCTCTCAGATTTGTGATTCAAAAAAATAAATTTTTAAATAAGGGTTTGAGGGAGGAAATATGACCATTAATAATGGACCAGAGAATGGAGACAGGACTGTATCTTTTCCCTCATACCCAGCTAGTCCTGGGTCTTCAATGGCACTTGTATGATTGTTTCTACTCTCACTGCATGTAGAATTACAGCTCGCATTGGCAACATTTGTCTTCAGATGTTTCAGGATTTTGAATTCTTCACTGAGTGGAGGTCTCTTATTCTTCTTTTTTCAAAAGACTCCAGATCATTCCCTTCTGTTCTCTGACATTTATGAATAATTAAGTTCCAACTTCCCCCCTTATTTTTTTTTTCTTTTGCCCTTCTATAATAAAGTGTGCAAAGCTCCTCACCGTTAGCTAAGACAGGCCACATTCACAAATCTCTTCTATATAGTTTCCCCCTGTGAATCAATGCTGCCATTTATATTATTTCTGTAGTCACTGTATAGGTTTCTATTTGATCTTTCTCTGCAGTCTTGCTTTTGCTCACTGTTTGTTATATAAGAATTTGGGAAAGAAATCCTTTCCTTGTTTAGATTCCCTGATCTCATTACTTTGCACTTCTCTATGCTTAATTGCATAAAGCACTTGTATTCCCTTGAGTCCATTCTAACAGAATCATTTTGTCATTTTGCCCTTCTATTTATTTCTGTGTTCAAGTATAAAAAAGCAAAATGTTTCTTTATCAGAACATACTACTTCTAGCTCACAGCAGAAGTTATGATTCTTATCTAGATGTTAGGACAAAGCAATCTTTTTTAAAAAAAAAACTTATACCTCATTTGTTGATGTTGGAAATTATCCTTTGGTCATATCTAGATCAAAATTGAATGATGCTGCAGAACAGCAACATGTGATATATGACTTTCTTTTTTCTTCTTATAAACCTTGCTCAGCTTTATAAATAATAGTCTGTATGCCATTATTTTTCTTCCAGAAGCAAAACAAACTGGCTGAATAAGGGAACTACATCTATTTTATAATCATCTGTGCAAGCAAACTCCTACCATTTTATACAATCAGTTAATGATAAGAAAAGTAATCTGCAACAACTTGCAGGGATAGCATTTAAAATGTAAACTTATGTGATAATATTTTTGTTGATTTTTTATGAAATGCAATAATGTTCCTTTCATGTAGTGATGTAATGTAAGGAGGTTGGGAGCCATATGTATTTCTGGGGGAGAGAACTACATAGGAGACCTGCCAAAATTCTCTTCTTGTAACTTCATCTTCAAACTTTCAAGAAGGGAGAACTCTAAATAGCTTCTCTCTAGATATCTGAACTGTCTGATATACAGTAGTACTGGTCTGTGAAGGGCTTTAAAGCTAATGACCAGCTCTTGGAACTGGGTTTGGAAGGCTTCTGGTAACATGCATAGGCAGTAGATTCTAAAGTAGGTGATATTGTCTACTGACAGATTGTTCTACATCACTGAATGTGGTACCACCTGCAGCTGCTGAATCATTACCAGAGACAAATTCACACAGATCACATTGCTGATCACAGTAGTCTGAATGATGGTCAGAGTATGAATTATTAATACGAGAGTCCACATGGGACCATAATTCATATACCATCCTGTACCCAGCTAAATCATTGGTTCCACGTACTAGTTAAAAAAGGAGCTGGGAACTCAGAAGGATCCTTTTTTGGGATACTGTTTTGGGGACACATGTCTTTGCCTAGATTGACTACTGGGATCAGTAATGTTAGTGCCAAATTTAGGTTTTTCTGAAAGAATGCGTAAAGTGGCATTACTTTAAATAACAATAAAATATATAAACTCTATGTATAAGTAAATTCTTATTAAATGTTAATGAGTGTACTGTTCTGTTCTTGCAAAGCAGACATCGAGACGAGGCAGGTTCACAACAAAGGATCTCTTTATTAAGTACATTCACAGAACAGAAGCAAGAACACAATGGCCACTGGCCTTTTATATTCCCCTTGCAAGGGGATGCACATCCAATCGTTGCAGGCCATTCTCCCGCCTTGCGCATGCGCGCAAGGCCAGAGACAGCCTGTCTGGGTCCCGGGCAGACACGTGGTCTGTCCGGGTCTCTGCAGCCTTCCTGAGCCTTGCTGAATGACTCAGCAAGGCCCAGGACATAACACCCCTCCCCCCTTGGATTAAACAATAAGTAAGCAAATTGTTTAACACTTTACACACAACACATCATGGCAGGCCTGTTGGCACATTATACAGTCCACCTTACTCCTTGCAACCTATTACCTTCAGGTTCCTATGGTGTCCACGGACTTCCACTCTTTGACAATATTCACACCGCAACACTACAATTGTTTTTTTCTCCCGCAGATGGCGAGGGCTAATAATCCTCTTGTATAGTGAACAGGGACCTTACATATTCCTCTAAATGCTTAGGAGGACCCTTGACCCGCTCTGATCTCCGTGGAGCCAGATTAGGTGCAGGTGTAATTGTAGGTGTGGGATTAGGAATAGGTGCCTGGAGTGCCTGCTCCCAGTTTGCGCAAAACAAACCAGGACTTTGTCGCCCAGAAGACTCAGGGGTTCCCCCTGACTGCTGACTGGCTGGATCCACCAGACCCAAACCAGAGTTCCTTGGTGGGGTTGAGTTCCCCGAGTCCCTTGGTGGGGTGGAGTTCCCCAGAATTCCATTGGACTCCTCTTGGAAGCACTGTCCCTCGAGCCCAAGACCAGCAGCAGGAGTACCCTGAGTAGCCGATTTACAGCCATTTGCCCCTAGCCAGGGACCTCTGCCAGAGTCAGGAGCCGCCTCCATGGCAAGACCCCCACCTGGGACATGTGTAGGAAGATTTGGATAAGCGCCCTCGTGGGGAGGCTGTGGTCCACAATCGTAATTGGGGTCCCCCTCCCCCCCAAGAGCAGAGCCAGGAGCAGAAACGTGGCCGGATCACCCACTTGGAGTCTCCTAGGTGCCCGCGGTTGTGACACCTGTGAAGCACCCGGTCTGGGTGCAGCCTGTCCAGCTTCGTGATGAGTCTGCGACCCCAGCGGAGTTCATCTGGGCTCTTTCCTGTAGCTGTGCAAGGTGTGGTGCAGTGTGCAAGGAGAAAATCGGCTAACCTGTGGTGCCAGGGTCCTCGAGTGATTCTCTTTAATGCCTCCTTGGTGGTACACACCATGCGTTCAGCCTGACCATTGGTGGCAGGGTGAAATGGAGCAGACGTAGCATGCTGGATCATGTTAGCTTGAAGAAAAGCCTGAAACTCAGAAGAGGTAAATTGGGGACCATTGTCTGAGACAAGGACATCCGGAAGACCGTGGGAAGCGAAGATTCCTCTGAGCACCTGGATGGTCCTGGCAGTAGTTGTGGAGGATACAGGAACGACCTCTAGCCACTTGGAATGGCTATCCACGAGGAGGAGGAAGAATTGCCCCTGAAAGGGCCCAGCATAGTCAATGTGTACGCGTGACCATGGAGTGAGTGTCTCCTCCCACCTATGTACAGGGGCCTGGGGCATCTCAGGCCATGACTGTTGGCACACTTGGCACCCCTGAACCCGGGCCTCGATGTCCTTATCGAGTCCAGGCCACCAAAGATGGCTACGCGCAAGCGCCTTCATCCTCACAATTCCCAGATGTCCCTCATGCAGAGAGAGCAAGACTCTAGTCCTCAATGAGGATGACTACCCTGCTACCCCACAGGATACACCCCTTGAAAGTAGAAAATCCATGTTTCCTACGCCAGAAACTTTGGAACTCTGTACCAGGACACGTGTCAGGCCACCCTGACAATACCCATGTCAGCACACGTGCAAGCATGTGATCATTGGCAGTTTCAGCAGCCACATCCCTAGCATTGAGGGGAGATTCAGGCAATTCCTGAATGGAAAAAATGTGTACAGCAGGAGCAGGGTCTGCTTCTATTTGCTTTAGAGGTAACCTACTAAGGCCATCAGCGTGGCCCATCTCTGTCCCTGGTTTGTGAACCAGGGTGTAGTCATAAGCTGACAAGAAAATTGACCATCTCAGCATTCTGGGGGAGATGATGTGTGGGGTTTGTTTGTTTGTTGTAAACAAACCCAGCAAAGGCTTGTGGTCAGTGTAGACCGTGAAATGGCGGCCATACAAGAATTCATGAAATTTCTTGATGCCTGAGATTATTGCCAAGGCTTCTCTATCAATCTGCGCGTAATTACGCTCTGCAGATGAGAGACTTCTAGAGTAGTAGGCCACAGGGACCTGAGTCCCATCAGCCTTGAGATGACTTAACACTGCTCCTACCCCATAAGGAGAGGCATCACATGCGATGCACATAGGCAATTGCTCATTGAAATGCGCCAGTACTGCATTTGAAGATAGCAAAGCCTTGACTTCTTTGAAAGCCTTTTCATGGACCTTTGTCCATGTCCATGGAGTCTGCTTGTCCAAGAGCCGGTGTAACGGCTCAGCCACTGCAGCCTTGTGGGGGAGAAATGAATGATAAAAATTAAGTAGGCCCAGAAAAGCCTGGAGTTCAGCTTTTGACTGGGGACTAGGGGCCAGTTGAATGGCCTGGAATTTAGACTCTGCAGGGTGGATGCCTTCAGCATCAATACGAAACCCTAGAAATTTGGTGCATGTTACACCAATTTTACATTTGTCTTGCTGTAACTTCAGCCCAGCTTGGCGGAAACACAGCAAGACAGCTCTCAGCCTTTCAGCCAAGTTCCCAGATGACTCTCCTGCAATGAGGACGTCATCGAAATAAGGGCAGACTCCAGGAATACCACGGAGCGTTCGCTCCATCACCCCTTGGAAAATGCCAGGGGCTACATTGACCCCAAACTGCAGCCTTTTTACTTTAAAAGCCTCTCTGTGAGTAATTATAGTTTGGGCCTCAGCTGTTGCCTCATCAACAGGTAACTGTTGGTAGGCCTGAGCTAAATAAAGCTTAGCAAAGACCTTTCCCCCTTTCAGTGAGGCCAGAATGTGGCTCACCACAGGCACTGGATATGCATGCTGCTGCAAGGCTTTGTTTAGAGTGCATTTATAGTCCGCACAAATTCGGACTTCACCATTGGCTTTTAATGGTGTCACTATGGGGGTTTCCCATGGACTAGAATCCACAGGTTCTAGAATGCCTTGTTGGAGCAGTTTGTCCAACTCAGCATCTATTTTACTTTTGAGGGGAAAAGGCACCCTCCTTGGTTTAACCGTCATGGGTGTGATGGCTGGATCTAACCTTAAAGCAATGGGAGGCCCCTTGTATGAGCCAAGCTCTGGGCTGAACACATCAGCAAACTCCTTACAGACTCCTGCAAGGCTGGAGGGCAGACCTCCCCAAGAGTTCTGATAGGTAGCATTTGTGGAATACAGGTGGTTGTCATGAATGGATTTCTGATCATAAGTCATTATGGTTGTAAGTTGAGGCACCCACATGATCAAGCCTGATTTTACATTTTTTGTGGCAGTTGTTAAGCAAATAACCATGGTTGTTAAGCAAACATTACAGTTGTAAATGCAAATACATTCTTCCAAATGGATGGGGTTTTTTTTTTGTCAGAAACTGGCTTACAGTGTCGGAAACTGTCATAACATTGCAAAATGTGGCCATGTGACCCCAAGAGTGTGTGTGTGGAGGGGGGTTGTCGCAATATTTTACAACAGCTGGAAGTGTTTTATGTTAAATGGCTGGTTATAAGTCAAAGATTCTATCTAGGATTTTGGATAATTTGAAAAGGTATTTTGCTTTGATTAAAACTGTATGATTCCCTTGATGTTAAGAATGGCATGAAGTGACTCTGTAGGGAGAGTGAGACTCTCCCTCACTGTATTTTGTTTTTTATATATATAAATATTTTATTAATTTTCTAATTTTACAATCTTAAGTACTTAATAAACAACGTGTTGTCTGGGTCCATTAGTAATTCAATGGTACATATTAACTTCTTCAATCTAGGCCCAATATTACACCATCCAATGCTTCCTCTCTTCTTCCGGTAGTACACATTTTCCCACACTAGGCAAATACAATTCTTATTGTTGTTAATACATATACAATTGAATATCAACATCTTTGTTACATTTTTCTAATAATATCAATAATGTCCGTTTCAAATATCTTTTCTAACCAAAATATATCTTAATTGCATTTGCACTTAATATCCATTTGTTCAATTAATATCCTGTTTTTTCCGCTTTTTAAAAAATTTTAATTTTCCATCAGTGTTCAAAATGTCTCTATCACTTATAATTTCTCATAATAAGTTATATTTGGGTAACCAAAAGCTTCCCTTATTCAAACCCTCTTAGCGTTTTCATATTTCCCATCTCATACCAAAATATAATATTCTAGTTACAAATCCTATCTTTCTAGTTATAATAATACTTCTATTTCTAACAAGTATCTATTCTCAGCCATGTTCAAACATCTGATTAATAGTTTGATATCCCATCTAATGGGTCAAAACCTCTATTTTCTTCAGTCTTACTCTAGCTTTCTTCCTTTGCCAACAAACTTTCCAAGTCAATACATTTGAATATCAAGTAATTCTTCCTCTATTTTTGTATACATTGTTTGGAATAAGAAAGACAATTTGATTAAAGTATTTTTGGAAGGATGCTCAGCACATTGATATCCATTAAATAACCTCCCTCCTTCCTCCAATTTCCCATAATTCTCCTAACAGCTCTATCTTCCATTCAATCAGCTCTTCTTTCTTATCTTCAAGTGTGTTCTGAGATCTTGACAGGTAAGATATCTTTTCCATTTCCAATATCACTACGTCTTCCAATTCTTCATTTGTCTGAGTCTGTCTGTTAGTTCCTTTCTTTAGGTCCTCCATCTTTGGATCTGCTTCCTCTGATTTTCCTTCTATTTTCTGGGTTGCTAGTTCCTTCTTTGTAGTCATTTTCTGAGTTTGTAGATTTAGATTAGAAAATTGTTCTTTTATCTCCTTTGTGTTATTTTTAGTCTCATCATGAGCTAAGGCAATTGTCTCTTGTATTGATTTTAACATAGAAAGAATTTCTTTCTGAAATTCATCAACATTTTCTTGTTGGTATGTCAAGCTGGGGACTTTGGGGACAGAGGGATGGTTTTTTACCATTTGAAGCTAAGTATGGAACATCCATTTTGTTTTTGTATGTAGTCTTTTGGGATTTAAAAAGTTTCAGTCAATTATCATTTGAACTCCAAATTATCCAGCCGGCTTATCACTCTGTCCTTAAGTCTCTCCTCAGCAAATATAAGTAAAGTTTGAATATCCTTTCTGTCCAGAGAGAAAAGAGCAATTAAAAATTGTTCATCAATCAAAGGTTTATAATCCAAAGTATTCTATCATCTCAATCAATAATGCATGTTTCTTCCATAGGGAAATAGCTCCATGACACAGTTCTAAAAGTCAGTTAGTATTTATATTCGTAATCCAGGCAGGCCAGTTTCAAAATAGTGTATTGTCTCTGCCACACAAATAAGCAGCCCAAGAGGGGGGTTCCCTTTACCCAGCTGCAATCTTCAAAAGTGAAAGTTTCTGAAAACAACAAGAGTTTTATCTGAGTCTGGGCTTCAAGCCAAGTTTCCTTTAGGCATAATAAATTGTAATGCTGTAGTTTGTCACTAGATGTTGTTGACGCCATCTTCCAGCTTTTTACATCCAAACTCATATTAGAAGCTTTTTAAGTCACTTTTTTAAAAAAAAAATCTCAAAAGCACTTTTAGTCCCCAAATTTCAAAGTTATATATGTGTATTGATTCCAAATTAATCTTGTAATATTCTCTGTTTTCCCTCCAAGCAATTAATTTGCCGCTTTTCTTTTCCTGAGGGAATGGGGTGGAAATTCCCCTTCCCTCTCTCATTGGGGAGGATTTTTTGCTTTGGATGGTTTTTTCCCAGGAAAAAGTCTTAAAGTCATAAAGAGAGAATAGGGTCTCACCCAGTTCCATCCATGTTGCTTGAAAGTTGATAGTTAATGCTTATTTTCTTCGATTATCAGCAGCTTCTGACTGGCCACACGAATGTAGCCAGTCTTTCCCCCGCCGGTTTGGAGGGCTTCCTCAGATCAAATGGAAGGGCCGCTGTGCTCCTGCGATCAATAAGGGTCCCCTCCTTCTCCGTTGCCTCTTCAGGGTGACTTTTGACCCTTTTTAGGGTCACCAGCGGGGCGAAATCTAACGTGGAAGACGGAGCCCCATCTTCCTTAGCCCATTACACTGCAACGTCAAACCGGAAGTCTCCCTCACTGTATTTTGGAACTCTATGGGAATGCATAGATAATTTTAAAGAAATTATGCAGGAATGGTTACTGAAAATGAATGACAACTCAATCCTGGGAAAGGAGAAAGCATGAGAATGAAACTCAAGATAATTTTGCTTTAAGTTTGTTTAATATAAGAAGGGAGACAAAGAAACTCTGGCAAGTTTTCAAGATTCTGTTATTATTCCTATAACAATCAAGTAACATTCCTGTAACAGTTTCCTGACTGGCATACCTCAAAGGGCTGTCAGGAACTTTTTTCATCTTTTCTTACAAAACTCATACTATTGAGAGGATTTTAAATAACACTTCTGCATAGTAATGGCCAAAGTGCTTCCAGTTCAGCAAATCCCAAGGGCATCAAAAATGGCCAGATTGAAGTATCTTTAATGCCCATTGAGAGTCTTCTAGTCTAGGGGAGTTTGACAAATACTAAGAGATTGTTTGCACTGTGATGAAGGTGCTCTCCTACCCATAGTACCACAAGGTACATGTTTTAGCACATATCCTGCCCATTGTGGTAGTATTTCAGCTAGTTCTAGAGAAGATTGAAGTAGCGATGGCCACCTTCAGTAGCAATGGCCACCTACATACAGTATCTTCATCCAGGCAAATTGGGATACCTCTTCACTTTGGCAAGTTACCTCCATGGGGAGAAATCAAAGCTAAACTAAATCATTTTGCACAATCTTTCTGAAAAAAATGATAAATTCTTTGACTACTTCCTCATATAATTATCAGAGAGTCCACCACCCTATTCTACTATTCCTCAACTTTGTTTATATACAAAAATAAACATCAATCAATCAGAATAGAGATGGACCTTGGAGGTCTCTAGTCCAGTGGTGGTGAACCTATGGCATGCGTGCCAGAGGCGGCACTCAGAGCCTTCTCTGTGGGCACGCGTGCTATGCCCCAGAGATGGCAACCATCCCTCTTCAAGCAGCCGCCCGCTAACTCGCTGAGGTCCCACATGGCCGGATGCATCCCAGCATGGCTGGTTTCCCTCCCCCTGTCCCATCCCTCCTGGCCTCGCATGCTCTCCTTTTCCCGGGCGTGACCCACTGCATCACCTCCTCAGCTGTCGGCCAGCCATCGAGCTCAGAGGTGGCTTCTCTGAACTGCTGGCAGCGGGCTGCAGAGCCCTAGAGTGCGCCAGTCGAGGGGCCGGCAGGCTGTGACTGCTGACGGACACCGTCGGCCTCCATGCGCTCGCTGGCCTCTGTGTGTGGGGGCCGACGGTGTCAGGCAGCAGCCGCCCTGGCCCCTGCATTGCCTTGCCCTGCGACAATGGCACCCCCGCCCTGCCTTGCCTCCCCTCACCCCGCAGGATGGGCCTCCTGCTCACTGTCCCACCCACCAGAGACCCCCTGGATCTCCCCCAACCCTGTCCGGCCCCCACAGGAGTCCCTGCCCATGAGCAACATCGAGGTGACCACGCCCACCTTGGCCACACCCTCCCAATGGGCCACGCCCACCTGGCACCCGGCGATAAATAAGTGGGTTTTGGGTTGCAGTTTGGGCACTCAGTCTCTAAAAGGTTCGCCATCACTGCTCTAGTCCAACCTGCTGCTCAAGCAGGAGAACCATACCATTTCAGACAGGTGGCTGTCCAATCTTTTCTTAAAAACCTCCAATGATGAAGCACCTACAACTTCTGAAGGCAAGCTGTTCCACTGGTTAATTGTCCTTACTCTTTCTCCTTAATTCCAGGTTGCTTCTCTCCTTGATTAGTTTCCATCCATTGTTTCTTGTCTTGCCTTCTGGTGCTTTGGAAAATAAATTGATTCCCTCTTCTTTGTAGCAGCCCCTCAAATACTGGAATACTGCTATCATGTCATCCTTAGTCCTTCTTTTCTCTAGACTAGCCATACCCAATCCTGCAACCGTTCTTCATATATTTTTGTTTCCAGGCCTTTAATTATCTTAGTTGTTCTTTTTTGCACTTTTTCCAAAGTCTCAACATTTTTTTTGTAATGTGACCAAAACTGGATGCATTATTCCAGGTGTGGTCTTACTAAAGATTTATAAAGTGGTACTAGTACTTCACATGATTTTGATTCTAGGCCTCTGTTTATGCAACCAAGGATTGTATTAGCTTTTTTTGCTGCTGCCGCACACTGCTGGCTCATAATTTATAGCAGTATTTAAGGCTCTGTAAAACCAGAAAGCATCAGAATGTCAGTTGACTTTGCAGATCACTTTTGAATTTCTGAAGCAATTCAAAGGTAACTGGCTCAATTTGATGCCTTGAATCAATCTGAAGATTCAATGCAAAGATTTGATTCAAAGGGACGAGTCAATCTAATGTCCTTTGAATTGAATCACTCATTCAAAGCTTTACCCAGACCTACTATTAAACACAATACACTTCAGGACTAATATAGATTTTCTGACAGTATTCTTCCAGGATTTCAGGCAGAAGCTTTTCCAGCCCCATCTTGAGTGTTGAAATTTGAGTTGTTCTGAATTCTATTACTGAACAACAACCCCTTTCCTACATTTCTGCTTTGCATCTCATAATGATATAATAAAAGAAATATATTAGCAAACTATACATATATGCTATACCTCTCTTCCAACAACATTTTTCCTCCATTTCCAGTGAGTTTAAACCAGCAATATAATTATACTAATGAGCAATATCTAATAATAACTCTTCAGGTGTTTGACTGACATAATTGTGCAAGGTCATATAATGCCATGAGTTCATTCAAATATTTTTATTACAAGCTTCAATACTGCAATTCATAAATGGAAATAAAAATTACAATACAAATTAAAATGCAGCTCCAGTAGTTACTCTTCTTTTACTGAAAACATTCTTCATTCAGCTAAGGACCTGTCGTGGTAATGTTTTGCTACGTCTCTAATTTGCTCTTGGTGAAGTTTATTGCATGAAATAAACTATAAACAAATACACGTAAGATAAGAAAAGGCAGTTTCCATTTGTAAATCATGGAATGAGGGAGCTTCCTGAAAGGCATGAAATCTATTTTTAGGTGTGAAGATTTGAAGTATCTGGTGAGCCTGTGTTTCCTAGCCATTTTGGATATGGTTGAATAAATTCTGAGACAGCATCCCTGAAATAGATAGATTAATTTTTTTTTGGCGGGGGGGGAGGCAGTGCTTTGCATTGAGTTAATAACTCTATATTCAGCACCTCCAATGGTCTGGGCTTTACACAACTGAAGCTTTTTCTTTATCGAACAGTTTCTTTCACAGAGAGAAAATAACACATAAATGCTAGAAGAATGCTCTTCTAGTTTCGTTATGTAGAAATAACTGAATAAAAAAATCAGTCCATCGTTTGATTTGAAATTTAGCATCTGAAGCATAAAGCCCAATCCCTTTTCTGATTTAAACCATACAGCATGTCTGTGAGAACCAAACTTATTAAATCTGTAGCTGCCTTTACTTTTGGGTTTTAATAGCAAATCTGAATTATTGTTTTAATTATTTAATTGTTTAATTTTAGTTTATGTGCTCATTTACAAAATGTTAGTGTTGAAAGATATCCAGCCCCAATTCAGATTAATTGTGTTTTCAGTGTAGTATCTGAAGTCCTTTTTGGTCTGAGAAAAAAGAAACAGGCAAATGAAAAATACATGAGAAATACTTTGAGAAGACCCTGATTGTTTTTTCAAGTTGGTGAAAAGTTGAGACATAGCTTGAACACTTGGTAACATGCCAGCTGCTGTGAAAAATAGACATATCTCTGTCATGCCACATGGTATAGTGCAAACTACTGGAATTAGGATGGTCAGGCTGCCGGGGTGAAATGGAAGAGCAAGAATAGAAAGTCAGTGCCCGATCATGAAATGTTTCATGTACATCTTTGTTGCCAGGGTGTCACATGCCTTGTTATATTATTCTTCAAGCAGCCCCCCTCATCCAGGTTCTTTAAAAAAAAACAACTCATTGTCCACTATTCTATTAGCCCATACTGAAATGATTGTCACTATACTGAGCAGGAAAAATAGAGGACTGGCATATTGTATGAAGTTCTGAAATGATATGTTCACCTTAAAGACATAATGTGCAAGATCACTGTCAATGAGGAATCATGGGTGTCTGAAAAGGAAGGTACATTAGCTTCCATAACATTTTTTTGTCTATCAGATGCACTTATTTATATGGAAGAGAGCAAAAGGAAGATGTATTAATAATTTTAAAAACCCTGATTAGAAAATTCTTGAAAGAGCACCTCAAGATTTGGAACACTTGCAACTCAACCAACTTGTGTTTTGCCCTGGGGGTCACTAATATGACAACTGCAATGCCGAATGCCCCCCTCCTTTATTCCCATGTCCCAATAGACACAAAGATAGAGATAAGCAGCAGCTGGACAGCAAACAGTCATGCTGAAAGAATGAGTATTTAAATATTCAGCTCCCATTTTTGAAAATTGCATTGCAATTTTGAAAGCACATTTTCACTTAGGGAAATTAGGCCTTAGAGTCCTGCTGCAGATGACTGACAGAGCCAGCTCCCTGTCAATCTCCTATGGCTCTGAATGCTGATTAATTCCCCATTTAAACTGCATGACTACATTTTGTATTGTATGCTCGCATCATGAGGAACAGTAATGTCTCTGCTGGATTTACTGAGATGCTAAAAGAAAAAGGAAGGGGGAAAAATATCCCAACAAAATCTTTTGCTGCTGTACCTTCTAAGACACAGAAAGGTTTGGCTTGGTTTCAGATGACAGTAAGTGAAGGAAGGACTGGCATCTAAATCTCAGAATTCCTAGTCGTGTCATTAAGAATTTCAGAAGCTCATGGACTTATCTCTTGACATGCCTCTGATCCAAAGTTCTATGAAATTACATGTAAATGGAAAAAACCTTAGAAAAACCAACTTTGTTCACTTGTTTGTCTCTATAATAGTAACCATAGAAATTATTGTTGCTCTTCAATACAAAAGGTGCTCTCCATGCTTCATATGATTTCACATTGCTCCAGTGTTTGGGTGAACAAGCAGTGGCTTCTATTCAATCTGCCTACATTTTTGCACTATGAAGAGATTTATAGAAACTAAACATTTGATAAAATATCTTTCACTAATACAAGAGCAACAATGAAAGAGGGAAAGAGAGATAGGAAAGGGTTCATCTTGTATCTGTATCTTTTAAATCAGAGGTTCAAGCCCCTTTCTCAGAAGCAACTGAATTTAGAGGGAACGAATAAGGGGCATTTGGACACTATAATAATTGTATTCCATAAACTTCCTACTGTTTATTAATCTCATTAATTTTATACCTTTAAAAGCATTTGATGTTTGAATAATGCTCATAAGAATTACTTCCTTTGATGTAATAATATCTTATAACTTTTAAAGTGCAATTTAATTTTGAATTCATACAAAAGCAGACTGTCCTGAGAATCTCTTCCTCCTCTCACACATTACCATGATTTGCTGAAACTTAAAATTACTTTCATACTGGTAGATTTTTTCTTAATGTAAGTGCTGTGCATGAACTTTTATTCCTCCTGAATATTCTAAAAATATATTACAAAATTTCCCAAAATTAAAACAAGTAGCCTATTAGTTTTTCTTTCACAAAAACTAAAGAGCTCTCCATATTTTTAGCATCTGATCAGAAGTTCAGTCAAAGGATGGGCAATCATATTCATTTAGTTATAGCATAAGTATCATTTGAACAGTTTGGGAGATTTAAGTTAAGAGAAAATTAAGATGCTTTGTGGTTACTAGGGGTGAATGAGCAAGCAGTCCTTGGTGACACACAAAGTAAAAGCAAGTATGAAAATCAGAACCCTTTTCTAAATAGTGTAGAATTAGTCTTGCTCTTGTTTTCCAGTAAATTGCTGCACAAATAGTAATGCAAAATCCATGTACTCTTGGTTTTCCCCATCTGTTTCTACCCTTTCTTTTGTGATGCTTTTTTTCTATCTAAGTGAAAAGGAGAAGAGAGTGAATGGAGTGGGCCTATCTGGTGCAAAATAAAAACATAGTGCATTAGAAAAATAAACTAGGCATAATGGCAAACACATTTTTGTTTCAATCCTTTCATCTCCTTCTTTAGCTCCTTTTTGTTTCAGCTGCTATGAACACTTGCTATAAAGCCAATGTTATTGAAAGACACATATATCTTCCTCCCTTATAAAAATATATCTATTTATTTATTTATTTGTATTCCTCTCATTTTTATTTGAAACATGACATTCAAATTGAAGTAGGAGCAGAGATCAGCAAACCCTGTCAGCTTTTGTCAACCCAGGTGTAACAGTGTGATCTTCTTAAATTGCTGCTAATCTGCCAAAAATCTCTTTTATCTGCTGTCTCCATCATGCTGTTTGCTCACATTTGGTTAACACTTTAAATTTCCCTTTTGGAGGTGTCACTGTTTGCCATTTAGTAACTAAGATGAACTGTGTGAGCAGCTTAAAGCACATGGATTTGGGAAGCTCAAAAAGCTGATTAGCTATTCAGGGAGAATAATCTTATTGAAAGTAGTAAGAGCTGTATAAAGAATGCTTTCCCCTTTCCCCATAACAATCTTCTAATTATGTTGTCAAGCTTGCTGTCGTGTTCTCTCCCTGTGCCATTAAGGAAACCATTTTCTATGTTAAAAAAGAGATTTCCAGATCGTGATGATGTTTGCTGATTTTTTTTATTGTTTAAAGAATCTGTGTGTATTAAACCAAACATTAAAAAATGATTCATGTGCAGCATAATTATTTGAGATGAAGAACTCAAGGCATGGGTGGAGGGAGAGAGGCAGGATGTGTGCGGTCTGTACACACACACACACACACACAGAGAGAGAGAGAGAGAGAGAGAGAGAGGGTGGGTGGAGTAGGAAAAAGAGAGATTTGTGGGATTAATATTCCACATAACTGCATGAGGCTTTTACCTCTGTGGCTGGATTCTGAATCTGGCTCGGATTGAAACACAATTCATAAATCAATAGCAGAAGCAAGGATCATAAGCAAGGCCAGCAGATATCTACAGGAGTAGATTTCATAGTAATATGGAACAGTACCCAGTCAATTGTCAGCTAACAAGTCCAATAGTGCACAAACCTGCTTGGGTTCCAGGACCTGGTGAAATTGGATGAATGATGGTGAGGGAAAAATTGAATATGTTGAGAGACAACCAGGCTTTGCTGTGGTCATTCACAAATCCCAAATGAAATGAAATAGAACTGATTGAATAATCTATTTGTATGAAAGCCAGTTTCCAAACTTTTGCAGATTTGTGTTTTATCATCAAAGGCTAATGTGGCTACACATTCTAGAAGAGGCATCTACAATACATCTAAAGACTGGCAGTAGGAAAAACCACCTAGCTTCTTATTGTCTTATATCTATTTGGAAATAAATACAAAACTGCAGATGAAACATTTATTAAGCAGGTCTAAACATCATCCTGCTATTGGGGCCACTGAAAGATGTCCCTGTTTCTTCCATATAAATTGTATCTCTACCTTCAGCTTACAGACTGAGCTAAATTTATGAATGTATTTATTCATTTATTTATTTGATTTATAGCCATCTTTATTTTGTCCAGTTCAAAGTAGCATACATAATCCCTCCCCTTTTTATTTTCCTACAATGACCCTGTGAAATGGATTAGGCTACAAGTTGTGAATGTGTTCTTTTTTTCAGGGGGGGGGGGAAGCTTTCACTTGTTCTGAAAATGAAAACAGAGCAAAGTGAAAAATGCACCAGCTAAATTATAACATTACAGAAAGCCTAAATGTTGTAGTGCTTAAACTTAATGAGCATTTAAAATGTAAGAAGAAAGGAAATGCAGTTGAAGTTTAGAGCATATTATCTATTTTCTAGGTAGTGCTATAAGTTTTATTTCACAATCTTATTTGATCATTTGTCAGTGCTTTTTTTGTAAAAAAGAAAAAAAAAAGGTGCCGGAACGCACACACGTCATATAACCCGTCTTGCCTACCCTACAAGGTTTACCTTTGTAGTTGAGAAAAAAAAACCTTCACTTTTTAGTGTATCTAAAAGACTAGGATTTTGTTCAAGATAAGTTTATACTATTAATGTTACCATGCACTGTGTGGCTTTAAATTACAAGAAGGCATTTTATTAATCTTTTGGGACATTTATCATTGGCATACCCATTTAGTTTAATGAGTGGAAATGTCAGCTTTCTATGTGGAATGAAATTGGCCCAATAAAACAAAATTTGGTTGCTTGTAAAAGATTGAATTATTTTTAAGAAGTTGTCAAACAAGGTGGAAAAAGTTACATTTGGAGTTTAATATGGATATTGACTTGAAACAAATTAAAGTTGAAACTTTGTCAGTGAACAGATTACTTTTAATTTACCTTTAAGTTAAACCCAATTTAATAAATAGATCTGATTAAACCTCATACTGTAGGTCTACCTTTACATCTGACCAATACATAATTAATATATATTATTATTAATAATAATACTTCCAAATCACAAGACATTGGCTTTATTCTTATTCTTCCCTTTTGCAATTTGAATATAAAGTACAAAAGACTAAAAAGAGATTTTCGTAGACATCCCAGCCTTTGAATTAGCCGAGGAACTGAAATAGCAAAGTTTCGCTGTCGGGCAAGTTTCCACACCAGCCGCCTTTCTTTCCTCTCGCTTCGCCCTCTTTTTACCCTCACACCCCACCTTCTGTAAGGGAAGGCAAAAGGCTCACTCACCCTCTCGTGAAAGATGGCCTCCATGTTTATGTGTCTCTCACCACCACCATCGGCTTCCACACCACATGGTCCAACCCAGCCAATCAAGCCACACTCTAGCTGTGGTGCTCCAGCGCCTCATGGCTCCTCCTAGAGCAGGCAGACAGCGCCAGAGTGGATCCCGCTCGCACCATACTGCCAGCGGGGCATTTTCAAAAAGAAACGAGGATAGGAAGGGAAACAATAGGAAAAGAATGCAACTCTGGAAAATCCATCGAAAAAAGGTGCCGGAACTCTGTTCCGGTGTGTTCTATGACAAAAAAAGCCCTGTCATTTGTATTAATGAAAATATATGACTACTTAGTTTTTCTCTATCAAATATCGTATCGTACATGCTGTGTGAAAAGGGCTGGTGGCCATTTGCCATTAAATAAGTTGGTTATTGTATTCAATACTAAAATTAAAACTAATATAAATAGGCCACTAGCAGATATTAACATTCAAATGCCTTTCTGTATAGCTGTTTTCAAAGCCTTGCTGAAGCTCAAGAATGAGATATTGTCTGGCTCTCTGGTGGCAGGCTGTGGATGGGGCTTCACTATAACATTCATTTTTAAACCTCCCCAAATCTCTCATGGGGAGGGAACCACAACATACCCACCCAGGATGAATGCATTGGATGGATAGTGTTCTGTTCTTTGCGTTGGTAAGGCATTGAATAGACCAAGCATTAAACAAGTGCTTCTTTATTAGTTTCAGACAAAACAGAACAGAGCTCACACAAAATGGCTCCACCCCTTTTTATACAATCTCCCGGAGCATCGCCAACCAATCATTGCAGCGGTTTCTCCCGCACAAACTGCAAGCTTAGCCTTGCTTGCAAACAGCAAGTCAAACCCCGGACAGGCCACGTGGTCTGCCGGATGTTCTGGTGCAGCTCCCTGCACCTGCTCTGACACAGCCCAATACATAACACCCCTCCCCTCTTGGTTCGGAAGTACACACGGACCCTTTTAACATGTTGCATGCATTATTATTATTATTATTTTACAACGTGCAATAATACACACATCAGAACACACTTTCTCTTGGCATGTTCTGATTTCTAAGGAAAGACTAGACATCCCACTCAAGCTGACAGAAACCTCACATAGTCCTGTAAGAACTTCGGAGGGCCTTTGACCCACTCCGATCCCCTCGGAGCTGCTGCAAGCAGATGTGCACAGAGTGGTGCGATGGCAAAGGAGGAAATCGGCCAATCTGTGATGCCAATTTCCATGAGTTATCCTTCTCAAGGAGTCTTTAGTTGTGCGCACCATCCGTTCCGCTTGCCCATTTGAAGCCGGGTGGAATGGTGCCGATGTAGCATGCCAAATTAGATTCGGCCTAAAAAAGGACTGGAACTCCAACAAAGTAAATTGAGCTCCGTTGTGGGAGACAATTACGTCTGGGAGGCCATGAGTAGCAAAAATGCCGCAAAGCACCCAAATGGTGATGGCGGCTGTCGTACTGGACACTGGAATGACCTCCAGCCACTTAGAGTGACTGTCCACCACAATGAGGAAGAGCTGCCCCTGAAAGGGGCTGGCATAGTCGATATGGATCCTCGACCAAGGAGCATGGGTGGTTTCCCATCTATGGATGGGAACCTGTGGCATTTCTGGCCGTGACTGCTGTCAAATAGAGCATCTGTGGACCTGGGTCTCGATGTCTTTATTGAGCCCAGGCCACCAGAGATGGCTGCGCATGAGCGCTTTCATGCGGACAATCCCTGGATGTCCCTCATGCAATGATTCGAGGACTCTAGTCCTCAGTGAGGCTGGAATTACTACCCTGCTTCCCTACAGGATACAACCCTTAAAGGTGGATAGCTCATGCTTTCTTTTCCAGAAACTCTGGAAGTTGGGGCCTGGACACGTGTCAGGCCACCCTGTGAGCACACAGTTCAACACGCGTGTCAGCGTGTTGTCGGTAGCTGTCTCTGCAGCTACATCCCCTGCATTCAGGGGAGACTCCGACAAATCCTGGATGGACAGGATGTGGTTGGCCGGTGCAGGATCTGGCTCTATTTGTTTAAGTGGCACTCTACTAAGGCTGTCTGCGTGGCCCATTTCTTTGCCCGGTTTGTGAATCAGGCAATAGTCGTAAGCAGAAAGGAATATTGACCATCTCAACATTCTAGGAGAGATGATTTGGGGTGTCTGCTTGTTCATGGTGAACAACCCCAGAAGCAGCTTGTGGTCAGTGAAGACCGTAAAATGGCGGCCATACAAAAAGTCATAGAACTTCTTGATGCCAGCCACGATTGCCAACGCTTCCCTATCTATTTGAGCGTAGTTTCGCTCAGCAGCAGACAAAGTCCTTGAATAGTACACTATAGGGACTTGTGTCCCATCAGCCCTAAGGTGATTTAGGACAGCCCCAATCCCATACGGGGATGCGTCACAAGCTATGCTAATTGGCAATTGCTCGTTAAAATGAGCTAACACTGCATTGGAAGATAGCAAAGCTTTGACCTCTGCAAAATTCTTTTTCTGGGCTCTTGTCCACTTCCAAGGGGCCTGTTTGTCCAAGAGCCAGTGTAACGGCTCTGCCACTGCGGCGTTGTGGGGAAGGAAGGCATGGTAGAAATTTAGAAGTCCCAGGAAGGCTTGCAGCTCTCCCTTTGTTTTGGGACTGGGCACCTGCTGAATGGCTTTCAGCTTTGATTCAGCTGGATGGATGCCTTCGGCATCAATTCTAAACCTCAAGAATTCAGTGGAAGTGACTCCAATCTTGCACTTCTCTTGTTTGAGCTTCAGCCCCGCTTCGCGGAAACGCCGCAAAACGGCCCGAAGCCTGTCAACTAAGTTTTCGACTGACTCCCCTGCGATGAGGACATCATCGAAGTATGGGCAGACCTCTGGAATGTTACAGAGCATGCGTTCCATCATGCTCTGAAAAATGCCAGGGGCTACATTCACTCCAAACTGTAACCTTCGAACCTTGAAGGCTCCCCGGTGAGTCACAATCGTTTGTGCCTCTGCCGTGGCGTCATCCACCGGCAGCTGCTAGTAGGCCTGGGCCAAATCTAATTTGGCAAAAATACGCCCCCCCCCCCCGTAGAGATGCCAGAATGTGGCTGACTACAGGCACCAGATAGGCATGCTGCTGGAGAGCTTTGTTTAATGTGCATTTGTAGTCAGCACAGATTCTGACTTCTCCGTTGGCCTTAAGTGGCGTGACAATGGGGGTTTCCCATGGACTGCTGTCCACAGGTTCCAAAATGCCCTGCTGAAGCAATTTGTCCAGCTCCATATTTATCCTTTGCTTGAGAGCAAATGGCACCCGACGAGGCTTAATCCTGATCAGTGCTATTGAGGGGTCTAGTTTTAAGGCAATAGGAGACCCTTTGTATGCCCCTAACTCTGGGCTGAAGACATCAGCAAACTCCTTACAAACTTCTGCAAGGCTTGCCATTTGCAGACTGTTTAGCCCAGTCACCTGGATGCCTAATGCATCAAACCAGTCAAGTCCAATCAGACTCATGCGGTTGCCCCCGACAACGATGACATCTAACGGACCTTCGAAATTCCTGAATTTCACATTCAGTGTGGCCTCCCCCTTGATGCTGACTTGGGAATTCTGGAAATCGGTCAGGAGGATATTCGACGACCTGAGCTTAACTCGATGGCCGCTTTTATAGCAAATCTGTCCCAGTGTTTTCTGAGAGATTATGGACAGATGAAGCTTTTTTTCCAAGGGCCAGTGGGTGCCTGTTCAGCACACGCTTCTTCCCATCGCGCAAAAACCCACTTGGTTCTGGCTAGGGACCCCGGTACCTTTCCGAGGCAACTCTTCCACAGAACGGTCTTTAGTGTGACCTAAACAAACGGTGGCAATGTGGCCTTGCCGGCCACATGCCCGGCAAGTTGCAGTGCGGAAATGACAGTCCGCCCGCTTGTGGCAGCCTCCACACCCAATGCATCTCGGAAAGAAAACTGCCTTCTCATACGGCCTGTGGGGCCTTCTTTCTTGCGGTTGCTGTAACCGATCGACCTCTCCTTCCGACTCAGAGTCATCGACCCTCTTGGTGGACCGTTCCGGGGCCTGGGGGGTTCTTTGATAGCCGCAAGGCCTTAACAGCTCCGCCCGCTGCTTCCTCAGCCGTGACCTCCCTCAGTACATCTTGGAAGGATACGGTTTCTCTGGCGAATATCTTCTGCTGCAGATCGCGGCTTCTCAGCCCACAGACGAGCCTGTCTCATAGCTGCTCTTCCAAGTCCTTAAACTCGCACGGCCTTGCAGCTTGCCTTAACGCGGTGATGAAGTCAGCAGCGGACTCCCCAGGATGCTGGTCCCGCTGCTCGAAAGCGTGTCGCCAAGCTATGACTGACAGCTTGGGCTCAAAATGTTGTTTGAGCATTCTTTTCAGTTCTGTATATGTGATGGACTCCAAGGGTGCCGGAGAAACCAGGTTCTCCACAATATCGAAAGTTTCTTGTCCGCAGACGCACAACAATATCGCGGCCTTCAGTCCATCATCCTGAACCTGGTTTACCCTGAGGTAATTTTCCACCCTGGCAACATAGGAGCTCCAACGTTCAGGGTGCTTGACATCGAACTCGGATAGACGCCCAATCTTTGCCATAGCGTGATGCTGGCGGCCTATTCAACACCTCGTGCTGCGCAGGGTTCCGAAGTGGTTCCGTATAGCTTCTAGCGGCACTCTCCCCCAGCGATTGCGTACTGGTGGGTAGAGCGAAGGAGGCTGGAACGCCGAACTTCTCAGCTATTTCAAGGCTTCAGTGGTGAGTTAGCGCTTGACCTTTGCGGCAGCATGATCCCACCTTCGTCGCCAATGTTCTGTTCTTTGCATTGGTAAGGCATTGAATAGACCAAGCATTAAACAAGTGCTTCTTTATTAGTTTCAGACAAAACAGAACAGAGCTCACACAAAATGGCTCCACCTCTTTTTATACAATCTCCCGGGGCATCGCCAACCAATCATTGCAGCGGACTCTCCCACGCAAATTGCAAGCTTAGCCTTGCTTGCAAACAGCAAGTCAAACCCCGGACAGGCCATGTAGTCTGCCGGATGTTCTGGTGCAGCTCCCTGCACCTGCTCTGACACAGCCCAATACATAACAGATAGAATCCATTTGAAGTAGATGTACTGCAGTTGGTTAGAGGCCAAACCACAGCACTGTTGATCCATACAATCACTTTGAATTATATCAGAAGTAAGGTAAAGGTAAATGTTTCCCCTGTCCAGTCAAGTCTGACTCTAGGGGGTGATGCCCATCTCTGTTTCTTAGCCAAGGGAGCCAGCATTGTCCAAAGATGCTTCCGTGGTCATGTGGCTGGCATGACTATATGCCAAGGAGCATGGAATGCTGTTACCTTCCCACCAAAGTGATACCTATTTATCTACTTGCATTTGCATGCTTTCAAACTGCTAGGTTGGCAGGAGCTGTGGCAAGTAATGGGAGCTCCCCATCACACAGTGCTTGGGTCTTGAACCCAGGCTGTCAGCTTTCCAGTGACAAGCTCAGCATCTTTAACCGCTGAGCCATTGCACCCCTTATATACGAAATATTGGGAGTTAAATGCAGAATTTGCAATAAAAGCATTATAAATATAAAAAAAGTATTCTGCTAGGCCAGGGGTAGGCAACCTTGGCGCTGGCTCAGGAATTCTGGGAGTTGAAGTCCACGAGTCATAAAAGAGCCAAGGTTGCCTACCCCTGTGCTAGGCCATGGACTGCTACATTTTGTACCAATTTTTGCTTTCCAAATTGTCTTCAGAGGCTACCCCAGCTAAACCAGGCTTCCTTCTTCCTATCAAATGGGAGCCATGGGCCTAGGAAAATCTCCTAATCACGGACCAGAGTAATCAGTGGAACAATTTAAGTGCCAGATAGGCCCTGAGCAAGCAGTAAGAGTATTGCTGTGGTTCTACTTCAACCAATTCTTTGATAAACAAAATCAACAAAACAGAGGCCTTAAAAATTGAGGCAATTCCCCTTCCCATGAGTTGTCTCTGTCCCTGTGTCCCACCAGCTGGGGCTGATGTTTCTTCTGGTGGGGGGGGTGCCTCTTCCCCTCCCCACTTCATCCTTGAATTGTCCTGTGGTGGCAAGTTGTCCCTGTGTCCAGTCAGCCAGGGCAAGCCAGTGGAGGCAAGCCTGTGTGACTCCGCCACAGTAATTCAGCTATGGCAAGTTGTCCTAGATCCATATCCAAGTATAGAGACATCATTTTGGTTATTTGAAGGCAGCATTAGCTATGAAGAAATAATTGGAGTTACAAAAATTGATTTCAGATTTCAGATCTGATATTAAAAGTGGAGCCATAATATATATATTTTATATTTACTTTATATTTACTCATAAATGCATTAAACCACTCAGGAGATACTACACATCCTTGTCTTTTCCTGCTCATTACTGAATCATTGCTAAGAATTCTTTTAATTGTCATGCATGTTTTACTTCCATTATATACCACTCTTCTACTACTCAACAACCAATTCTTAAGCCTGTGTGTATACAAAGCACCCCATAATTCTAATTTAATCTCTTCATCAAATGTTTTCCCTAAATCAACAAATATAATGCATTTTTTCATATTCACCCATTTTTAGTAATTTGCTAAAGACAGATACTTTATTTATTGATTAGTCTTAAAGCCAAAGAAAAGAAAATTTAAAAAAAGGTAAAATACAAGGTCTATTTTCAGATAAAATTGTTAAAAGAAAACACAATAATAAAATACATAGGTCTAAATACAAAGAATCAATGTTAAGATAAATACATCACCATTACACGATGCCCAGATATGTTCAATATAATGGTTTCTTAGTTGAACTGTCTTGTCTATAATCTTAGCAATTTATAAGAGCAAAAATCTAGTCTATGTATCTCCTGTCTGACCTAAAGCCAGAACATACTTTCCAAATTCTGTTCATTGGTACCTCTTGTCCATTTCTGAGTTCTGCCAAATACTTGACCAGGCACACATAATGAACTAATCTTTCTGTAGATTTTATTTAATAAGTCATATTATCACGCCATAAGAAAACTATATCCATATTTTAACAGGACTGTGGAGACTTGCTTCTCTCCCAGCAATTGGATAGAAGTAAGCCCAACAAATGAAAGTAGAATGTAGAATGTAGAGTTCATGAGATGTTACAGCATAGTGTGTAGGAGGGGTCAAAAATGTCATCAGTCATGAGTACCTTCGCTCCCATAAGAGATTTAAGTCCACTCCACCTTGAATTCCTTTCTATTCTTAACTATTCTATTCTATTCTTAACTCCCACTAATTTCCCTTGACCATTAATAGTTCAGTTTATAAAATATCTTTATACACATTTGAACTGTCTAGATCTCCTGATTTCTCTGGTGTTGACATATATGGTATAGTTGTGAGGTTTGCTCACTTTTATTTATTCTGTTTTAATTAATATTATTTTGACCCATGTACGATTATCATTTATGAGATAGGCAGACATATACATTTCTAAATAAATAAAACTTATCCAGTTGCACCATTTAAACTTGCTTACCCTTTACCATTATTTAGCATTCTTATACCATTTATGATTTACTTTTCATCAGTTTTATCTTGGACACCAATATAACAATTTAGCTTCATTGTTTGATATATTACCATAATTCCCACACAAATCTCTTTTACACTTCTTCCAGCATTACTGTACTTCACCTTCTTCCCAAATCAATTTTAATTCCATCTACAAATAGTCCTGAACTTACGACCACAATTGAGCCCCAAATTTCTGTTACTATGCGAGACAGTTAAGTTAATTTTGCCCCATTTTATCACCTTTCTTGCCATAATTCTTAAGTGAATCACTGCAGTTGTTAAAATAGTAACATGGTTAAGTCAATATGGCTTCTCCATTGACTTTGCTTGTCAGAAGGTCACAAAAGGGGATCACACAATCCCGGACATTGCAACTGTCAGAAATATGAGTCAGTTGCCAAGCTTCTGAATTTTGATCACATGACCTTGCGGATGCTGCAATGGTCGTAAGTGTGAAAAACGGTCATAAGTCACTTTTTTCAGTGCCAATAACTTCAATGATCATTAAATGAACTGTTGTAAGTCAAGGACTACCTGTACTCTGCTGAAGCTCCTTGTTTAGCCCATTTCATCAACTTCCAGAATAGTTTTTATTTTTATTGAAATCATTTTGCATTTTTGCTTGCTTTATTTAATCATTTTGCTGTCTTTGATTACACTCTTTGCAACTATATTTTTTTTTCTATATCTTTCTGACTTGTCTCCTCATTGTAAGCAGGAATGGTTTTCCTACACACACATTTTTCATCACAGTCTCTTTCCCTTTATCATTCCACCTTTTTCATATTTCCACTTTATAGATACATTTTTAAAATATTTTTTATTTTATTCCAAACATTAAAATACAAACTCCAAAAAAAGAGACAAAAACAAAACATAGCTAAACAAGACTATACCCAAAAAAGTGCATAAACAAAACAAAATAGACATACATAAATTCCCCTCCCAGTTGAATACCGATAAATATATTTCAGAGATAATAATTCCTCCTCCCTTGCAAAGCAGGCACACAGTTTGTAAATTCCTACAACACTATTTACCCAACCCACTTAACCACTGGTGGGATTCAAATATGTGAACAACTGGTTCTCTGTGTGGATGCCACTTCCAGAAGTCCATTCTGGGCCTGGGCAACAAAAAATTAGCTACCGGTTCTGCCGAAGTGGTGCGAACCAGCTGAATCCCACCACTGCACTTAACCTGAAATCTCTCTAGTATATGAAAACATAGTTAATAGGTAAAACTAACAGCTAAATTAAACTTCTAATTCCTCTGTTAACGATATATTGTATTTCATTCACAGAAAGTCCACACTGGCTTCTAGTCTACTATAAGTCATAACAATCATAGTCTCTTGTCTGTCCAGGTTCAATAGCCTCGACTGATTCTTAATAAATAGTAAGTCTTTTCCTTAAAATATTAAACAGGATCTTTTCTAACAATTGGATATTATTCCCCCAAATCACAAGTCTCTGCTGTATGTATCTCCTTTTGCACAAAAACATCTCCTATAAAGTATAAGATAACATTTCTTAACATTTGTTTTCTGATTGGGTATAATAAAACATTCCCCAATCCCTCTCATTCTTCTTGGAAAAGTCGAGTTTATCACTGATCAGTTCTGTCAACTTTGAATCTTTAGAATCCATACCATTCTCAGAGTCCTCTAACCAACTTGTATTTTCCCAGTCACCTCATCTTTCAGGGCTGCCAGCAACAAGTTACATTCCATTTCATCTGGTTGTAAATCTTGTTGTAGTGGTGATACTTGTATCTGATTACCATCTTCTAAAATCATCATTACTTTATCAAACTTTTTATCCAAATTTTCAAGCTGAATTTGTAAGTTGGAAAATATTTTTTCTGCCCAGCTTTGCCAATAAACTTGTCTTGATATATTGCTTGCATTTTGACTATATTTTGATATAGTCAGTAGCAAAACTTTTTACAGCTGAAACCTTTACAGCCAGTTATATAAAACAGCTGTTCTCAAACACAGGAAAAATTTAGCAAAAAAAATTTCAGCAAAAAAGAATTTTTTATCAGAAATTAAGAAAAATTAAGACCATATTAAGAATTCTTAATAAACTTATAAAGTACAAAATCGCTGTAGTGAAAGTACGATACTGATGTAAATCAAAACAGATCTCTTTCACTACATAGAGTTGCCTTGGCTTCCATGCAGAAAACGTAGAAACGTAGAATTGGTTTTACATCAGCTAATAAAACAATAAAAATAACATTAAAAAGAAACCACTTTAAGATCCAGCAGGGGGTTAAATTAAATCAGCATTCAACCAGTAGATTAACATTTGAAAATAAAAATCAGAAAATCAAAAAAGAAAGAAAAAAAAGAAAAAATGCAGTTAAAATATAGGCGTTCTTAAAAAGCCGAGAATGGAAAGGAAAAGATGTAGACTAAACTCTCCTACCATGCCAGCCTAGCACTCTTACCTTTTAGGTCTTCTTTTCATGTAGGTCACGGGTCAGCAACCCGTGGCTTTGGAGCCGCATGCGGCTCTTTCAGCCTTCTACTGCGGCTCCCAGTCCTCCTCTGCCATTTGCAGAGAGAGAGACAGAGACAGAGAGAGGCGCTTGCGCTTGCACTTCTCTCTCTCTCTCTCTCTCTCTCTCACACACACACACACACACACACACTCGAAGATGCTCAGTTTCAGATTACCGTCTCTTGGATGGTAAATCTGCTTCCATAAATCAAGAAGCCGGGGGGGAGGTTGGGGGCAGAGGGGGCAGGAATAAGCCCTGCCAATTAAACGTGCAAATTCCACTGGAGCAACTGAGCACCCCATTTAGCATGGAGAGTGCGGGTGCAAAGCAGAGGAAGGTTTGCAAAATGGAAAGCCTCTTCCCTCCACCAAGGTTTAGAGCCGGTGGGAAGACAGTCCTGGTGGTGCCCCAAGAGCTTTCATTGCTCAGTCAACCTGCCCCCAGCATCGCACTGCCCGGCAATTGCAATTGCCCAAAGGCTGGACAGGGTCAGGAATCGAGGTGGGGTAGGGTAGGGTGGGGAAAGAGAGAGAGTTGTTGAACTGAAGCAAGTGCCCTACAAAGGATTCAAACCCCCCCAAAGAACGCCCCCTTCTTATTCGGGGTGCAAAACATGTCCGGTCCGTGCCATGAGCATTTTCAAGACTTTGATAGGTAGACGCTTGGCTTGGCGCAAAGGGTCTGAAGGGGGAATGGTGTGGAGGAAAGCTTTGCCGCCGCCGTTACCACCAGTAAGGTTCCCAACGAGTCTTCTTTGCCAAGGTAGCTCAACTCCATTGCCGCTTCCGCCATTGCTGAGCTCTGGGGAGCCTCCTCCTCCTGCTCCTCCTCCTCTACACTGACTACTCCTTATGGCAGAAAGCACGGGGCTGTAATCATGACCCAAAGCCTGGCATGAAAACTCATGGGGGGTGGGCGGCGGGAATGCCAGGCACTGCTGCTGAGAGAGAGAGAGAGAGAGAGAGAGAGAGAGCAAGTGCCTCTCTCTGTCTCTGTCTCTGTCTCTCTCTCTCACACACACACACACACACACACACACACAAACACACAAACACACTGAGTGGGGGAAGAGGACTGGCAGACCAAGGGCAGGAGAGAAGCGCCGGTGGAGAGCCAGCCGAATAAGAATGTCCGCGGTGTGTCAGCCATGGTGGGGTGCCTGAGATGCAGCGGGCGTCTCATTCCGTTCGGGCCGATTCCTCCTCCTCTCGATCCCTACAAGAGCAAGATAGAAAAACCTGTGTGTGTGGGCGCGTGCAGACGCTCGGATCGGATTAATGAATGAATGGGCAGAAAGAGAGGGGGAGGGGGAGAGAGGGAGGGAGGGAGGGAGAGAGAGAGAGGGAGAGATCTGAGAGAGAGAGAGAGAGAATATGAATATATGTGGTTGTCTTTACTGGACTTTTAGTAAAGAACGTTTAATGAAATATTTTGATGTTTTTTTCAATTAAGAGATGAGGTATGGGGATAATTATGCTGTATTTAAAGATGGTAGATAAGCTACTAAAATTGTTTTTACCTGTTGGGATGAAGGAGAAAGGTTTTTTTTCCCTCTTTCTCCTGTCCTTTTCTTTTTTTTTCCCCCGCAATTTTTTTCTTTTCTATTTTTCTATTTGTAGTTTTTATAGTTTGCACCGGCTTTTTATTTCATAAATACGAGGAGCAGTCAAATAGACACTGAGTATTTTATTTGAAAGTAACCTTCGACCCAGCATCTTTTTTTGGGAGTTCAAAATGTTTTTGTTGCATGCAGAAATAAAAATTTGTTTTCTTTGTAGCAGTTCATTGATTTCATAAATGCAACACACTATAGTTTTTTTATACATAGCATAAAGGTAAAAAACGATATATGAAGTGTTATCTTCATTTTAGATGTCAAAAGGGTTTTGTGGCTCCCAGTGTTTTCTTTTCTGTGGGAAACGGGTCCAAATGGCTCTTTGAGTGTTTAAGGTTGCCGACCCCTGATGTAGGTCATGGTCATCCAAGAGTCATCTTGAGTCATTCCTATAGGTCCCGTTCATAACGAGGTGTGTGTGTGTGTGTGTGCTGTCAGCAAGCGGAAAAATAATCCTGCTGAGTCAGAACGTCATCTATCATTCCACCAAATATCCTTTTACAGAAGGCCAACAAAATTTGGCCATCCAAATCTCAGGGAGCATGCTGTTCCAAAGGGCATCATAAAAGAAATGAATGAAGTATCTGCATAAGCATATTATCATACTTTCTGAGATGACTGGAACATCTGCCTGCACTGAAATGTTAAGGCTATTTCATTGTGCATTGTTCTAAATGGCCCTATCAAAGTAGTTTGCATAAGGCATTTTTTTTAAAAAAAGAAATGGCTAACATAGATATATTTTAAAATGGAAATTATAGCAAGGGATGCTCATATTTATTCTGGAAATACATTTTTGCTTTTTTTTCTGAACATTAAAATACACAATCCATTTTCTGAACACAACATGGCAGCATTTCAGAAATTTCATTCCGCCTAGTTACTGCAACCAAAATATTTGTATTTATATAAGTAATTCAATTAATCTTTAAGGGGGAAAGACTCTAGTTAGATTCATGTAAACATACTGGTTAGGCAGTACATCTTCATTCCTTCCACTTCAGCGAATGGAATCATAGAGAACAGACAACAAAAAATGCACCAAAGTGCTTTATTCTCTTTTTATTGCCTGTCAAATTATTGCAGTGACACCCATAGTTGGTTGTGAAACACTGGGAACCACTGCTAGTAATGAAACACATAGTTTAAGTTTTGTATTGAATTTAGGTAATGTACCATAAAACATTGCATGAAAACACTAATTTTCTCAATATATATTAGTAGGCACCATGTTTATCAAAGAGAAGAAAAGATGTTTTTAAACATAGTTTCTTCCTATGAAGTGTTGGCTAAGCTTTATTTATTCATTTATTCATTCAGTAATTATAATTGTGATGGCATGTGGGTCATCAAATTACCGAGAGGATGACAATGGTTGTCTTGTCTACTATATTAAATTACAGTATTATCTATGTGTAAAACAGTTCACATTTTTTATATGAAAATGCTCTAAGTATATGTCTCTTTACTCTTTAAGCAATGGATAACATTTATCAAATGAACTGTGAGGGGAAACCTACATTTAGTCAGGTCATGGCTGGTCATATTACTGGAGCAAAGCAATTGTCTCACATGGGACTTATTTAGAGGGAAAGGAAGTGGCTGTATTGTCTTGGAGGATAAGGCACAACCTGCCGTTTCTTAAAAATTAACTTGCTGCAGTCAAGGGAAGGAAAAGTATTAAGCTGAGATTCAGTTGCCAATTAGGTCAGCTTTACTGATAGAAGAGAACACTTGTAGTTCAGGTTTGAACTATGGAGTTCTTGGTCTCTAGCACTGATGATGTTATCTAGTTGGGTAATAAAATATCTGCAGGAAAATAACCAGGCTCAGAGAACACCAAGGACCTCACAGGTCAGCTTTAGTGTATGAAATGAAGGGAAAACTTTCTTGCCCCCTATCTCAGACAGAAAAATGCCTTGGATTTAGGTTAACTTTTTATATTACTGACAATTTTCAGAAACTTTTAAAATCATAGTAGATTTTGGGACAACAAAGAAATAAAGAAATCAGTAATACATTCAAATAGTCATTTTTTCTGGACTTCAGATTGTTCTCACATTCACAGCATTTTGCTGTGAATGCTTAAAATTTCTGAACAGTGTTGGATTTGCTTTCAACATAATGACTTGCATCATTGCAGTTCTCCAACTGCCTCATATTTCTAATTGTTACACTACAACAACAATGCCAAGAGGTTTCTAGTATTGACCCACAGAATAGTTGCATCTATCTATCTATTGTGGGTAAAGGGCTCAGGTGGAAATAAATTATAGGATTTGCTGATTTTAAGATAGGAGTGAGCAACCTGTAACCCATTACAGATATAGCTACTTCTTCATTTCAGCAAAATTGAGATATTGTGGCAAAATGTCAAATTCATTGAAGCTATTTTTATGTTTCCTAAATAAGAAAATAGGCATGTTAAGCATCTACTAATCCTAGTATATGTCTTTTGCTTCTTTTGCCAATCCAAAGAACAGAAATAGATGCTGTGACTTTTAATCTCTTCTCTGCAGTGATGTCATTATAAAAGGCAGAAAAAATTATTTTAAGCATACAGGTCCTTGCTGGGGGAAAAAACTTCATATTCTCAAAGTTTTTAACCTAGGTCTGACAATTTTTTACCCTAGGCCTGCTATCTAGGATGACAGAAATAGTACACACTCATGAGCTTAGCATCAGGAAATTCAAGGACAAGGCTATGATAAATACGTTATTCTATTGCAGATGGAAAAGAAGCTTTTATGATAATGAAAATTAGCTCTTTCAGAATCTTGGAATCTAGTCATTTATATACAGTATGTTAGTCCCAGAGTTTAAACTTGCATTCTTTTTTCCTGCCTTTAGCTGCCTTTGCCTGCCCATCATTAATAACAACCTTTGTTAAAAGAAAAAAAACCTTTCCTTCTTTTTTCAGATGTTTTATCCTGCTTTTATTTTTGTATAAATAATTCAAGTGGTAAACATACATATTACTCTTTTCTCCTACTTTTCCCCACAGCAACACCCCTGTGAGGTGGGTTGGGTTATGAGAGAGTGACTGGCCCAAAAGCACCCAGCTGATTTTCATGTTTAAGGCAGGTCTACAACTCACAGCCTCCCAGTATCTAGCCTGGGTGCCTTAACCACCAGTTCACTTCTAGCCTGAATCACTAGACCAACTTCTGCCCAATGTCTCCTCTTCTTGTTATCTCAGATAAAAAAGAGTTTTTTTCTATGTACTTTTTTTACCAATAACTAGTCAATCAAGTGTTTTCTTTCTAGCCCTCATTCTACAAAGTCAACAACATACTGTTGTACAGTCTGCTAAACAGACTGTTGCAATACATTGCACTACAGTGTTACAGTACATTGTCATGTATTTGACAAGGTCATCAAAATTAGCTTTCCGAATATCAAAAAGTTGGCATAGTTAACTAGTCTATGACAGACAGAGACTTGTGCATTTTGCAAGCTCCTTCTGTTAATAGACCAGTTATAAATCCTAACAGCCATTCAGTTCATATGGAAATCTGAAGGTGTTGGAAAGTTACAACAAGTGAGCAAGTAGTAAATTTCCCAAGATTTCTTTCTTATTTGCAGGACAGGGAAACAGTAGTATAACATCATAGGCAGTTTCTGCCCCACTTGCAGGGCTAGTTGATTAATCATCTTGGTCAAGTTGCTCATCTAATTGTTCTGGTACTAGAGCAAAGCATATAGATTTGTATGAGGTCCAGTAGCTATGTTTTTAATAACAGAGTAACAGAGTTGGAAGGGATCTTGGAGATCTTCTAGTCCAACCCCTTGTTCAAGCAGGAGGCCCTATACCATTTCAGACAAGTGACTGTCCAGTCTCTTCTTAAAATCCTCCAGTGATGGAGCACCCTAACTTTTGAAGGCAAGCTATTCCACTGGATAACTGTTCTCACTATTAGGAAATTTCTCCTTAGTTCTAGGTTTCTTAATTCTAGAAACCTGAAAGTATTTCTCCTTCTATGGAGATAGGAATAAGGAGTAGCTGATCTTGCTGTCAGAGCTTAACTATGGACATAGCAGTTAATCTTTCTCTAGGAATACAAATGTAGTCTTGTAAGTTTGCAAAACTTTTATATTGCACTTGTAAAAGCTGCTGTTATAACAACAATGATCAGCTGCTGCAGAATGTGAGAATCTAGCTAAATGGATATAGTTTAACTCTGTGTCAATTTCTTCTACCCTTATATGATATTTGTGTTTTGTTATCTGCTCTTTATCTTGTACGCTAAGGGTATCTCCACAGTGGTTTGATAATTATTGACCTTCAACCCTAACATGTATAACTGACTTCCTATATAACTAAACTGGCTTTTAGTTTTGGAGTTTTAAAGATAATTTCATATATATTTGAATATGAAGACATAGGTGTTAATGATGAAATAAGGAAATCTGTTTGAAGCTCTGGGATAATGCTTACATTTCAAAACGAGACAAAACAATAAATCAGGTAAGATTTGCAATTCTTGTATAAACTTGAAAGTAGTGGTATTTTTTTTGTACAAATACACTATTTACAACTGAGAGATATACATTCCATTTATTTACACAGAGGGGATTCCACACAATTTGAGTTTTTACCAGATGTCTTAGTAGCTTAATAATACTACTCTTAGTTAGGGATACATTCCCCAATCTTATCTAGTTCATATTATTTTGATTAAAATTACCATCAGATATCATTTAACACTACAGCAAGTAATCTAGTATCACCCTAAATATTTTGGACCACAATTTCTACATGGCCTTTGATTATTGTGGTTGAAATATATAGGATTTATAATCCAGAACCTCGAGGGGTGAGAATGTGAAGAATGTTTTTCAAAACAGACTCTGAATACTAATACTAGGGATCTGAGAAAGAATAGATCTCCAGCCAAATGCAATCCCATTTTTAGAATACCAACATCATATTTCTTATTCAAACTTTTCTTCTGGGTTGCTTGTCCAAGATAACAGTTCCAGTTAGCATGGCATATGCAAATGTAAAGTCAATAACTATATTTGAGGCTGTTTACTCCTGCCTGTTTTCTAAATTTCAGTACTCATGTTGCTATTCGTTTTATCACTTATACACATCAGTGAATCATTTTGACGATCAAAGATTGTGAGGAAGCAGAGAATGATATGGACTATGGTCTTGCCAGCTTACTGTCAACACATGGGGAGATGTGGTTTAGGTGGTAAATGGGATCCGGCCTGTGAATGTGGGGAGATTATTATTGAACTTCTAGTAGAGTTCTGTGCCCCATTAGTGGTCCACAGGTTAAATCGCTGCTTTAAACAATGATAATTGCCATATTATATATTCTAATTGTGAATAGTATTTATTCTTTTAATGTTATTTAAGGGTTTTATTATATTTTTTGTGGAAGGAAGAGCAGCAAATATGTGGAACTGAATGATATGTGCTGAGATGTTAAGGGATATTACTTTGATGTATCTATTTTCATGTTTTATAAATCTTCATAGTTTTATCAGCAGGCATTTTCAGTCACCCTTTTATTATTATTAGGCATTTCTGTTGTTGTTGCTATATTTATTACCTATGCAACATGCTTAATGAGTGTAAATTTAAGTTTGCCTCCCTAGGTGCTTGTAAGCATCACATAGGGCAATGTTTGACTACCATCATCATTTCAAATATTAAAGACACAGAAATGAGTCAAGCCTTGTATTTTTTACTAATGAATACTTTTACTCATATAAAAATAAACTTGGGTAAATTTAGATGTGTTGCTAGTAACTCTTACATGTGTTGTGACATTTGGTAAAATTATTCAGTAATTGAAAAATGTTTTCTGAAAGGTATAGTTGAATTTCAGAAGGTGTTCAGAGCTGAAGGTCCTATCAAGCTGTTATAATGTCGAAGTTCACACAGAGCTCCATGGAGGTTGCAGAATGCTATATCAGAAAGCACTTCTATTTCATGGACTTCTTCCATGCAGTAATGTGTAAGATCAATAGTTCTGCACTTATTTGGAATTTATTCACTAAATGCTTGGAAAGAAGCATTTAATATTGTTTTGTTTTTAAATTGTTGGATGTAAAGAATAGGTTGGGGGTGTCAGGGAACAAATCTAAATTAAAGACACTAGTCTTGATCCAACAATTTGTGATCCCAGAGTATATTGGGTTTCTAAATATCTGCATTCTAAGCAGTGGTTGTGCAGCATTTCTGATTTGAGGGCAGAAACATATTTCATTGTATACAAGGTCATTCACATAATACTTGTTTGCAAATTATAAAGCAAATATATGTTTTCCTAATACTGTCACTGTCTCTACAACTGTCATTCAGTCCCAGGGAAAGAGGCAATTGGATTAAGGAGTGGCAGATATTATGTTTGCCTTTGTACTGCAAATCACCTTTTTGCTTTCAAATCTGAAGACCTGGAAAGTCCTATCGGTAATGTTTCTACATTACTTCCACATATCAACTTTTTTCATTGCATTAGAATTGCTATGAATAGCATGGACTTTATTTCTTCACTGAGTCATAATGTTTCCATCATTTGAACTGCTGATTGCAATTTACAAAGGGTGTGAAATGGCTTTCTCTATATTATAAATCATGGTGAGGTCAGCTGAGAATGCATGTGCCATCTGTGTGCTAAATTCAAATAACAAGAATTCATATCCTTTACAGATTCACCAATTATATAGGAAGAGGAGGATGGTACTACTTCAACTTCATGGAATAGTCCTGTCTTCTAAGATGATGTTATATCTTCTGTTTAAAAAAATCACTTCTTCATCTGATTTTTTCATAGATTATTTATTTTCATGTTTGGATTCTCATATAAACTCCAAACAGAGGAAGAGTTTGCTCCACTGAATGATTTCCTCCCATAATCCAACAAGTTCCTTGTGCGAAGGATCTGTGAAGATGGAGGAAAGAAAGAAAATCACCACAGAAATCAGTTCAAATGGAATCTTCCTCCCTCCCTGTAAGCCAATACTACCAACTCTTGATGGATGGATCATTGAAGAGGTGTAAAGCAAGCAGAAACCACCCAGAAACCTACTTAGTATCACAGAGACATTATCAATTTTAGAAATTATTGGGGGAGGGAGGCTCTTTAAAAAACATTATCATTATGATGTCAGATAATTTATGTTGACTATAAACTGTCTTAGTTTTCAGTCCTGAAAGATGGAACATAAACTAATGACACCAAGCATAATAACCACAATTGGCAACAGGCAGCACTACTTGTTACAAGGAATTATCACATTGAGGGTCATGATTTCTTATATAGATCAGGAAGGTTGGAGCCAACCTCACTCCAGGGGCTAAGATATTTCAGAGGACAGGTGCAACAGCAGAGAACTGAACCCCACCAGTGAGAATAAACAGGTTGCTGGTCCTGCAGCATGCCTCCTCTACCAGCATGTGTGGGACAGACCAACCCCAGTGGGATGGGACGATCCCTAAGTAGCCTGGACCCATGCCATGAAAGGCTTTAAAGATGATTACCAACGCCTTGAATTGCACTTGGAAGCAGACCGGCAGCCAATGCATCTCCCACTTCTTAATGGGGGGGGCACCTAAATGAAATGATAGTGATGGTGCACCTTGACCTGGGGGAAGGGGGCCAGAGGATATATGTTGAAAGGAGGCAGAAGGCAGGAGAAAGCATTATGGTGGTGGTAGGTATGAGGAGATATAGCAAGAGTGTAGGGAACCAAGGATATGATTTGGAGAAGGAATCCATAGGCCATTAGGGAATCACCAGATGCAGAAGAAACGTGTTAGAGAGTGGGGGAGGGTATAATAAGAGATTCAGATTAGCTACTGCTGCCACTCATTGTTGCCACCAGCACCCCACAACTCTCTGGGGTATAGGTAGGAGGAAAAGGCATTGGCAAAACATTCTGTTTTTACAGCCTATCTCAGTTCTAATCTTCCTGTGAAGTCTTCTTTTCTGATCTAGTCTACCTTGAAGGGCTGTAAAGGAAAAAAAGGGGTAGACTACTATCAGGGAAGGCAGCGTTGATGTTTAATACCAATGTTATGTTCCAGCCCTCTGTGCTCAGTCTCAAGATCTGATCTCTGGAGCTTTTGAAGTCCCATTTGTTGCTACTTACTGCAAGTTCAGCCAGTAACAAAGCTCATCTCATAAGGGGGCTGCTGTAGGAGAAGAGAAGGCAGAAGCTGGAGCAGAGTGAAAAGGGAGATCAGCCTAGAATCCCTACATTGCCACAAGATAATTAAGTCCAACACCTCCCCCCCCCATAAATGCCATTGACCCTTGGCATGTGTGTAGGCTTTTAGCAATAAATGAGTTTAATTGAGCCTTCATGTGTGGAGCTGATCTTTCATGCTCTACAGCTGACTTATCAAAACTTAGTTGGGCATCATGATGGGGTTCCACTCTGTGACATGGGTCTTTCTGGGTTTCATGTACAGAACCACTCCAACTCCAGAACAAGCTGACATTATGGCAGTTATTCTGGAATTTCTGGTAGCCTTTAGGGACATTGTTTTGAGTATAGCCAGATATATTTGTGAAGTTATTTTCACTGCAGAAGATTAAAGATTAGGTGTCTTTTATTTTTTATCTCTTTCATGTGAAATTAGTATGATCTTCAAACAATAAAACAATACTAAATTCAACATTTTAAAAAGATATGCTAAAGTAATCTTTAAAACACAGCAGCATTGATTATAATGTAGATAATATAACCATAAAATAAAGTAGTGAGCAAATGAACTATCACCTCAAAAGTCTCACTTTGTTATAAATCATTGAGCTACTTCCACATCCACACGAATTCAGATTTTAAGAGTGTGCCATTGCAACACCATTAAGGACTATAAATTCAAGCAATGGAACATGATTGTAAACATTGAGCATGCATGAAATAGTATGAAACTCAAAATAATTACAGGGAAAACATCTGAGATATTACTATTTACAAAATTTATTTTGTTCCTTCAGAGGAAGGAAGGAAGCAAGCAAGGAAGGAAGCAAGCTAAAGCTAGTTTTTTCAATGAAAACTGTAAAATTAAAAAACAACCACTAAAGTATGTTGAATTATATCTGTAAATTCTTATGTTTATATATGGAGGATTATATTTAGGAGTATTCAGGGTCAATTAATTCAAAACATTAAAAGTACAGATTTGGAAAACAGCCATATAATAACTGCTTTACTGGAAATGTCTCTTTCCCTTTTATTTATATTTTTAAAAAGACAGTATTATTTCAATTATTATTCTTGTATTCATTTTTTTCATAGCCAATTCCAACACTAATTCCCATAGCCCCTTAGTCCATGCCTTAGTCCATGAATCACAAGTACATTCCCTTTAAAAGTACCTTTTTTATGCTTCTATTAGAATATCCCTGATTCATTCTCATCTCCTTAAAATGTCATTAACTGCAACTATCACCTATAACACCTGGATCACACATCTAGTTTTTCCTTTTCCTGCAAGACAATCCGATTAGCATGAATAGGAAAAAAGGAGGCAAAGTGAAAGGAACATGAAGGAATGGAATGGGAAAGAACTTTAATAAAATTTTGGTATCCTCATGGGTTTACCTATCAAATCATTCCAAGACCAGGAAGATAAATTAATTGTTAGATCTTTTCACTTATGAGGGTGAAGGTTCATTCTCCAAGCTTGTGGATTGGTTTCTGAATGTTTCATTACCAGGCTAGGTAACATCTTCAGCAGAGTTTAGGGGATGTCAGTTTCAGTGCTTTTCTGTTTATAAGGGTTTCAGGTGTGAGTGTGTCAAGTGAGGGTCTGTGATGAGTCTTGTGATGGGTCAGGTATGAGTCATCAGTGAGTCTTGTGATGGGTCTTGTGATGGAGACACATCAGGTCAGGGTCATTGGGAAGTGAACTGCTGGTGGGAGGGAGGTTTGCGTGGGTTGGTTGAGGGTTGGTGCTGTCTCTGATTGGCTGTGTGATTGATTTGGATTCTGAGGGGTTCGTAGGCTGGTTGTAGGTCAATGTGTCTGTTGATGGAATTGCTTGTGGAGTGCCAGGCTTCGATGAACTCACGAGCATGGCAGGTGGTAGCGTGGCCGATTATTTTTGTGTTGTTCCAATCAAATTGGTGCTTTTTGGTGTCAATGTGGGTAGAGATTAAGGATTTGGGATCGTGGTGTTTGACTGCCAGCCAGTGTTCGTGGATCCTGGTTTTTAATTGACGTGATGTTTGTCCCACTTAGAATTGGTTGCAATGGTTACCGTTGATTCTGTAGATTACATTGTTTCTTTCATCTTCTGTATCTTGTCTTTGGTTCTGGATAATTCCTGGCAGAGTGTGGCTGTGGGTTTGTGGGATATTGCTATTCCTAGAGGTTGGAGAATTCTGACACCCCTTTTGTGTATGGTAGGGTTAGTTTTTGCATGGTGGTTGGCTGTGTGATGTATTGTTGTTTAGGTACTATGTCAGAGCCTGTTGTCTGTTTCCTCTTCATGTGTGAATTTGATCCCAGGGAATATGTTTTTGAGTAGGTGGTTTCTTCAATATGGGAGCATTTGATGATGACGAAGTTGTTATCGACGTAGCGTGTCCAGAATTTTGGTTGGATGGTGGGTAGAGCTATGGATTTGAGTCGTTGCATGACAGATTCTGCTATTAGGCCTGATATGGGTGATCCCATTGGGGTGCCTTGTACTTCCTGGTAGATTTTCCCATTGATCTTGATGTAGGTGTTGAGGCATAGATTCCCAACACATTTTCACTTGCCTTTTATTTATAATCCTCTATGATAGGTTCTAGTATGTATTCCTAAGCAAATTTTGCTCAATGTTTAGACTGAAAATGAAGAGAAGTGCAATATACTGTAAATACTGATAGATAGGCTCCATTGCTTAGAAACTACATCCTTTCCACAAAGGTTGGATTTTCTTTTTAAGATGACTTAGAAGAAAGATATTATTTTGAGCATGGCGGTGCACAGACATTAGTGTTAGCTAATGGCACTTCAAGGATACTGTATTGCATCTTGACTAAGTGGCTCAATGCATTACTTTTACATTATGATTTTTTGTTTCTTTGTGAGAGAGACCATTTGCCATGAAAACTGAAACTGTCTCCAAATTTTCAGCTTTATATGGTAGATTCAAGTAATAGTAGGCTTTGGTATAGTGATTAAGATATCAAGACAGAAACCCAGACAGCATGAGTTCTAATCCTGAGTTAGTACAAAGCCAACTGGGTGACCTTTGGCCAATCTTTCTATCTCTCAGTCCTAGGAAGAAGGCAATGGCAAACCAATTCTGAAATCTTGCCAAGAAAAGCCAGCCAGAATCACTGTAACAGTGAGATGGGCAGCATAAAAAATTAATAAACAAACAAACTGCAGGGACTTGTCCAGGCAGTCACCAGGAATCAACACTGACTCAAAGGCACCATTTTTTAAAAAAAAAATGATTGTTTTATTTAAAACGCGAATCTTTAACTCTTTAGCTTATTTTCTTTTTTAAGCTTGTCTGCAATCACCAAAGAGCTATTTCTTTCACTTTTAAATTAATGGTAATTCTGGCTGACAGTTGACCCATGAGCTACTGTACAGTATCAATATTATTGTTTATCAACTAAACTTATTTTCAGTACCAATGATGATGTGTTGTTAATCTTAATCCAAGGATTCGATTACTCTGCTCATTCTGTGAAGAAGTACCCATCTGCTCAAGAGCATATCCCTGGAGCTACAGGATATTATGTCAATCCTGTTCCTTAAGATGTGAGAGTTTGCCCAGCAATAACACTGAAAGCCAGAGAGATTAACTGTGTGCCCTACTTTAAGCATACTCTTCTGTCTTTGAATGCCGATTTTATTTCAGATATACAGTACTTAGGACTTAAGCTCCATTTCTGCAGCCCCTTTCAAACCTCTCTTCAGTTAAGCTTCCAGAATTTGATGGCAAATCAAGTTTAACGGAGTGTTTCTGTTCTTTTTCATAGGAAAGTCTCAACTAATAAGTATATTAACTCTCAGATATGCTTAATGGACTGGTTAATTTTCTTATCAAAAGCAAAAAGAAGTGAAAAACCCATACGTCTCCCTCCTTGCAATGTGTGGCAGTTTTAAAAATAAATGTTATTTTTGTAGTCCTTAGCCATAAAAAGTAATCTGTCCCTGTTTTGTAGGTAATACAAATTGTGTTTAAAAATAAAGGGCTTTAGGAAAGGGAATATTCATTTGCTCCTATTTCCAATACAGAAATGTATTGACCTGATACAGTGCAATACTGGGTGAGATGTTGGAACTAAAATATCCTTTGCCTGACACCAAAAGGTCAAATGGAATGGATTGAAAACTGAATATTTAACTGACACAAAAGATTGGGCATAAAGAATCATAGAATGTAGATTATCACAACTGCCATATCTTAATGAAACAACCCAAGTACGTTGTGTGAGAAAGTGGATTTCTGCTAATCTTTTATCAGCACATATTTGTTGCCTCATACAGCATTACCTGGAAGTCATTTCAAACAAGTGCCATAATATTTAGAGGAACACATTGTTCTTGGAGGAACAATGCTTACACATCTAAAAATATACTTTTCATTATGGTTGCAGAGGCAGTCTAGATAAAGTTGAAATAGCTAATTCATTCTGTAGTTTGTTGGTTTATTTCAGTAATTTCTATACTGCTCAGTCACAGCATTCTTCACTAGACATTACTATCTGGAACATATAAAGCAAGTCTTCCAGTAGATTATGTGTTAACTAAGCTTGATCGGTGAATGTGCATACATCATGGACAAAGAAAATCCTCTGTATTTTAATCAGAATACATGTGTCATGTATACATTTTTTCCATTAGATATTTCCTTAAAAGTCTCCCTATAACACCATGGTAAATATATGTAAAGTGTGACTTGGCATTTCTATGACAGCTCCGTCCAATTTTCTCATCTCTTAACAGCTGTAATAAATATAATTGTGTTTGCAAGAATAGTATCCTTTATCTACATTCATAAAAGTCAACTTGTAAGATTACAAATGATAATGCAGGAAATTTGAACACTGTGTTCCACTGCAGGAAGGAGTTGCAAAATAATAAGATTGGTACAAGAAAAGAAAGTTTCCCCTCTCCTATATGTGGATTTCTTATCAAGAAAACAGAGTTTTGAAAGTGCCATTTTTAGTGCATTCCTAGATCCATGGATGCATGATTATGAAACACAGAAGGGGGGAAGAAACCCCTTAACATTTCTACTGAACTTCAAAGAAAAAAAGAGGTGCATTAGTGTTTTAAAGCTACGAAATAAGGAGATTAATCCTCTTCTCAAATAAGGTTCACACACACTTTACTCCCCCCCTTCTTTACCACATAGGCGGGAATTGCTGGATGTGAACAGCAATAAAGAATAATGTATTTATTTATTTTAATTATATTTCATATTTCTTAAACACCTATCTCCCTCAGAGAGGAACTCTGGGCAGTGTACAATTTAATCAATAAGATTAAACATTAAAATCAGGATAATTTAGGATTAAAAATGTTATCATTATAAAGCAATATTATAAAAATGCTGGCTGTTTGGTGAACAGAGGCATGATTTTAGTTCTTTTCATTCAGAATGGAAAAAATGATGCCTAGATAATAACTTTAGATATATAAGAAAACATTTTAGATTTTCAATATTTAAATGGGAAGCAATCTTATATTCATGTACTCAGGCTTCAAATAAAAAACTATTTTTTATTTATTGTGGATTCCCATAGTTACAACTAGTCATTTGGGGGAACTGCTGGCTAGATATAGTGGCAGCAAGAGATTGAACCAAGTCATTTCCCCTGTTCTGGGGAAAAAAAACAAGAATAGGACCAGAGATATACATGCCCCAGTCTGAAGTGACCAATGAGCAGTCGGCTCATGCTGCTCCCCACTGGTCACCTGATGTTGCTTCCACCGACATGGATGGAGTGTAGCAGTTTTATACATCCTGAAATGGCTGCTGGTTGCTATTGGCTTAAAAGAAAGATGCTACTTTCACACTGATACCACTAACCATGTTTTAAGGCTGTTTCATCTGTGAGCTGAGAACAAAAAGAAGGCAAAGTCATGGGACTGTGAGAATATAAAGATATCACCAGGGAATAGTTGCACCGAAATAAAATCCTAGATTACAGGCCTTCTATTTTCTTCCTCATGTTAAGGTTTCTGGGAAGAGGCAGATTGTTCTTGGGAGGATTTGAAGGACTCTTGGTTTTCCAGTCACAATGTAACCCAATATTGTCAGAGCTGATTGGTGGCAGATCCCCAGAAACTAGGGAACTAAAGCTAGAACCTTCTGAAGCAAAGTATGTGTTTTGCTGCTCACAAGTATTCTCTTCCTAAAATGTATGTCTGAATTGTGCCTGCATTTTGAGCATTTACAATGAAACATCCTACAGCATTTGAAGCTGCTTTATATATATATATATATATATACCATGTTTCCCCAAAAGTAAGACCTACCCCAAAAAATAAGCCCTAGTTTGGGGGCAAGGCGCATGCCTAAAAATCAAGCTAGGGTGGGGGTGGGGGAAGAGCTGTCCCACGCACCCTGCAACCACTTACCAAGCCTCCCATGAATTGACACCTGCCTCTCCTCGCTAGCCCACTTCTTCTGCGGCATCCCCCAGCCTGCATTTCGCAGTCAGAGGCAGCCGAGAACCAAGCTATGGATTCAATCCATAGCTCGGTTCTCTGGTGCAGAGGCCTTTCGGAAAGGCCTCTGACTACGAAATACAGGCCGGAGCGCCATTCTCAGCAGCAGAATGAATCTGCTCCTTCAGCCACAAAAGTGGGCCAGCTGGGCAGGGCTGTCAGTGACATCACCACGAGTTGAGTGAAAAAGACACCCCCCGAAAATAAGACCTAGTGCCTCTTTTGGAGGCAAAAAAAAAACAGGTCTTATTTTTTGGGAAACATGGTAGTAATGATGAAAAGTGAGGAAATGGTGTCCTGTCTTTGAAATCAGGACAGAACCAAATAATGCTTGGAAAGAATTCAGAAGCTGTTCTGTAGGAGCTGTCTTGCTGTTGTCTCTTATGAAACAGGGATTTCCTGGAGTGATGTCAAGATGATAATTATATATCTAGCGAAAAGGTCATAAAAGTGATTAATCTGTAAGTCTTCAGAAAATATATCTGCTCCAAGACTATCATCTGGGGCTTCAAAAAGCATAAAATGCTGTGATTAAAATAGTGTGTAAGAGTAGCATTTTTTCAAATATTAGATTAAAAGGCATGATCCTACTTCTATTGAAGACAGCTGGAACACACTCCTAAGGACTGATTAACTGATTTTTTTAAATTGTTATGTATCCAGTTAACTGTATCTCCATCATAATCAATGAATCCCAGATCTGTGAAATTAATAGAACTCCTGACATCAAAATAAGTAAAGGAATCTCATGTTTTTAAACTATTAACAGTTTGTGTTTCTGGAGAAATTGGCAAGAAGTACAGACCTAAAAAGGGCAATGTGCCAAATCTCACAAAGCACATAATCACTCTGAATATTTTTAATGTTTTTTAATATAGAAATATTTTTTGAATCATTCTGGCAAGCTCATAGACTGGATTTTAATATCGATTGATCCAGATGATCCTGTAGACAGACTATGTTAATATTTTCCAGCATCTCTATAATATTTTCATATTCATAACTATTTAATAATAGAATAACAGAATTGGAAGGGACTTTGGAGGTCTTCTGGTCCAACCCCTGCTCAGGCAGGAAACCCTATATCATTTCAGACAAATGGTTATCCAATTTCTTCTTAAAAACCTCCAGTGTTGGAGCACCTACAACTTCTGGAAGCAAGTCGTTCCATCATTAATTGTACACTAACTGTCAGGAAATTTCTCTTTAGTTCTAGGATGGGTCTCTCCTTCGTTAATTTGCTTCTTGTCAATTGTTATTTTTGGAAACAAATACTGGTATGGGGCAGAACTTATGTGCTGTTTGTTTGGATGACGTGCAAGAAAGTCATGCAGTTATCTTTCTCCAGTAACATAACAGTTTTAGCAACTAATAAGGATATGATGGCTATTTTTTTAGAAGAAAGAGAATATGGCATTGCTGGAAGTGTGCAATATACAACACAATTGATTGATTGATAAATGCTATTGAACATACTGTTAAACTATCAATAACAAGTTGTATGCAAATGAAAATGGAATATCATAGCTGTAAATCAGTAAACCTATTTATAATTGATCTACTGGACTTATTTCAGGACAAAATAGTATCCCTGAAATGGCACTTGTAATTAAAGTATGATTGGAATTTAGGAAGAAGCTGAGAAAGGCCAGCCATTCACTTCATGTAATCTAATTCAGAAAAGATTGGCTTTGCATGAGGATTATCATCAACATGTTGTGAGAACAATTTGCATTTCAGCATTTTATTTTCATACAGTTGATAAGTCTTGGCCATTCATTGTGAGGTTCCTTATATTTCACTATGAGGAATTAAATTTTAAAGAAATCTTGAACCAGTCAAGTAATTGAATAGGATTATTAAAAGAAATATCTCATCATGCTTTTCTCAAACTATACTAAGAGAGTTCTGTGACATAGAAAGAGATTCAGAACAACCAGAAATATGATTTGAAAGAAGAGTCTTCAATACTTCAAGAGGTTCCAATTAACTTTTTTTTTTGAAATTATGAAATGGCAATCAGAATGAATTAATTGATTAATGTGCCCAGTTTCCATTGGGAATTCACAGTAACATACATAGCATCCTCCTCCCCCCAGAACATTAAACTTCTGATTTGAATGTGAGCTGTTTCAATATCAGTCCGTAAGTTAGCCTTAAAGCCCTGTAACTCTTAAGATAATCATTCATGTGCAGATTGAAAAAAAAACTTTCCTGTTTTGGTTCCTGCTGAAGAAGGAAAACTTTTTTTTCCTCATGTTTTTTCTATTGTTTTCCTGTATTCTTGCATTTCTTTCAATCTGCCTCTTATTTTGATTTTTTTTCTTACATCTTCTTTATTGTAGGAAAAGATTATAAATTGCATTCTCTTTTACAGCTGTTTTATCATATTTTTTCCCCTGCCTTTCTCCATTCCTCTTTTCTTCTTTCTTGGCTTCATTTCTTATTTTTCCCCAAATCTTTTATTATTTAAGATTAATACACTTTAATATATTCATCAGGAAAACTTTCTTCAATCTTCATTCTTTCAAGTAATATTAACAATAAGTATTGTTTGGTCAAAGAATTAATTGGTATAGAATTAAGAAAATGTGTTGCTTGCTATTTCATTCCTACCAACTGGGTGGCTGGACATGTTATCTAATAATGTGGAAGTAAAGTGAAAGACATCTAGAGACAATAAACGTACGATGGGTATACAATGCCTTGGTAAGGCCACACTTGGAATACTGCATCCAGTTTTGGTCACCACGATGTAAAAAAGATGTTGAGACTCTAGAAAGAGTACAGAGAAGAGCAACAAAGATGATCAGGGGACTGGAGGCTAAAACATATAAGGAACGGTTGCTGGAATTGGGTATGTCTAGTTTAATGAAGAGAAGGACGAGGGGTGACATGATAGCAGTGTTCCAATATCTCAGGGACTGTCACAAAGAAGAGGGAGTCAAGCTATTCTCCAAAGCACCTGAGGGCAACAGATAGAAACTAACCAAAGAGAGAAGCAACCTAGAACTAAGGAGAAATTTTCTGACAGTTAGAACAATTAATCAGTGGAACGACCTTCCTCCAGAAGCTGTGAATGCTCCAACACTGGAAGTTTTTAAGAGACTGGACAGCCATTTGTCTGAAATGGTATAGGGTTTCCTGCCTGAGCAAGGGGTTGGACTAGATGACCTCCAAGGTCCCTTCCAACATTATTATTATTAGTAGTAGTAGTAGTATTAGTATTATTATTAGTATTATTATTATTATTATTAGTAGTAGTAGTAGTAGTAGTAGTATTAGTATTATTATTAGTATTATTATTAGTATTATTATCTTTTATTCATTAGACATGAATCTCAGTCAACTGAACATTCAAGTTGGCTGGTGCTGATGGTTGACACGGGTTGCTACCAGCATCCTAGGTGTCAACCAGATACCTCCTTAAAATATAAGATGTTCCGAGTAGGGCAATTTTTTGTAACATTGCTGGAGTTATTGCAGGAAGCTGCAGTTTCTTGATGTATTTTGCAAAGTTTTTGGACATAGTTCCCAGTGCCCCGATGACAATGGGTATCACTGTTACACGTTTCATCCATAATCGTGCAGTTTCGATGGCCAGGTCGCGATATTTCGTAATTTTTTTCAGTTCTTTTTCTTCGACTCTGGCATCTCCTGGTATAGCGATATCAATCAGCTGTACGCTTCGGTTCTCTACAACTGCGATATCTGGTGTATTGTGTTCCAAATGGCGATCTGTCTGTATTCGAAAGTCCCACAAAATCTTCACCCTCTCATTCTCAACAACTTTTTCACCCTATGTTCCCACAACTTTTCGGACACAGGCAAGTCGTATTTTTTACACAATGCCCAGTGGATTAATTTAGCAACTCGGTCATGTCTAGCTTTGTAATCAGTTTGCGCGATTATGCTGCACTCACAGATTAGATGTGAAACAGTTTCAACTTTGTCATTGCAAAGTCGGCAATTTGGATTGTCAGTGGATTTTTGTATCTTCGCTTTCATGGCATTAGTTTGTAGTGCTTGTTTTTGAGCAGCCAGTATTAAGCCTTCCGTTTCTTTCTTGATGGTTCCCATCTTAAGCCATGCCCATGTCAAGTTGTTATCACATTTTCCTTCAATGTTTTTCAAATGCTGTCCATGCAGAACTTTGGTTTTATTATTATTATTATTATTATTATTATTATTATTATTATTATTATTATTATTATTATTATTATTATTATTGTTGTTGTTGTTGTTGTTGTTGTTGTTGTTGTTGTTGTTGTTGTTGTTGTTGTTGTTGTTGTTGTTGTTTCCAGAAGTGGTAGAGCCAATTACTCCATTCTGGTTGAGGCAGTTCCAATGTGCCCCCAGGACACCCTATCTGAACGTACTGAACTATCTCAACCACCCAGTTCTAAACAAAAACATGAAAGAAAGACTCAACAACAGACAGCAGAACTCCATAAATCTGAGAGATTTGCCAAGAAATAAGACTGCAGAAGAGTCAGCGCTAAGGAGTAAACTGATGTACCTGTATACTGGATGGAAAATCAGCATGGCTGATTTATTGGCCTCACTTTCTGAGAGCAGACATGGGAACAATTTGTCAAGCCTCAGCTTTCTAATATTTACTTGCAATGCCATGCTTAGAATTCTGGATTTTGCCTCACCGTGTATCTTGTTTTGCCCTAGATTTATAGCTTGTTCATTGGATAACCTATGCCAAGCCTATGACTATGTTTTCAATTGCCAACTTACAATATTAGAAAATGATTCTTTTCTTCTCAAAGTTCTAAGCTGGCGTATCATTGGACTATGGCAAGCATCCAACTTTCTATCATCTTGGGTGGAAAGCAGTAGTGCTGCACAGACAATTGGGTTTATTTATATATTTACTGCATTTCATAAAACAGTTGGGGTTTTTTCCACTTTGGGAAGATAGAATTGGGATTTTGATACAATTCACATGTAGCATAAATGCATAAGGCATATTATGCAATGCTTTAGACTCACTGTGGAAATGGTCCTTTGAGAGTACAAATGTAGCATCTGTCTAGAGATTGCAAGAGCAGTGCTGTTTAGGCTGTCTTCAAGTTAACTATGGATAGTTATGATGCCTGGCTGGAAGATGCTCAGCCTTGCTGATATTTCAACTCCTGAAGCCTCATGTCTTCAGGGGGGAAAAAACATGGAAAAATGATTCATCTGGCTCTGGAGAAAATGGCCTCCCTTGACCAATTGCTTGCATTTTTTTTTTGTAAAATTTTTATTAATTTTTTTCCAAACAATTCAATAGTACTTATTCAACAACATGTTCTCTGAGTTTATCATTCACTAATACAAATTTGATTCATAATCCTTTATTCTTTTCTCCAGCCATTGATAAAATAAGTCCCAAGTCTGATAGTATTCTGTTTCTTCTTTTTCTTTCAACCTCAAAGTAAGTCTGTCCATTTCCACACATTCTAGTATTTTTTAAATTATTTCTTCCTCTGATGGTATTTCTTCATTTTTCCAATATTGTGCATTTAAAATATCTCTATATGTCCATATTTTCTCAAAGTTAACTAAATTGGGATGTATAAATGCTTCCATTGTTGAAAGCCATCCTGGAATTTTCAAATATATTTTACTTTTATTTTTCCCATGTTAATAGTAATGCATTTCTTATATAGTGGTTTTGAAAGTACTTATGAATTTTATTTTTCCCATACCATAAGAAAGTGTGCAACCAAGTTTTAAATCATGTCCCTCCAAATATAACAACCTTTTATTTCTGAGAGTTATCCATTCTTTTACCCATGTTAATACAGATGCTTGATAATATAGAACCCACTCTGGCAAGCCAAAACCTCCATTTTCCTTAGCTTCTTGTAACATTTTCAATTTGATTGAATTTCTTTCCTTGCCAAATAAATTTCAAAATTAGTGAATTTAAGTCTTTTAAAAAAAATTCTCTAGTTTTATAGGTATCATTTGAAATAGAAACAGTATTTTTGGTAATATATTCATTTTCACTGTGGCAATTCTTCCTAACATTAACAATTGCAAGTTTTTCCATTTTTCCAGGTCCAATCTTATTTGGTTCAATAATTTTATATAGTTATCGTCTTTTATTGTTGAACATCTTGCTGTTAAATATATTCCCAAGTATTTAACCTTTTTAACTATTTGTAGTTCTATTTTTTCTGACATTTTTTTTTTTGCTTATCTGTAAGATTTTTAACTATCACTTTAGATTTTTTTCTATTTTTTTTCAGACTTGCTATCTCCCCATACTGTTCTATCTTTTCCAATAATTTAGGATTCATCTATAAAGGTTCTTCTAAAATAAATATAAAGTCAACTGTAAATGCTTGCAGTTTATAAGTTCCACCTTTTATTTCTAGTCCTTTAATTTCTGTGCCTTGTCTAATGTTTCTGTTTAAAACTTCCAAAGTTAGGATAAATAATAATGAAGATAGTGGACATCTTTGTCTTGTACCTTTTCTTATCTCAAAATTCTCTGTGTAATCTCCGTTCACAATCACTTTTTCTGTTTGTTTGTAGTATATTGTTTCAATCATATGTAGCGGAGTTGGGGTGAGAATGGGGCCAGCTGAGAGGCTTTGCAGGAGCCCTGCTGATTAGGCAGGAAGATGAGGAGCTCCGACAGCTGCCATGGGTCTGGTGGTGGGGCGGGGCTCGGAGGAGGGAAGAAAAAGGAGGAGGAAGCCGATAGAAGGGAGGAAGAGAAAAGGCTTGGTGGAACTTGCGGTTCTGAACCAGCTGATCGAAGAGAGAGTAATAAGCTGGGGTTTTCGCGTTTGCTTTTTTTGCTTCATTACAGGCAAGCCGGATGAAAGGGGGAGGGATAGAGAGAGTGAGAGTAGTTGCTGGAGCTGTTTGCTTGAAGCAGGCCAGGCAGGGAGGATAGAGGGTGAGAGTAGTTGCTGGAGCCATTTTCTGGAAGCAGGCCAGGCAGAGAGAGAGAGAGAGAGAGAGTGGTAGTAGCTTGCCGGAGCTGTTTGCTTGAAGCAGGCCAGGCAGAGAAAGGGGGGGGAAGGTGAAGTTTTATTGTTTCCTTCTCTTTCGTTGCGGGCAGGCCAGACGAAGAGAGGGAGAGAGGGGAGTTTGGGGAGTTTTAATTCCTTTCCCTTGTTGGAGTAAGTTAGGCAGAAGGAGACTTAGGGAAAAGTTTGACATACGTCTTTTAGTGGGAAGTAAGGGTTTTTTTCTTTATAGGATCAGCTGGGGGAGATAAAAAGGGATTACATGGAGTGAGGTCAGAGAGGGGTGAGGAGAGCAGACAAGGGAGGCCTCTGCCAGCGCCAGAGATTGGTTGCCATCATTCTAGGCAAGTTGTTGTCATCAAAGACAAATTAACATCGTCCTGGGCAAGTTGTTGCCACCAGAGACTGATCGCCATTGTTTTAGGCAAATTGCTGTCACCAGAGACTGACCGCCATTGTTCTAGGCAAGTTGCCGTCACCAGAGGCTGATTAACATCGTTCTGGGCGACTCCCGGATCCGGTGGCAGCGCCCGCAGACGTGCAAAGAACTCGCTATCTTTGCCGTCCGGTTTCCCCCCGCCGGTAGACCCTGGACAGGATCGAAAGTCGCCCTGTAGGGGCGACCACCGTAGAGGAGGGGACTCGTTGATCGCGGAGGGAGCGGCGGCTCCCTCTGCGGTCCGAGAAAATCACCTTTGGGCCGACGGGGAAAAGATCGGCCAGCAACATGGCCGATCACTCAGCTGCTCCAGCTGAAAGTCACAGCAACATCTAAGCAAAAAGAACCACCGTGGAAGATCCGGGTGAGACCTTTCCTTCCCTCTTGTTACTTTACCTATTTCCCTGCTAACAGCTTTAAGAACTATTTCCCTACTTTGAGAAAGCAGTGTTTGATCACTGGGGAAAACGGGCTTTGGAAAAATAATTATTGTTTTTTATTATTTTACTTTGTTTATATAAGCAGTTGGAATTCGGGCATCCTGAAAAAAAAAAAAAAACCTTACTGTGACTCTCTCTTTTGGCTTGTTTATTTTCAGCTTAGGTGAAAATCCTAAGCGAGGGGGTGGAATGCTTTTTGTCCTCCCACCCTCCTGAATAGTATTGCCTAAAAAACTTTCTGCTCTCTGGGCGGACTTATGTAGATTGTTTTGGATACAATGCAACCTGGGACTTGGCATGAAGCCCAGAAACTATGACTGATACAATGTAACTTTCTCCAGTTGAACTCCCACTTCCTGATTCTGGCGTGATGCCCAGACTGGATTACAACATAACAATTGACTGCTACTTGGGACTTTTGCTGTTTTCTTTATTTCTGTGCTGGACTTGACTATTGGCTTTTTGCTATCTTTGATTGGAAATATATCTCTGTTTGAACTCTATATTTTATAACGCTGCAATCTATTCTTTAAGCTGAACTTCTAAAAAAAAAAAAAAGAGGATGGAATCCTACTCACAGATTAATTATGGACTTATATTAGAAATTTTTTTGGAAATGAGAATGGAATATAAAGAACATATCAGAATGCTTAGCAAAAAGGAGGACTTAGAATTAAAAATTGAAGCTCAACCTTTGACTGACTATGATACACAATCAGATTTACAACTTAATGAGATGGATGAAATACATTTACAATCTATTGAATCTATTGAAGAGGAAGAGGACACATCCCACATGATGGACATCTTTGATGATCAAAGGCAGAACTCAACTAAAACATTTACAACTTTAAAAGCAACAGGATTGGACTTCCAAATACGAGGCACCAAAAATGTTGACAACATGACAGTACAGACAACACTGGATAAAAGAGAAAAAGAATATGATTGGACTCAATGGTGGGAAAAGGCCTTTAGCCAGTCACTAAGATGGGAGGATTTAGAGGCCCTGCTGTGGAAACCTACTTGGCACAAAAAGAAAGCTAGAATTAGATTTAAAAATGAGAGTTAAAATTTTATCTGATGGGTAAAAAGGGCTTTTGGACGTTGAATGAGCTAATATTTTTGAGATTTTTAAGGTTACTCTGGTTTGAGTCAACATTAGAGCTAAATTATGGATTTGATTATGGTTTGGAATGACAATAGGAAAAATTGGAAAACTTAAAATTAAAGGAGTTAGATTGAGATTGAGACTGGTGAAGTATTATTGATATTTTTACTTACAAGAATTGAATGGTAATTAGTGATGTATTAAATGGACTAAATTGAAACAATTGAGGAATTTTTAGGGACTTGGACTGATTTATAAAAATATTGGATAGAGTATATGAAATAGAATATAGTTGAGAAATATTAAGATATAATAGTTATATTATTAGTTTATGATAGAAATAATTATTGTCCTATTATTATTATTATTATAACATTATTATATTATTTTGTCTTATGTAATGGTTTTAAAATATATAAATTTATGTTTATTTACAAAATATGTATGTGAAATAGAATAGAATAAGAGATATAATTTGATTGAGAAGTATAAATTGAAATTGGAATAATAGATATAAGTGAGAAACAATTTATATTTTAGGAATGCTCGAATTGTATACTATATGTTTATGCAAGACTAAATTGAAATAGATTAATTGAAAGTTGGTTAAGCCTGAAAACGGGTGAAAATATCTTTGATAACTTTTGTTTTTTGTTTTTGTGTGTGTTTTTTTTCCCTTTTCTTTTTTCTCTCTCTTTTTTTATTGATAAGATAGAGAGGGAACTTTTAAAGAAGCAGTTTAAATTGTATATGTATGACTGTATTTTTTGTTGTGTTCTATGGAGTGCCCTATCTCCACGATGTGTTATAAGCACTTGGCTGTAAAACAAACAAAAAAAACCTAATAAAACTTGTTATGGAAAAAAAAACAAAAAAACCATCGTTCTGGGCAAGTTGTTGTCATTAGAGATTGACTATCATCTTCCCTGTAAGTTCTTATTGCCTGAGATCAACCACCATCATCCCAAGTGAGTCACCGTCGAGAGAGAGTGACCATCACCGCCCCATGTGCATGGCTGCCGATCGTGACTGAATACCACCGTGTTACATGCCCTGTTAGGCAGAGGCGCCAACGTGAGAGACCTCTTTGGGCTGGTGGCCACTTGGAGGGGAGGTTGGGAGGGCCCAGACCTAAGCGGTCCCTACGGGGGTGGCGCTACACATATTTATAAAGTTTTGTCCAAAGTCCATTATTTTAAGTTGTTGAGTCATAAATTGCCAGGAAACATTATCAAACGCCTTTTGAGCAAATATTAGTGCCAATTGTTTCCCTGGATGTAGTTCATAGTATTCCAATATGTCCATTATAACTCTTAGATTATTTTTTATTTGTCTCTTTGGTAAAAATCCATTTTGATCTGGATGTATAAATTCAGTTAAAAATCTTTTCAGTCTCTCTGCTATTATTGAAGTAAAAAAATTATAATCCACATTTAGTAATGATATTGGTCTGTAATTTTCTATCTGGCTCAAATCTGAATATTCTTTTGGTATTAAAGTAATATTTGCTTCTGTCCATGTACTTGGAAGTTTAGCCTCCAACAAAAGTTCATTACACACATCTTTCAACAGTGCACTTAATGTATCTGGTAGGCATTTATATAACTCTGCCAGTAGCCCATCTGGTCCCGCTGTTTTTTCAATTTTTTTTTTGTCTTCTTATAGCCTCTGTTAATTCCATCGTTGTTATTTTTTCATTTAACATGATTTTAAAAATTTTCTGAAATTTTTCGTAAATTATTTTTCTCCAGATATTGAATCGTTTTCTCCCGTGAAATTTCTTCTATGCCATACAGTTTCTCATAGTATTCTTTAATTATCTTTTTTATTTCTTCATTTTAAAATTGTAAACAGCCTTTTTCATCTACTAAATTATTTATCAGTTTTTTCTCCTTCTGTTTTCTAAGTTTATAGGCTAACCATCTTCCTGGTTTGTTTGCATTTTCAAAAAAGTTTTGTTTTACTCTTTTAACTTGCTGTGCCAATTTTTCTGATTCCATTAAATTTAATTGATGTTTTATTATTTTCATTTGTTTTTTCAGTATTTTCTTTTGTGGATTTATTTGTAGTTTTAATTCTAGTTTTTTAAATTCTTCCCTTAATAGTATATATTGTTGTCTTTTTTCTTTGGTTTTTTTTGCCATATATGTTATAGCTACACCTCTAAAATATTCTTTGGCTGTATCCCATACATTTTGTAGTGTTGTATCTTCTTTTTTGTTTTCTTTAAAGAAGAACTCCATTTCTTTTGTTGCTAATTCTATAAATTCTTTTTCTTCTAATATGAATTGATTCAAAGTCCATCTTAATTTTTTTTTATGCCTTTCCATGTCATTTTTAAAGGGATTATGATCTGCCCATGTACCTAATTCTATCTCAATCTCCTGCATATTGGCCCTTAACTCAGGTGTCATCCAAATCATGTCAATTCTGGTCCAAGATTTATGGCTATTCGAATAGAATGTATATTGTAATTTTTTTCGGATTAGTTTCTCTCCAAATATCTTGTAACCCAATTTCCTCTATCATATTTTTAAAAGTCTTAGGTAATCTTTTTCTTCCACTTTTTCCTGTTTTGCTGCTTTTGTAGTCTAATGTCCCATCTACTATTGCGTTAAAATCTCTTACTAAACAAATATTTTGGTATTCCATTTCTGTTATTTTTCTATGAAGATTTTGATAGAATTCTTCTTATTTATTATTCGGTGCATATATTGCTACCAAAAGTGTTCATTTTTGATGTAGAAATATTTCTACCATCACAATTCTTCCTTCTTCATCTGAATAAATCCTTTTAGAATCTATTGTCTCTTTAACATATACAGCTACTCCTCTTTGTTTTCTGTTGTCCCAATTTTGGGGTATTCCAAGAGTTTATAATATTGTTTTTTTATATGTGTCTCTTGCAAGCAAATTATATCAATATTTAATTTCTGTAATTTTTTGAAGATTTTATTTCTTTTTGTTGGGGAATTCAGTCCATTTATGTTTACTGAAAAGATTCCGTTTTCTTTCTCCATTTTGTTTACTTCTATTTAGGTTTTGTTGATCGCATAGTCCTCTGCTCCCTTGCCATTCCCTCATCCTCTTGATCAGGCTTCTCTTTCCTTTCTTCTGTTTGTAAAGTTGTTTCCTCTACTGTTTCTTCTGTCTGTTTCTGGCCTTTTCTCTCCTCTTGTTGATGTTGTACTCTTTCGTTTAGAAATGCTTGATTTCTTTCATCAAAGTCTTCTGCCTTCCAAACTGAGTCCAGTTGATATCTTGTATTATTCCAGTTGATTAAGATCCCTTCTGGCATTAACCATCTAAAGTTTATACCTTTTGCAATCAACTTTGTAGCCAAAAAAGTGCTACTGTCTTTGGGTGTCTCTTATTCTCTTAGGGATCTGCTTTAACACCACAATTTCTTTATTTTTATATTGTAATGGTTCATCTCTAACTCTTCTCAATATCTCATCTCTTATTGTTTTCTTTCTATATCTTACATGACTTCTCTGGGTAATTTGTATTTCCTTGCATAGTTTGAATTCATTCAAAATATTTCATCTATTTCCATTTGTATCTGTGCTCTATCTATTTTTAAGGCCTCCGCCAGTAAATTAATAATCACTTCTACTATATCATCTTCTTTATCTTCAGGTATATTTTGGAATCTTAGATAGTGTACAGCTTTCTCCATTTCCAAGGCTGCAACTGCTTCTTCTAAGCTTTGATTTGCTTGTTCTAGTTTTTCATTTTCTTGCATTAATGCCTCCATTTTTTTATCAATATCTTCCGACTTATTTTCCATTTTCTGAATTTTTTGTTCATTTTTAGTAATTATTTGTTGATGGGCATCAAATTGTGCCTTTATATCCAACATTTGTTCATTTAACTTATCAAAGTTGCTTTTTGGCTCTTCATGATTTTTCTGTATTGATTCTTGAATTAGCCGTAATGTGGCTTGCATCTCTGTTTGAGCAGTATTTATTTTTTCTCTCTGCAACATTGTTTCAATAGATCCCTCTGACTTGCTGAACAAGGTGTTCCAACAGAGGGTGCAGAAGAGGTTTTTTTCATAATTTTAGTGAGATTTGGTGCACTCGTTTTTCAATTGAGTGAGTTTTGTAAATCCACAAGGAGAAAAACAAGATTAAAAAAAGCCAACTGCCTTAGGCTCTAATCCAACCGTAAAATGAGCCAACTACTTTAGGCTAATCCAAATGTTCCAGCTAGTTTAAAGATATAAAAAGCCCTCTGTTTCCAAATAATTTCTGTTGTAGTTATGTCCAGGATCAGAAAATATGATTGTAGAGAGTCTTTTTTAACAGAGTCATGTAAAGCTTTTTGTTTACATCAGGTGTTGTTTCAAGGTCATAAGCTTCTCAAGTTCTTTTGATATTTTGGTATTGTTGTAATATCTCCTTTCACCACTAGATGTCCTTATTTAGTATATTGTCTACATCCAAGTTTAGAAGGTTTTTTCAAAAATGTTTTTTTAAAAGATCTTTTTAAGTTATTTCTCATAGAAATTAAATATGAAAAGATTTTCCACACCATAAGTATTAAGTAACTTTTCTTTAAATCGGTCCAAATTCCATTTTTATATATTCTTTTGTATTCCTTAATTTCCTTCCCCCATTTGTAATTCCTCACCGCTTTTAACTCCCTTCTTCCCTGATCTTTCCAGGGTCTTTGCTTCAGAATTTTTTTCCAATCAGGGGATCTCTGTTTCCAAGTCCGTAAGGAAAAGGAATAAAACAATCTCACCCAGTTTTCAGCACATTGTTGACAATCAGCTGTTCGGTGGCATTGTCGCGGTTCCTTGCTTTTTTCCTGGCTGATGATGACTGGGCTGTCTACGCCTACAGGCAGCCTTTCTTCCGTCCGTTTGAAGGGGTTCCTTGGTTTGTTTGGATCGACCGCCATCTGGTCCAGACTCCCAAGCTTCCCTTCTTCTTTGTTGCCTCTCCAGGGCAACTTTCCGACTCGTTGGGGTCGCCAGACAGAACGAAATTGGGCTAAGAAGCTGGAGCTCCGGTTTCTTCCACCCATCTCGTCATGACATCAAACCGGAAGTCTCCAATTGCTTGCATATTTTTATTAGCAATGGAGACATGTACATGAATGGTGCCTAAATGTACAAATAAATGATGTTTGTGTGAGAGTGACACAGAATACAGGTAGTCCTCGACTTATGACCACAATTGAGTCCAAAATTTTTGTTGTTAAGTGAGATATTTGTTAAGTGAGCTTTGCCCCATTTTACGACCTTTCTTGCCACAGTAGTTAAGTAAATCACTGCAGTTAATAAGTCAGTAACCCAGACTTCCGGTTCCGGTTGCAGCACCTGCAGTCAGGCAAAGAGTATGCTCTCTTTGCCGACCGATTTCCCCCCGCCGGTAAACCCTGGATAGGGTCGAAAGTCGCCCCGGAGAGGCGACCACCGTGGAGGAGGACAGTCGTCTGATCGCGGAGAGAGCAGCAGCTCCCTCTGAGATCCGAGAAATCACCTTTGGGCCGACGGGGAAAAGATCGGCCAGTAACATGGCCGATCACTTAGCTGCTCCAGCCGAAAGTCACAGCAACATCTAAGCATAAAGAACCACCGTGGAAGATCCGGGTGAGACCTTTCCTTCCCTCTTGTTGTCTTATTTACTTCCCTGTGAAAAGCTTTTAGAAATTATTCCCCCCTTTGAAAAAGCAGCGTTCAAACACTTGGGGAAAAAAATAACTAATTTTTATTGTGTATTTGAACTATTGGAATTCGGGGGATCCTGAAAAAAATAAAAGAAGAAGAAGAAAAAGCTTTATTGTGACTCTCTCTCTCTGCCTGCTTGTTTTCAGTTTAAGTGGAAAATTTTAGGGAGGGGGGTGGAGTGTTTCTTTTCCTCCCCCCCCCCTTCTGAATATTTTTATCTACTTTAAAAAGAAAAAAAACCTCTGGCTCTCGGGGTGGATTTATGTGGATTGCATGGTTACAATGTAGCTTGGAACTTGGCGTGAAGCCCAGAAAGTCTTATCGTAACAATGTAACCATTTGCAGCTGAACTGCTGAACTTGGCGTTACGCCCAGACATTGCTGAACTTTCACTATTAACAAAAAAAAAAGAGAAGAAGAATGGAATCTCACTCACAGCTTAACTATGGACTTATACTAGAAAAAAAATTGGAAATGAAAGAAGAATTAAGAGAGCATTTCAGGACACTCAGGAAACAGGACGTTTCAGAGTTAAAAATTGAATTTCAAACTTCAACTGATTATGATACACAACTAGATTTACAACTTAATGAGATGGAGGATTTATATCTACAACCTACTGAAGAGGAAGATGTTACACCCTATATACAAATGATGGAGATTTCTGAGGACCAAAGGCAGAATTCAACTAAAACATCTATAGCTTTAAAAACAACAGAAATGGACTTTCAATTACGAGACATTAAAAATGCTGACAATATATACAAACAACGAATAATCACCATACTGACTAAGACTGATTACATAGTGCAGACAATATTGGGAAAAAGAGAAGAAGACTATGATCAGACGCAACTGTGGGAAAATGTGTATAGTCAAATATTAAGATGGGAGGAGCTAAAGGCCCTATTGTGGAAACCTGCTTGGCATAAAAAGAAAGCTAGAATTAGGTTTAAACATCAGTGTTAAAACTTTATTTGATGGGTAAAATGGTTTTTAGAGACTTCAAGTGAGCTAATATTTTTGAGATTTCTAAGGTTTAAGATTTTAGTCTGAGTTAATATTGATGTGAATTATGGATTTGATTATGGTCTGGAATGGCAAGTATGGAAAATTGGAAAAGTTAAAACTAAGGGAGTTAGGTTGAGATTGGTGAAATATTGATGATATTTTTACTTGCAATGATTGAAGATTGGACTGATTTATAAAAATGTTTGATAAGAGTATAGGAAATAGAATATAGTGGAGAAATATTAAAATATATTAAAGTTATGTTCATTTATAAAATATGTATGTGAAATAGAATAGAATAAGAGATAGAATCTAATTGAGAAGTATAAAGTGAATAATTGGAGTAATATGTATAGGTTAGGAATAATCTGTATTATATTGATATCCGAATTGTATACTATATGTTTATGTAATGCCAAATTGGAATATGTTAATAGTTAATTAAGCTCAAAAATGGGTGGAAATATTATTGATAGTTTTGCTTTTTTTTTTTTTCTTGATTGGTAAAATAGAGAGGGAAATTTTAAAGAAGTAATTTAAATTGTTTATGTATGATTATATTTTCTATTTTGTTCTATGGAGTGCCCTATCTCCACAATGAGTCCTAAGCACTTGGCTGTAAAACAAACAAAAAATTCAATAAAACTTGTTATATATATAAAAAAAATAAGTCAGTAACCCAGTTGTTAAGTGAATCTGGCTTTCCCATTGACTTTGCTTGTCAGAAGGTTGCAAAAGGTGATCACATGACCTTGGAACACAGCATCAGTCATAAATATGAACTAGTTGCCAAGCATCTTAATTTTGATCACATGATCATGGGGATGCTGCAAAGGTCATAACTGTGAAAAACGGTCATAAATCACATTTTTCAGTACCGTTGTAACTTTGAATACTAAACAAACCATTGTAAGTCTCGTTTTTCACTGGAAGGCAAGAGGAAAAATATTTTAGTAGAAACTTGAATATCAGTAGATAGACTTGGATACTCTTGATTATTGAAACTTCTTTTCTCTTGAGGGCCATTCCTTGTATATTATCTCAAAGGTTCTCTTCACCTTCTCCCATCCATCTTCCTTCTTATTTAATGAGCTATCAAGAGAAGGATGATTGAGGGGACTTCCGGTTTTGTGCCGTAGCACGTGGCCGCGGGATAGCAGAGCTCCGCTCCCCACGGCTAGTTTTGCCCTGCCAGGGGGACCCTAAATGGGTCTGAAGTTGCCCCGAAGAGGTGACCTTGAAGGAGGGGTGCCCCGTTGATCACGAAATGATGGCAGTCATTTCATTTGATCCAGGGGAAGCCCTCCGACCCGACAGCCCAAGCTACTTACAGCCGAAGTCCAAGAGCACGAACAAGAACATCGGTGAACAGCATGCTTTGAACTGGTGAGAGTATCAATCTTCTCTCTTCTATCTTTTAACTGAATCCTTGGGAAAGACCCCCAAAGCAAGAAAACCTCCAAAAGTGAAGGGAGGGGACTACATCCCCACTCCCTCATAGACGGAAGCGGCGAATTAATACTAAGGGGGAAAGAAATATATTGAAATTAAATTTAAAATACTACAGTCTGGACAAATCTAGAAACTAAAAAAAAAAACTGTTAAGACTATACCTTAAAGGGTTTTGATGAAATTATAAAAAATATATAACAATAATAACTTTTTGTCTGGAAAAAACTGGAAAATAAGCAACTACTGACACCTAGTGGAGAATCAGAGTATAGAACACTAACAATAATGAGTCAGAAATTGGCAGGATGCCCAGAAATAAAGAATAATCTGTTCCCTTGAATTTTAAATAACCTTCAAGAAGACAGCTTGGAACAACGAAAGAGCTGGGCCAGCCATAAGATTAAAAAGTTTCTGAAAGAAAAATGCCTGGACTGTTGTCTAAATCTAAGAATTGTTTATAGAAATAAGAAAAACTTTGGCTCTTGGCTAATCTTTTAGAGGAGAATTTACAGGAAGGACTTAAGGTGGCTAAACAAACTGAATTGAAATTTTGACTGATTGATAATTGACCCCTGAATTTTAAAAAAAACTGTTGAAGGGGGAGACAACATGGATATCATACACCTATCAAAAAATGACAGAATACCACACTCAATATTTACCCCTGAAGGATTTAGCCTGGAACATCAAAGACCTCCAGAAGCAATATTTCAAGGCAAGAAAAATACTTTCCAAGAGGAAATGTACGCAATGGTATGACAGATACAAATGACAATAGACTTAAACCATGAGGAAATCAAAAGCAACTTTGACGGCATAAATAAGCACATCTCTAACCTAAATTTACAATCAAAAAACACCCAGAAAATGATGGCGAATGAACAAACAAATCAGATAACAGAACACAAATTAGAAGAACATGATCAAATCAATAAAGATAAAAATGAAAAGAACTACAATTTAATACAAACAGGAAAAAATATACAAGACTTTGATATAACAACAAAAATGGAATGGATTATAGAATTCCCAGGAGAATCATCAGAGTTTGGGAGACAGAAAGTATATATTTTACCTATTTTATCTTCTTTATTCCCAACAATACTTACAAAAACACAGAAACAGCCAGGTAAGCAGAATATATCAACTTGGAAAGCTACTTGGCAAAAGAAGAAGGCTAGAGACAGATTCAAAAGATTTGACTTGCCGTACCAGATGGAGTATTACATGAGCAAACACTTGTTTGAATATGGTTAAAAGAATAGAGAACTTTGAAAATAAAGGGGCCCTATAACAAGAGGGATAAGAGATTTAAGTAGTATAGTATGTTTTACAAAATATGAAATGAAAAAATATTGGGATGATGTAACTTTTATAAATATAAGTGAAATATAAGCTGATCAGAAAGGATGTTTTATGCAGATGCTATAAGATAAATAAGAAGTACAGTATTTTTATAACACATGAAATATGAAAATATTGGGACGGTGTACTTTAAATAGAAAAATTTGGATATTTAGATGACTAGCATTGAGAAAATCATGACTGATAAGAATGGATTGAATATAAGGGGGAAATTAAGCTTAAACAAAAATCATGAAAATAGGATGCATGGTGAACTAATGAGATGATTTTTATAAGAATAATATAAGCTGATAAAATGTTATACATAGATGTTATCATTATCTGTACAAATATGAAAAAATGTCTATATTTAATCATTTATATATTGAAAATATTAAGAATTATATTTGTTTAAGGTTGAAGAAGGAGAATACAATTGGGAGAAGGGAAGATCAAAGAAATATATTATTAATTAATATACTAATTAGGGAATTATCAAAACCAATCATTATTGACTGTTATTGCTTTTTTTTTCAAATATATAAACCAAGACAACATGCTGTACACCAGGCACTGGAGATTGTTATTGTAAAAAACCAATAAAATATTTTTTTTTAAAAAGAGAAGGAGGATTGAATTGACAGAGAGCATTTTTAGTAAGGCTCAATAACGACATTTTACTGAGAATCACATGTTACCCATGGGCTATATATTGACAATCTTTGTTTTTAGGAGACTCATGGGTATAAAATCATCATTTTATCCATTGTCTATCCATTGCATGATGAAGGCCTCTGCCGCATGTTTCTAACCAATACGGTTCTGAGCTTTCTTTTGCCAATTGGGCCTGAAATACTTACTGATGTCATCAATCCATCTTGTTTTAGTTCTCTTTCGTGGATGCTTTTTATCAAGTGGGATCCATTCTATGACTGCCTTGATCCACCTGCCATCATTTCTTCTTGCTATGTGACCAGCCCATTTCCATTTCAATTCTTTTACTCTCTTGATGATATCATATACTTTCGTTTGTTCTCTAATCCATGTGCAGATCTTTCTATGTTGTCTTGTAATGCCGAGCATGTATCTTTCCATGGCTTTTTGCAGCACTCATAGGTTTTGTATCGATTGTGAGATTAGTGTCCTTGTTTCACTGGCATATGTTAGAGCAGGTAGCACACACTGATCGAAAACTTCTCTCTTCAGGCATCGGAGGAGGTTGTTCTTGAAAATTATGCTTAGCTTGCCGAATGCCTGCCAACCACATTTAACATGCCGTTCAATTTCCTTTATTGTATCACCTTTCATTGAGATCCATTGGCCAAGATCTACTACATCTAGTTCCTCTCCAGATATAATTTTTTTTCTTTCTTTGGTGAATTTATTAAACATACCCTGACTCTTTTTCAGGTTTATTTTTAAGCCAAATTGTTCTCCTGCTTTGTGCAGCTCAATATGACCATGGAAAATAAGAAAATTCATTTTTCAAAATGGCACTTTTGGGTTAACATCTATATGAGAATGAGTGTTGGCAAGAGGAAATTGTGTGGAGGACCCAAAGTGATTTTCTTTTCTTTTTTTTGTAATATATTTTATTGATTTTTAAAAAAACATAAATCACTTAATAATTGGTGAACAGTGTGTTGTCTGGTTTACATTTGTAAAACAATCACTAACAATTGATCTCTATAATCCATAATCCACATAATGGTTTTAGTTGATTTCCTCTTTTCCCAAAATATCCTCTTTTGCAAACTTTGAGTTAATACAATTCTTATCGTTTTGATAGATAACAATTAAATATATATTTTTCCCAATATTCCTAAAAATAATAATCACATCAATATAATATTTCTTTTCTATCCAATCATTCTGGTTGCCTTATCATAGATCCTGTTACAGTCCTTATTTTAATTTGTTTCTCCCACCAAATTCTAGGTATTCTTACTGGTTAAGACTTTCTCAAAAATTAATTACATTTAAAAAATTAATTCTATTTTTCCATATGAACCATCTCACACTTTTACATTTCTTAAGGAATAGATAAAGCAGTGGAAAAAAAAGAAAGGAGAGCAAGAGTAAAGAAACGTAAAAAATAACATCCTACTTAAAATATATATCCCTCCTAAGCTAATATGTATTTATTTCCTAAATTTCTTATTCTTTTTAACCATAATTAAAATATGTTTAATCTTTAAATATTCCATTTAATACATCTAGTCATCTAGTCCTTTAACTCTTATTCAAAACATTTTTTTATCCATTATAATTTTCTTAAATTCAATCACATTTAAATATCTAAAACATTTCCTTTATCTAAGTCATTTCAACTTTTTTATATTACTCATATCAAGAAAGAGAACAAAAAAGGGGGAAAAGCATATTATATTATTTAGGGAATTCATCCCTCTTAAAATGACATATATATTCCAAATCTTTTCTATTTCTTTAACCATATTCAAACAAATGTTTCTTTTTTAAGTATTCTCTCTGGTAAGTCCCATCATCTATTTTCTTGGTTTCCACTTTAGTCTTTTTCCTTTGCCCGTTATCTTTCTTAATCAATGTATTTTGCTGAATCAAAAGGTTTTTCCGTATGTTCATAAATGTTACTGTAGATATAAAAAGTAAATCAGGTGAAGTGTCTTTGTATGGGGCTTCTGCCTTTCCATCTTTGTTGAAAATCTTTTTCTTTCTCTCCGCTTGTCTTATCATTTCCTTTCTCTCCAATGTTCTTGACATCTCTACAGACCATTTTATCCAATCTGTTTTCTTGTCCTCAGATTTATTTTGTAGTCTTAAGGAATAAGTTGTTTTTTCCAATTCTTGTGAATTTTTTTCCACTAGGATTAAATCATGTTTCCTTGTTTTGTTAAGTTCCATCTTTAAGTCTTTATTCTCAATTCTATATCCATTTATCTGTTTTATCTGCCCCTTCTCTGTTGTTTTTTTCTGGGAATTGTTTTGTTGTAGAGTTAAGTTGGAAATAGATTGATTTATATTTTCAAAGTTATTTTGGATTTCTTTGTGGTTTAAAGTCATTGTTGTTTGAATTAGTTGCAGTATACTATATATCTCCTCCTGTGAAGTATTTATGTTTTCTTGATATGTTGTTTCTACATGTCTCTGATTCATGATGACCAAGAATTTGAGTTTTTCTCTTCTTTTCTTTTCTCTGCAAATAGCTTTAGAGTCCCGGTTAAATAGATATTTGTAATCCAAAGAGTTCAAAAACAATTTTTTCCCCTGAAATTTATAATTCTCTTTGTCTACAGCTCAGATTATTGTCTTTTTTTGGGTCACAGCTGTTCTTTATTGTTAAAGCTTTGAAGGTCACAAACACAGATTAGCTTTTCCCAGGTTTTGCCAAGTCTTATATTAAAGTCATAGCTGTCATAGTCTTCATCCACCACTAGGTGTCAGCAACTATTTGTTTTTCAATTTCCAAAATGAACAATTATCTTTAGAATGAGAGTCTTAACCATTCAAACAATTTTAGATTTATCCAGATTTAAGTTTTAAATTTCAGGTTTTATATTTATTTCATTTCCATATATTTTGATCCTCCATAAAAAGATCAAGGCCCTGGTTTTCCCAGTTGCAATGTATGGCTGTGAAAGTTGGACCATAAGAAAGGCTGAGCGCCAAAAAATTGAGGCCTTTGAACTATGGTGCTGGAGAAGACTCCTGCGAGTCCCCTGGACTGCAAGGCAATCAAACCGGTCAGTCCTAGAGGAGATCAACCCTGACTGCTCTTTAGAAGGCCAGATCCTGAAGTTGAAACTCAAATTCTTTGGCCACCTAATGAGAAGGAAGGACTCACTGGAGAAGAGCCTAATGCTGGGAAAGATTGAGGGCAATAGAAGAAGGGGACGACAGAGAATGAGGTGGCTGGATGGAGTCACTGAAGCAGTAAGCATGAGCTTAAATGGACTCCAGAAGATGGTAGAGGACAGGAAGGCCTGGAGGAACGTTGTCCATGGGGTCGCGATGGGTCGGACATGACTTCGCAACTAACAACAACAACAAAAAGATTAATTCACCGCTTCTGTTAGTATAAGGGTGGGGCGGAAATCCCCCTCCTTCCCTTTCAGAGGTATTTTGCTTCTTGGGGATCTTTTACAGGAAATTAAATGTAAAATAGAAAAGAGAAGATCGAGTTCCTCACCCAGTTTCAAGCACTCTGTTCATAGTTGTGCTGATTAGTGCTTTTGGACTTCGGTTGCTAGTAGCTTGGGCTGGTCGATGCAATACAGCCAGCCTTTCTCCTGTTGGGTTAGAAGGCTTTCCCCAAGTCGAACAGAATGGCCGCCACCATTCCAGAATTGCTGGAGCACCCTTCTTTCTTTGCTGCCTCTCCGGGGCAACTTAGACCTATTTAGGGTCCCCTGGCAGGGTGAAATTAGCTGCGGGGGTGCAGGGAATCCGCAAGCCTGTGACCGGTTGCTACCGCACAAAACCGGAAGTCTCCCAAAGTGATTTTCTTAATGGTCAAAGATGAAGGTTTAAAAATTTCATAAAGTACATTTACTAAAGTCATCTATCTTAAGAGTCAAAAAGTCACCAAAAACATCTGAAAAAGGAGAAATAATTTGATTTTGTGAAAAAAATTGGAACCCATAGATGGACCCATACATTTTTGTCTAAACAAATGATTAAAATTGGAGCATATTGTCAGATGGAAGCAGGAAAAAATACCACGATAATGGTATAATTTTAATAGCACACCTTATTGTAAAAATGTTTTTGGCAGACATTTAGGTTCAAGGTATAAAAACTGCCATATTATGTTTCAGTCTTCTGTGTAATTAATATGTATTTGAAACACATTAAAGGGACTGTCTGTCAGAAGTCCTTACCACACCCCTGGCTCCAACAAGAAACAACGCTGAGTTGTCCACCTGGAAGGCAAGGAGAAATGTGTGATTAATCACGGGCACCTGGAAGGCAAGGAGAAACATGTGATTAATCACGGGCTGCAGCAGATGATGCAACTAACCCCTCCCCCCAACTTATGGGGATACCGTCGGTGGAAGAGCCGCACCAATCAGGGGGCTTGGATGTCCGCTTCCCCCACCCAGGATGCCTCCGTAACAGGGTACCCCTTCCACTGTACCAGGTATTGCAAATGATCCCATCGGATATGGGAGTCTAACATCTCTTGGATCTCATAATGGTCCCCTGTGACAGGGCCCAGTATCCAGTTCAAGGACCTAAAGGAAGACCCCTCCACCGGCTTCAGTAAGCTGCAATGGAAAACTGGGTGCACCTTTCCCAGAAGCCGGGGTAGTTGTAGCCGCACAGCGACCGGGTTAATGACCTGCATAATCCAGAACGGGCCAATGAATTTTGGCCCTAGCTTTTTGCAGGGTATTTTCAGGCGCAGGTACTTGGTTGACAGGTACACCATATCCCCCACCCGAAAGGGCTTTTGAGGCACCCTTTTCTTATCGGCCTGCGCCTTTGAGGCCTCCTCTGCTTTTAGTAAGGCTTTTTTCAGTGCTAAATTTCTGTCAGGAGTCCTTACCACACCCCTGTCTCCCACAAGAAACAACGCTGAGTTGAGTTCACAGGTGGCTTTAATCACGAAACGTTCTGGCATGCACAACAGCAAACAAAGTTAGCGCTGGGAGCAATTGCCTCCCAGCGCCTTACATATGCATTTCCCACCTCCCCCCCACCTAACCAGCATCTGGTGTCCGAGGTGATATGAGCAGCGAGGCAGGATGCCCTGCAGGCTTCCGGCTCCGCATAGCTTCCCTGCTCTGCTCAGCTGTTCTTTGGGACACACTACAGGCTTCTGGCTGTCTGGTATGTCCCTGCGCCGATCAGCTGCTCGTCGAGATGCGCAGCAGACTTCTGGCTTCCTGGTGCCTCCCAGCGCCGAAAGCTGTTCAGCAGGCTGGCCGTGGAGCCGACCGGCTGTTCAGTGGTGTGACCGCGGAGCCGACCGGCTGTTCGGCGGTGTGACCGCAGAGCCGATGACCATGCCACCATGCTCAGCCAGTCCAGGTCCAGGTAATGAGGGAAGGGCTGTTGCTGTTGGGTTGGTCGCTGGCCTCCTCCCAGGCACTGTCCTTGTCCCCCTTCCCCCTCCCATCAGTGTCGAGCCCATGGGGCTTGACACTGGTTACATAATTTTATTGGCAACCATATGGGAGAAGTTTGCCACACCTTTCTCCCAGTTTCCAATCTAACTTACAGTTTTAGATTTCACTACCGGTAATAGTCACTAACCATGCTACGCCTGAACCTGCTTAGATTCTTACTTTGGATGAATTATACTGTATTATAATGGCATACATGTAGTTTTAAATTTAATCAGATAGTTAAATTTAGGGCAGAGTTAGAATCTTAAAATTAATGTATAAGACTGGAAACATTGCTCAACATGAACTTAACATATCAAAAATGCATAAAGAAATTCATTAACTAACTTTTACATTGTTCTAATTTCCTTAACAGTGTTTCAAAATAACTAGCTGTGATTAATAGACCATGATCAGAATTTTGATCAGTCAATTTTCCATTAGAAAGGAGATTTTTTAAATTGTACATTAACATTGTTTGAATTATTTAATTGTAGATTTCAGTCTTGTCTGAAAAAGCAATCTTCAGCCATTCAATAGCATACAACGTTTGCATTTTGTGTGCAAACATTTACAAACATGCTCCCATTTCTTTTACTTCTAGCATTGATATTTAATGGGTTTTTTAATGAATGATTGTTTTCAGCAGTTTCTTTGAGTTTCAGTCAGCTATATTTCATTCTGGAATAAAAACTAATGATCCATAAATTCTTAATGCCATATTTTTATAACCAGTAAATTAGTCTTTAATGGGTTCAATAAGTTTTGTGATGTATGTCATTAATTGTTAATGGTGTTTTAACTAGATAATTGTTGTGAAAGGTTGTTTATCATCTCCATTTGGGAATGACTGATCCTTCCAATCTGTTCCGCCTCCTAATGTTGAACTACTCTATCTACCATCGCATGCTGAAAGGAGTTCAAGAGCTTGGGTGGCACAGATCAAATACCAAATTCAAACATTTTCAGTGGATAATGAACCATCACATAGAGACTATCAAACTTAATGAGGCTAGATTAGTTTTGACTTCTAGACAGAAATATTTCTGTATTGCATCTCAGCACTTTCTATTCACTTTGCAGCCACTATATAAATCAACCCTAATTAGTAAAAGCAAATACTCCTCTATAGATCTAAGCCAAGGAATTCAATTGCTGAAAGATTTTCCAGCCCAGCAGTTGTAGCACCATATGTAAGTTTTAATAATCTTAATACTTTCATAAATGCATAATGGTAATCCAACATTTAAGTGAGATTTCAGATAGTCGTTGACTTATAACAGTTCATATAGTAACTGTTCAAAGTTACAATAGCACTGGAAAAAGTGATTTATGATTTTTCACACGTATGACCATTACAGCATTCCCATGGTCATTTGATCAAAATTCAGACGCTTGGCAACTGACTCATATTTATGATAGTTGCAATGTCCTGGGGCCATGTGATCACCATTTGTCACCTTCTGGCAAGCAAAGTCAATAGAAAGTCAAATTCACTTAATAACCATGTTACTAATTTAACAACTGCAGTGATTCACTTAACCACTATGGCAAGAATGTTTATAAAATGGGGCAAAACTCACTTAACAAATGTTTCACTTAGCAACAAAGATTTTGGACTCATTTGTGGTCATAAGTCAAGAACACTTTATAAGGTCTGTTAGCTATTATTTTTGAGTTTTCAGTTTCTTAACAACTGCAGCAACAAAAGTGCCACAGTTTTGAAGCAAGAATATTCAGAAAGCATAAACTTTTTTCCCTTCTTTTACTGAGTTCCTAGACTTAAAATTCTTTTATTCTTTGCATCTGCCTCCTGTTAATGGATTTCTGAGTTCTAATAAACTAATGAGATCCTACAAATTTGCCAATATTTGTTTTAGACAAAGCCTAAACACTTGATTAGATTAGATTAGATTAGATTTAAGACATGTTTAATTACAACCAATTTAAGATTAGGTGTCAATAACTTGTACTTCCCATATATATCTTCATCCCAGATCAATCCAGTGATTTCACACTATAAGCAAAATCTCCAAATCAAAAACATTTTACCAAGCTATTAATGGAGAGACTGCAGTGAACCAATCAACTCCTGATAAAAAAGAAACTGCAGTTCTGAACACAGCTTTGTGACAGCCTAAAGAACTGCAACAAGAATGCAACAAGTATTACAGACCAAGCAGATAACAAGGTCTGGCAATGGCTAAGAGCAAGAAAATTCTTGGTGCACAAGACCCAGTCTTAAGAAGAAATGCAAACAAAGCCAGAATTGAAAAGACAGCAACACAGAGCAAATGCTGCCTCTGCAAAGAAGTTGAAGAAACAGTAGACCACATACTTAGCTGCTGAGAGATTACACAGATTGACAACAAACAACAGCATGACAAAGTAGCAACAATGATGCTATTGGACTATCTGTAAGAATAACTGTTTGCTCTCAAGCAAAAAACTGGAGGAGCCAAAAAAAAAAAAGTCATAGAAAACAAAGAAGCTAAAGTGCTCTAGGACTTTAGAATTCAAACAGACAAACATCTGCCACCTAACACTCGAGATTTAAAAATTGTCAATAAGAAAGACAAAAAAGATAGTGGACATGGCAGTACCTAGAAACAGCAGAGTAGAACCAGGAAAAAAAATCACTAAATACAAGAACCTGCAAATAGAAATAGAATGATTATTACAAAAGAAAGCAAACACAATACCAGTAGTAATAGGCATATTGGGTGCAATCCCAAAACATCTGGAGCACCATTTGAATGACACTAATATTACAAAATCATCATCAGTTAATTGCAAAAGGCAGCTTTATCTGGCTGACTATGTGATGATAACAATATCATTTGGCGGGCAGTTTTTTTGCCATCATGGGTCATGGAGCTATAGCTACATTTAGAGATACGTGTAGATATTTTTCTGTTGCCAAGACTATAATTGGTGTAGCAATGCAAAGGGGTTATCAAAATCCTATGAGGCAAGATGTTTTGTTATTTTCCATTTTTTTTTACTTTTGTCACATAGAGAAACACACACCAAAGGGTAAGATTTGTAACTATTATAGATTTATTAAGCCTTTTATTTGGATAATGAACCAATTTCTTCCCATCAAATATCAGCAAGTAGTTGTTGATGAATTTTAATATCATAATGTTTAGGTTTTCTGGGAGCCACAATAAAGAGATTCAAAGGCCATATATAAACTTGCATTCTACATTAGGCAGGGGAAGGCATGTAACTCAGGAAGCTGATTTTAGGTGCCATAGAAGGAAAACAAATTGATTTATTATTTACCATTATATTATAATATTACTATCAGATGGGGGGAAATCTTTAAGGGATTTTCTTTGTTAACTGGCAATTTATTTATATATAATTTTCTGTTACACTTATTTAAAAGATTTGTTTTTTAAAGTATATTTAATAGTATATCTTGCAGAGAGGCAATCTTTTGTAGCAGAAACACTGAAGGCTTCAAATTTGTTTATACTTACCAGAATTTTTTTTAGGTTTACTTTTGAGTAGCTATGTAGGAAATGGTATTAATGAATTTTATCATTGGCTGAAGTTGCATATTAGGTCACATTTGTAAGCCCTTTCCATAATTTTTATTTCTGTTCCAGTAACAACTGAAAATAAAGCTCTTGAGCCTCATATAGTTGTTATAAATGTATAGCAATATGAATGGTATATGGATGAACATTTTGTTGTTTTATATGTAATATATAATTGATGTTTTGATATATAATATAAAACATTTTTAATGTATTTCTGCTATATTCCTGTTCCCCTTAAAGAAATCAGATTTGAGTGGTTAAGGCAATAGGCTAAAACCGAGACTGTGAAAACCGGCATGAAAACCAGCTGGGTGACTTTGGGTAGTCATTTTCTCTCAGCCCCCTCCCTCACACTGTTGTTGTGGGGAAAACAGAAGAAGAAAGGAATAGTAGCTATGTTCACCACTTTGAGGTATTTATAAAAAAGAAAATGAATGAATGAATGAATGAATGAATGAATGAATGAATGAATGAATGAATGAATGAATAAATAAATAGATAGATAGATAGATAGATAGATAGATAGATAGATAGATAGATAGATAGATAGATAGATAGATAGATAGATAGATAGATAGATAGATAGATAGATAGATAGATAGATAGATAGATAGATAGATAGATAGATAGATAGATAGATAGATAGATAGATAGATAGATAGATAGATAGATAGATAGATAGCAAAAGAAGGAATTGCTTCTAAGGTCTTTTTATTTGGTAACACCTCATAAAAACAAACAACATGCAAGCAAAATCTTGAGTCAAACCTAGTTGTGTGCAGCGCCTTATAGTGTCGTCCCGAGTTTATATTCAGGATGTCAGGGGTCTGTAGATATTTTCTCAGTCCTCCTTGTGATCTGCACAATATGTAGGCCTTCTATGGGAGGCAGGTTGGTTTCAATTGTTCTTTCTGCAGTCCTAACTATCCATTGGAGTCTGTACCTTTCCTGTTTGGTTGCTGTACCAAACAAGACAGTTATAGAAGTACAAATGAGAGGCTCAATAATTCCTCTGTAAAATTGTATCAACAGCTCCTGGGACAGTCTCAATTTCCTGAGTTGATGCAGGAAGAACATTTTTTGTTGTGCCTTTTTAATGATGGTTCTAATATTAGGTGTCCATTTCAAGTCCTAGGAGATTATTGAACCCCAAAACTTGGAGGATTCTACTGCTGAAACTATGTTGTTAAATATAGTTTCAAATATCATTAATTGATCATAAAACTTGAATGAGGGTGTTTGACTTTAGCAAGATTTTTTCTCTTTGGGGTTCTTCTGTATCAGCTTACTAAACAGATAAATGGATAGATGGACGGTTGGTTGGTTGGTTGGTTGGTTGGTTGGTTGGTTGGTTGGTTGGTTGGACAAATAGATGAGAAAGATGAAAATGCCCCCCCTTTTCATACTTTTGGCACTTAAATGAACTTTAGGATCTGTTAGGAAATAATTTTACCTAAGCATTTTACAACACTTTGCAACAGTAAGTATGCTGGATGTTATATGAAACAGGATAAGCACTGAAGTGCCCTGAGGCATTTAAGATTCTAGTTCCGTGACTAATTGCAGAGGCTCTGGAGATCATACAGTAGGAGAGAAAGAAAAAAGAGAATGCACTACCCCTTGTTATGATTGGGTTGTCCAAAACAGATGAAGCCATGCAGAATGGCAAATTTCCAATTCAGGCACTGAGAGTTTATCCTGAGAAAGTTGACCTTTTAAACTAACACTGAAGCTTTTTTTTATTATTTTTTGAGCAGAAACTGCTCTTTAATAGATTTTCTCTTTGCTGTTTATTACACATTGAGTGCAAGGTTTGGTTTCTAATAGTTTCTTTTCATTGAGCTGCCTGCTGCTGACTGTGGAAAATGTAGGTTTGGCTACACTGATGGCTCTCCGTAATGGCTGTGATTACACCCTCTGCATCTTCTTCACAGTGCCAACCTTTCAGCAGAACAGCAGATTATGCCTGGATAAGACTCAAAGAGCAGTTTAATATCAGGGTTCTTTGGAGCTGTAATAAATGGTTCAAGATCGAAGAGATAATGCCACAGCAATATGACTGGGTGGCCTATGAAGCAAAACACATCAATAGGGCATACATATACATTGGAGTGAAAAAAGGACTTCTGCTTTACCAAGCAAATGTTTATATAGAAAAGGACCATGAAAATGTGTAGCATGTGGGAACACATGGACCAACTAGAAACAGATGTGGAGCAAACTACCAGCCAACTTATTATCCATAGCTATCTCCTAATATTAAATGAGATTAGACAATAGATGATATGTTGAGTCATCCTTTGAGAGAAAAGTAGTGCAGTGTGATGAAATAATAAGTGTAGTGGCAAATGAACTTCAATAATAAATCAAAATTTATTTACCAAAAAGATAAACAGAATGACCATGGATGGACAAAAAAGTAGGGGAAGCAAGAGCAATTTCCAACTTCCTGCCGGCTTCCCCATTGACTTTGCTTGTGGGAAGTTGGCAAGGATGATCAAAATCACAATCATGTGACCATAGCTGACCGTGGAAGTGATGCCACAACCAAAATCCTTGAAATTTTAATTCTAGGGGTGCAATGGGCCCTGGGCTTTGTATGCATTTTTAAGTCCCAGCCCTCCCAGGTAAATCAGACAAGAAACATATGATGAATTAATTATACTTTACTGTAAGACTATGTTAATAAAATCTTGCAAGTCTGAAAGTACAAACTTTCCAACACCATTTTTTACTATTTTTTTTTTACTATTTTTACTATTTACTATTTGATCCATTAGGACAGATCCTCCCGAAGCCTTTTTTCTGTTAGACTAGTGGTTCCCAACCTTTCCAGCTTTGCAGACTGGCAAGGGAGGAAGAGGGGATGGTTCCGCACAAGCAGCAGGCAAGCGCGTGTACAGCTCCATTTGCTTGAGTGGCAGGCACCTGCACCCACCGCTCACACAAATGGAGCTGCATGCATGCGCTCGCCTGCTGTTCACAAAAGTGGAGCTACACGCATGCCCTCGTACACTGCTTCCACAGCCCAATTCCAAATGGGCCACGTCCCGAACCCCACATCCCGGGCTTTGGGAACCTCTGTATTAGACCTCTAAGGCTCCTCCCCCTTGATTGTTTCCTAGGCAGCATCTCTTCCCCTCATTCCTTAAGGTCATCCGTGCATTCAATTTTATTATATAGTGGAATCAAAGTACCTTGATTCAAATCTTGTTGTGCTATGATACACTGTTTTGGCTAATTGAAGTTTACAAACAAACACCTAGAGTTTAGTAGTATATAGATTCTTCTAAACTAATATTTTTTTAATATTATTTCTGCTTTTGTGCAAATTTTACTGTTTGCTCCCCAAAGGGGTCTAGGGCTTTTTCTTTCACAGTGGAACTAGGTACAGTATAGATCCTGGAATTGCTACCTCAAAAATCAACTTTACTCCAGTTTTCCTTTGTACATATGAAATGTTGATTAAAAGAAAATGGTGTAGTGGTTAACATGTTGTCCTAGAAACAAGAGACTGGGTTCTAGTCCTGCCTTACAAATGAAAAACCAGCTGGATGACTTTGGGCCTCTCAACTAAGCTGACAGAGTGGTTTTTGTGGGAAAAATCTGAGAGTGTTGACAAGTTATCCATATTTAGTTGTAAAAGAAAAATGTGTGATAAAAACCTTTTAATAATATTTAATATACTATCTTCAGATTTTCTATTTTTCCTGCACTTTGCAAAATAGTGATGGCTGCAATAGGGGTGAAAAATGGAATTAAGATCATCCTCACATTAAGATTGATCCAAAGATGGCAATTAGTACCTCAAGCAAGAAACCATTTTCCTGTTATACCTAAGCAATTATCCTTATTTGAGGGGAAATGATAACAAATGGCTGCTACTTATTTGACATCTACAGGCTTCAGAGTCTACCTTGTTATCATTGTAGGACGTTCTTCCAGGTATTATGTTAATCAGTTTAGAGTACATAACAGAGCTAAAATGGATCTGCAATTAAGTGAAACTACTCTGAATTTGCTGCAAGACAGCAGCAATGGATGTAAAACTATGCCTCATTTAGCAAAATGGTGCTCAGCATTTGTAAGAATGCTTTCAGATTCTAGATCTGGACAATCTTCCTTTTAATTTTTTTAATATAATTGTATTAAGAATTACTACTAATTGTATTGCAATACAATTACTAACTGTATTACTAATTACAGTAGTAAAAACTAATACAGACTAACTTTAGAGAGAAAAAATAGAATAGAAAGAAAAAGAGAAAGTGCAAAAAAAGAGAAAAAGAAATAAAAACAAAACAAAGAATATAATAAAGAAAAAGAAAAGAAATAAAGTCTTTCAACTTTCTTCACAATAGGTATAAACAAATTTAATAACTTTTTATTCCCTGTAATGTTAAACAGATATCACTTCATCCCATATCCCACCTCATATCTATAAGTAAATTCATACAATTCTTCAGTCTTGATGTCAGCAAAAAGTCTGTAAAGAGTTGCCAGAATCTGCCAAAAAAAAGTCTTATTTTAACCATGATCAACTAAACCTACTTTATATTCCCTTCTTTTACTTCTAACAGTCATAATCTTTAATTCAGTCTGGCTACATCTTTCTAAGCTATAGTTTTGCTGAAGAGTAAAACCTCCTTGGGAGTTAACTTTTGCACTAATGATTTAGTTCTTAGTTTGCCCAATATAAACATTTCAGGATATTCAGATTCTAGTTGAAGGAATCATTTTCTAAGAACATTTTTAGGTGCTAATTTTGTGATTCTCAGATCCTGCAACTTCTCACTAAAGTATGAGCGGTAGATTAAAGGGATGACAATGCAAATAGTCTCAAAGTGTAATAATAAGAGACAAGAATATTTGGAACATGTTATTTATTGTATTAGTTTAGAATATTCCTACTGCTATTCCTACACTGAAATAGATCAAGCTACATTTGGACCATGTTGGAACCAGAAGCCGACAATGAGTTTTAGCTACAAATCAAGAATGCTCTAAATATTTTTGATACTTTATTGTTATTTGTTTTCTGTTTTTTATTTTAAAATCATAACTATGAGAATATCATTTGTGCTTTTTTTTCTTTCAGTATCATTTTGTTAAAATATAGAACTTTTAAGTCTCCAAGTACACTTAACTGTTGACCTGAATAATTCTATTCTCCAACAATGAAATTTTAGAAGATTTCAGTATGAATCTATCCATTTAGGCTTGAATATAAAAACAGTCATTTCCTATTATACTAGAGTTGTTAATTAACACAGCAAAATTGGGATGATTGTGTTATCAGTGATGACTGCTATTTTAAATGATCATATTGCTTATCTCATGCTCTTCACAGAATTGATATAAACTGCATTTTGTACTTTGGCACCATTTTTTCCTGTGGGTTTGTGGGTAAGGGTGTACATATCAACTAAGGAAAAAATCTTTGAGCACTGGCTAAAGAATGAGCCTTGTGTTACAATAAATTCTTAGTATTTAAGGCCACAGTACTCCAAGCATATTAATGCTTATGGAATAGTTGTGACAGTGGGAATTAAACATGTGTCTTCATTGTGCATTGGATAAATAGAGGCATTTTCTAATTATGAGTAGGTATAGCCTCATCTTTACTAAGGCAGCAATAGCAACTTGAGATAACACACCACTACTTTGGCTTGGGCATACAGGTAGTCCTCAACTTACAACCACAATTATAACCAGAATTTCCATTGCTAAGCAAGGTAGTTGTTAAGAGTCACACACAATTTCACCACCTTTTTTGCCATGTTAAGCTAATCACTTCAGTTGTTAAGTGAATCATGGGGTCTCAACAAATCTGGTTTCCGCCATTGCCTGTTGGAAGCTAGTTAGGAAGGTCCCAAATGGTGATCACATGATCCCAGGATGCTGCATCTATTGTAAATTCGTGCCAGTTGCCAAGAGCTAAATTTTGATCACATAACTGTGAGGGAATGCTTTTTTCCAGTGCTACTGTAATTTCAGTCACTAAATAAATGGTTATAAATCAAGAACTACTTGTAACTCTAAATACTTGTCAAGCTCCCTGGCCTGACGGACTTGCCTCTTAAAGATCAGTTAACTTTAGAACAAAAGAATGAGTGGAAATCCAGTATGCTGCAAAACAAAGTAACACATCCAGCATTGCCTTTATTTACAAGGATATCCCAGACAGGAAATACAAACTACATCAGAGGATGACCCAAATGATCATTAATTAGAAATATGCCCCCATTTTTAATTCTGTATTATTAGTTATTACTGCTATGGTGAATCAGATGTTTCAAAGATTGCTAAGAGTTAAAGATGTCATTATTTTGTTAAATGATATCTCCAATATATGGAATCTAGAATTCTCGGGAGTTGTGGTCTAATACATCTGAAGGCTATCAAGTTGCCTGAGAATATATGTTCCATAATAATGCTATTTAATGTTAGATGTTAGCTCTGGAAGGAAGTATCACTCCAAACAGTGACAAATGAACTTTCAGTTCTCAGGCACTAAAGTGGTCCCCAAAAACACAGAAGATCACCATACTTGTATTTACCAAAAAACTAAAGGAACAAATTGTACTTGTGAGCATGATTACACTACTGTTTGTTATACACATATGCAGATGTTTATATCATGCTATGCAAGCTTGCGATTTATGTGAAGGCTAAAAATAGAATGGGGATGCCAATGCTAACCTGCAATGGATATTTCTAGTAAAACAAAGGTCTTGTTGCAGAAAGATTTCTATCTGGTTCACAAGCAATTGAAACAGAAACATATTCAAATATGTCCCTCAATATGACAAAATTGGGAACAATGTACATAGGGATGTTGAAAATATAGCTTGTTCAGGCTAAATATCTGGATGCATGAATGATTGGATGGCTATTTCAAGTGTTGAATTTGGCACATGGTTGCTACACAATGAGCTAACTGTTGCATTTAGTATTATAGAATGTAGAAACACCCCAGGTAACCTTGGCTGACTTTGAACAAGCAAATCAGGGATGGATCTGGTTAATATTTTGGTGACAGCCCAGGTCATATTAGACTGAAAACTTGATAAATTGTTATACCTGCTGCCTCAGCAGGTGGCAGCACCTGCCTTATCTTGTCTGTTCATGAATTCTGAACAGAGCTGGGTCTACTTAGTATTTGGAAAGGAGAGTACCAATGAATATAAGGGGTATAATATAGACTGGGAAATAAAAAATCATTACTGGAACAAGCCAAAGCAAATCACTTTCATATTGTTTCCAAGAAAATTACATAGTTTGATCAGTGAAGCCACCAGGAATGAAGTTCAACTAAAAGGAATGTTGTCATTAAGTTCTATTAAGATCAGCAAGTTTCATGTCCAAATAATTAAATACACAGTCTAGCACTGGCAACATTCATGCTGAGACTTTTCAGTCTCTTCAAATTGCAAAAAGGGAGCAATTATTTTCTTGTATAAGAGATGTGATATTAATATGTAGCACCCATGTAATCATTAGGAATGGAGCTCAACTCAAATATGTTTTTATTTTACTTTATCATGAACCAAAGCAGGAATTCATGTATAGACTAGAAACACTTCATTAAGAACTAGGATCTATTGAGCAGGAAGAAAAATTAAGTTGGGGGGGAGCCAATACTCAACTATGTCATTCTGTGGAATTGCAACTTACTGTGTTTATGATCACAACTTTGGATTATATCATTGCTAACTCCTGTTAATATACATGCACAGAGAAACCCATAAATATGCAGATGCTGTACATTTTATGTGGACAAAAACACCACTAGTGTTATGTGTATTTTCTAGAGCACAGAGGCCTCTTTTTGCATCCATCATCAGCAACTCAATCATTCAAATAAGGTGAAATCACTCATACAATAATCTCTACCACATGATACTCATCTTTGTGAAGCATGAATAAATCATTGTGCCCCTGATAGGGCATTTATGTCACAAATTGATCTAGGAAAGTGGCTTTGCAACAGTTTGATAGTTATGGCTGTGATCGTGGTAAATGGGTGTGTGTGAGTGAATGAATGAATCTTTGTATTTTGACTAGTTTAGATACTGGAACCTGTTGAAACTGAGGCTGTGAAGAGAGAAAAATCTTGTTGCAAGAATCAAAACGTATGGGTGTGAGAGGAACAAATGAACAGAAGACTGGCTCTGTCCTCCCTATGCATTTTGTGAGAAAAGCAGTAAACTGATAAGCAATTTTCTCCTTGGTGAAAGAGCAAAACTTCCAGGTTTCACCCCAGAGCAATCATTTCCATTTGTCTAGCATTACCAAATCCTGGGTCTGTAATGAGGTTGTTCAATATTACTACAGTGATATCAACTAAAATATACCAGACATTTCACAAAGGAATAAAATAAATAGGGTTGTTCCCAAGTGATTCATAGATGATGACTAGAAAGGAGGCAAAAGAAATAGGAAATAATATGTTGCCCACAGTTAAGATAATAAAATCATAATCTGAAGTGCAATACAGCTTAAAGCATTAAGAAGTCACATTGATTTAGATTGGAAAGAAATCCATCTTCTGTCCATTAAATTTAAAATTAAATTGTGGCAAAATGTGAATAGAAAAGAAGAAAATAAATAATTTTTGCAATGTGTCTTTGAAAAGAGTTTAGATATGTTCAAGAAAATAATTTCTAAAATACAAGTCATTCTTGCAGACCTATCCTCAGTATAGGTACTCTGATGACTTAACAAAGTGCTTGAGCTCATAAAAATATAGTTTTAGAGATATAGTGTCTACTTTTGAATAGGAAATTTCCACTCTTAAAAAGACAATCTTATTTCCACTAGATTTTCTGCAAAACTGAAAAAAATCTCTATCAATAGATCTGTTCATATTCCTCACATCCATTACTAACCTTACTTTGCTCTGCTACTCAAAAATAATAAAAGCAAACTTGTTATCCTTACCTTATTTTGCCATGCTGACTTTCTAAATATAGCAATTGGAGCAACATCTAGCTTACACATATTTGTAGTTGAAATATATCATTCTCCATGACCATATTAGGATAGTGTTGGAGTAAAAATGGACAGAGGATCTTCAAATACTTCAGTCCTTTTGGAAGTGATAAGTATGTTTTGAAAAGTTGCTTCCAGAAAAGATTACTGTGAAATACCAAGAAAAGGCACAGGATAGCCAAATTATCAATTTTTCTTTCAATTCAAATTTTACCCTTATCAGAAGAAAGTGGTAAGTTTATTGGAGCCACTTCTCTTTTGAAATGGGTTTTAAAAAAACTCCCAGAATCAGTCTTGGAGCCAAACCTGGAGAAACCTAATTTCTAGTTTCAGTTTGTGGCTGCTACAGCCATCATTATATATAGCCTCTGAGAGAAGGAACATAAATCTATATGGGTAAACATTGGTGTATACCACTCTTCAATGCTTCAATAAACCCATCACACCCAATTCCAGAACTTCCTTATACATGTATATTCCTATACATGAGCCAGCTGAGGTACCCAAGAAGCAAAATAAAAGGAAATGTAATAATTGAATAGAAAGGTCTAGTCACTATGTATGTTTGGGAGGGTTGGAAAAGATTTTCAACTGTGCTTTGAGAACTATGTGACAAGGTAGTCTGTGATTTCAAAACTGAATGTCCTGAAATAACAAACATATACCTCGGATATGGTACTAGAGCAAGGAAAATAAAAGCCTTGCTCAGAATTTTGATAAGAAAATATGACAACATCATTTCAAGTTGTAAATAAGTCATTACTCATTTTATTTATCTGCTTATATTCATTTGCACTAAGTCTGTAATTAGATGTAATTTCATACTTCCAAGTTGTTGTGATAGTGGTGGTTAAACGTAATTGTGGTAATGCTCTGATGAGTTCAGATGTGAACTATGGGCTGTTGTATGCCAGGAAGATCCAAAATAATTGCTCACTGAGCATTTCCAGTTTTATCAAGTGTGAGGAATAGGTCTGTGCAAGGTAACACCCACCTTTGCTTCACTCTATCTGTTATTCTTGACTGAAATAAATTTAAGAGTTGAAAAGACTTTTACTGTTTGAACTGCAATCATGAGAAACGCCACTGTAGCACAAGAAGAGTATAGAAACTTGGGAAACATTTTGCTCAGTTCTCTATGTGTATCACTATAAATATAAGATATGCACAAAGATGCATAGAGTTTGGTTTAAGCCATACAGCCCCATCAATGAAGACAAGGCCTATGATGTCTAAACAATAAATACCAGAAATAGTGTTCATTATATAAATGCACATGTAGAAAAGAAATAGGCTTTGCTAAGATGGGAAAGGAATAAACTGACAGTTCGCTTTGGAACCGCATGAATTGAGTACATAGTTTAGGGGCAGAGTCTGTTACAACTGATGCTTCCCTCCCTATTCCGGAACCATGAACTAAGATGCCTTGTAGTTTTGGTCCAGACAGCATAGACTCATTGAGGATGATTTTAAACAATATTTATTTTCAGGAATCCTTAGCAGAGACTTACTTTGCAGAAGATACATCTGAATCATTAGGATATTGTTCATCCCCATAGGTAAAGAAATAGTGAATTCCTCCATCCTGTGTAGAATCACATGTTGGCACGGAGCCGTGCAGAGATAATACAAAGGGCACAAAGCCAGGAAGTACAGTCATAAACTTTGAAACTCCTCCCACATAACATTAACTAACAGCTAGAACTACATTACCCATAAGCCATCTCTTAAGGAGATAGCACTTAACCCTTTAAATGCCAAACATTCTAACATACAGTTCTTAAGCTACTATATGCTCTGGCCAGAGTTATACTGGTCCAGCACACTCCCCCAATATTTATCTATGTTGATCACCAATAAAACATGTCAAGTCTCATGAAAAGCAGATGAATGCCTCTGTCAACGTGGTTAAAATTGGTTTTCTTTCTATAATTACTATATTCTTCCATTCTTGTGTCCCAATCAGTAGATAGTCCCAAATAGATCATGGGAAATCTGTATATCTATCAAAGTATCTTCCATTGTAGAACTTAGGAAGATTTTCTCTAAAGTATGGATTTCACAGAAAATTCCCATAGAGTTTAAATTTTGGAATATCTGCTACTCTCCAAAGATATGACTCTCTCTTCTATAAACCTTTGCTTATGTTTCTGTTCATATCTTGTCTTCAGTTGTTCTCAAGAGTTAAAGTGAAAGCAAAACCTGTAGGAAAAAATTAACATTTTAACTGGAAGAAGGAAATATTAAAGAGATCCCATTGCAAATATGAATGAGATGACCAGACATTGATTTGTTTAAGTGTTTTATCCCTCTCATTCATATCTTAAGAAATTATGAATAGGGAAGAAACCGACTGAAATTCAATCCTAACAAGACTGGGTGGCTGGGGACTTTTCATCCTTGATTTTGGATGGGGAGAGGCACTTTCCCACTAATGTCTACATTTAATTTAATTTAAATGAAAGAGTGAATGAATGAATAAAATGCACAGAATGCCCTTCGAAAGTAATTCATACTATCTTGTATGTTTGTTTCCAGACTACATACAACATTCAATACAATCAGGAATACAAAAGAGAATAAATGTGCGGAGTGCCCGAGAGCATTTGTATCACCATTAAAGTTGGAGAAAATGTTCATGGAGGAGCAATTTCTGTAACTATCTCTCTGTGTTTCTTTCTATGTAATTAGAGTAATATAAAACTTAACTTTTACAAGAAGAAGCCAAGTGTTTTGCTTGGAACTGTCCTGAGTGAAGCAAGTGTGACAGACAGGAAATGAGTAGTTTTTTTTCAAAAGTGAGTGCAGTTATGCACACAGGATTTTTTTTCTGTACAGATCTACTTATTCAAGATACTTACATGCTTTTTGCAAAAACAAAACAACCAGCAATTTGAGCCTGCAGATAAAGTGCTATACAGCTTGTAAAAAATGAGTTCTCCTACTTCTCCAATGCTCATGTTTTAAATGCAGCAAATCTTACCCTGTATTGAGCAGCAGTTGTGCTTCAAAGAAGTGCCACTACTGTATAACAAAGAGCTTCAGTGCAAAACCTGCCTGCTGGAGTGGGAACTGGCAACATTAAAGATATGAACTTTAATGGGCAATTCCACACTACAACCTAAATTGCTGGTCTCCTGTGCTGCTCTCTGCTGTTTATAAAGCCAACTTAAGAAATTCTAGTCTGTATTGCAGTGGGTTGGCAATGAGCCAGGCTAGTGCTCAGCCCAGACTATGGCCACGTATGGCCTGATTGGTCATTTTCCTGCTTCTTTCACTTCTCATCTCTGCGGGGGGGGAAGCCTCACTGGCTGGCTCTGTGTAGGCCAGTCCAATCTATCTGTCTTTTTCTTTCAGGGATCATTCTCTCCTCATTAGTCTTTGTCCCTTGCCTTTGCTTTCCCAGATAGTTATACACATGGACACTTTCAGATGCTGCACTATTGTAGATCTGATGCCACAGTTAACAAACTTCTTTCTTTCATTCCTACTTCATGCATGTAGGACCATGGAAGCTTAGTAGCAAGGAAGACATTAAGAAGTGGAAGGGAAGGTAGGGGAGGAGAGGGGAAGGGAAGTACCATGGGTGGAAGCTTGCGGTATGCTTCACCTAGCCTGGGCAGAAGCTAAAAAGATCACACTGGGAGATGTAATGATTGGACGTAGCATGAGCTTCTAGGGTTGAGGACTTAATGGCCATTGTTAGTTCAATTAGAAGATTATTAACAAACAAGAATGGCCAACCAGCACAAAACACAGTTCAGTAGCACCCCAGGGTAGCAACCCGCTTCACAGAGGAGGAGGCACATTGGGCAATGCAGCTGATCAGAGGTGGGGCTGCTAGTAAAATGGAGTCCATCTACTTTGAAGGGCTTAAGATAGCTCACATCAGACAACAGCACTTTTGAATCAAAGCTAAAAAACACAGGCATAGAATACATTTGCAATGTCTGAGACAACATCTGTTTCTGTACTTAAGAAGTGGTGAGTGGTACAGGCTGGTGATGAGCCAAGCAAAAAGTGTGGAATTGCCCTATGTCTGCTCTGATTCTTTTCTAGGTTAACTATTATCTGTTCAGTTTGTCATAACTCCATTATTAGTTGTAGGTCATAAATAACATTCTCAGGAACATTTTCTATGTTACAGCATAACATGCACTCCAGCAGTTCCTAGGTCATCCTAACATTTCAACTTCATTTTGTATATTCTGTGCATAATATTCAAGTAGCCTGGGGAATATACAAAATTCCATTAAACCATGCATGTTCCACGATGCTCTTAAAAATATATATGGACAGAATGCAAAGGGGATTCTAATTCCACAAACCTAATTATGTAAGTAAATTGGGAAAATATATTAATTTATTTTTCATACAGAGTTGATGTCCACTTTTTCCATGGATCACAGGTTATATCCAGATAACCAGATGTTATTACCTAGCCATTCACTTATAGTAATATCATTGGTAAATATCCTGAGATGGTCTTCAATTATGCGTTCAGTATATTCTCTCTTGATTTATTTGTAAAGCTATTTTACCAAGCAGGGGAAATAGAATCTCTCCACCAGAAACTTTCCCATAATTTTTCATTGCCCTCCTAGTAGTTCATAGTCACTGTTTCAACTATATCTGGTTCTCTTTCTAAGCTAATTGGGTTCACACTAGCCAATACAAAAATGTTACAATATTCTATGGTCACGAATCACAGTTGCTGTCTTAGCTGGCCTTGAAAAAAAATAAAAATCAGACCAGGATACAGAGCTAGTTCTAGACATTTTGACATCCTAGGCAAAGTTATATTTCTGTGCCCCCTGTGGTATAGCTCATCTTCCAATTTTATTAGGAATTTCAAAAAGGCATCCTCTTTAATTTCCCCCCAAGGTTTTTACCTTTTACCTTACACTGTGTAATTATATTTAACCCTTGAGTGGGTGCGCTGGGTCACAGAATGCACTGTTATTGTTTTTTGCTTTCTTATTGCATTTTTCAGAAATCTTTTCAATTTTGGTGCCCCCTAAAATTTGGTGGCTCTAAGCCAGTGCCTATTCAGTCTTTGCCTTGAGCCAACCCTACCAGGATATGAGATAGCAGAAATCCAAGACCAAAGGAGCAATATCCTAGGAGAAACCAATTAATACAATTTATTTGATTTAGGCACTGCCCAACTCCAAACTTTGGTATTGTTATAAAAGAAAGCTACATCAATGTGTCCATGTAATCACTGGAAACTGAGATATATTTGAGGGAAGGTTTACCATTGATCAGGTCAATGGGAGTGAATGCAGATAGCTGAGAATAATAACAATGCCCTCTCCTTATTTCATATGTTTGATCTCCTTTCATATTCCCTTCACAAGAAATCTTTGAAGGAGTAAGAGGTGGTTTCTGCTCACCTCCATGCCCCCAAATGTTTACTTCATCCCTAAATATTTGTGGTAGTGGGAGACTCTATTCAGATTTCCTCCTGCTGTAAAATCATATATTTTAACAAGTTTTCAAATGAGCTTTTTTTTCTTTTCATCCAATATTACCCTATATTTCTTTGCTCTTGTCAGCCAAAGGCAGCATTCACATCAGAGTAGATAGAACAAGTCCAAGATTTACACTCAGTAATATTTCTGAAGCAGAGCAGGTGCAACTGAGAGGGGGGGGGGGGAAGGAATAGCAATTTTTTTAAAGGAGTCAGATGGCATTGTGTAGCAAACAGAAGGCAAAAGACTAGTTTCTAAGCACAAAATCAGGTTCTTTTATTGATTCAGAATACATTAATTTGTGATGCAAGATTTAAAATGCCTGCTTATAGAAATATAGCCATCTGATTGTGGTTTAATTTTCCATGGGCTGCAATATCTATCACAGAGGAACTGTACATATCATCTGCAGGTTTCATCTTTTTGGAATGAACACCTGCAATTTCACATGTGCGGGGGGAGAGAGAGAGAGAGAGAGAGATTATATAAGGACAACTTATCATGCAGCTGTACAATGCTATCTCCAACTCAGTATCTTTTGAATTGCAGTATCCTTGAGCAAAATATTTTGCAAGGATGTTCAAGAGGGAATATTTTGAACACCATTTCTTTACAGTTTTCTAATATGTTCAAGGTCATCACAAAATAGCAAATTAAAGTAAAATTAACTATACTTTTTACCATCTGATGTACTTCTGCCCCCATTCTCCATAGAAAGGTATCTGGAGTGCCACTACACTAGGAACAATGCTGGTAGCTTTCAAACAGTATGAATTTGACATGCTCTGAATTTCTGTGACGTGCTAAATACATGTTAAGCATACGAAGCCACCCAGTTCCAATTACATTTTGTGAAATTGAAAGTGTGCACTAGGACTTTGGCTGAGAATATATATTCTTTTTATTAATATGGCATATCTATACATTCATTATTATTATCATTATGTATTCAGGTCATGGTCCACAATGCATATAGAAACTGTAATAAAACAGAATCAAATGAATACATCATCATAATAAAATGAAAATAAAGTATATTTTATATAAAATCAAAATAATCTGATATATTTTGGATACCGACTGTATCACTTTTTCAGAGCAACAAGTTTATTTAGAAAGATTACACTATATTCAATCCATGTAACTGTGGTGGCTCTAAAATATTTAGTTATTCATATAACATTTTTAAGAGAAAATGATTGTGCAGAGAGTTGATAACTAGTTCTTATCATGCCATCAAGAAACTTCTTCCCAATCTCTGAAGAGTTCTTTTTTTAAAAAATAGCAACATCTTTTAAAATATATTCATGGACAAATATATAAATAAATGCTATATACATTCCTATGTTTCTTTCTCTTTGAAAAACTCTATGCTGCCAAGTGTTTATATTAACAATATAAACTTTAGAGAATATCCATCAGGGTGCTAATCATAACAGCAGACCATCACCTTGATAGGAAACCCTATTAACTGCAGAGGCTGCTGAAAAATGGGCTGATACCCATATGTGTATGTGTGTGTTTGTGTGTGTGTGTATGTTTGAGAGGGGGGAGAAGGGAAGGAGGGAGGGAGGGAGTAACCATAAACTGCCTGGCCTCTTGGGACTTACCACCATAAAAACATATAAGACTTACTGTAAGCTAAAAACCCAAAATATAAAAAGAGAAAATAATAATAAATGTTGACCTTCTAAATACTTGTCCAGTTCATCAGTATACAACCTAATTATTATTATTATTGGCTTTGTATAATCTTTTGTAATTGTGATAAACAGGCTTGTTAAAAATAGGTCCCTGACTTTGATTCTGTTATATACTATAATTGCAAAGGTACTATTCTTTGAGGAAAAAGACAAGGCAGTGGTTTCTAATAACAAGAGAAATGCAAAATTCAGAATAGTTTTTAACACTTTCCTAATAAAGATGAAACGCTATGAAAGAGCTCTGTATAAGAGAAGAATGCAAACATGGTACTTTCTCAGATGCATCTGGTTGGAACAACTTTTTTGCCCTGGAGGAAGCCTTGAAATGTTTTTAGATTTCAGGAAAACCCTGTATAAATATTGCCAAAAATATAAACACTTCACAGTATAATTTACTTCTGACCTACACGATCCATGTTTTACAACATTTGCAACAAGAGCAGAGCAGTTGTGGTACCAAGAATCCCCACCACTACAACTTTGCATGGTGCATAGTGTGCAAAGTTCAAAAAATGATTTTTTTTCAATCATAATCTAGCAAGCTCTTATAGAACCTTAGGTTTCCTCAAACCACAGTTGAGAAAGTGATTTTCCAAAATCACTAAAATCTAGAATATTGCTTTGCTAGGAGCCATGGTGGCACAAAGATTAGAATGCAGTATTGTAGGGTAACTATGCCCACAGCCCGGAGTTCAATCCTGACCAGCTAAAAGTTGACTCAGCCTTCTATCCTTCTGAGATTGGTAAAATGAGGACCCAGTTTGTTGGGGGCAATATGCTGACATTATTAACTGCTCAGAGAGTACTGTAAATCATTATGGAGTGGTATATAAGTCTAAGTGCTATTGCTAGTGCTACCTTGATTTGAAAATATTCTATTTTTAAGTTAACTTACAGAGTTTGCTGTAGAAAACTTGTCTGTTTTAAAGTTGAGCATCATTTTCATTTGCATAATTTTATCTTATCTGAAAAACACTAAATATATCCACACAATTTGTGATACAAATTGGGTCTTCTGAGTAATGCTAAACAAAAAAATCCAGATTTCCTTCTCTCTCTTTCCCAAGAATCAAGGTGGCTTAGAATGAATATTAATGTAAACATAATATTCATTTGCATGGAACAAAAATGGGAAATATAAATATAAGGAGTAATATCTAAAAATATCTAAAAAACGCTCTACTTAAGATCAAAAAAATTATTGATTTTAAAAACCAGAATATTTATCAGGAATGCTTGAACTTTTCATATTAGTCTACATTCTTTTTTCTATGCATGCATTGATGGCGTTATTTTAGCTTAGAGTTGTGCTTAAGAGTTAAACTCAAATTGCCTAACTTTCTCCCACCCAAGTTAAGTTTTTGTGTGCTACATCAAATTTTTGATACAGGTTTGAAAATATTTTGTGTTGTGATAAGCCTAGAGAGACGGCCAATTTTCATGTATTGTTAGCAATTCCTCTGAGAATAGCTTTCTGCTGTCTGCTAGCTGTTAATGCCCATAAACTTTGGCAGCCGAAGCCATTTTCTTGCCAGTTTCCCTCTTCCAGATTAAGAATACTTTGTAGCAGAACAACATTTCAGATTCAGAATAAATGGTGAGAAGTTCAGCAAGGTGACTTGTTAGGACAATTCCATCTGCCAAACCTCTGAGCCAGTTGGCAACCAGACTCCTTGTCAGAAAAGGTGAAGGCTACCTCTATAGGAGAATGCCTCCGACCCTCACATTCGCAGGAGTATTTGCTTTGCTAACTAAAATTGCAAAACTGGCGGAGAGCCCTTTAATTCCATGAATAGTTCCAGAAGTGTTTGAAGATTTAAATATTGGCAGGCCTGAAAAGATTAAAAATAATGGGCATGCATATGGGATATTTTCACATGATACTTTTAAAAACTGCTTATAAATCTCTAAATTTCCTTTAGCAAGCTATGTGATATTCTACTATATAATCAACCATCTTTCAGGGAGTGGTTAAAATCTGCTTTACAAGAAGAAAAGGAGTATAATCATAGGTTCCATTGAGTGGATGATAGAGCTGAAATAAATATTTGGAAATATTTCAGATTCATCCCAATTCATCCACTCTATGGCTTCAGTTTAAAATTTGTAACATTTAGGTGTTTTCATGTTATGGGCATCTCTTCTTCGTGGGTTTCTTTTTGGTGTGCTAAATACTAAATTCTATTGCATGTCAATTATCAAATATTAATCACATGCTAGCTATTATTCATCTCTGCTTAAGCGAATGATATGCCCCTTGCCATTTACAGCCATGTCCCTGCCTTTTTCTGTAATACCCCCTGTACTCTATGTTTACTAACACAAGGTGCTATTATAGATTAAGAAAAGCCATATTCCAAAGCCATGTAAATATATATTCCCAAATGGATTAGTAATTAGGGTAGCTTTTAACAGTGCTTTTAATGAGAAAGGGGAAAAAAGAATGAGATACCAATCCACATGTGACATTTATTATGCATATGAAGATGGGACCAAATCCTGATCCTTAGATTTGGAAAGAAAATCATTTATTAGAGGCAACCAAATAGTAAATACCAGTCTCTTCTTTCCTATGTCATGCTCATTTCCCATTAGGTGGAGTGAGGCAATAGTCTCAAACATATTCTGGTTGCGGTGTAAGAGCACCACATTGTTACTTATCTATATTGTTAGATTTGCCTTTTAATTTGAGACCAGAAATCAACAGAGCAAAATCGCTTAGGAAATAATTTCTGAGTCCTGAGTGCTCTTTTTCTCTGGTCAGCAGCAATAAAAGGAGTGGCCACATGTCTTTTTCTGTACTTACTGGTTAGGAGTTTAATTCAGCAATATGCTAGTCTTCCTGGTTCTAATATATTTTGGTATGATCTTTGGATCTTTGACTCCTTATTTCTGATTCAGTTCTGACAGCCTGGCTGCAGGAAGGCAACTTTGATAGAAGCTTTTATTGGGAGCCAGTAAAAAGGAGAGAGAAAGGAAGGGAGTAATTCATTATGGATTCTGTAACCCATTTATATATGATAGATTCAGGATTTACGGAGGGAGTGCTGTAGGACAAATAGTATTACTTCAATCTGCATGCACACACACACCCAGACATCTCTGTGTGTATTAAGGCAGCGGCCCCCAACCTTTTGGGCACCAGGGACAAGTTCCATGGAGAAAGGAATTTCCATGAACCGGAGGCAATGTGGTTTTATGTGCTGCCTGTATCCCAAGGATGGGGCTTCGCTTGTTTGTACGGACCGGTTGCTGGCATGTATGCGGACTGGTGCTGGTCCACAAACTGGGGGTTGGGGACCCCTGTATTAAGGAATAAAATACAATATTGTATTTGTGATGCAGTCATATCCAGGTCAGGATATTTTCTTTTTGTGTTATCAAAATAGAAAATTCTTTTTTAAAAAATAAATTTTATTGGTTTTTAAAACATAGATCACATAATAAATAGTTAACAGTGTGTTTGCTAAGTTTACATTTGTAAAGAAAAATCATTAACAATTAGTTTCTGTAATTCATAATCCACATGTTCAAACAAATGTTTTTGTTTTTTCTTTTTAAAATTTTCTCTCTGGTAAATCCTATCATCTGTATTCTTAATTTTCACTTTAATATTTAAATATTTTTCTTTTGATCTTTCTTAATCAATATATTTTATTGAATCAGAGAGTCTTTCCATCTATTTTTCCCCAACCAATTATACAATTTGTTCCAGATTTCTTGATTGACTTTCAGTAATATTACAGATTCTGAAATGATTTGTCAAAAGGTAAGCAGTACTGCTCGATGTAGAATATGCAACTCAAGAAACAGTCATGATGATGATGATGATGATGATGGATATGTTTGTATCAATTATTCTATTAAAATGATTTCTTTGCCAGGTAGAATGGTTTATTTGTTTTTGTTATTACAATAAAGTGGTTCTATAAGTTCCTTTAAAATACATTAATTAATGTAATTAAGTAAGTTATTTTTAGTTTTACCACTGCTTCACATTAGATTCCTCCCTCCTTTGCTCTTCAGACACTTTCTTTTTAAATATTAAAAAATGTAAGGATGTGACCATAAAATCCTCCATGTTGAGTTATTCAAGCAATTGAAGCGATCATGAAATAATGTTCTAATAGGGAATGGTCTTATGGGAAGAAATTTTGAGGAAACAATGGCTGCCTCTAGTTCCCATCTGAAATTTACAAAATTTCCCAAACATACATTCTTATATGCCCATATAGCAGTCACATATGCACACACACATTACAATAACATTTTGGCATTTAAACATACAGGTGGTCCTCAATTATCATCTGTAATTGGGACTGGCAACTCCATTGCTAAACAACATAGACATACAGTGAAATATCACATGACTGCACCAACTTACAATGGCTGATCTGTCAGTTTCAGTTAAGACTATTAAGCATGCTGTCACATGATTGTGAATTGTTACTTCTGACCAGCTTCCTCATTGTTTTTGCTTGTTGGCAGCTGGCTGTGAAGATCTTAGATGGTGATCATGCTCACTGATTGCCAAGTGCCCAAATCATGATCCTGGGGACATTGCAATGGCCACAACTTTGAAGACTGGTCATAAGTTTCCTCATTCAGTGTCATCATAACTTTGAACAGTCACTGAACAAGTCAGTAAGCAAGAAAAACTTATCTTTCTTAACTGAAACTGTATAAATTTATGATTATACAGCCCAAATAAATACGATTATAAAAAAAACTACTGTGCTTTTTTCCAACCATGGTGACTTCATATTTTCAAAGAGAGTGAGGAAAAGACAAAAAAAACTATATGCAGTCTGAATCTTGCAACACAGAAGTTCAATGTGCATGGTAGCACTGCAATAAAAGATCCTTACTCATGTTCACAACATGATATGTATCCATGTTGTGAAATTTGTTAATAGATTACTAAATAATAATTCCTTCCTTGTTAGCTCAACTTTATTGGCATAACACATTAGTGTGCCATTGTGACATTACATTCACACAAGTTATGTCCATATACCTACTTTTTTGGCTATTTCCTCTCAGTATTCCTTCTCTTTTAGCCTTGCAATTTAATTTTTCCAGGTGATTGCGAAGTATAACTATGTAGATAGGCAAATCCTTTGACTAGTAGAGCCAGGGTCAGTAAAATATTTATTTCTAAACTTCAGGAAATTGTTGTGTCCCTGCAGGGAGTATTTGGATGGCATGGTGAACAGTGTCTCTTGGACGTGTGAGAAGGACTGATATTGTGATATACTAATCATGACATTGATTAGACAACTATCCATTTCTGGTCTGAAAATGTTAGCACTCAACCTATTAAGATGACATGTTTGGTTAGCAGCACAGTATCATGGCCTAAAAAACATTATTTATGATGGGAGTTCTTTTATTCAACAAAGTGAAGAATTGGTATCACATTTTGTTTGTTTGACCTGCTTATAAAGTCAGCCAACTCACTAATGACTGAAACATTCATGACAGAAGACTCTGTATCCATGCCTTGTGTTGACTCTTGAAAGCACACCACAGGCTAGCTATATTTATTCAGCATATGCAAACTGAATAGCAGTTGTGCTTTCAAGAAATATCGCCGCTGTGGTATTTGAGACAGGAAAGCAATTTTACTATGAATCCTATCCAAAATAAAGGGAGGCAAAGCAAGCTTTCCTTCATTGTTTTCAGTTATAATATGCTAAATCCAAAAATTAAAACAAGTCTGGTAGTACCTTTTCTGACTAACATTTTATTAAAAGGCATAACTTCATTGCATCTGATGAGGGGAACTGTAGCCCTGCAATTGCCTTTAATAGAATGTGTTAGTCAGAAAAGGTGCTACCAGATTCCTCCTGGTTTTTTGCTGTCATAGACTAAGACAGCTGTTCTCCTATAATATGCTAAATCCAAGCAGCAATTCTTTGTTGGTTGTTAATGTTTTGGACCAATATTGTTGAATGCTGTAACTAAAGGAGGCATACACACCTGGGGTACTCTGCAAAAATTAAGACTGAAAAAAAATCATGCTTTTAAAATGAAAGAAAATTACAAGCCTTTTATCCGAATGACAGGGAAAAGGTTTTGCAAAAGCTCCTCGGCACTCCCACTTCCTAGTCCCAAATTTTTGCCTAGCTGTGTCATTGAATGCAATGCCATTAATTTTAATGATATGTCAAATGGCTAAAAGAATTGAGCACAGCAGATCAAAAGATACACTCTTTGAATTCCACTACACTTTCTGAGGACCTCAAGAGGTTAAAATAGCAACCAGTTTGATCAAGTTCATATTATTTTTGCCCATTTTTCTTTAATACTGTATTCTTTTTTAACCCAAAATTTTAATTTGCTGATGAGATATAAAAATAGATTGTTTCTTACAATTAAGATTTTAGGGGTGGGGACCCTTTATTTTGCTAATATAGCACAAACACAGTCTGACTGCAACATATTTACAAAATGGTCCTAACTACAGAATCTTACAATAATTTGCTAATTTCAGTTTAGTAGTGAACAATATACCTCACACTTCATTTATCCCTTCCTCCACACATACATACACCTTGTCCAATTATTTCTGTTTTCCTGACATACATAAGGTCAAATTGTTCTTTTCCTCCCCTCCTTTTTCCTAGCTCTTATGCCTACTTGCCTGAGCAATGGCCTTTTGTGGCACACTTGGACCACGACCTGACAGTCATTATTTTGTCTTTTATCTTTTTAAAATTATTAGACTAGTCAGGCTTGATACCAACCTTTCCAAAGATACTATCCATTACATTGTCAGTAAAGCAGACTGGAGACTAAGTGTCAACAGAAGGTGAGACAGAAAATCAGCCACAATCTAAAAGCTAATTAACCTGCCTAGAAGTTAATTAAATACATGTTAGGAGCAGCAGGGTAGATCCTAATTAAACTTGTCTAATAACAGTACATTGACATATCCCGACAGTAAGAATTCCTTCAGGATTTAAATAATTGTGTAAAGAGCAATAATACCTGCCACATGGATGCAAGCAAACCCTGAAGATGCACATATTTCTCAAGTATTTCTATACTAATTGGGCATGTCACGTGTATTTTAATTTACATCTCTTTTTAAATGTTGATTTCCACAATTTTTCCATATCACATTGCTTTTCCTCTACCTACCCATTTTGCCTGAAATTCATCAGAAAGAACCAATTCAAGCTGAACCTGTTGACAGTGGGAAATATTGAGTATCATTAGTTGCAATAATGGTTAAATTAATTTGCTGATTTTAGTGTTGACATATTTAAATAATCCACAGGTCTTTCTAACTTCACATTAGTAAATAATTAATGTACATATACATAACCTCGCTTTCATTAAAATAAGTAGAAATCTATTTGGGGTTAAACATCATTATTTTTATATAATCCAGAAATGACATAGCTTGATAAATTATAATTTGGCACTTGAATAGTAATTGTTTGAGAATGGCCACTTTCAGGATAGCAATAATGGGAACTGAGAAATTAAAACGTTTATGAATTGCTTTTTCAGGTATCAAATTTATATTTATGCATTTGGTTGCAGAAATGCCTTGCTGGCTAATCCTAGCAACTGTGATCCTGAAAGATAAGCAAAGGAATGAAGGAATAAACACTTGATTTTGATGCTCATATGTTTAAAACCTATGATCTTCCTGATTTTCAAATTGAAACCTCTGTAAGACTTGCTCTTTGTATGTGCCTTTGAGTCAGTGTTGATTCCTGGTGACTCCTGTTTTTTTTTGGCAAGATTTTTCAGAATTGGCTTGCTTGCTTGTTTTATATATCAAACTTCTTAACTGTTCATCTCCCTCATAGAGGGGCTTGCTGTTGTTTTTCCTAAGGCTGAGAGTGAGTGACTGGCCAAAGTCACCCAGGTGGCTTACTTAAGGTAGGACTAGAACCTACAATCTCTCTGTTTCTAGCATGATACCTTAACCACTACACCGGGGGTCCCCAACCCCTGGTCCGTGGACCGGCACCGGGCCGTGGCAGGCCAGAAACAGGTCCGCACAGACAAGCAAAGCCCCATCTGTGGGATGCAGGAAGTACATGAAACCACACACCCTCCGGTCAGCGGAACAACTTCTCTCCACGGAACTGGTCCCTGGTGCCCAAAAGGTTGGGGACCTCTTCACTACACTAAACTGGCTGTCTGCAAGAGATGCTGTAGCAGGGAATTTTTTTACATTTTTAGAAGGTTGGATTAGAACAGGGGTCTTCAAACTTGGCCCTTTTATGACTTGTGGACTTCAACTCCCAGAATTCCTCAGCCAGGTAGGCTGGCTGAGGAATTCTGGGAGTTGAAGTCCACAAGTCATAAAAGGGCCAAGTTTGAAGACCCCTGGATTAGAAGATCTCAGAGAAGTCTTCCACTTCTCTGATTACTGTTATCAAAGTAGCTATTGAGAAAGAACTGCAATATGATCTGTTGTAAGCACTGAATTCCATGCTGTTATGTGCTTGGATTTGCTGATATTTTAGAGGAGCTGGTTGGTATAAGCAAAGTTATCTTAATCAAGATTTACTGTTAGCAGGATAAATAGCTATACAAGCCAGTATGCTGTTCACGAACACATTTGTTTTTACACCACTTTATACAAGATAAAGACTACAAGCTTTATCCTCAGTCTTAGATTCAATATTTAATCATATTTTTCAATTCTGACAGTTTGGTATAGTGGCTAACATGCTGTGAAAACATGTTGCTCAACTAGGAAGCTCTGAGAGGGACATAATTATTCTACTCTTTGTGGTTGCTTTCTGGATGAATGAGTGGAAAAGCCAATCAGTACAGAGCTGACAGCATGGAGACAGTCATTGAGGCACGGTTGCGCTGAACAGCATGGAGAATAAATGTGCAACTTGAACTGTGTTGCCATTCCAGTAGCAATCCACTGTTCCTGATAATTATTCTACTACTGGGTAGTTTTTGGGCAAATTCCTCTTGGTCTAAATTACTTTGAAGCACTAACTTTGGAGAAAAAACAGGTTACAATTGGAACAACAATAAGAGAAAAAAAGTTTGACATTTTAAAAAAATTAACAGAAACTTCCACATGAGAACTAGTAGACTGAAAGAAAAAATAGAATCATATTACTTATTTTATTTCATAAAAAAATCAGTTGCTATACAACCTAAAAAAAACAAAACACCATGGACAATCACTTAAAAAGAAATAGATTTTGAGCAAGTACAGCATATAAGTTTCTCTGTAAAAACAGCTGTCAAGCAAATACATACACACATACAAATAAAACAAACCCTGACATTTGACCAGGTTCTGTTTTTCAACTGAGTTGTCTTTCTACCTTGCATGCACGTTAATCCCCTATTGTGCCATCTAGGCCACTGAAAAGAATGATGTCAATAACAAATATGCAATTGCTGATAAAGCTCATCTCTGCTAGAACACCTCTGAGCGGCATTGTTGAATGCTGACGGGCTCTTAGTGAAACAAATGCTAAATGTCAGCTTTAAGAAAGAGCTGGAATTCTGATTCGTTACTGGGTTTTCCTTTTCAAATTTAGACTGGGTTTGGAGTTGTTGCTGTTTTGTTTTTTGTTTTTTGTCATGTTCTTTTTCATGATCTTGATGTGCTCACTTTTATTTTAGTTTAGTCCTTTTAATCTTAAACATTTTTGGTATCAGTGCAAAGCCTTATCATTATAGGGACAAGGGTGTGGGGAAACTAGATCTGGAAACAGTTAAACGTGAAGTAATGTAGCCTTACATCTTCTCACTAAGCAGCAAAGGATTAATTAGAAGATGAAAGCACTCTGATCTTTTCAGGCAGTATAGTGGTAACAATAATCAATTAACCTTGAAAGATCTAACTGGCAGGGTTTAAGTATGAAGTTGTTTGAAATGCCAGATTATCTGTGCAGACAATGCATTTGTTGTAAGAAGAGAAGGGTTAGACTACTTTGTGGTATAGGATCATAGGCATGCTGAGCTCTACTGAACTAAGTAGGAATATTTCTGTATAATGGATTTAAGAATGGAATATGATTCTGATGCAACAAAAAATGCAATTGGAAATAACACATTTCCTGCACATAAGCTCATACTACTCATAGAGGCTACTTTGTCAGACCCAGGGCTTTTTTTCTCATAGAACGCTCAGAACGGAGTTCCGGCACCTTTTTGGGATGGAACCTTGTAGGGTAGGCAAAGTGGGTTGTATGACATGTGTGAGTTCCGGCACCTTTTTTTTTTTTTTTTTTACAAAAAAAGCACTGGTCAGACCCATAGAGTAACCTTGTATAATGGTGACTTTACACATGATGTCTCTGAACTGGGAAGCTGAACAGAGTTGGATTCAGTTATATAAGTGATTATATAGACATGACCATGCAATATTTTTGACAGAAAAATGGTTTGCTATTACCTTCTTCTGACACATTTTTGAGTTGTCAATTTAGTTTACAACCCTAGAATTCCCTGGTTGTCTTCCATTCAGCACTAACCAAGCTTGACCCTATCATGTTCCTAGCTAACTACTAACCAGACCAGCCATGCTTAAATTCTGACCACCAACTACTCAACTGAATGCTGCCGCATTTCTGCATATAAATAAACACACCCAATTCACTAACTTAAGAGTTCTACACTATGAAAATGTATATAGCAATTAATGTCTTCATTTAGAAGGTGTTATATGAACCTTTATTTCAAGAATAAAAGCTGTGCAGCCACACTGGGCTATTTAAATAGATGTTGCTGACTGCAGCAATACTATTCATTCCATACTTAGGAATTGATAATTATATCTTACTGTAGTATTACAATGAGATAATATCTCCGCTACACCTGTAATAAGTAATTTACAAAGTTTAGCTGAGGTCAAAATGTAGTCCTATTCCAGCTGTTTCCATGCATGAAAGAAATTTACTGGGACACTCAAGAAAATAAATGTGGCAAGGGGGTGATTCTGCCACTGCTACCAAGATTTTGGGAAAAGTCATTTGAGCATTAAAAAAGTGTGCCTAATGCTAAGGCCAGCCCACTGCTCCCAAAATCTCCTCTACAAAATGATAGTGCAGATTTCTGATAGAAATTTTCTTCTGAAGACAGACATTTAAATGATACAATGACAGACACAAAGAATAATACCATCACTTTTTCAACATTTCTCTCTGATAAATCATTTACAATGAGTTATTTGTTGGTGAAGTGCTTATTGATATATTTATCTTTTAATATTTTAAAATACTTCTTAATCAAACTAGACCCAGTGCCAATCATGTACAGATATATAATAAAAATGTACAATAAAAATCAGAAGCTAAAATAGGTAAGATACAGAAATCAGTTTTGTTTTGTTTAATCAAAAACAAATTTAAAATTTAGGGAGGGAGTTATTTATAAAATTGAGGCAGGATGTCCAGAAGAATAATAGGACATTAGAAATAAACAAACATTCTGGATCAGACCAAACATTCTATGAGAACAATGCATTTGGTTAGCATGGTACTATGAACACAGCTACAGACCGAACAACCTCATTTATGATGGCAGTTCTTTTTATCTTCCACAATGAGGAATAGTTGGTATATTAAACTGTTAATGAGAAAAGGCCTTGTGTATTGATCATTGCTTTATTTTCACATTTAATTACTTCTTTTTAGGAGGTTGTGGCTAGAGATATATTTTGGATATGGAGTTATCACTGTCATGAAAAAAATGGCACTTAACCAATGAGCAAAAACCTTTTGCTTAGCAAGATACTACAAGTGCAAGATGGAGGCTACAACTTAGAGAACCCAATTTTACAGAGGCAGGGAGTTTTATTAACATAGTGAGGACTGAATGAAAACTACTAGTAGAGAAAGATTTTGTTTTTAAGCTGCCCAGAGTCACTGACAATGAGTAGGCGGCCATAAAAAATAAATAAATAATTTTTAAAATACATGTACTGTAATGTATTCATTGCATGCTCATTTTTTAAAATAATTAATAATTCATTACTTTTTATAATTTATCTTTAACCTTCAGATGTTAATTGGAATGGAGCCCATGTTACAATTTTGTTGACATAAATGTTCTTAAGGCATTAGATCAGAAAAATGACTATCAATTTCCAAAAGTCATAGTATATAGATACTTGCATTAATTCAAAGAATTCAGATACAAGTAGACCTTGACATGCAACCACAATTGAGACCAAAATTTCCATTGCTAAGCAACACAGTTGTTAAGTGAATTTTACAAACTTTTTTGCCATATTTGTTAAATGAATCACTGCAATTGCTAAATCAATAACATGGTTGTGAAGTGAATCTGGCTTTCCCTTTGACATGAGCCCAGGGCACATGCCACTTGCCAAGCGTCCAAATTTTAATCATGTGACCATGGGGATGTTGCAATGGTCATAAGTGTGAAAAATTGTCATAAGTCACTTTTTTCAGTGTCATTGTAACTTTGAACAGTCACTAAACTAATGGTTATAAGTCAAGGACTATCTATATGTTATTTTGAAGTAATGTTTTCTAATATTTTATTATTCTCACAATTTGAATAAATTATTGTTTATTTCAGACTTTCATTAAGACATTTTCCTACCATTTCATTAATTACCTTTAGGTCACATGATCTTTATGTGATCATGTACAATAAAATGCATACAGTGAATGCATGATTAATAACAAGTAATTTCTGGGCTTTTCATAGTTCTCCACATATGTATGAATTTTATATAAATTTCAGCCATGCTGAAAGAGACATTATGTTCAGTAAAATATATTTGCAGCTAAGAGTTGCACTTAAATAATGTCTTGATCATATGTAGCTTTTAAATATTATCCTAACCTTAAATGTTTAATTTTTTATATCTTCTCAACCTTAATTGACACAGGCTTCTGGAACTCAAATGATTAGTCTACCCAAAAATTCCCTCTCAACTTGTTCTTATCGCTTCTGCCTCCTGCATTAAATCATCATGAAGCAATTGATCTGGGTTAATTACTTTATTTCACTATTAAATGTTTTAGCAGTCAGATTTTGATACATTTAAGAAAAAAATATTGACAGACTTCCAGTTTGCATTGCGTTAAGACAGATGCAGGAAAGCAGGGCTCTGCCTTCCATGCCCGATTTTGCCCTGCTGGAGGCCCTAAAAGGGCCTAAAGTCGCCCCAAAGAGGCGATGAAAAAGGAGGGGTGCCTCGCCAATCACGGAGAGATGGTGGTCTTTCCGTTCGATCCGAGGAAAGTCCTCCAAACCGGCAGGGGAAAGACTGGCTATATTCTTGTGGCCAGCCATTAGCCACTGACAACTGAAGAAGAAAAGCACCAATTAGCAGATCGTAAACAGCATGTTTGAAACTGGGTGAGAATATTGATCCTTTCTTTACTATTCTACAACTGAATTTCCTGGGAAAGACTCCCAAGAAGCTAAAAACCTCCAAATGTGAGAAGGAAGGGGATTGTAACCCCACCCTTCAAGAGGAATGGAAGTGGCGTTTTAATTTATTTTATGGGGGACAGAAATATATAATACTGAAGTGGAAGTAACATAAAGCTACAGTTTTGATAAATTTGAGAACTAGGATTACTGCTAAGATTTTCTCTTTGGGGAAAAAAATATTGAGGTGAAATATGAGAAATCAACCCTTTGTCTTAAGAGTGGAAAATGGATTTTGAATGGCATCTAGTGGTGGATTTGAGTATAGCACTACAACTAGCTTCCTGGCTGCTTGATGACTCCTAGCTTAATGGAGAACAGCTGGCAATAAAGGAAAATATTTTGGCATACTTATCACCTTGACCTTCTTGGACTATAACACCTACTGAGCTTGGACTTTTAATCTCAAGAACTATTGGGAGAGAAAGAAAAATGTGACTTTTGACTACATTTGGCTGGGAGATACTTTTGAACTGTTTTCAGGGTGGTTGAACATTTTGAACACTTTGAACATTGTGGATTACAACCCTGCCTGACTGACAATTTTTGGACTCCTGAGACAAAGGATCACTACAAAATATTGCTTTTAGGACTAGACTCATATTCTGGAACTTATTGGATTATAAAGGCTACACATAAAGACCAGAAAACTAGATGAAACTTTGTTCCACTCTTATTAAGATTGGTGATACGAGACAAGACTTGTATTTGGAGAACATAAAAGTTTTGACAGATTATCTGGAGGGGGGAAACAAAATGGATGTTTTACACCCAGCTAAAAGTGGTAAGAAAATTTACCTTGCACCTCCATTTGAAGCCCCCACCCAGGCTAACCAACAATCTCCAGGAATGATGCCTCAAGAAAAAATAAACACCTTTCAGAAGGAAATATACTCTAGGCTACAACTAATTCACCAAACAATTGTTGCATACAAAGAGGACACAAAAAGAAACCATAATGAGACTAAAAACAATTTAGCTAATATAAATTCACCATCAGTCAATTGCAAAAGGCAGTTTTACTCAGCCTTCCATCCTGCAGCAATATCTGTAACACCATCAAACATCCAGATCTGCCTATCCCAGGTCCTTGGTAAGTACTCGATAGGTAACAAAAATGCCAAACCCAGTCTGAACGGTGAATAATAATAATAATAATAGTAATAGTAATAATAATAATAATAATAATAATAATAATAATAATAATAATAATAATAATAATAATAATAATAATAATAATAATAATAATAATAATAATAATAATAATAATAATAATAATAATAATAATAAATGTAAATAAAATTTCATTCAAAACACATTTGTAGCAGATGTGGTGTGAGGAATCCAGACTGCAAAGCTAGTTAGTAAATATAGCAGCAGGTCATTATCTTCAAGAGCTATGGTGGCACGGTGGTTAGAATGCAGTATTGCAGGCTAATTGTGCTGCCTGCCAGCTGCCAACAGTTCAGCAGTTCGATTCTCACCGGCTCAAGGTTGACTCAGCTTTCCATCCTTCCGAGGTCGGTAAAATGAGGAGCCAGATTGTTGGGGGCAATATGCTGACTTTGTAAACCACTTAGAGAGGGCTGTAAAGCACTGTGAAGTCTAAATGCTATTGCTAAGTGCTATTGCTATTCAGACTAGTGATGGTCAATCACCCTAAATTTCTAGTTCCTCCTTCTCATAGGATTATATACAGCTTCAGTTGGGATAGAACCTTACGTACAAATATATTATGCTATTCCTTTTTAGGTTAAGCAATATTATGCAATATTATGCAGGAAAAAAAGTAAGCAAAAAAGCAAGCAAAAAAATTGGAGGCAGGAGATAATAAAAAGAAAATGAAACCTAATTTATCCCAATACTATTCACTATGCCTCTCCATAGCTTTATATCTTTGAAAGCCATTCTTGCTTCCATCACATCCATACATTAATTCATACCATATGTTATTTAAATTTGTCATTTCTGTCTTTTTCAGAAATTCATCAATTCCATCTAATCACTTTCTTGGTGTTCTTAAATCCATTTTTTCTTCCTTTTTTTCTTCATATATTTGTTCTTAATTTGGGTCCTCATTCATTCACTTTCCTAAGCCATCTCAACAATTTTTTTTTTTGCATGGGTCACTCATTTTTGTATTCACATTCATTCATCACCCATGCGTTCTTGACTCTCTCTTCTTGTTTTACCACACACACTTCTTAAGTAACCCATTGTCACATCATTGAGTTTGCCTTTATCTTTCGCCTTTATCATACCAAACTCTCACTTCCCTGTAAGAAAGTGGACAGAAGCACACTTTTATATACAGTCATTTTCAATTCTTTTGACAAACAGAATAAATGTGAGCCTTGACTAATGTAGAGAGTGCAACAAATAATGAAGCACTTGAATATCATTCATTAATAGTACACGACAAGATCAGTTCTTTATGATGTGAAATTATAAGTGCTGTACATATAAAAAGCTTTTCTCAAAGTATCTGGCCCTGATGGCTTAATGTCCCTGCATTCACTTGGAAGCTCCAGTAGTTTCAATCACAGCCTTGAATGACTATTAGGTATTTGGGATTACATTTAGACTTGTTGCTTCTTTTTATCCCATTTCCTTTATCATCAAAGTCCCATTATTAATTGTCATACATTTCTCAGGCTAATTAGCAGAGATTCGGTATCTTCAGGGAAGTACTTCTAGGCAAAATCCACTGATACTAATATCAATGGAATGTACCATTTCAGCAGGTCTCAAGTGGAGAAAATCTCATTGGTTGGTGTCCTTATTTCACATTTTTCTGCTACCTTTAATATTGGACTTCCATATCCAGGCTACAACAATCCAGCTGATCACTAGATGACAACAATGAGATGTCATTAGATTGTTACAATTGTTACAATGTTATGGTAGCAATATTTGTGTGTATCTACGGGTCTACCTACCAGTATCTATTGTATAAAGCAACCCATATGTGGGTTTTGTACTGGCAGGCTGAAAACCACATGCCAATATAGTAAGCCATTCAGTATTTGATACATATAGAGGAGTGACTACAAGTTTATCCCATCACCTGGATGTCAGCTTTTATTAACTCAGTAGAATTTCCTTTTGAGTAGACACACAGAAGAATGTGCAGTTCATTGTTTTCCTCTAGCAACACAACTGCTTTTACAACTGTATCTTCTTGAAGGTCACTTGACTAAGGTACAAATGTTTGATTCCAAAGAAAATTTATAGTGTGTGATGATGGGGTTTCAAATTTTCAACCAACTAAAGTTTATTTATAAACATAACAAAAGTTTAAAACAATCTATATATCAAATGCCAATGGTAAAAAATAGACTTCATAATTCCAACCCCCAAAATCTATATATATAAACAGGTATTTTTTGGGGGGGGGGTTCTTTAGAAAAAACATTTTGTTTACATTTAGGATTGAATTTTTTAATTGTTTGAAATTTGAGCATTTTTAAAGTAAGGAACACAGGTTTCACCTGAAAAAAAAGGCACCATCACAATCTGTGATTCCATCACAAACACAACCAAGAGTAAACATGTTGCTTCTGGGATCAAATATGAGAAGTTGCTTCCAGCAAAACTCATACTGGTAGTTATGATGACTGAGCATTTAATTAAGATGGGGACAATTATCTATGTTTGATACAAACTGTAGGTCTATCTTCAAACAAAAATTCCAGGGTTTAACTATGGAAAGTTAACTAGGACAGTGCTACTGGGTGGGGATTTCTGGGAGGTAAAGTTGCCAAGATCGAAGAACACTGCTCTAGAATAAAGCAAGGATTTAAATGCCTATTGGTTCCCAGAAACCTATTCCTGTGAGACCCAATCATTACAGAGCACTAACAATCAATCTCTTGAGACCCTTCCTCTTGTAGGATCAAGCTATTGTAATTTTCAATTCATCCACCTTTTTAAAAGATCCACCCATGGATTTTCGCTGTAAATTCGCTCTAAATGTGTACAGATTTTATGTAAATTGAAAATAATAAAGAAATTAAGCAAACTTTTATTTAGGAGACTAATTTCCCCATATTTTGGGAGCTGGGAGGGAAGCATTACGTTTTACCTTCACAATACTTTTGGAATGACTGAATAAACTGCAGTCTCGTTGCCCATATGCCACTCAGCTTCTGTCTGTCTTTTTGTTTACACTGGGAACACAATGGAAACCATAGTCCTCCCAATGCATCATTTATAAGTGTATTCTACCTCTGAATGTAGGGACAGAATCGGCTGTATGAATGAGCCCTGTGAATATTGCCAAGACACTGTGCTTTGTTCAGCATTATTCTTCACAATAGATACCACACTTTGGAAGTAATTTTTAAAAGGGAATCAAAATAGTGGTACTTTTAGCCTTTGTTTCTTTTTTTTACCACACTGCATTCTCTGTCTCTCATTCAGCAGCTTCTATTATACTGGCAAATTAAATAAACCACTCCATTGCTAAAGAGGCTTGGGCAGGCTGGGGAAGTTATGGCACTGGAGAAGTTGCACTAAACATTTACTATGTGTGTGTGTTTTTATTTTTGTTTTTTAAACGCAGGAAAAAGATGTTGATCAACTGACATTAAAGCTTTTTTTCTTTTTCTTTTTTCCTTTCTCTTTTGGGCAAAATTAAAAAGGAATACTTGAAAAAAATGTGTCGATCTTCAAAATCGAGAGGTCTCGCATCTGGAGTCCTGAGAAGCTGCGCGGTGTGCAGGTAATGAGCTCGAGTTTTGCTTTTGATCTCTCCGTCTCCAGGCCTTCCTTTGCCGCCTCCCCCGCTCTCGCCCTCCCTGAGCGTTCAGCCTGCTAGAAATTCGGGGGGGGGGGAGTTTCTTCTTTTAACGTGGGAATTTGCACACCGCGTTTATCTGGTGCAAAGCGGCGCTTCCTTTAAATTGCGGACGCTACTGCTTAAAAGAAAATTCAGCCGACATTCATCCAGTTCCTTTTCTACTTTTCCATTTTGCAGAAAAGGTCTTTGGCTAAAGAGCTTGGCTCTTCCCGAGCCTTGTTATATACTAACATCAAGGTTGCCAGCGTGCAAAAATTGGAAGATGCGGAAAAAGGGCGAGTTTCTCGTCTTTCGCGGCTTTTTGTGCAGGCTGACCCTGGAGCTGGAGCCCTGGCGTCAAAATGGACCCGGCGGCAGAGAAAAGTAGCGCGTCGGAATTTAACCACCCACCCCCACCCCATCAATCGTTTGGAGATTGGGCTTGCATTCAAGCCGGGCGCGTTTGGACAAGGAACGGCCGCAGTTGTGGGCGGCCTTTTTGTCAAGGGCGACCTTGAGTTTGTACAAATTGTAGGTTGTGGTGGGGCAAAATGGGACGGCTCGGCCGAGCGAAAGCAGAAGGAATCGGCCTTACTAGCGCGGGTTGCGTGTGCTCAATTGGAGGAAGCGCGATTCGCGTGCGGGGAGCAAGAAGTGTTTCGGGGGGGGGGCACTCCCAAAGCCGCGCCAAAACGGAGAAGAGCCGCAAGCCCCCTTCCCCTTCGAAGTGAGGCGTGTGGAAGGAAGGCCGAACTGGGAGGCAGGCGGGCTGTTAGGGGAGAGAGAATTGCCTTGCTGGGGAGAGCAGTTTGGTTCCTCCGGGCGACTAAATCCAGCAACGGGGGGCAGGGGGGGAGGAGAAACAAAATCAGCCTCTCCTGGAAGATTTTGAAGAAGCCTGGAGAGGAATGGAAGCCATCTCCTTGGAAATGCCAGGAACCAAAAAATGAGCGAAGGGGTGCAACCATGTAGGGTTCCAACAGCGAACCCCGCGGGCGCGCGAAGCAATGAGCCAAAGCAGTAGGAAGAAGCCCCCAGGCGGGAGTCCCCTTTTCTTACGAAGAGAGGCCGGGAGGGGGTGGGAGAGTTGGAGAAACAGCCCTGCTGAAATATGCGGGTATTCGTCCTCTGTCCTCTCCGCCCCACGCACGCGCGCGCATTACGTGTGTAATTTGTCTCAAGGGAATTTCAACTCTTCGGGAGCTTTCGACTAATAACAACTCTTTCTTTCTCTCTCGCTCTCTCTGGGTTTCCCCGTTAAAATGTTTCTGAGATCCGTGGAGAATAGAGCGGGGCTGAGGCGAACGCGAAGGTCAGGATTGCCCACTGTGGCGTGACTTTTCAACTAAAGAAGGTTTTAATGCCTTCGCTTGCCCTGTCGAGTCTCATTCGGCCCGCATTGTGCTGGAAGGGTTGGGCCCGCTCGTGACAGGACGGGGGTTAAATGAGATTACAAGCTTTAGAGGTTGTCAGCAACCGCTGCTGCCTGGGGGATGTTAAATCGTGATTTAATGGTCAGCTTTCTCTAGATCGTACCAGAGGGAATCTGTTGTTTTCAGCAACTTAATTGGCCCCGGGTTTTCAGGCGATTTTTTTTCCTTCCCTCGGTTAGGGGGTGGCGGAGCTGACTATCAGCTTTTGAGGGTGAATTATTTAAAGCGGTGCATACACACAATGGAAATTGGGAGGCTGCGCGGGCGAGATGGGGGCGGTCTGGAAAGCAGTGCGGGGAAGACGGTGGGTGGCTAATCGTTTCCCCTTTGCTCGGTGAAAGGAAGCTTAACGGCAAACCTCGTAATGGGAAGACGAGCTGGAAGAACTGCTCCTGCGATCCTGCATGGCAGTCAGAATAATGACTGTTTCCCTATATGTAAAGTGCAACTCCCCCCCCCCCATTCTTGTTTCAGATTAGGGCATTTGGATTATTGTTCCTTTAAAATAACCATTAAAAAGTTTGGGCTCAAAGAGAAACTACTAATTAAACAATATGATTTTTTTCTTCTTCTTTTAAATCCCCCTTCCCTAGCAATGGGTTTTCTAACATGAATGATGTCTATCTGCCATATATTGTGTAAGAAACTCTGGACATGTTCAGAGACTCTCTTCTCTATCTGTGATGGTTTCATATGGGCCATGGGAAGTATCAACTTTCTACTTAAAATAATACACAAAAAGATCTATCCCTCTCCCGTGCATATTTTATGCTGTGACAAGAAAATAACCTGATTATCAAGAGTTCAAAAAGGAGAGAGACTGGTTTTAAGGGAATAGATTTATCAGACTGTGGTGAAGACTATTGATAGATGTCAGTCCTTTTTCAGTACTCATTTTACAGGTTTTGAAGGCAGCCATATTAATACTCTTGTCTCACTCATAATCTTATACACATTAAAAGGCTCTTGGAGATCCACTAAGTATCATTGGGCAATGTTAGGCATTCCTAATGGCCTGTCTTCTCTCTTTTTCATTTCCCAATCTTTAATAGCTACTACAAAAGGATATAATTTTGAGAATAGAAACACCAAGGAAAGTGAATCCATGATCCTTTCTTCTAAATTGTTTTAAACTTAAATTCTTCTACATGTAAATACATTTCTAAAACCGCTGCAGAGAGGGCAGTTCAAAATTAGTCCCTGGTGGTTTTCGCCTTATTTGGTTTTAATAGTAGATCTTTAACATTGTTGCCAACTAACAGGTTTCTCCCAAATATGACACCACTGTCCCATACAATGAAATTGGGACAGGGAGTTGTGGGTTCCTATCAAGTTGTTTTAAGCATATCATATGTGTCACGCTTTTAACAGTGTTTTTGAATGCAAGCATAGGATAAAATGCAAACATGGATTTGGCTAGCAAATGTAGTACCTTAATACATATCTTTCTAGGTATGAATTAAGAGGGAAGGGATACATTAATAATAAATCTTCAACACTATATTAAGATATATGTGCATTAATAAGTAGACTAAAACTTACGAAAAAGGCACAATTAAACATTCTTGCAAAATTTCAGATCAAAGAAATAGAAATAGTGGCTCTGTGTATGGGAATATGAGAAAGGGGAAAAGAGAAAAAGAAAAGCTACCCATTCAAAAAAAACAAATAAAGAGAATATGCTTTGTAACAAGTCAGGCAATGTTAGTATCGCTTATGCATGAGGTAAGGGTCAGTCCAGAAAGTTCAGGATTAGTAAATTTAATATCCTGTCAAATTTCTCATGATAATGAATCCTGGCTGGCCTTCCTGGCTTAGCTGGCACAGCCACTTTGATGCTGCAGCTTAAGAGATAGAGCTGCTCATTTATGGGCGAGAAATTGTACAGTGTTGGCATGTGCTGAGCTGGTCAGTTAGGAAGCATGTCTTTGCCAATTTAATTTGTTTGAAGTTTGAATATGAAGTGGTAACTGAGGAGGAAAATGCACACACATATATATATATATATATTATGCATTTTCCCAAGCATTATTTTGTTTTAAAAGTGTTTAGCTCTTCTTAAAATAATCAACATTAAAGTGTCCAGATTCCCTTCACTATATAAAATATACATTATTTGGGAAAATCAGTCACTTGGAGCTGTATCTTAGTTATCTTAACAGAACATTGTAGATTTATACTTACAAAAATATGGTTTCTTTATATATTTTTTACCTTTTGTTTTTCTTTCCTCTCAAAAATAAAATAAATTAGCAGGATAGTTTTAAATTTGTAATTATTTGTACTTTTCTAACCGTTGAATATAGTATTCAATTTTTTTAACAGCTTGGCTACACTATTCAGTATTTTATGAACTTGATAATGAAGATTTTTAAATATGTTTTCCTTCTATAGTCTTATCTAAAAGTTGTATCTTAAGTTTGAAAGGCTTAATTCCTCATAATGTAGGAATGATGAGCATATAATTAAACACCTACACTGACCAGCAAGGTATCCGAAGAATGGTTAAGAATAAAATACATTTTGCTGCAAGATATTCAATTTCTTTTATTTGATATTTCATCTATCATATATTAATTTACTTTAATACTTAGCATTTATTTAATGCTTTAAACTGTTCAGTGGCCTGATAACCTCACAATTATTCTTACAACAATTCTGTTAGGACAATATTTTTATTCCCATGTTATAGAGAAGGGATATGCTAAGAGGATGTTTTACATAAAATCACATACTGACTTCCAAGTGTTAAGTTTCATCATCGTTTTAAGAAAGGCAACTCATTTCATCAGGACTATACAGTATTTATTTTGGAATCAGTCTTATTTAATTTGCTTGAATTTCTCAATAAATACTCTTTGAATGAAGTTGTTTGACACTGTATGTATTTGAGAATAACTCTCATTAAGTTTGCTGGGATTATTTTTAAGTAAACATAAAAGAGAGATAGCAGAATGTCCTTTAAGTACTGTAGACCCAGGGGATTTCCTCTTAGCCAGTTTTGGGTCCCCAGTCCTTCACTGTGACATTCATGTGATCACGTGGGTGTCCTTACAATTTGCTGCTGAAGAACTTCATCTCCTCCCTCACCAGAGAAGCAATGCCAAAAAAAGAGAGCAAAGCTGGTGCTTCAGTGCTTGCCTTTCTTCTTGTTTATCTTCCCATACCTGTACTTATAGTGAAGAAAAAAACAAAGTGTTATTGTGCAGGACAGCAACAAAGCTACCTCAGAAATGATGGGAGAAGGTCTGTTAGCAAGGCATCTGAGCTAGAAGTGAATTGGTTCAGCTGCAGAACACCTAGGGAATCTTGTGGCATCTTGGGGTGCTGAAGTATAGTTCTTGTGTGGAAACGGCTTTATCTTAAATGAGCCCATTCAAGAATAATTCTGAGTAAATAGGGTTTGTTCCCCACAAAAATGTGCATAGGACTAAAATCATAATCATGATAAGGGTGCCTCGTGCAGTTGAAAAAGGTGAAATGAACATGATGTTTGTAATAATCCATACTGGCAATAGGAAAAAGAGTGCAACAATATTGCCATGTACAATCAGTGCATTTAAAATGTAAGTCAAAGAGGTGGGGAAAGCAATCCGTGTTAATAAATAAGGCTGTTACCAATTACAGTGGTTCCTACTATCCCGATTTAGGAGTTTCTGAAGCTATAGGCATGCAGTTAAAAATATACAGTTCCTGACTGGGAAATAAAATGACAAAATGAAAAGAAGAGAAGGAAAGTTCCTGTGCACTTTGTTCAAGGTTCTGCACCTCTCTAAGCAGCTGTCACATCTGTACATTATGGAACATTGAATCTGAATGAGGCTCTCCACATCAAAACCTTGCATCCATTATGATATCATCTCCTGCTCTAAGCTGTAATGCTTATTAATTCTGCACCCATACTCTCCAAGCTTCAGCAAATGTATTCCATCAGCCTAGCATTTAATTTAATTAGTACAGCTGGGCTCTCATTCTCCTTTCTGTGTCAGAGGTATTGTCAGCACGTTCTGCTATAACACAATTACTGATTGCTTTTAGATAGGCTGAAATATGATTAGGGTATTGGGTGACTGTATCATAAGCCTTATTAGATTCATTTGAAATCTGGAGATAAATAGGAAACTTTTATTTGCAGTGTAATGAGATTATGCTTATTAGGCCAAGGCCTCACAACCTTTTGCAAAGAACATAGTGTATTGCTAGGATTATACTCTGGAACCACACTTTTTGCTCACAGCCTCCATCCAATTTCTCTGTGGCTTTGAGATTTAACTATTGTGGCTCTGCATGCATTTGAAGATTGTCCTCTCTCTTAGTAGTTATCCCTCTTAAAGCAGATAATCTGCAATTTTTGTTACGAATATAGAAGATTTTATTTATGTACCTCCCCCTCCCAAAAATTAATGAGCCCTAAGGAGCTATTTTGCTTTGATTTAATGGAAAATATTAATATCTTGCACAAGATAAGTGTTCCCTCCCCCATATCTTGCTATTTTACTATCCATACATAGGAGGGGGCATTACCTTGGATAATAGAGCACTTAATACTTAAATTTTATTGTGTCGATCCCTGTGCAGAAACATTGAGGAAAAGTTTAATTTATTAAATAGTTGTGATATGTTCCATTTGCTATTTCATATGAATGCTAAAAATTAGAATTTCTTAAATGGCCTTTTGTAATTTTATTTTATAAATTTGATATAATGCAATAATTTTGAAGCAAGGAATTTTATCCATTTTTTTTAAGATTCAGCATTGTAAATCTTGAGAGAAACTAATGGAATGTTATGTCACTGAGAGAAACAACTCCTTTGAGTTGACTTCTGAAGTCCATCAACCTCAATATTAAGCAGTATATATTTTGATTTAAATTGGATTTATGAAAATAATAATAATTTAGGAGGGACCTATGTTTCCCCAGCTAGGTGGCAGCACTTAACTGACATTGGCTAATCTGGAGAAGACATCAGGGTTGGACCTGGGTAGCACTATAATGGAATATTATTAGTAAATATTAAAGCTACCGTATAGGCTAGACTGAGAAGTTGAGAAAACTTCCTAGAACACAATGGGGAAACAATTACATATTATTGCTAAGAAAGCCTCATGAATATAATTACTAAGAGGAGTTGAATTTGCCTTAAAGTCAACTTTACCTTAGATAATTATTTGACTTAGCATGATTGTATTTTAATGCAAATAGAGATTTCTTACTTATTGCTAGACTTTGGAAATGAAAGAGCAGAAAAGAAATCATATTTAAACTACACATATGCATATGTGTGCAAGAAGGATCATTTCAGAATGAGCAAATAGTATTGTGGCATTCTCAAGATGGTTAACTTCTTTAAAACATAAAGCTTTTGTGGCCCATGTTTCTCTTCTGGAGTATACTGGAGTATAACATGTATTTTATGAATGAAGGCATCTGGAATTTCCTATTTCAGATGTTTTTATAGGCCCAATGATTAGCATGATACCACTGTGATTAATAAATTTCAGTGATGATTAATAAATAAATAGAAGACTCTCATTGCCATTTCTAAAATATAAGGAAGCATTTCTTAAAGAAATATTAAGAAGTACTAGTTTCTATACAGTAGTTTAGCTTCAGTTGTAGGCCTTTCGATGATCTAAAGTTGACATAATGATCACAATGAAAGCAATTTATTTAGTTCAACAGTATCCAGTGCCTGTCTTATAACACTTGCATCACTTCCAAAGGGTCAAATGGTAATGCATCATTATCTGAAATAATGATTTTTTTTCTATTTAAACATACAGCATTATGTGTCATAAAAGTATATACCAAAGTTGTATTGGTTAAAAAAAATAAGATACAGGTAGTCACTGACTTGATCATTCGAAGTTACAATGGCAGTGAAAAAAGTGACATGACTGGTTTTCACACATCCATTGCAGTATCCCCATGGTCACGTGATCAAAATTCAGATGCTTGACAACTGGTTAATATGACAGTTGCAGTGTCTCGGAGTCATGTGATCAGCTTTTGCGACTTTCTGACAAGCAAAGTCAATGAGGAAGCCAGATTCACTTAACAGCTGTGTTGCTAACTTAACAACTACAGTGATTCACTTAATAACTGTGGCAAGAAAGGTTGTTATATGGGACAAAATTCACTTAACAACTGTCTCACTTAACTTTGGGCTCAATTTTTTTCCCATAAGCCAAGGACTACCTGGACTGGAAATTAATTTGAGACTTGGATATAAGAATTTTTTTTTTTAGTTCATAGAATCATATTGGAAGGGACCTCAGAGTCTTCCAGTCCAACTACCTACTCAGACAAATCCAGTTGTATGGGTACAAATAGCACTATTTTAAAAAATAATATTTGCAACTGGGTAGTTTTCTAATATTTTTACAAAGAAGGATTATTACTTATTTATTCAGTGTATTTTGAACCTATGTTTTGGGGACCAAGCCTTCCAAAGTGATATTTCTAAAAATTAAAAAAAAAATCACAGTATCATAGGACTTCAATTATTATGAGAATACAGCTGTTCACATAATCCTTTCACATTTTAAAGGAAAGGCCGCAGTGAAGGTATCATTTTTGCAGTCCTTTCACCTCATTGTCCATATTAATATAGAAGTAAATCCCAATGAATATAAAGTGGCTTATTCTCAGGATTAATAGGTATGTATAAACAAAGTCAAGTACAGGTTATCTGGAAGAGAGTTCCATAATTTGAGATTATAACACACATTTTATGTGCTTGCCAATTTAAGCAATTTTACTAGCATGGCACAAGTTAGATATAACAAAATATGGATACAAGTGGAAGAGTCAGTCTACTCAGTTCCATAGAATTTTTCTTCAAATATAGGTCTATTTTTTGTATAGCTAAGCGTGCCTAAGTCCACTAACAAAATGAACACTTATAAAGTTTTCTCTCCTTTTTGCGACCCTGTAATCCCTTAATTCGGGGTAGAGTCGGGGCGCCTGGATGGAGCTGAGCATTTACTGGCCAGATACCCTTCCTGATGCCACCTGGAGTTCGCAGCAGATATTTTTCTTTGTGCCATAGGAAAGAAACATCTACCTAGGATTGAACTCTCAATCTTCCAAGTGGGAGGCGAGCATCTTTACCACTAAGCCCCCACACCACTCCATTACTTTAATAAGCTATATCACATTAATTTTAAAATGTTAATTGTTTAACTTAATTATTAATTGTTTTTGGTGTCTGTATTTGGTATATGGGTATTTTTAGAAAAGAAAAGAAAAATTGTGGGGTGGCTGCAACCCACATGTGCTCACCGATCAGCCCTTATTAATAATGAGGATTAGGTGTGTCAGAGGAAGGAACTTTGTAAAGATATCTTTTCAGAAATGGGTATTATTTTATTGGCTATATTGTTAAGTGTTGAATGGGCAACTCCCTCATGGTACCCATTTTCTGAGACTTTTCAGAACATGATGTCAACATTCAAAAAGATTATGCATCCCAATTTTAAAAAGAAATGAATGGATGGAAAGAAAGTATAACTTTCCATAATAAATGTCCCTTTCTTACTGAAATTACTTTGGTTGCTGCCTTACAATATACAGATCAGTTTCAGCTGCTAGTCCTATTAAGTTATACAAAATAAGGACAGGACTTTTACTAATAAGAAAATGAGAAAAATGAAAGAAAATTACAAGATTCTTCTGTTACTGATTCTATATTAGAATCAGAATGAGACTGACTTGAAGGCACAAAAACAGAAACAAGAATGAGAAGTGGTCTTCTGGTACTGTATTCAGTTTTGATGTCCTACCAAAAGTTCATGGTTCAGAAGTAGCAAAACCTAACTGCTTTTACAATGCAAGTGCTTGATTTTTCAAGACCCCCTATATTTCTTGTCAACTTGCCAGCTTGTTACATGTAAGTAAATGCAATTATTCCAGACAAGGATACCCAGGAATGTGCATGTGTTTCCTCATTTGCTTAACCACCTATTTGTATGGAATTGTCCATATTTTCTATTTAGAATGTCAGCATTTGTCCAGATCTCAACACTGCAGATGCATCCATTTTGCACATCTTGTTGAAGGGACTCACAAGAATGTTGTGAGAATAACAGGTGACTCTGAAACCACCCCCTTGCTTAAAACTCCTTTGTGACTCTGTTGACAAAATTGCTATAGCTATTATTTATAAATAAAAACCAGTATCATCCTGCACTTTAATTCTCAGTATAAGCAAGAACAGGCCATGTAACTTGGTGATACTTCCTGTCTTGAGCTGGAAAACTTAATAAAAGAGCTTTCTAGAGAAAAATATGTTTTTTAAATGGCAATGGCATAACTATACAGTACAATATGTGTATGTACCATTAGCATGTTTGATTCCAATATGATTGGACTACATTGATAGCACCACTGTATTTCATTTAAAAGAAAAGCAGTAAATAGATAAATATTTTATATCTTAAATATTTTTTTTTCTTCACCTTTCTCTTCTTCCTCCTAGATATATTCTAATTTTGAAAAACCTACTTTAACTACCATATGCTGGGAACATTTTCCTCAAATTAAAAATCTGTTGCATTAATATCTTAGCAGCCAGTGAAGGAATAAGGCTGTTTTGCTTGCCAAAAGTCAAAAGGTTATCATTCAGTGGAAGAATACCAGCAGTGTTGTGGAATTAAAATATGAGAACAAAAGCTTCCTCACTTTTTTTTGAGCAGGAATAATGAACATCGTTTGCCAGAGAATCCCCAAGTACACAGAAGCTGCATATCCTGTGTTTTATTAAATAGGTTAGTCTGAGATAGTGAATGAATAAAGATATGGACCTCCATCTTCCATGCATATATATCAACACATCTACTGAGTTCAGGAGGTTCTGCTTAAGAATGTGACTATGGACTTTATCTCAAGTTTTGAAGTTCTCATGATGACCTCATACACATTAAGAATGTCTGTGACACACTACTGGCATGGAAAAGGCGCTAGATTAATTTCAAGTATAGCTGAAAAACATTTCTGTAATTTGGAGAGCTCTTGGTAGAATATAGATAATATTAACTATAGATGGACCAATGGTCCGATTTAATATACAATATATTTTCAAATAGACATAATGTGCAGTCCTTTTACCAGTTGATTCCAGAAGCCATATAAGTATATGAAAGACTTAATAAAATCAAAGTCTGAACTAAAGTCCAGTAAAATGAGGCTTAGGCTCAGAGTCCAGAAAAACTAGGAAAACAAACACTTGCTGCTGATCCTGTGTTTTTTATTCTATGAATAAAGAGAACTTTAGTCTCTGGGGGAAATAAATAAATATGGTGTTGCCTGATGCCCATGGCATGTTTATTGTCAAATTAAAACAAACAATTTTATCTTTGGCCTATTCTAAATGAATTAGAATTCAACTGAAATAATAGCTGGCTCTCCTAAAGCTCATTAATTAAATGAAAGTGTAACTAATTGTTATATGTTTGTTTCATGTAGACTGAAAGGTAGAATCACAACAGACATAATTAGAGTAATTATTACAGTCTGCATTTAATTCTGAACCCCCAGGGAATATTGAATTTTCATTCGTGGAAACCATATTCCTTCCTATAAGAAATACAGCTTCTCCCACTTAACCGATATGTTTTTCATAATGCCATCTCAAGTGAGATCATCCCATTCTATTCTTTGTCACAACAGTATTGTTATTCAGAATGACAGCAGTCAAAAGATAAATGCTAACATGCATGTTCTAGTTTTGCATTTCTCGTCTCAAAATATATGTGGCATATATGACAAAATATTCTATGTCTGAGCATTTCTAAATCTTCTGAAAGACAATATGAATTCACTTTGTCCTCAATGTTCAGTGGTGCTTAAAGTTTGGATCGTTTTCTCAATAAATAAATGAATAAGTATAATACTTTTGACTTATTTGTTTAATTGGGTTCTGTTTAGAACACTCTATGTCTGAACATTTCTAAATCTTCTGAAAGACAATATGAATTCACTTTGTCCTCAGTGTTTAAAAAAATTGAAAGTTCCAATGGTTTAAAGTTATTAGTATGATATCAAAAAACCCTAACCCTTCTAATGCATGAGTAATTTTTGTTTAATAAATTGTAGCATCTTATTCTTCTATCAAGGTCTCAAAAAGCTAAATAGTTTGTAAGTAAATGTATTTAATTGACTAATAGAGTTACAAAAGTGCAAATGTTTAATTATTTCAGAGTCCAGCAAATAAAATATTTCATTTCCAAAGTGAATTGGAATTCCAATATATTTTCCATCTTAAACAGAACACAAATATGGAGCCTTAGTAACTTATTTTTCCAGTCTAAAAGCATATGGACAAAGTTTGGGAAACAATGTTTGGTACAAAACTTTCTCATACAGTATTGAAGGTCCATTGTTTGTTAGCATACTGAGGAGTTTTCAATGAAATATACTGATAAATATTCATATGGAAAGCAACAGCCATATGCGAACAAATACTACTCCTGGGGATAAAAACATCCATTTGTCATTTAAATTAAATGAACATAAAGCTAGCTACATATACAGTATCTTCTGTGCATAAGGTCCAATTATATTTACTATACTTAAAAGAAAATCAATCTTCGGTTTTCTTTTTCAAAAAGATTTAAAAGGTAAAAATTAATTAATACAAGAATTTGGAAATAGAATCCTCAAAGAATATGGGGAAACTTGTATTCATATTCAATTAAACTCATACAATACTGCTAATCATCTAGCCATCCTGCTTTTATAGAAGACTTAAACTGAATATATGCGAATTCCAATACATTATTAACATAAGTATCATTTATTTCCAAAATGCCATAACAATTTAGGACAATGAGAAAACAATATAAACATTTATATTTACTTAGAAATAAAACATATATCTTCTCCCACTTATTAGTTATTTACTTTGAAAATACAAAGATTATCTCTAATTTGCTGGGGATCTGGTATTCTAAATAGATTAGATATTTTGTTGTTGTTTGATGTTGTCAGGAGACAGGGTCTTAAATTCAGAACTCTCTAAAGTTTTTCTAAAATAGTAGAATAAAGATGGCACCAGATTAAAAGTATTGGGGGGTGGGATCCATAAAATAATACTACTAAAATAGTGAGGACTCTAACTGAATACATGAAATAAGTTCTTTCTTTCTCATAAATTTTAGTTGGACTTATCACCAGTTAGTAATGATAATAATTTTATTATGGTCACAGACCAGTGTTACAAATAATAATAATAATAATAATAATAATAATAATAATAATAATAATAATAATAATAATAATAATAATAATAATAACAACAACAACAACAACAACAACAACAACAACAACAACATCATCAACATCATAATTGTGGGTTATAGTGGGCAGTCAGAGTCTACCTAATTTTGCAGGTAGTATAACAAAATACAAGTTAGTAACATGCAACAACCTATGATTCCTATTAGTTCATACATACATCCACTCATGCTAATTCTTTCTAAAACATTTTATGTATTCAAATATTAAAAGTTAAATGTATATTCATATAAACTCATTATTATATAGTTTTTTCTAAATATATTTATGTGGATATGAGGTTAAAGTTGTTATATACTGTATATGCTGTATTGCAGTCAGAGACAAAATAAAATACATTTGGAAGCTGAAAAAGACATTTTGTTTTTATAATGTATATCTGAACAGCTCCTGTCTTATAATGGTGACTTTCTAACAGCATATACTTACACATAAAACACATTACAGCTCTTCACTGATCTCATCAGTAAAGTCCTGGAGATAATTCATAAGGCTTGATAAATTACTTTCAACATGATTTGTTAGTAGTGTGTTAATATTATTTGACTTTATTAATTTAATATTAGCTGCCTTCAATCAAAAAAGGATGTGCTGACTTTTATTGGTCATATTTGTGCTCAGATCTTTCATAATAAAATATACAGGTTTTTTTCTCCTGGAGTTTCCTTTAAATGATACTTATGTTTAATAAGAAAAGGAAATAGGTTCCACAGCAATAACAGAAAAAAGATTAACAAGTAATCCAGAAATTTTATGAGTTTCATTTAAATAATAAAATGGGCATTAGTTATATTGGTATTGGAGTATCAAAAGTAAAAAGTAATTTCAGCAATGCTAAGAGGATACTATACAGAGTGCTGCATGTTAAACCAGATTCTGGTATATAATACATTGTATAACAAAGTCTCAGCTGAAACTATCAACTTAGAATTTGAGTACTGAAAACAGAAAAATACAAATTTGAATGAAAACAATCTGGCTGTTATTATTTTGTCATTTATATTTGGTTCCTGAAGTTAAGGAATCAGGTGAGTGTGTTTGTCCCTCTCCCCTGGGTGAGAGCTTGGGGGGGAGGAGTGGCTCACTGCTGATGGGTGAGAGCGACTGGGCAGGGTGTTGTTTGTGCATTGAGTGGATGTATTGTGAGTGTCTTAGGGGATAAGAGGGTGCTGGATGTGTTGTGGTAGGAAGGGGGGTGTTGTGATATTGAGGGTGCTGGGAGCAAGTGCTATAGTGTCTGTCGGGCTCGCCTTGCTGACTGTCAGCTGGAGGAGGTTCCCCTTCTAGGTCAATAAAGAGTGTGGAAGATGGGGGATGGAATGGTTCGTAGGGAAGGCAGGTGAGGGCAGTTTATTTTGTGGTGTCAGGAAATGGGAGATATGGGAGAAAGGGGAAAGCCATTCACAGGGAACATGATCTCAGTATTTAGTACCGGTTTCATGTTCTGCCCCCTGCACTCACCTTATTTACCTGGTCAACAGATCTGTGGGCGCTACTTTAGGCTGCTGCTTTTAAATGTCAGATCAGGCTGTAATAAGGCTTGCCTTGTTACTGATTTGATTATTGAAGAGACAGCTGATTTGGTTGGGCCCAGAGTGAGGTGTTCCCCTTTCAGAAATGTGCCCAGTGGGTTATTAAGCATGGCACTATCCTAGACCTCAGGGCTGGGGAGGGAGAGTGGTTGTTGTTACCAAAGAATCTCTGGTTGCTTCCATGGCTCCACACATTCTTTCTCACTAAATGCCTCCGCTAGGTCCCGGTACTCTCTGGGGATGAGTGGCTCACCTGGTGGTGGTGAGGCAGCCATTTGCATTCGCTCATTAGGTGGGCTAAAATTTCTTGTAATGTCTGTTGAATCAATGGGGGATTTAGGCCCTATAGGTAGCCTCACAGTTGTCATTCCTTTCTCCCACCAGATAAATGGCTTCCATTTGTCCAACCAGGCTAATTCTAGGATCACAGCCTCAGTCATTTTTGGAGCCACCAGGAAGCAAATAATCTCCTAGTGCTCACCTATTTCTAGAGGTAGGGGCTCAGTTAATTGCGTGACTAAAGTCCCTCCCATCAGGGAGCCATCGGCTTGCTCAAACCTCACGGGTTTGGAGAACAGTTTTGCTCGTATGCCCATTTTCACGGCAAATGGCAAGCTAATGACGCATCGGGAGCATCCAGAATCAACTAGCACTTTTAAATCCACCTGTGCCCCCGACTTAGGCATTATGACTTTGGCAGGTAGTGAAAAAGGTGGGACGTGTCGGCTCACCATCGGGTCATTCTCTCCTTCGTCATCACTGTCAAAAGAGAGTAGAGCGGGGGCGGGTCCAGCCTGAGTCCCGGCGTCCTCCTGTGTGGGAGATGTGATTTGGGTAACGGATTCCTGTGTGATCCGGTTGGATTTCTCTCTCGTTGGCTGCTGGGCAGGTTTCTTTCTTGCTACTGGTCCCGGTCTACTCTGCTGTTGGGGGTAAGGGACTGGGCAATTCGCTGCTCGATGTCCCTGCTGTCCGCATTGGAAGCACTTGATCGGTGGGCCTGCCGGTGGCTTGGGTCTTTCAGCAGTCGAAGCAGTTTGAGGTTTTCAGGGGGGTGGTTGCTGTTTGGGTTGCTCTGGCCTCTGCTCGGCTTCAGGTGGGGGAGGTTTCTTGCAGCAGGCAAGCTGAACGTCTAGTCTTAACACTGTCTGGTACCACTCTTGCAGTTGATCAGGTACTGCTTGATAGATGCATGCCTGAGAGAGGTGATCGTCCAACCCTTCTTTGAAGTAGTGGACTAGGGGCTGCTCAGGCCACCTCTATGCGACCAGCTATCTTGCGAAACTCTCGTACATACTCCAGAGCAGGCCTGCCAGCCTGTTTTATCTTGTGGATTTGTTCTTCTGTTTTGAGGGCAATGGATGGATCCTCAAACCTTGTTCTTAGTCCTAGGAGGAAGAGGTGGGGGTCCTCCAATTCGGGGCCTTGCTCGTTGTATAAATTATTCAGCCATTTGGATGCCTCTCCCTCTAAGCTGGACGCAATCACATCGACCATAGCGGCTGGGTCCGGGTAGAGATAGGTATAGCAGTTCAAATGAGAGCGCACTTGGTTGAGAAAAAAAAATCAGCTTCTCTGGGTCCCCATCGAAGGTTGTTCTAAAAGGTGGAGCAATCAATGGCTGCCGATTCAATAGCTGCTGGGGCCCCCACCCTGGCTGCTGCTGCATTCCCAGGGGTGGCACGTTCGGGGGCTGTTGCCATTCCCCCTGCTGTTGGTGTGCCAGGAGCTGTGGCATCCTCAACTGCTGTAGGGCCCCCTGCGGCCTCGGAGGGGGTTGTTGCTGGATCTCCATCGTCTGTGGGCCCCTCAGTGGTTGCTGTATGTTAGGGGGCGATGACCATCCCCCTTGCTGCGGCCGTCCTCCCATTCTTGTGGATGCTCATATGGAGAAAGACTGTAGTTGAGTTTGCAAAATGATTGTTTTTGTCAACTGGATGTGCTTCATATCAATAATTCAAGATTAATTGTGCGCTGGAATCATAACACTGCCCTTATTGAAAGACTCTAGTAGGATCTGGTGGGTACAGAACTTTATAATCACCTTTTAGAAACATTTGGTTATTTAGGCATTTTTCTCAAGAAAGCATATATTATTCTGTAGTCTTCATTATCCTATTTTTTCTTTCTTCTTCTTCTTATTTATTGTTTTATCATACAGAATAAAATACAAAACAATAAAACAAACAAAATGAAACAAAACCCATTCTTCACCAGTAGGCAAATCTTTTTCTTTCCAGTGTTTGGCAAGTACAATCCTTGCAGCCATCACCATGTAAAGGAATAGCACCCCAAATTATTTTTCAATTGGTTTGTGCATCATACCTAAAAGAAAAGCTTCACATTTCATTAATATTTGTATCTTAAATATTTTTGCATTGTCATTGTTATGTTTATCCAGTATGTTTTCTCATATTTGCAAGAGCACCACGTATGATAAAATGAACCTGGATTTTTATTACATTTCCAGCACTTATTAAAAATCCCTTTATACATTTTCACTAGTCTATCTGTGATACATCATTTTATAAATGTTTTCTTTCAAAATGTGTCCATTCATCCATACATTCTCCCATTTATCTAGCATTATATTATACCCCCCAAAAATTGACCATTTTACCATACACTTTTTAGCATATTCAACTTCTAGGTTCATCTTAAGTAACATTATATATACTTTAGAAATCAAGTGGTCATCTCCAGAACATAAATTAATGTCTAATTCAGATTTAGTTCCTGTGAAAACAAAACTTTTTTTTATCAAATTTAAATCTTTCAAAAATTCTATAATAATTAAACCAACCACAAGCAAATCCTTCACTTACTAGTAAATCATCCTATTTTTTTCATGGAAAAATACGTTTCCATTCTGTATTGTTTAGAATGTATTTGCTGCCAACATCAAATTATTATTTAAATCTATGTTGTTGTTGTTAGTTGCGAAGTCGTGTCCGACCCATCGCGACCCCATGGACAACGTTCCTCCAGGCCTTCCTGTCCTCTACCATCTTCTGGAGTCCATTTAAGCTGACGCCTACTGCTTCAGTGACTCCATCCAGCCACCTCATTCTCTGTCGTCCCCTTCTTCTATTGCCCTCAATCTTTCCCAGCATTAGGCTCTTTCCCAGTGAGTCCTTCCTTCTCATTAGGTGGCCAAAGTATTTGAGTTTCAACTTCAGGATCTGGCCTTCTAAAGAGCAGTCAGGGTTGATCTCCTCTAGGACTGACCGGTTTGATTGCCTTGCAGTCCAGGGGACTCGCAGGAGTCTTCTCCAGCACCATAGTTCAAAGGCCTCAATTCTTTGGCGCTCAGCCTTTCTTATGGTCCAACTTTCACAGCCATAAATTGCAACTGGGAAATGCACAATAGAAAAATACTTAGTAAGATTCTTTACTTATTTTGACACCTCCATTCCCTAATGTGACAAAATCCTTTAAATCCAAACTTGTCTCAAGTAATTTACAACTGGAAGATTAATGTTTAAGCAAGAGAAAAATATGAAACCCAGTGAGGACCTCAGCCTAGCCTGATGTTTTTCTAGAATTGCCATCCTTTGGGTGAATGAATGCTGCCTGGATTGATCCAATGAAGGGGAAGTTGAATGCTGAGCCTAACAGAAAAGATATTTTGAGTCCTGAGGAAGTAGAAAGCATGAGAAAGAAATTCTAAACAATTTTGCCTTGATTGTGTTAGATATATGTTAAAGTAGAGAGGGGCAATGACAGGTTTTCAAAATTCTATTGTAATATTCAAGTGCATTAAAGTACATCCCCAAGACTTCTAGTAAACCCTGTTTATTGGACTTACCTATCTTGAAGAGCTAACATTAATTCACTATTAATCCAGATGACATCTTCAGCAATCCAATTGGATGTTGCAATCCAATTCTTTTTGTCTTTTCAATTGTTCCCCCTTTTAAACAAAATTTCAACTCTAGTCCTTCTAATGTTATCAGGCAATGTTCCATTGAGGCATTCAGTAGTTGGTCTTTTTTCTTACTATTGCAGCTTCTACATCTGTTTTTGCTTTCTATCTAATGTAGTTTAATGTGAGTGATAAATCTGTTATTACTTCCTGTCCAGTTTCATTGAGTAAAATTAATGAAATGTCTCTTAACTATTAAGGTTCTGTTTCATGCAGACATAGCCTTTAATCACTGCTTTCCATTCATTATTTGCACAGTCTTTCTTTTATATCAAATTAATATTATTTCAATATAATTTTAAAAAATGAAAGGCATCGAATCATTACATCTAGTCCCATGGAGATTAGAAAATACCTTAATTAAAGACAGGAAGCTGCTACTCAAGGTTACAAAGGATCTTTGTTTGAATTATACTGACTGAAATTCTATATTTGTTTATTTTGAAATAACTACTACCGGTATCTATTTTATTGGAACCTAGTGCCAATTATCTATATCTATCTATCTATCTATCTATCTATCTATCTATCTATCTATCTATCTATCTATCTATCTATCTATCTATCTATCTATCTATCTATCTATCTATCTATCTATCTATCTATCTATCTATCTATCTATCTATCTATCTATCTATCTATCTGTGTGTCTGTCTGTCTGTCTGTCTGTCTGTCTATTTATCTATCTATCTATTTATCTATCATCTATCTATCTAACTCTATCTCTATCTATCTATCTATCTATCTATCATCTCTACATTTACTACATTACTGGTGTTATATGAACTTCTGTTTTGCCTATTTCTTGCTCTGGATGCACTAAGACCACCAGTACTATTGTGGAAACAGTACTAGATATTTTACATTATTGGAAGGCGCATAATTTTGCTTATTTATCTGCAAATACACTTAGACATGAGATTTCCCCTCCCTAATTTAACATCACACACACCCATGCAGTGATAGCAAGTGAAATCAAATTGAACCGGTTGACAGAATAGTATTTATCAGTAGAATGCATTTCTCTTTTCCTTGCAGTTCATGAAAAGAGTTGGGGATTTTCTGAAGCAGATTTTAGGCTTAGAAGAAATGGCAGGGAGGAAAACAAAAGTTCACCATACCTTTATTGTCTTCAAATCTCTTTAGAGTACAAATCACCTGATTCAGTTTAATATCTTGAATTGCCCTGGAGACTTGATCAGATTTTATTCTTTCTGAATAATGTTATATTACATATCCTTTGTGATTTATTTTAGTATATTTGGAAAAAGTATAACCAGGGGATTTTCTGAATGTCCTAAAACTCTTTCCTCCTTTCAGAACATGTGATAACATTCCTATAAGCTGAGACATAAAGTATAAAAGTGTCCTTAGCCGAGTTCAACTCTTGGTAATTGTATGAATACAACTTAATAATGGTAGGTAGAATTTGCCGCTGCCCTTTTCTAATTTTTTCTCTTCAAATTCTACTCTATAACCCTGAAATGTCTTGATAGCTTTCCATCCAAGTATTAACCTGGCCTGAATAAACTACAACTTTATTAAACCATAAATAAATTGTGTGTAGCCTCTGATCCAAATTTGTCAATTTCCAAAAATCGCAACACTAAATGACTAACTTTGATTTCTCCCTCAAAAATGGTATAGTAGTTAAAAGAAAAAAGTGGCATCTGTAAGGAGTGCTAAAAAATCAAGATGATACTTGTGGCAACATAATGGGAATCCTGCTCCCTTTGCATATGTGGCACTATATTAGGGGTAGAACTTCTGTCATGCTGCCAGGACCACCATCTTAGCTTTAGGGATGCCCTATAATCACAAACATTTGAAAATTCTTAATCTGAATATTTTTCTTAAAATACTTTAATGCATTTTGCCATAAGAGATACAAATTGGGAATGTGGACTTGATATTTTTAACAGTGGTCACATTTGCCAAACTGTATTTAGTATGGTACAAAACAAATGTATTGATATTGTAATTCCCAGAATTCCTAGACAGGGTAGCCCAAAAAATTACAAGGCTTCTGAAGACTGACAAGCTTGGAGATGTTGCAGTTGCAATTGCACTAAAAAACATGTTTTCATTTATTGAAATATATTCAGTGGTTTGATCTAGTGACCTTCAAAATCTGAAATAATCTAATTTGAGTCCATTCTACTTATCACAGAACATAATTTGACTGCTAAGGGTTTTGACTTTACTACTGAAGTCCATCAGTCCAAACTCCTCACTCCATGTGTTTATATTCAATTTTCAAAGTCCTCGAGCCAACAGAAAACTTTAGCTCTTTGTCTCAGTTACAAAATACATCAAAATAAAATATGTTTTTCATCTTTTACTGTTAACAGAGACAACTATAAGTATTTTGCTCACTCTTGTTTTAATTGAATGTTACACTTCTACACTGAGTCTGCCAGCACAATTTGGGAATTTAGCTTCACATTCCGAATAGGAATTCACTGCTGACAAGTTCAGCACGCTTTCTTAATCCAAAACAGTATAGACGCTTGGTTCAAAATGTACTTTTAAACTCAGCTGGTTTGAGCAGAATTAAGTCATGGTAATAAGCAAATGGCTTATTATTGGCTAATATTTACAGAAATTGGTCTAATGGTTACTGTTTTTAAGAATAGAGATAGTATAACTACACATTTTCTCTACTGCTTATCTGTGTGGTATTGTATTTCACTGTGCAGTGCCTGACTCTGCTGTCTCTGCTAATTAACCTGAGTACTTCTAAGAAGCCACAACTTTGTCACAACTAAACCTGGCCAGTAATGAGGGGATACTTCCCATAAGGTGGAAACTGACCAATCAGCTGTTCCAGGAATTCAAGAACACAAAACCTTTAAGCAGATGTATAAAGTATAAAACTCTATAAGCACAAGCACAAGTGGTTATTCTTCAACTTCATATTAAGGTTTCCCCCCCCCGCAGAAAAACAAATAAGAGCTTATCTACACATAACATCTATGCATGTCACAGCTTTAGTCACAGGCAATCCACTATAGAGGTAGTCTATATTTTGTTAAATAGTTTTACTGTAGTGATTTCTGTCTTCTCCTCACAAAAGTCAACCTGTTCTCCAAAGCACCTGAAGGTAGGACAAAAAGCAGAGGATGGAAATTAATCAAAGAGAGAAGCAACCTAGAACTAAGGAGAAATTTCCTGACAGTTAGAACAATTAATTGGTGGAACGACTTGCCTCCAGAAGTTGTGATGGCTCCAACACTGGAGGTTTTTAAGAAGAGATTGGACAACCATTTGTTTGAAATGATATAGAGTTTCCTGCTTGAGCATGGGATTGGACTAGAAGACCCCCAAGAGCCCTTCCAAGTGTGTTATTTTGTTATTCTGCTTAGGTTCAAGTTGAATCAGTCTGTCCTCAAATCTGAATTTGCAAACTTAAATTGCATGATGCTCTCTTCAGATGTCCAGATCCAGCTGAATTTTGGCTGGTCTATACATACTTACTAATACACCACTGACTTGATGGTGGAATGTTTAAAAAGACCATGTAGAAAGAGTTGCATATTTGATGGTTCTCTTTAACAATAAATACTTGACTCTCTAGAAAATAGCACATCAAAAGTTCTTACGATGCTATTCCTCCATTCTGCAAATATATGGGGTTATGTTATAAACTGACTCTGCCTTGAGAAAATTACTACACTAATATCTGTATGAATTAGCTCTGAGAATCAATCAGGCAGTAAGTGTAGATGACATAGAGCAGACGTGGCAAGTACTGAACAGAAAGACTAATTAATGTAGTTTTATTTGTTACAGTCAAAGGGGAAAGACTGATTAATCATGGGATAAATGCCATACAATATGATTTGTATGTTGTCCCTTCAGACTTGCAGATTTCTAAGTATATCTATATTGCTATGCCACAAGCTTGTACAAGGCAGAGAAATGAGAATTCTGCTCAAAAACAAAACAAAGAAAATAAAACTTTACTTTGGAACCATGGGTCGATTCTTTTGAAGCTAGTCCCTGCTTCATTATGCCCCCTCCAGTTTGAAAACAATAAAAGAAGTTTAAGGCAAAATTTTATGCTAAATCTTAAAATTCCACACATTTTTATTAATACGTGTCAAGATGTAATGCTACATAAAAAGGGATTTTGCCTATTGATTTCTTTCAATGCCAAGCAGGCTTGACATCTTGGTTTACACTGTTATTTGCAGCAATTTAAGTTCAGCAAATTTCAGCCATAGGGACCACATTTGCATTTCATGAACAGCTTTTGGTGAATGCAATTTATACAATCACACTGTTCCATGAAAACAGCAGTGGTACTGGCAGCATTAAAGTGGCTGGTAAGGATGCCTCTTCCCAGGCCACCACATAGCAACCACTATGTTTCTAAGGACAAATAGCTCCTTTCTAGCCTAAGCAACTGGATGAGAACATCAAAACATGTCTTGTTCAAGCCCTCTAATACCCATTAGTGTTAGAAACTGTTACCTCAATCATAGCCCTAATTATTAAGGTAATTAGAAGTTATAACACTGGCAATATTAAAGGGAGAACTCCTAAAGCCCATTAACAATGTTATTTTAAGTGATCTGGCTGTGAACTGTTCAAATCTCTAATTACATTATATGTCTATCTTAAAGGGTGATGCAATTAAGTGATGGGAGAGGGAATTAATGTATAGTGACTACTGTGCAACACTTGTAAGTACTATTTTCACAGAAAATCAGCTACAGTAATGTCATTAATGTCATTTAAAGCCTTTCTCATACTTAACGGTATACAGTATGGCATGAAAAAGTATTTAGTTCTTAATACGTTTATACTTGTGTATATATCAGCATAAATATTTCACATACAAATGAAATATGTTTACTACAATCAAGCCTTGCCTCCTGGACCAGTAATTCCTACACTATGGATTGCATTTAACATTTATAAGCTAACCTGTTTGGAGAAAACAAGCCTATCCACAGCAAATATTTAACAATAAAGTTATCTACATTATCTACAACTTATGCATATTATATTACAGTATGCACAATGAGAAAATAGGCTACAATTTCCATAGCTTAGCTGTTAACATGTTCTGGATTTGTGTTGATCATTGGAGTAAACTACTCACTATATCAGATTGACATAGAATACAAGGTAATAAATTCTTATATCTTCCATTTTGTGTTTCTGAACTATATATCTTTAGGTACTGGTAATTTTTTAAAATTCTTGCACATATAAATTAGCAAAACTAATAGAAGTTGAGATAAACACAGCAATTATCAAGAATAATAATGAATAAAGCCCTAACCTGAGCTGTGTCCATAATATGCTACTTTCTAAAACAAGATGTTCCTGAAGATTTTTGACTTTTGAGAACTGTCTTCTTTTCATACATCCGAATTTGCTATTTGTTTTTTTAGAGTGTAGGAGAACTGCAGTAAAATCTCCAAAATTCTTTAGGGACAATAATAATAATGCCCGGTTATGTAGTTGTAGGACTTATGTGCTCTGAGGAAGAGAAGAGATTCAACCCAATTGAACAGGTCTCACCAGAGAAGCCAGATGGAGAGTGTCTCTCCCATAAAAAAAACATGGTGAAATGTAACTTACAGAAACACATATCAGCGCATTCATCACTCAGGTCAACAAGGAGCACACTAGGTGTTGGTGTTCCAGGGCATCTGGTGGAAAATGAGCTACAGAATTCAAGACTGTTGACTGAGCAACCAAGGCCAGTAGTTAGAGAACTACTGAAAGGAAAGGTAGTTTACCTGTTGCAAATATGCAGAGGTTTAAAACAAAGAAATAATGATCTGTTACCGTCTTACAAATCAAGCCCAACAAGAAGAAAAAACTGTGACAGTTCTGGAAAGAATAGCATCCAGAAAAAGAAATAACACAATAGAAGCTAGCCAATCAACAGTGATTTATAACGAAATAATGTATTCACAGAAACAGAATTGGAAGGAATGCAAAGATCTATGCAGGGGGGGGGGGAAGCAAAGCCTTGCCAGAGGTAACTCAGATTGTAGAGGCAAACTAAAGAAAGTTGGCAGAAGAGAAGGTCAGCATAGCTATTGAATTGTTTTTATTTGAAAACTAGGCACCCCCTCTTCTGCCTCGGAAAGAACAAAGTCCTCTAACTAAAGAAGTAGAAGAATTGAAACAAAGATAATTGAGTATCTAAAAGAGCATAGAAACGACAGAATAAGGTTGCCTGCATTGAAACTTGAGCCAAAAAAACTGCTAACACATACATTAAAAGATGCTAATGCTGTAATATCAAATATAAGCACTAGCTCACTCAAGAAACAAATCAACTAATGTACAGCACAACTGCAGTTATAACTAAATACCTGGGATAAAAAATCAAAAAGAAGAAAAGCCTACAGGACACCAATAAATAAGATCAGCAAGCTGATATCAGATGCAACCAACCTAGAACAGATGAAGAAAAGTAGCTGAAGAACAAGAAAACCAAAGAATACTAAGTCAAGAAATATCACCTAGAAATAAGAAAAATCAAAGAAGCACTGGAAATAATAAAGCAGCAAATAACCGCTATAGCCCAGATGAACAGCAAATACTAGCTTGAATTGCAAATTATAGGCAGAAATTGCCAATTTCAGTCCAATCAGAAACATTTCTGCCTATCGATAAATGGAGAGCTGCAGCGAATCAAACAAGGAAGAAATAGTGCAGTTCTGGACACAGATATGGTATAACCCAAAGAAATACAACAAGAACACAGCTTGGTTAAAGGATGTGGATAAGAATAAAAAAGAAGCTGAAATGAAAGAGCTTGTAATAACAGCAGTAGTGAAGAAAAAAGCAAGGAAAATCAAGAATTGATCAGCATCAGGTAAAGATGAATTGTATAGGTTTTGGTTGAAACATCTGACTGGTCTACACCCACTTGTTGCCAAGCAGTTTAACAATATACTACAAGGAGGTGAAATTGAAGAATGGCTAACATCTGGTAAAATCTACCTGCAAAAGGTGCAGCACCAGGCAACCTCAGGCCTATTATCTGCTTACCAACAAGTTTCTAAGTGATGGGGCAGCTGATGCAGTCCAACAGCATTTGTTTGGAAACAAGCTCTTTTCATATGAGCAAAAAAGAAACAACCCAAACAACAGATCAGCTCCTAACTGGCAAGATGATTTTGGAAAACTGCAAGAGAAGGAACACCAACTTCAATTTAGCATTGATTCATTATAAGAAATCATTTGACTCCTTGCCACATGATTGAATAATCAAGTGCCTAGAAATAACAAAAGTCATTAGAAACATCAAAAGCTTTGTGCAAAGATCAGTGGCACAATGAAAGACACAGTTGCTGGTCCATGATGATAGACTGGGAAAAGTTAATATTAAGAGAGGAATATTTCAAGGAGATTTGCTCTCACCACTACTATTTGTCATTGCACTGATTCCTCTGTCAACAAAACTGAATAACTCAGGTCATGGCTATCAACATCAAAATCTTCTGCCAGGCAATAACACCTCCTTCATATGGACAATCTGAAGCTGTATAGAAAAACACCATCTGAAATAGAATCGCTGCTCAACACTGTCTGTATATGCAGCCAAGATATTTCAATGGAGTTTGGACTGGAGAAATGTGCAACACTCACCATCAAACAGGGAACTTAAGGAATCAAGATGCCGTATGGAAATAACATCAAGAGTCTTGATGAAGATGATCACTACAAATACCTGGGCATCCTTCAGGCTGACAAGGTCAAGCACATTGAAGTCAAGAAAAATGATAGAAATGAATGCATCGAGAGAGTGAAGATCTTAAAATCCAAACTCAGTGGAGGAAATACTATCAAAGAAATTAACATCTGGGCAATTCCAGTCACTAAATACATAGCTAGAATAATTGACTGGACTCGAGCAGAACTAAAAGTTCTGAATAGGAAGATCAGAAAAATAATGACAATGGGCTTCTGGTTTAGATGTCCCGGCGGAACGGGCCCTTAGCCTGGGGACCCTGGAAAGGGTCGAAAGTCACCCCATAGAGGTGACAAGAAAGGAAGGGATCCTCGTTTGATTGTGGGAGGGTGGCAGCCCTTCCATTTGATCTGAGGAAGCCCTCCAAATCGGCAGGGGAAAGGCTGGCTACATTCGTGTAGCCAGTCAGAAGCTGCTGACAACAGAAGACAATAAGAACTAACAAGCAACTTTACAGCAACATGGATGAAACTGGGTGAGACTCTATCCTCTCTTTAAGACTTTAAGACCTCTTCCTGGAAAAAACTGCCCAAAGCACCCTCCCCGATGAGAGGGAAGGGGAATTTCCACCCCATTCCCTCAGGAAAAGAAAAGCGGTGAATTAATTACTTGGGGGAAAGAGAGAAAATTACAAGATTAATTTGGAATTAATATACATTTATGGATTTAAATTTGGGGACTAAAAGTACTTTTGAGACTTTTTTTTAAAAAAGTGATTTGAAAAGCTTACATTATAAGTTGCTATTTAAAAAGCTGGAAAATGGTGCTAATGACATCTAGTGGTGAATTACGGCACTACAATTTGTTATGTCTAAAGGAAACTTGGCTTGAAGCCCAGATTTAGATAAGACTCTTGCTGACCTTGGAAGCTTTCACTTTTGAAGATTGCAGCTGGGAAAAAGGAAAAATATAAGAACTTTTGGGCTGCTTATTGATGTGGCAGAGACAATAAACTATTTTGAAACTGGCTTGCCTGAACTACGAATATAAATATTATCTGACTTTCAGAGCTGTGTTGTGGAATTATTTCCCTGCAGGAGAAATACACTTCATTGCTTGAGATGATGGAATATTTTGGATTACAAATCCTTGATTGATGAACAATTTTTATTATAAAAACCACCTACAAAAAATGAAATGGATGTCCCATACTCAACTTGAAATGGTAAAAAACCCATCTCTAACACCTGTTCCCAAAGGCTTCAGTTTAACATACTACCAAGAAAATATGGATGAAGATCAGAAAGAAATTCTCTTCATGCTAAAATCAATACAAGAGACTATTGCTTTAGCTCATGATGAGACTAGAAATAACACAAAGGAGATAAAAGAACAATTTTCTAATCTAAATTTACAAACTCGGAATATGACTATAAAGAAGGAACTAGAAACCCAGAAAATAGAAGGAAAACTAGAGGAAGCAGATCCAAAGATTGAGGACCTAAAGGAAGAAACCAACCAACAGATTCAGACAGCTGAAGAACTAGAAGACGAAGCGATAATATCGGAAATGGAAAAGAACTCAGGACTTATGCGAGGAAAAGGAAGAAGAACTGATTGAATGGAAGATAGAGCTGTTAGAAAAACTGTGGGGAATTGGAGAAGGAGGGAGGCTGTTTAATGAATATCAATGGGTTCGTTCTTCCAAAAATACTTTAACCAAATGGTCTTTCTTATTCCAAACAATATACACAAAACAGAGGAAAAATTACTTGATGATTCAAATGCATTGACTTGGAAAGTTAGTTAGCAAAGGAAGAAAGCTAGAGTAAGACTGAAGAAAATAGAGCTGCAAATAGAATGTGGCAAAAGAAAGCAAAGGTAGTACCAAGAGCAAAAGGCACCTTAGGTGCAATCCCAAAACAACTGGAACACCACTTGAACACCATTGGCATTGACAAAATCAGTCAATTGCAAAAGACAGCTTTTTCAGAATAGCTTACATCCTGTGACAATTCCTTTAACACTATCAAACATTAACATCTGCCTATCTCAGGTCTTTGGGAAGGACTCAATAGGAAAATAAAAATGCCAAATCCAGTCTGAACATCTGGCTGACCGTGCAACAATCATAAAGACAAAAAGTAATTTAAATGATATTATTGATATGTGAAAAATGTAACAAAGATGTTGATATTCAATTGTATATTTACTAATAACAATAAGAATTGTATTTGCCTAGTGTGGGAAAACAGGTACAATGCTGCAATATTGGATCTAGATTGAAGAAGTTAATATATACCACTGAATTATTAATGGACCCAGACAACACGTTGTCTATTAAGTACTTGATTGTAAAAATAGAAAATTAATAAAATATTTATTAAAAAAAAGAAAAACAATGACAATGAATCATGCCTTTCATCCATGCAGCGATGTTGACAGACTTTATCTACCAAGGAAAATAGATGGGTATGGAATGTTGCAAGTATATCAGATAATTGAAAAAATAAAAAGGGCATTGGAAGAATATCTGAAGGACAATGAAGAAGATGCACTGAACTTATATACCAGGAAGGCTTACTGAGTACTGGAAAGATAAAACTGGCCTATGGGAAAAACCAAATAAGAACTGAAAAGAGTCATGGGAAGACAATGAAGAACAGAAAAGAGATATGGGAAGACAAAGTATTACATGGCCGGTACATAACAAAATAGCAGGCAAAGCAGATAATAACAAGACCTGGCAATGGCTAAGAGCAGGAAAGTTGAAGAAAGAGACAGAGGGGCGAATTCTGGCTGCACAAGACCAAGCCTTAAGAATAAATGCATACAAAACCAGAATTGAAAAGACAGCAAAAGACAGGAAGTGCTGCCTCTGCAAAGAAGCTGAAAAAAAAACAGTGGACCACTTGATTATCTGTCACAAAAAGATTGCACAGATGGACTACAAAAAATAGCACAACAAAGTAGCAGCAATGGTATAGAAGAAGTACCTTTTACCTGCAAGCAAGAACTAGTGGGACAATAAAAATAAGTAATAAAAAAAGAAAAGAAAAGAAAAGAAAAAAAGAAAATTAAGCTAAAGTGCTTTGGGACTTTAGAATTCAAACTGACAAGCACCTGCCACATAGCACCCCAGACTTAACAACTGTTGATAAGAAAGACAAAAACGTCTGGATAGCAATAGATGGAAACAGCAGAAGAGGAGAGGAGAGGAGAGGAGGGAAGAGAAGAGAAGAAGAGAGAAGAGAAGAGAAGAGAAGAGAAGAGAAGAGAAGAGAAGAGAAGAGAAGAGAAGAGAAGAGGAGAGGAGAGGAGAGGAGAAGATAACAAAATACAAAGAGCTGCAAATAGAATGTGGCAAAAGAAAGCAAAGGTAGTACCAAGAGCAAAAGGCACCTTAGGTGCAATCCCAAAACAACTGGAACACCACTTGAACACCATTGGCATTGACAAAATCAGTCAATTGCAAAAGACAGCTTTTTCAGAATAGCTTACATCCTGTGACAATTCCTTTAACACTATCAAACATTAACATCTGCCTATCTCAGGTCTTTGGGAAGGACTCAATAGGAAAATAAAAATGCCAAATCCAGTCTGAACATCTGGCTGACCGTGCAACAATCATAAAGACAAAAAATCTGGATAGTGGACATGGTAGTACCAAGAGACATCAGAATAGAAGAAAAAGAATGGGAGAATATAACCAAATACAAATACAAATTTATTGGACACCATTATGCCTGTATAGAAAAGGCATAATGCCTAAGATAGCATTTTGCTGAAGATGTAAGAAAGAAAAGACAACGTTTCCTTAAAACATGTGTTTTTATAATGTCCTATTCTTAGTAAATTTTGGGATAAAGTGGTCTATATAAATCTGACTGCAACAAAAGTTAACATTTTCAGAGAATAATATTGTCTTGAATGACATACCTGATTTATAAAACGTGACAACTGAACAACATAAGTCTCCATGTCCTTACCCTACCAGGGGTAGGCAACCTTGGCTCTTTTATGACTCGTGGACTTCAACTCCCAGAATTCCTGAGCCAGCATGGCTGACTCTGACTGCAACATTGGAAAGATAAATCAATGGCCCCCATTTACTCAATGGATTGAAGATTTGATTACACTTATTATTTACACGAGCAGTTTGCATATAGACATAAACTTTGTATGGATAAATATGAAATATGGGAGTCAAAATACAGTAGGTTAAAAAACCATAATAGCTATATAAGTGTATTTCAAAAGTGTATGTGTCTGAATAATTATTACATTAGATAATTATATAATTACATGATAGCAGTGTTCCAATATCTCAGGGGCTGCCACAAAGAGAGAGTCAAGCTATTCTCCAAAGCACCTGAAGGCAGGACAAGAAGCAACGGATGGAAACTAACCAAAGAGAGAAGCAACCTAGAACTAAGGAGAAATTTTCTGACAGTTAGAACAATTAATCAGTGGAACAACCTGCCTCCAGAAGCTGTGAATGCTCCAACACTGGAAGTTTTTAAGAAGAGACTGGACACCCATTTGTCTGAAACGGTAAAGGGTTTCCTGCCTGAGCAGGGGGTTGGACTAGATGACCTCCAAGGTCCCTTCCAACATTATTATTATTGTTGTTGTTGTTGTTGTTGTTGTTGTTGTTGTTATTATTATTTGTAGAAGTGTAATAGTTTTTTTATAGTTTTTTCTGTTGTATTTTCCCCCTCATTTTTGAAGTATGTATGTTTTATTGGTTTTCCAATTTTACATCGAGGTATTTGGAAGGCAGCGTGGTGACTGGGTAATCAATAGTTCAATAACAAAAATTTTAGTACATATCTCAGGTTACATTATCAAAAATTCCTTCTCTATTTCCCTTAACATTTAATATATCATACTTAAACTAGTAAATTTCTAACCATGACAAGCTCAATTAAAACATTTATCAGTATTTTTTTTGCTTATACATATCCATATCCTGTTTTTAAGTTTTACCTAATTTTTAATTACAGTATTCCAATTTAACCTTTAACATCCATAGTATTTAAATTTCTGATAACCCAAATTTCCTTTATTTTACTACACACAAATTATAATATCTAAAATACACATATTACGTATTTAAATATATTCTTATTTTATTTCATAAACATTTTCTATTTCTCATCCTAATACATCACCATTTACTAATAGAGTAACCTTTATTGTCTCAAATCCATCATCTATATTTTCTGGGCTAAACAATAGTTCGAGGCTAATTCTTAATAGTTAATTTCCATTTCCCTTATAAATCTAAATCCTAAATATTAAGCCAATTAATCCCTTGTTTTTTATCATTTTCCAACAATATTTAAGTCTAATAATCATACTTCCCTTCATCTCAAAATGTCCCTTTAGCCCATTGGTTGAGACTTTAGGATCTCTCTAATAAATCAAAAGACCCCATTTTTTAAACCTAACTCTAGCTTTCTTTTTATGCCAACCCGGCTTCCATACCAGTGCCTTTAAATCATCAGATAGATCTCCCTTCATTCTTGCACATGTTGCTTGAATCAAAGGAGACCATCTAGTCATCAATTTTCCAAAGGAACTGGTCCATTTATACTTGTTACGTTCTTGCCCTGGTGGCTCAGATCCCCATATTTGCTCTAGCATCTTTATCTTCAATTCGATCTGGTCTTCTTCTTCCTCAGGTTTCTTCTGGTTTAAGTAAAAGGTCATGTCCAGTTTTATAGTCTTTGTTTGGTTATCTAGGTTTTCAATATGCTGTTATTGATCTTTAACACCCTCTGTCTTGGTATTACTTTCTTCCGCTTCTGTTACTTTTTGAATTGTAGGTTCTTTAGTTGCAAACAGGGTATAATTGTCAGAATTTTCAGTATATTGGAGTTGTTGTTCTTTAAAGTCCTCTGTCTTGGTGTTGATTTCTTCCGCTCCTGTTATTTTCTGAATTGTAAGTTCTTTAGTTGGAATCTGGATTTCAGTTTGTAGGTTCAAACTGGTGCCTTTATCTTTCAGTCTGGATTTAATTATCTCAGTAGCTTCAAGAATTTTTTCAAGTATAAGTTTATAATTGATCGAAATTTGTTGCTGGTCCTCCTCCATTTCTGAGATGATTATAAATAGTCCTTTAGTGGAGGCTATTTTTTAAACAAGAGTCAGTAGGTGTTCACCTCCACAATTCTTAAAAGCCAGTTTCACCTCCCAGCTGTTTCAGCTTTTTATGTCTTTTAGATAATACCAAGCACAGGTCTAGGCTGTAAGCAGGTCTCTTTGTCAAGGATATTCACTTATTGTACCAAGCTTCACCACAAGATGTCCTCAATAGCATTTATTTAGAATGCTTTTCAGAAGGGCTAGGTTTTTATCCAATTTAAGTTCTTTTTAATCTTGTTTACAAGTAGATAAAATAGCAGGTCCCCATAAAGGTAGGAATTTTTTGGGTCTCCAAACATCAAGAAAATGCAAATCCAGTTACTTAGTTATTCTTTTCAGGGCTTAATTTCCCCAAGTAGTCAGGCGCCGCCATTTTAGAGGGTGGGACAGAAACGTTCCCTTCCCTCTCTCCTCACAGGGGGAAGAAGTTTCAAGAAGCTTTTTCCAGGAAAATACTTGGGATACAAAGAAGGTAAATTCTCACCCAGTTCCTCCGCGGTGCTTTCGAAGTGCTTGGTAGTAATTTTGGCCTCGGCTGGTAACAGCATTAGTGATGGGCCACGTTAATGGCCGATCTTTTCCCCGTCAGTTTGAAGAGCTGCCCTGGATCAAACGGGAGGGCTGCCGCCCTTCCGCGATCAGCGGGAGGTTCTCTTCACACTCGTCACCCCTCCAGGGTGACTTTCGACCCTTTTCAGGATCCCCCGGCGGAAGAAAACCGGACGGCGGAGAGAACAATCGCCCCGCACGTCCGCCGGAGCCGCGATCGCAAACCGGAAGCCAAAGTATGTGTGTTTTCTATGTATGCATTTTTGTGTCTTGTATCTTTTGTTTCCTTTTTTGTCACTATCTTAAAAGCAATAAAAATTATTTTTAAAAATTGCAATAAATGAGAGAGATACTGGTATTGACAGTGATCTGAGACAGAGAGCTCAGAGTGGTAACAGTCAAAAGATATCCTGTACCTATTTCATCTTTCTCTGTTTAAAGGATTTTATTTTTTGGGTAAGAAAAAAAAATAGAAAAAACATTAACAGAAATACAGGATGTCCACAAAAATACAAGGATTAGCTAGACTCTCTTTAAAAATCTGAAAATGGCAGATTTTTGCATAATCCAAATCTCATTTAAAGGTCAAAAGAAGTACTTAGGGACTCATTTGAATTTTAGAATTAATCAGAGACGATTATCCCAATATAAAATTGGAAGCACATTTGTAGATTATTTCTCAAATCATCAAAAACATAACATACATGCATGCGTACATATGAATGCAATCCTCAGTTAAATATCTATTTTAAGCATCTATATTGTTAGTCAACCCAGCTTGTTCTAAATATATTATAAAATGAGCATATTACTATATGTATATCCATATTCATAAATTAATTTCCTTTAATATAAGAAAGAATAACAGTATGGCCAGCAATACTTCACCAATACAATTTTTAAAATACGTTCCCATTTTCTTAAAACTCTGCCAGATTGATATGAATGGGCTCTGAATTGATTACAATTATATTTTTTTCCATTTTTGTACCTACTTTATATTATTAGAAAACCCCAAAGAAAATCAGGATGAATGAAAAATAGACACTTGGAAATCAAAACTTGGAAAATAGCCAAAGCTATAAATCTGAAGGAAAAATGTGCGGTCATTTGTCATATTTAATTTAATTTTAAGCAGGCAGACCTGAATATTTACATAGCTATGAATAGTTACCATTTCTTTTTTACAATTTATATCACACCCTTTTATTGACATATTGAACAGACAGAAAAGGTTCGTTTGTTTTTCAGATGGTCAAGTAGGTTAGCTAATAATCATTCATGCCTTTCTTCAGATTTTCTCTCTCGATTTTAGGTGTTTGGCTGAAAAATAGGGATATTAAAAATCTATCTCACCAGATTGTTACAGTGGGTTGTCTTAGCAATTCATTCTACCTTTTTCTTTCACCTTCTGGTTTTAAAAATAGAGATAATAGTACCGTGCCCATAAGACTTTTGGTGGAACAAAATAAAAAGTAAATCTACTATACATGAATACATTTCAAATAAATAACCTGTAATAGCCAGTTTAAACATTATCATTGTAGCATTGTTTACCAACTGATGTTTTTGACTAGAAACAGTACTGTAAACCCAGTAAATGTATTGCCCTCTTATATTACTGTTATAATATAACAGTATTATATTAACAGCCCAATCATCTGATTATTCAAAGATAAGCTACCTTGAGTTCAACACAAATTATAAGAAATGAGTGTGAATAAAATGAAGACCAAAATTACTGGAAATAATTATAGTAGCTGCTGCTAAAATAGCAGGCACAGACCTCTTTTTCTTCACACATCCCCTCTCTCTCTCACTCACACACACACACACACACACAGAGAGAGAGAGAGAGAGAGAGAGAGAGAGAGAGAGAGAGAGAAATAATGTGGAAGAAAACAAAACATATCCATGTGACATTGTCACTAGTAACAAAAAAATAAGCATGCAGAGATGTATATTTTTACAGAAAAATGAAGTATCACATTCCAATTTTTTCCATCTCCACTTCATTTTATTAAAAAGCGCTTACAGTTGGAGAAAATCAACGTGATGACATCATTTTTCATTTCACTACCTGTTCCAGAAGAGAAAGGAGGCAACGGCTGCTATCTCTCATAACAGCCAGTCCCAGCCTATGTCTTTATATGACAAATGATATTGATGTCTATGTTGGTAGAGGAAGAAGAGAAACAGGAAGCTTCCCCTCACTAATAGACTAGCAGAATCCAGCTTTTGCAATGTTGATACGCTGTCTTTTTAGAATAGCAATTGAGTTTCCTGACACTTGTTGTGGTACTGTCTGGCTGACCAAAGGCATTGTCTAGACCAGGGGTGTCAAACTCACAACATCACATGACATTCCCATTGCCGGCAATGGGGTGGGCGCAGTTTCGCCATGACGCATCTGGCCCACAGGCCGGCAGTTTGACACCTCTGGTCTAGACAAGTACATTTGGTGATGAATTAGCCAAACACATGGAATTTCACACAGATTTATCTTTTTTGGATTTATGCTCAGTAAGTCCAAAGTTCTTCATGAATTGATAAATTCCAAGTTTTCATACAGTTCAACATCATATTAACATATTTCAACTTTTTCCCTTCTTCCCATAATTATATTAAAAGTAACTTGAATATTAAACCAGAATGAGAAAGTTCTAGAATAAATCCAAATAATGCATGTAAATATCCTCTCAAATACATTTCCAGCATAAAAGAGCTATTTTTATTCAATGTTTACTGTGGTGTTCCATGAATATGCAAAAGATTTTAATAAATAACTTGTCTGAGATGCTGAAACATATTTAAACATTCTTTTAAACACAATCATTTATTTGTCATACAGAATATTCCATTGTTATATTTTATTGTTCTTGTAGATTACCAATATCCATTTTTATAAAATTCTTTAGATTTCCATCATAAATCATTTGACATTTTCAAAGCTTTTACAAATTAGATTAGAAAGTGTTTTAATTAGTTATGTTGCCATTCTGTAGATTTAAATATTCCAAATTCTTACAGTACATTAGAGGCTTAAAAGAAGTCATTAAAAATAAGCTAGTCTAGAGTATGGGTAACTTTTTTGACCTTGACCCCAATAATAATAACAATGGTAATAACAAAATCCAACATGTTTAGATTGTGATTATCCCAAAGAGGAATTAATTTACAAATTACCTTAAAATGCATATTAATCTGGAATAATATTGATTCTAAAACATTCTTCCACATAAATTAATGGAAATGTATAGTCATCTATTTATATCAGCATGAACCTGAGTTAAACAATTTGAAATATTTAATCAATCAGTGATATTCAATTTTATTATGGCCTTTAGCCAGTAAAGCAAGTGATATTTTCCTAGAAATTGTTATTCCAAGATACATATCTGAATTCATGGTTTACAGATTTTCTTAGACACCTTAGAAAGTTCCCCAAACTTTCCAGCTTTGTGGACCAGGGAGGGGAACAGGGGATGCTTCTGTGCAAGCAGCAGGCAAGCACATGTGCGTGCAAAGTTCCATTTGCATGAGTGGCAGACAAGTGCACCCACCGCTTGCATGCACTCACGCACTGCTCACACAAGTGGGAATGAAAGCACATGCTCATCTGCCACTTCTGCAGCCCAGTTCTGAAAGGCTTGAGGCCTGGAAGTAGGCCGCAGCCTGGGGGCTGGGAACCCCTGCCTTAGATCATATTGGAAGTATATTAAACCTATTACACTTAACTGAATACCCTGTCACTTTATCAAACTATTGCCTTACATCCACAAATTTAAGTAAAGAAACTTGATAATTATTAAGACTCAAAATATCATCTGCATATTGTATCAATTTGTGTTCATTTCCCACCTTCTTTCTACCCCAAATGCCATTTGATGGTTTGATAAAGTAAGCCAGTGCTTCCAAAATGAAGTTAAATAGAAAAGGACATAAAATACATATTTCTTTCATAAAAGACTTAATTCTTACTAATAGAAGTGATAGAAAGAGTTGAAATTACAGGAACCTTGGGTGAGAGTGACCATGTCATATTGGAATTCAATATAATGCAAACACAAGCAATTGAACATAATCATACCAGAGACTTAGATTTTAAAAGAGATTATTTTAACAAACTCAGAGAGAGCTTGGGAAAGATTCCTTGAATGAAAATCCTAAAGGGGAAAACAACTCAAGAAGCATGGGAAACTCTGAAAAATATGATCATAAAAGCCCAGTCCAGCACAATACCACTGAAAAAGAAAAACAAGAAATCCAAGAAGAAACCAGCAACACAAAGATCTCTCTGATAAACTGAAAGACAAAAAGGATAAGTACAAAAAAATGGAAAGAGGGACACATAACTAAGGCAGAATATCAGCAAATAGTCAGAATCTGCAAAGATGAAGTCAGGAGGCTCAGAATGAACAAAGACTTTCAACAAAAGTCAAAAGTCTTTCAACATATAAATAACAAGAAAAAAGTCAAGGAAACAGTCTGTCCACTAAAGAGAGAAGATGGCAAGGAAGTAACAGGCAGAGAAAGCAGAGCTGCTTAACTCATTCTTTGCATCAGTCTTCACAGAAAAAGAAACTATAGCCCAACCTACTAAAACATAACTGTAAAAGACAGACTGGAAATAAAAATTAAAATAAGCAAGAAAATCATAAGAGTACGCCTGTCTGATCTTGATTAATATAAATCATCAGGACCTGATGGATTACATCCCAGAGTTCTAAAAAAAATCTGGTGGATGTCATCTCACAACCATTGTACCATATATTTCAAAAATCATGAGAAACTACCAGAGGACTGGAAAAGAGCCGATGTGGTTCCCATCTTCAAAAGGGGGGGGGGAACAGACCTAGGAAACTACAGACCAATCAGCTTAACATCAATACCTGGAAAGATACTGCAAACAAGTCAAAAATTAGATCTGTGAACATCTAGAAACAAATAAAGTTATAACTAAAAGCCAGCCTGGGTTTGTTAAAAATAGATCATGCCAAACCAATCTTATTTCATTCTTTAACAAAGTGACTAAATTAGTAGTATTACTTAGTATATACTATGCTGTGGACATAGTATACTTAGACTTCAGTAAGGCATTCAACAACCTACTTGTTGGTAAGTTGGAAAAAAATGAGATAGATAGCATCACCACCAGATGGCTGACAAACTGTATTAAACGAGTAGTCCTTAATGGTACTACATCTACATGGAGGGAAGTAAGCAGTAGGGTACCACAAGGTTCCGTCTTAGGCCCAGTACTCTTCAATATCTTCATAAATGACTTAGATGAGGGAATAGTATCATCAATTGCAGATGATACTAAGCTAGATGATAGGCTCAAGATCCAGATGGATCTCAACAGACTTAAACACTGGGCGCTATCTAACAAAATGAAATTTAACATGGAGAAAAGTAAAGTCTTACACTTAGGCAAGAAAAAACAAAAGTACACATACAGATTAGGTGAAACCTGGCTTAATAGCAGTAACTGTGAGAAGGATCTCGGAGTCCTAGTGGACAATCAATTAAATGTGAGCCAGCAGCATGCGGCAGCAGCCAAAAAAGCCAATGCAATCCTAAATTGCATTAATAGAGGGATTGAATCAAGATCACATGAGGTACTAATATCACTCTATAAAGCCTTGGTAAGACCACAGCTAGAATACTGCATCCAAACTATAAAAAAGATGTTGAGACTTTAGAAAGAGTGCAGAGAAGAGCAACAAAGATGATTAGGGGCCTGGAGGCTAAAACACATGAAGAACAGTTGCAAGAACTGAGCATGGCTAGTCTAATGAAGAGAAGGACCAGGGGAGACATGATAGCAGTGTTCCAATATTTGAGGGGCTGTCAAAGAGAGGAGGGGGTCAACCTATTTTTGAAAGCACTCGAAGGCCAGACAAGGAACAATGGATGGAAACTGATCAAGGAGAGATTCAACCTAGAAATAAGGAGAGATTTTCTGACAGTGAGAACAATCAACAGTGAACAATGAACAATCAATCAATGGAACAGCTTGCCTTCAGAAATGGTGAGTGCTTCATCACTGGAAGCTTTCAAGAAGAGACTGGACAGCCCCCTGTCAAAAATGATGCAGGAGGTTGGACTAGATGGCTTACAAGGTCCCTTCCAACTCTGTTCTTCTGTATCTTCATTAGTTAGTTTTGTAAGGCATCTTATTGGATTTAGAAATTAATTTGCTTATAACCATTTCAGCTGTGGAATGTAGGTACCATATTTTAAATCTCCTAATAAAAACATAGGGAGAAAAAAAATATTCCAAAAATACTCCAAAATTACATTATCAAATTTAATTTCCCAAAAATTTAAGGTAAACTATATCACCTTTTTTATACATCATAGTATGTGATATCTGGAGATTTATATAAGAAAAAAAGAATGCAGTGAGATAAAGCTGATAGAAGATGACATCTGTGATCATGTGAATAGAGTATAAATTTCGGGCACCAATAGGTGCCATTGTAACCTGAAAAATAATAAAGACCCTCCCAAACAGTCGATAAAAGCACTGAGTGTTGACTGATTTTCTCTGTCATGGTGACTTTTTTGGCATTATGCAATAGCACAACTCCTTGTATGGGTGCTGAATTGTTGAGGTTTAAGCAAAAATACTGAATTCACCAACATCATTTATTCATGTGTAAATGTTAGGGTGCCTGGTTTATATTTTTCACATAAAAGCTTCACAACTTTATTAGCTGCAAAAAGGTAGCTATTAAGGTCAAAGACTAGAATTCATCATAATAACTATAGTTATTTTCTTCAGATATTCATGTGATACCTCAGCAGCAGCACTGACAGCTCCATGCAATTTATTTATATTAAGACAAATCTATGAATTGTATTCACACCTGAAAGCAGCTCTCTAGGGATACCTCTTGGCCGAAATTATCAGTAATATTAATGGAAGGATGCAAAGATGTGTATTGTTCAGGAACCATGCTGAAGCACAGGGCATGTAAGAGACTATAGGAAGGCAAAATGAAAAGCTATTTAAAAGCTGGTAAGTTATAGCAGAAACTCTGAGATTCTATGTCTAGATATGTCAAAAATAAATATAATCAATTATCTAGAGTAGCACTGAAAATTGAACCTTTGTGTGGTGTTCATGCAGTCCAAATTCAGATAATGTCCAGTCTGCTCATGGAGGACCTCAGTAGGTGGCAGCAGTGGATTATCTGGTTTATGTTTGGAAGCTAAGCAGGATCATATTTGCTTAATACTTGGAAAGGAAATGACTAAGGAATTCCAAGGTTTTCCAAAGTTTTTTAAAAAAAAACATCCCGGAAGAACATAATGACAAAACTCTTCTGTACTACTGAGAAAGAAACCACCTGAATGTGTCCATGAGGTCGCCAGGAGTTGAATTCAAGGAGATTTTACCTTTATATTAGAGCATTCTTGCTGTGGTTGCGCCCAAATAAGCAAATGTCATACTGTATGCCTAAATAAAGCAAGCCATTAAGAAGCCAGATGTTTCTTGCCTTGCTGATGAGTGCTTGTACTAAAGCTGAAGAATTCAGTTGTTTGTGCTTTTCTTTGTTGTGTTACTTTTGATTGGGAAGGGAAAAGGTGCTTCAGCACATTCATGGTCATGGACCTGACCCTGTTGGACAACTCCTTAAAGAAATTAAATCTGTTTCCAGGATCTTGCAGCTGTTTTCTACAGCTGCACTGTAATCACAGGAAAAGACACATTTGGTTGGAGAAATTGCCAATAAGTGCTTCCTGCATTGCCATGTAGTCTAAAGCATTTTTTCCTTTCTGATCTGAACTGCCTGATCTCGTTTTCTCGAATTCCTGTAGGACTGCTTTACACTAGAAGTCAGTTCAGGTAGTGAACTCTGGTTATCCAATAGGAAGTACGCTTTTCCCTCAAAATAATTACATGTGAATCGAGGCAGTGCAGGACAGTCTCTTATTTTTGATTAAAAAAATGGAAGTTGGTGTTGGGTATAATCATGCTCCTGCAACCACTGACTTTTTTGATACATATACCAACCTGTGGATGTTACTGGATGAAAGTAATGTCTACTCAGCATAATGGACTTGCTTGTGTGCAGACATGGTGTTTATCTAGAGATCAGTTTCAGTAAGTTAATCAACTAAAACTGCTACCTAATTCACTAATGAAGATTATAATTTGGGAGCTGAAACAAGAGCATATCTATTTATTGATCCTTTAGGTCAGGGGTCCCCAATCCCCAGTCCATGGACCAGCACGGGCTGTGGCATGCCAGAAACCAGGCTGCACAAACAAGTGAAGCCCCATCCACGGGATGTAGGCAGCATGTGAAATCAGGCCCCCTCCGGTCTCTGGAAAAACCTCTTTACATGGAACTGCTGCCTGGTGCCCAAAAGATTGGGGGCCACTGCTTTAGGTTACTTCTTAAGGTAGAGAATGAAAAGGAAAATAATAAAGGTAGCTTTCTTTCTAGCAGTGAGAAAGATTATAATAAATGCAAGAATATGACACTTAATTATCTCAAAAGTTAGTTGGATTTGAAAGTATAAATATGTACATTAATCAAGTCAAACTAAATGGTTAATAAATTTAAAATACTTTAATTGGCTGAATTAAATTATCCATTAATTGGTTGCTAATTAGACATTAGAAATAGAAATTATTTATGTATTTATCTTGCATCCATTGACAACTTTTACTATCACAACAAGAAACAATATAACTACGTCTAATACTCAGCTCATATTCATGGCACATGCTATTAATGTAACATCTGCATCTTTTAAGGTATACACTGCAAAATAGAAAGGGTATGATTTACACAGTTTGCAGTCCTCTTTATGACATAGTAATGTTGTTCATATAGAAAACACAGAGGCTATTATATAAACATGTTTCTGAGTCCTTTACCTTAAATTTTCCCAATTTGTTCATTAGGCTTACAATTTAGAAAATGCAAATATTTTTGAACATTTAAGTGCTATATCAAGTAATGGTTATGCTTTAAATCCTTCTGAAAAATATCACCTCCTAACCTGTTGAAGAGATTTTGAAGCATATATTACCTGGGAAAGAAATCTCAGCAATGCTTACATTGTTTCCTTTTTTTTTCCCCAGCATCATTTAACAGAATCTAAGTAATCATCTTGCAATTTACTTTGCACTGATCATTGCCTTTTCTCCATTGCTTCATATAGTTTTAGCTCAAAACCGATGATTGTATCTCAGCTAAACAAAATGACATTTGGAATCTGCCCACTTTTACTAAATGACTTGCCACATCTTAGATCCGAATGATGAAAGGCTCTTCCCTGTGTGCCTGCTTAAAGGTTTTCTCAGTAAGGCTGAAAGACACCCCACAGAAACCTGAGGAATACCCACTAATCGCATCCAAGTGGGAGTAAATGACCTGAGCAAGGGTCAATAGAATCAAAATTGACTTCAGGGTCCCCAAAAGAAACATGAAACAGGAATCGACATAGATCATTCTCCTGGGGAATCTTCAAGTCCCAGTGTAAATGTCAAGTTAAAATCAAGTTTATTTGCTTAGGTTTAAACCACAGTTTGAAAGGCTCTTTTTTAAAAGCCATCAGGGACTTGAACATTTAATTAAATTTCCAAAAGCACACAGAGCAATGCTTTCTTGCTATCTGTACTACAAATAGCTTTAAAAAGTATAACATTAGCAACATTAGCAAATTAATTTTGATTTATGAAAAAGAAAGTAACAGTCTTATTTCTCAGTGCTTATAGCTGAAAAACTAATATGATCCTAATAATGATTTTCAGGAACTGGTAAATGTTAATTCTTCAGTAGATTCCCATTTATGCTTTACTGTTTTATATTTGATGCACATGTATAAAAATAGACTTTTCAATGGCACTGCCTCTGTACTCTGTTTGACAAGGTTGATCCCAATGCTGAACAGCACCCGAGAATGTTTGTCCAATGGCTGATACTTGATGTTTAAGATGCTCAGTGGTATATGGTAGCCTCAAACTCTCAAGTGCATGAAGGTCCCTCACCTGCATTTTTGGCAGGTTTAAGTCAGTTTAGTTTGGTCAGTGGAAATTGAGAGGATATAATGTTGATTCTGTGACAAAATCTCAGGATAGCTCCGATGCTATAGAACAGGGGTGACAAACTCGCCACGTCGTGTGACGTGTTGTGCCGTCTCATGACTTTTTCCCCCTTGCCGGAGCTGGGGTGGACACACCTTCCATGTGACGCAACCGGCCCATGGGCCAGCTGTTTGATACCCCTGCTATAGAAGAAAATTTGAAAACTGCATGCGGTCCCCAGGTTGCAAACTGCCCATCCTTATCATGGAGGGACAGAGATATTCCAGGGCATTTGGGCTTCTATGTTAATGGATATTTGATGGCTCGCAGTATAGGACCAGTAACATGGCAACTGCTGACATTCCAACTCCAGCACAATTGTAAATGGTACCAGGTGTCATATCTCATCATCTAACTGGTCAGATGCATTTCTCATTTTAACGTTAGTGTCTCCTGGAATTAATTTCATGCCATACAATTAGTAAAAGTAGAACTAAACATGTGAATAACCACTGTCAATAATTATAGATTTCTGTGCAGATGTAAAGTGAGCAAGATGCAAATTTGTACTCTGCTCTCAAATAAGATTTGTCAGTGAACTTTTTTCATGCTGTCCTAAAGGAAAAATAGTGATGGGGGGATAAGGCCTGTTTCATTATTTTGATCTGTAGACTTGACTTTACCTTGCTTTTCAGGAAAAGCTATTACACACACCCTGTAGTGTTGTCAAAACTGTATAGTTATGTTCTAATCCTTGTGAGCCAATAAATGCAAGTAAACACTTGCTGTTCAGAGGAAAGAAAAAGGAAAATTAGAGCAGATAAATAGAGTGAAAGGCAGTGGGCATCTCTTTGTGTGCTACCACTACATCAAGATAAAAAACTTAGAATCAACAGTGTATTCTAAGGAATTCCTGCTGGTAATTAAACTGAAGTGGTATGAAATTACTGGTACTTTTAATTTTTAAACTTTCTCATTGCTATTCAGTGATATGAAATAAAACATCTTTTGCTTCAGTAAATGAAATCTGCCTCAATGGACAAGGGTGAACTTTATGCAAATGTCCACAGATGTTTCCTTGGGACACTACAGAATTGCACTTAAACATTTCTTGGTCTTTAATTACATTTACCAGTTTTATCCCAAATGTTTACAACAGCATGTATCTTCTACTCCCATTCTATCATTTCAACAACACTGTGAAAGAAAATGATCCAAAATCATGCTTAGTTTGTTTTGTAGCTGATTGGAAATCTGAGTCTGGTTTCTACTAAATTAATGTAGTGCTATACCATATTGTTCTAGTTTTTTCTTATTAAATGAGATTGATCTGATCAAGATAAAATAGATATTCAGTTGATCATATGTTATATTGATATGTAATACTAGTGTGAAACCTCATTCCAGACATGGCAGCATTATTTGCTTCTATCTGGCAAGAGACATGAGTGACAGAAATGAGAGATTTTATTTGAGCCACATGAGCTAATTGAAAAGGAAATCTGGGAAGTGATAGGACAAAGAGCTATAAAAGGGCACTGGAGTTGGTTTTGGGATCTTTTTAGTTTTTGTAATGCATTGCAAACAATAGTCCAAGGATCTCTGTGAAACTGAAGAAGAGTCCAACTCCACCACTGATTTTAAAAGCTTCATCTGCATGTTCCATCATCACAGTGCCACATTTGAAGCATCCAGACTTTGATTTGAGGCATTCCACATTGCAGTTGTCCACATCAGTTTTAAATGACGCAGAGGATCTACAGTAGTGTTGTTTAATGACGCAGACCAATTTAAGTTGTTTTTCAATGATAACCTGGTGTTATCATTCAGTGATATTCAAGCACTGCTCAAAAGACTTCATACAAACAATGCTGAAGATGCAGAGTATTGCATAAGCAGGCAAAACCCCACAGACCATCTTCCTAGGCCTGTTCCTTTCTAAAAATTCTGAACAAACTCCCCATAAGGAGTAGCAACTGCTGACACAACCTGTTATACCTGTGTGCAAATACTACAACTCTAATGTAACAGGTTTGACATTTGCCTATATTACCATACTAAAAAAGTTCTAAGGGAAGCCTTCTGTTTGTGTTCTTGCTTTACTTTATTATTTTCTTAGCATTGCGTATGGAGTCATATACTAACCTGCAGGTATTTCATATTACAACATAGCAAATAATTGCATCATATTTTCAAAATGTTTGGGATAGTACATCGTCTGCAAATACGCAATGAGAAATGACTGAAAATGACTCATTTGCATGTGTTCCTTTGTACGTGGAGGGCCTAGGAAAATCCAGTGACTTTTGCATGGTAAATAAATACATGAATGCACCCCAACAAATATATTGTTATATGTTGTTCCATATACAATTCATATATGAAGATGAAAGTATGATTAAAAGTTGATGAGTTTATAAATCTTGATTGCTTCCTAATTTTAACTTTGAGCAACATTTTTATCATAATTATAGGCTTTCTTTAAGCATTTATGCAGATTGTTTTATTCAAAAGAGGTCTTGTTTCATTTCTGTGTAAACTGTACTCTTATGTCTTCATAAAATAAGAGCCTGTATTCATACAAGGGCAGTTTCATCATGTTCTGTTCCTTCCCAGTAGTACAACAGCAATAAGCATTCACAATTACTGTTCTGGGGGGAGGAGTGAGGGATTTTTAAAAAGACATTATCTGAAGTTCTTGAGAATATTAGAAGTAATATGTAATGCTACTAGTCTTTCCTACTTCAGATAAATAGGCCAAAAAATATATCCTCAATAGCTTTTCCTAACCTTGTATATTCCAAACTTTAAGGATTGCAGTTCCAAGAAGCTGCACTCTTGGCATATCTAGACTACACCAAACTGGGATAACCTGTCAAGGTATTGTGCAACAGCTGTCCAGATGAAGTCAGAGACACTAACACAAACTTGTAGTTTTTTATATATATAAATATAGTTAACATTCAAATTTAAAGCAGTCTTTGTCATCATGTGGAAAGAAACACAGGGTGATCCTTTGAATATGAGCCAGCAGTGTGCAGCAGCAGCCAAAAAAGCTAATACAATCCTGGGCTGTATAAACAGAGGCATAGAATCAAGATCACGCGAAGTATTAGTATCACTTTATAAAACACTAGTAAGACCACACCTGGAATACTGCAACCAATTTTGGTCACCATACTACAAAAAAGATGTTGAGACTTTGGAAAAAGTTCAGAGAAGAGCAATTAAAATGATCAAAGGCCTAGAGACTAAAACATATGAAGAACGGCTGCAGGACTTGGGTTTGGCTAGTCTAAAGAAAAGAAGAAACAAGGGTGACATGATAGCAGTATTCCAGTATTTGAGGGGCTGCCACAAAGAAGAGGGGGTCAAATTATTCTCCAAAGCACCAGAGGGCAGGACAAGAAACAATGGTTGGAAACTGACCAAAGAGAGAAGCAATCTGGAATTAAGGAGAAACTTCCTAACAGTGAGGGCAATTAACCAGTGGAACAGCTTTCCTTCAGAAATCATGGACACTCCATCACTGGAGGTTTTTAACAAGAGATTAGTCAGTCACTTATCTGAAATGGTATAGGTTCTCCTGCTTGAGCAGGGGGCTGGACTAGAAGACTCCAAAGTCCCTTCCAGCTCTATTCTATAGTCAGCAACAAGGAACACCATGAGGTAAATTAAACAGTATACAGAACACATACAAGAAAAAGGAGGGGAAAAGAGGAAACTCCCCCTCTATACTTACAGCAACCAAACATAGCTTCGGTTGCATCTTGCATCAGCACTCCCTAATAATCAACTACAACTGTGTGTTCTGGCCTATTGTATACTTTACTGTTACAGCTATTAAATTCAATATCCTAACATAACCTCATGGTGTGATCTTGTTAATTTGAGAATTATCCTGGAATGGTATAGGTAGCTAGTAGCATAAGCTACTTTATACAGCTAAGAGGGAAAAAATCTTCGAGTCCTACTATATTTAAGTGGGAATAATCAATTTTGAAACAGGTTACTTTAAGTAATGAACTCCATATTCTGTGAAGTTCCTTATCCAGGGAATTTATATGGAATAATTTCCTTAAGCTTATTCCTTAATTCTGAAACATCACATGGAATAAACAGGCAGGCTGTCACTTTGGATCATCAGTGCCAAAGTTGGGAGCAAAATAAAAAAGTTTAAAAATCTATCCATTCCTGATACGGCTCTTCTTCTTGCCTTTCTAGGAATCTGACTCGAGATCACTTCCTAATGCATATCCACTAAGGGAACTATAAACAATAGCTAAAGGTATACCTTAAGCAGGGGTATCAAACTGGTGATCTGCGGGCCAGATGCGTCATGCGCAGGTCACACGTACCCTGGCTCCACAAAGGCAAAAAAGTCACGATATGTCACAATACGTCACATGTTGCAATTGAGTTTGACACCCGTGCCTTACTGTATTGCAATCAATTATTTTATTTTATTTTTTAAACTTTTTATTAATTTTCCAATGTTACAATTATATCTTTGAAAAGCAACGTGGTGTCTGAGTTACAATAATTCCATTACATACAAATATTATTAATACAAATCTCCAACTATCTCCAACTCAATTTTAAAGCTAAGCAGATCAGGCTTGGTTCATACATGTATGAGAGCCTCCCAAAATATATTTGCTCTGGGAAAATTTAAAAAAATGGAAAAAGCAGAGCAAATAACATCTATATTGCTGCAAAAAAAAAACCACTGCTTTCATGAAAGCACCAGTAGTTTGACGTGAGGGAGACTTTACTATGCTACATAAATAAACAGTCTCTTTAATAAGCACGTGTGAAGCCTGCCATCAAAATATTCAAGTGATTTCTCAGTGGAATAACAAAAATACTATGAATTATGATATTAGTTAAGGAATTAACAATCCAGTAGAAAAAAACGTTAAATGAAGAGTAAAATGTAAGTTAAACAAAGTTGCATGCAAAATGTAGCAGTAATAATATTTTAGAATTGAGTTGACCAGGTGAGCTTGGTCTGGTGGGTTTCAAAGCTATTTGTAGTCTTAGGTTTTTGATTGATTTAATATTTCTGAAACCTAGAGCAATGAGGAGCAAATTGAGACATGATTCCAGAATGATCTAGAATAAAGGGAGTGGTGCTTAGAAGGAAGAGAATTTTGGACACTCAATGTATTTTCAAATTAAGTAAATTAACCAAAGAAATATACTTACAGTATTGATAAATATAATGATATTTCAAAGGATTTTTAAAAAAAGAAAAAGCATGAGAATTATACAGTATTGTAAACAGAACAACTTTTAAAAATGAATATTTTGCTTAATATTGTTATAGTGCCTTAAACAATAACTAAAATATTTTTTCAAACAAGACATAACCAAAATCCTTTGCTGCCTATCAAATGTAGATTTCTTCTTCCAATGTTTCATTATGAGTCCTTTAGCCTATCCCATACCAAAAAAATGCATAACACTTGAGAAATTCCAAACCTAAAGCTATAGCCAAGAAGAATATATGCATTTTAACATATGACACATGATATGATATATGTACATTATATGCAGCTGAGAATCATTAGATAGTGGAAGGATATGAATATATTTTAACATGTAGAGATTGAGCCAGTCAGCCAATCATATTAACATTCTATTGATTTCAACCCAAACTGTGGAAATATCAAGGTAAATTCAAGTCAGGTAAGTTAATGTCCCAACTTCTGATCTGCATCTCCAGCAAGGTGATTGCAACGAATTCTTATTAAATATTCTCTGAGATATTCAATGTGCATGAGAAAAAAATACTATGTTAACCTCATTTAATTTTTTTTACATTATTTAAAACAACTCCTCACTGATTTAACAAAAAAGGAACTCTAAACGCATTATTTCAGAGTTCACATTGCTAATAATATCAATTTCATTTAAATTCCTTTAAAAAGGAGTGATGGTTCTGGCTTACTATATTCTGTATTGATTCCTCCATAATCTCTAAAATTTCAGTATTTTACAAGTAGGAATAGTAACAGTGACTTTGCCATTGCAATATGCCTTTACACTTTATATTTTGAAAGGTTTCCTTTAATTTATCTGACCAGTGCTGCTTTCTCTTCATGTGAGACCCTCTTGCCCATTGAACAAGAGACAATCTTAGAGAACTGGCAACTCTTTCTTGGATTTACAGACATCTTGTCAAACTGGAAATATATAAATTTCCTTAATATTGTTCAGGATATGGAAAAGAAATGATTGTGAAGCATTTCATATGGATCTCTTTAAAGTGGGTTAAAATGAATTAAATGATCAACCAAATAGTTAAGGGTGGTTCAATTTAAAAAGGAAAAGTAATGCACATTGGTGCAAAAACACTAGCTTTGGATAATAAACTTTAATTGTCTGTCACTCAGCAAAAAAAGATACTGAGATTATAACTGATAGTTCAGGGAAAATGTTGATTCAATATGAAGCAACTACAAAAAAAAATCCATGTCAGAATCTTTAAGAAAAGGACTGAAAATAAAACGGCCAACATTATAATCCAATACATATGTATAGATTGTCCTTGTATAATAGCCACTATTGGGTCAGCAATTTAGTCTTAAATGAAGTGGTTGCTAAATGAAATCAGTACTGTGCTTATGATCTTACTTCAGTTTCCCTTTGCTTTATGGACCTGTGAAGGTCATAAAAGTGAGGACTGGTTGTAAATTGTTTTTTCATCATAACTGCAGTCACTAAACAAGGCAGGTGTAAGTTAGTATTATCTAATCTGGAATCCTGTGTACAATTCTGATTACCCCACTTGAAAATGTTTATGATATACTATGCAAAAGAGAGAAGCCAGAAGGATACAGGAGCTCAAATATAGTTTTACCAGAAAAGGTTAGAATATTTAGGGTTCTTTAAAAAAAAAAATCAGGTAAGCAGGGAACATGATTATGATATACAAAATCATCATGGCATAGAGGAAACAGATAGGGAGAAGTTTTTCTCCCTTCTCAAAACACACACACACAAAGTACTTATTCACACAACATGTAACTAGCCTGTGGAATTGATTACCACAAGATATGATATTAGCCACTAATTTTGTTGGCTTCCGAGGTCAACAAAATGAGGACCCAGATTGTTGGGGGCAGTATGCTAACATTATAAACCACTCAGAGAGTGTTGTAAAGCACTTTGGGGAGGTATATAAGTCTAAGTGCCATTGCTATTGCTATTTGAAGGGGGTCTGGAGTAATTCATAGCAGAATAATTCATAATAGCCCATCGGGGCCAACATTCTCGAACACTCAAGCTTATCTTCAGGTTGGGGGAAGCATGCCTCCAAAACACCAGTTGGAGGGGAAAATGGCAAGAGAGGAAGTTCGCCGTATCCTCCTGGATGTATGCTATGAGAAAGAATATGTTGCATCATGATGAAAAAATGACTTATGACTGGTCTTTGCACTTATGATTGTTGCAATATCCCCACAATCACATGATCAAAATTTGGCTGCTTGGCAACTGACATGTGTTTACAATGGCTGCAACATCACACGATCACCATTTGCAACCTTCCCAGCTAGCTTCTGACAAGCAAAGTCAATGGGGGAAGCTGGATTCACTTAATGACCATGTGATTCACGTAACAGCTGCAATGATTTGCTTAACAACTGTGGCAAGAAAGATCATAAAATCGAGCATGACTTAACAACCGCCTTGTTTAGCAATGGCAGTTCTGGTTCCGACTGTGATTGTGAGTCAGGCACTACCTGTGATAACCCATACCAGCGGGAGAATCATAAAAGATAACATTTTGAAACTAACAGTATCATAAGCAGTAGGGGACACTGTCTTCGGGACTAGATTATAGCCCCTCACCCTTTAGATTGCCTTAAAACCAAAAAACATCTTCAGTCTAACGAACTAAGCCGCACTGAATTATGTGACAAATCTTCCTTGGTATCTCCATAGAAGCTCATAGAAGTTCAGAAGATCATTTATCAAGCTTTAATTTGACTCTGATATTTTAGGATTATTTACCTGTGAATAAATTCAAGAAGACCTAATTATGAGTTGTCATGTCCAAATGTCATTACAGTTTTATGTATACTGTACCTGACATGAGTTTTTGTTTAATGAAGTAAAAAAACACATGGAAATATTGAAAGCACCAGGCAACTGAGCTACTTATTACCTATAATTACATGATCAGAGTGAGAACTCTACTACTAAAATTAAGCCCCCCCTAAATCTTCAAATCCACAAGTTATTTTTAATTTCAATTTTATTTTGCAGATAAAATTCAGACATATTTTTACTCTTCTATAGCCATAATGGTTCAAGAGCAACATTATTCCTATTAGATTTAGATTTATTTATTTTCCCTTTAGGTTCTTTTATGACACTGAATTTGAAGAAATTTAGTTTATATTCTCAAGCATTTTTAAGAATTAGATTGCTAGGGAATTTGCTCCTTAAGTATTTAAAACCATTCAAAATTTCATAGCTCAGGCCACATTCATTTTAAATTAAATGATTCAAATTGCATAAATCCACAGTGAAAATTTCCCTCATAACAGAACTCATTTAAATATCTCCACAGATGTCCTGTCAGTAAGGACTAGTCTTAGAGCACTCATTTTCCACATATAATATATTTAGTAATCTCACCAAATTCAGTTCCTTGGGGGTGAGGTTTCTTTATATAATATATGTATGAAAAATAAAATAAGAAAGTAATAACTTGTTGGTTGATAGCTTGCTATCGTCCCTCAAAAAATAATGGCCTTAGATATAGCCAGAAAAATGTTTTTTGTTCCTTGTCACATTTCATCTGAAAGTAAATATCAATTGGGTAAAATCAACCACATATCTAAACATCAAATAAAATATCTAACTTTAGACCCAACTGTTGAATTAATGGACATATCCATATGGTTCTCTTGACAACAACAATACAAAACTGCAATGGCTTTTTCCAGGACTTTTAAAAAAACTTCCCTGTGTCTTGATCAACTGTGTGCTCCCAATGCCTACATTTAAATCAACATTATTTAAATCATATAGATGAATGTGAAAAACATCTATTTGCAAATATGAGTATTGCCATGACTGATTGTAGATCCCTGGGAATGAGTCAACTTGGGATTTACTGTGTGATGTGGGAAAGGGATATGGACACAGGTTGACTTGGATTTCCAGTCTTACCATAAAATAACATTTACCTTCAACAATATTCTTGAAAGACTAATTTCTATACCTCTCAGATAAATAATATATTAAGATGGAGCCACTGTAACCTACTTTATTCACAAAAATTGTTTCTATGCTGTTTTTTTAATTGCTTTTCAGGATTTGTTCTGCTTTTGGGTCTCAAGAAATATATTCAGTGTTTCCTTGGAAGTAACCCCCTCTGCTTTAAATGAACTTACTCCGTGCATGTTAGAATGCAGTCTCTGGAAATGTCATGGTTAATCTTGCCTGTCTTTCATGCTAAATGGAGGTTAAATGTTTTGCCATTAGGACATTGCTTTCCTTATCAATGAAAGTAGTTGTCTACATTCTGGAGGTTTTAAAAAAATACACAATGAATTCCTTAAGATCCCTGCCACTTCCACCATTTATCTAAAAAGTGGCAAGGCATTTATGAAATCAGTTTCCCCACCAAGAGATAATATTCAGAATAATTTCAGTTTGCAGTTCATTTCCCAAGTTTTCTATTCTTCTGAACATGACAATATATTCTGAACATAACTGACCCAAAATATGCATTTACTATTCATGTTTTCTGATCTTTAAAAAAAAAAGGGATGGCATAGATTAGAATTCCTTTAATTTGGATCAATATCCTTTTCTACCAGCTCACCAGCCAAACTACAAGGATTAAAAAGACTCATTTTTAAAATGCATACACAAATGTATGCACATGCTCAGAGGTTCAAAATGCACCCATTTGAAAATCATGCTGAGGAACTAGAAAATGCTAGAATGCTAGAATGGGACAGACAAAACCAAGGAGTCAAACTGATGCCCGTGGTGTTGTTGTTTTTTTAAGTTAAATTTGCGGGGGGGGGGGGTGTTTTTAAATGATTACTTAGATCACTCTTACCTGGAGGGAAAATATTACATCCATATATTTATGCATACTCAGAATTAGCAGTGGGGAAATGTGTGGGTCTTGTTTGCTCCTCCTGACAGCTAGGATATATGCAAATATTTCAAGAAACAAGAAATGCACAGTATAATTCTAAAGTTAAATTCGATTTGTAGTTCCTACTGTAGATATTCCAATAAAATCATGTAGAAGTCTTCTCTGTATAATCCTTTCATTATTCTAAGTATTAAAAAAACATGGGTGCAGAATTAGCCAGAGTAGTTCTCAGACAAAATGAAAATTATTCTGGATCAGTGATAAAGCTGACAAATTTCACACCATTTTTGTCTGTATTTTAGTGTTACTTTCTTCCCCACCCTTCCCCAATAAAAGGAAAAATAAAAGGGTAAGCCCAGTATAGTATTAAACTTTGCAGTTGCAAAAGAATAGACCCTACTTCTTCCCCACTTTTGCTGCTCTTGTAAGCAGTTGGTTTTCATGTCATTTTTGAACCGTTATCCCAATGAATCGCCACGTACAAAAGTTACGCCATTCTTGTATTATTTTGAGCATAATGAAATGCTCAAGGTGTTGGCATATGGATGAGCACTCTCTCATTCTTATCTTTATAGGAACAACAAAAACAAAAAGAGCAATCAAAAGCTTGCTAATGAACAATTCTACCGAATGCCTAACCGTCAGGTGTGCCATGCCTTCAACAAAAGCATCAGAACGGTCAATTTAAAAAAATTCTATCAGACTGAGATATGCTGTGAATTTTTCTCTCTTGTAGAACAACGCAAGAAAACAAGGTCTTGAACCCAGGATTTTACCCTCCCTCTTCTCACCACTGCATGCCCATATCGTGTATCTGAAGCCCCTTCAATGTGTGCTGCACTTGGACGATATTTCCCTGTCTCCCCCTCCCCAAATATTTCTCTGGTAACTCCCCTAAGCTACGGACTTTTGTTTTGAGCACACACACACACACACACACAAACACACGCACACACTCTCGAGTACTGGTCTCTTATTTCCCTGTCTGAAATGTGAGAAGGAGCTGCTATAATTTGGAGGTTAGGTTGCTAAAGACGCCGCTTTTCAATAACAAACACTAGCAGAGATGGTCAGGGTGCCTCTTTTGTGTACAGTTTACACACTGGCACCTTTTTTAAAAAAAAAAAATGCCTAAGCTCAAACTCAATTTCACAACCCACGTTTGTATGAAATGCAGGTTTGACATCTGTTTGCCAGAATGTTTTGCACTTAGCCTAACACCCACTATTAAGTGACAAAAATTGTGGCAGGTTGTCAAAGCCAGCTGACTGACAGGTGCTCCGCTTAACAAAAAGAGAGACAGCGGCGGGGGTGGGGAAGAGGGACACCATTCAACTATTTGCAAAGCTGAGAAGCTCGCTCCAGTGCTATCCCCTGTACAGTATTTCCCTGTTTAAGTGGGGAAATGTAAGTGGCAAGCTTGGAATTGTCGCGTCCAATTTATTTGGTGAGTTGCAACATAAACAAGATTGGAGGCGATTCCAAAGCAAATGGGCTGGAGACCGAAATACGGCTGTAGCAGACACTAAACCGTGACAATTTCCGTGGGATCTACTTCCCAAGTGTAGGTTTGTCTGCGATGAAGATATGAAGAGGAGTTTAAATATAATTCCCTTAGTCTGAAGCGCCGGTGAAGGTGTATCACGCGGTCCCATAAATCCAGAACTTCCCCCAAGATTCCTGCTCCGAATTTTACCAATGAAAAATTGGCCTTAATGGCGGTTGTTGTTTTTGCAAAAAAAAAAAAAATGTGTTTCGGATCAGACTCTCTTTTTCCCTTTTTCGTTTTTGAGAGAAAAATGCTGGATTTTGACACCTAAAAAACCCTATTCAGATGAGAGCATCTTTGGATCCAAAAGAAGGAGAAGGAGAAGGAAAAGAAGGAAAATGAAAAGGAGAGAGAGAGTTATTTATCTTTAAAGAACAGACTACTCTCAAGTGCCCACCTTGGTAAAAAAAAAAAAGAGTTTGCGGGGAAACGATTTGGCTCGGGATGTCGGAAGGCTTGCTTATTGGGAGGGCACCAAACAGCAGCGGCTTCCACTTAGAAATTTTGCTAGCGGCGGAGGGAGAAATCGGCTGCCACCCGAACTTCCCCGGTGCCGCCTCCCCTCGGAGATGGAGGAGTCTCCGCTGCGCCGCCGCCCAGGGTGGCTCGCGGCGGCGGCCGCCCCCTCATCTGTCCCCCCCCCCTCCGTCGTCAGTTCAAAGTAGCCCTTCAGCGAGCGCGGAATAGCCCGGAGAGGTCGCTTTGTCCCACCAGGCTCTGGTTTCAGGCAGGGCCGTTCCCGGAGTTGTGCGTGTGCGTGTGCGCACCTGGAGCGGCTCACGCCCATTAGGGTACACTGTTAGACCCCCCCCCCCAGGAGCCCCTTATTACCCCCTCCCGAGGCGAGACTTCCCGCACTAGGCTCAGGCTTGACGGAGCCCCGGCAGATGCTCCCTCCTCCAGCAGGAAGTTGCTGGATGCAAGGAAGAAGCCGGCCAGGCGCTCTCTTCTCGGAGAAAGGGAACTGGACCCCTCTCCCACGCTGCAGGACATTCCGGGGAGGTGGGGAAGGGGGTGTAGAGAGGGACCCTAACTCGCCAGCCCCAACAAAATAGAATAGGAACAACCCGGGAGGTAAGGGAAGCCCCGCCGGGGGCGGCCCAAGAAGGTGCCGTAGAGAAAAGGCGGGAGACCCACCAGATTCAAGGAGAAACCGGAGAGGGGGCAAGGAAAGGGCTGGGCTGGGCTGGGCTTCCCTTTCTTCCTTCCAGCGGCGCGGTCCCATCTGCTTTCCAACCAACTGCTCGGTCCTATTCGCCGAGACTGAAGGAGAAGAGGGGGGGGGGCGGACAAGAGTGGAAGTGGCTATTTATTAGAATCCTTGTTTGGTATTGTTCAGTGACATACAAAAGCGCTTCATTATATTCCAGAATTGGAGGGGGGGAGTAGAAGGGGAGGGGAAGCCCTGCTCTGTCGCTGTTGTAGCCTTTGTTTTGTTTTTTTTTCCAAGAAAGAAACAATAACTTGAAATTGTCGAGAAAGTCTTTCTCCATTTAAAAAAAAAAAATCAATAATAAATTTCATTTCCGAGCCTCTCTCTCTCTCTCTTTCTTTCTCCCCCCCCCCCCCCGCGGCGCGAGAGTATGTGAGAGGGAGAGAAAGTGAAAGGGGAAGAGAAAGCGAGCAGGAGAGGGTGTGTGGACGAGGGTGTGCGCCGCTGCCCGGGCACTCTCGCTCTTGGGCACCGCGGTGGCGCAGCCAAGGCTGGCTGGGCGAGCGGAGAGCGACGCTGGGCAGAGGTGCGCCGGCTAGGCGCGGGAAGGTGGCCGAGGCAGCCGGCCTGCCCTGAGGGAGAGGCTGCGCTCCGGAAAGGCTGCAGTGCGGGAGCGGAGGAAACGGGAACTGTAAGTGGGCCGCGAACTTTTGAAGAGGGCGGGTGGGTGGGTCACTCTGAGAGTGGGGGGAGGGACGGGCACCACAAGGAGTTTGCAAGGGAGGCGGGCTTCCAACTTTCCACAAGTGGAAAGAAAGACCTTTCCTAACGCCGCCGCATCGATTGGAATGCCTGTGGAGAAGTGTGACGAATACGAGAGGAGGGGGTCTTCCCCTTTTTTTATGATAGGGTTTTCCTTTGTATTCTTCCTTTTTAGGCTGACTCTCCCCCCCCCCTCCTTATCCCCCAAAGGCAGCGCCACTTCCCCATTTCCCGCTCAGCGGGACAATGAGAAACTGGGCGGTAGCTCCTCCAGCCCCGCTCCTCTTTTTCATCCCCACCGCGCAGCCTCTCATCCCGCAGCAAAGGGAAGGCGAAGGGGGCAGAGGCCAGCGCCTCTTCCTGGTTAGGGTTTTTGTGGTTTCTCCATTAAGAATGCGCAGCATTGGCGGGAGTGTGCCCGGAGCCGGTACTTTTTGCCAGAAACAAATCCGCGTAGGAATGCAGAGAAAGACGCTTAGCACGGCAACCGGTTTCGATTGGAGAGAGCCCCGGCCTACCAGGCTCGAGGGAAAGTAGCACCCGGCCCCGAAACTCCGTACGTGCCCGTTCGAGGGCGAGCTGATGAGATTCTGCGACCGCTGAGGAAGGCTGCCTGGGGGGCCGGTTTCCCCGGGCGCGCAAGACGGTCCTGGCCTTGGGGAGGAAGAGTCAGACCCCGAAAGGGTCACCGATCTCTCTCCCCTCCTGCTAAATCCCAGCCCGGGAATCGCTGACTCCGAGCTAAAGCCAGGTGAGCTTTGCTCTCCAACTGAGCGGAGCGCATCGCTCGAAGTTTCTTGGGCTGCTGAGCTCCGACGACGCGACCCGACTCTCTCCCCCCCCCCTTCTGCGTCTCCTCTTCCTCGTTTTCTGGCGAGAAGAGGACGCGAGAAGAGTGTTTCGAGCACGGCAAAGGGGCCGGGCTTGGAGCTGGCCCCCTTTGCATTCCGGACGCAGACGGCTCAGATCCCTGGCCGGAAGAAGCGAGCCAGTTCGTAAACTCGCTACCACTCCTTTAAGGGCCTGGGTTGCCAGAAAAGCTTTGGAGAAAGCGGGAACCCTCTTTGTTTCAGGGGCAAAAGGCGGGTCTTGTGTTCGTTGAGGAAGGGCTGCAAAAGAGAGTAAATGGAAGAGAGCCATTTAAGATGCACCTGCTCTAAGGCGATACAAAGCATGCGGCACCAAACGGGTCAAAATAACCCCTTTGACTGTGGCGTTGAAAGGAAGCCAGATCTCTTGACCCTTCGACGAGATTTCTCTTTCTAGCTACAGAAAGTCCTTCACAAAATAAAAGAAGAAAAAGAAACAAGCAGGCGGGGGGGGGGGGGGGAGAAAAGGAAGGAAGGAAGGAAGGAAGGAAGGAAAGAAGGAAGGAAGGAAGGAAGGAAGGAAGGAAGGAAGGAAGGAAGGAAGGAAGGAAGGAAGGAAGGAAGGAAGGAAGGAAGGAAAGGAACTCACACAGTCGGACTTTAAAATATTAATATTAATTAATATTTAATTGCACGTTAGCAAACAACCAATAAAAAGACTGTTTATGTTTGCATATGTATTCAGTTGCATGCACACTCTTGGGAACATAGGGATAGTGGACACCAAAATAAACATTCCAGTAGGCTGCAAGTCTCTGGTCTAAATTTCTTGGAAAGGAAAGCTGGATTGTGCCTAGAGTCTGATCTCAGTCTCAGATATTTTAGGAACTGAACCCACAAAAATTGGATGAAAGATAAGACAGAAGCCTTGCTTCGCATGAAAATGCTTTCCTCCTTTTAACATTGAAGTGACTGGCGTCCAGACCACAGAACCACTTCAGGTGTTAGGAATGAGGAGTCCCAGGGCAAAACCAGCAGAAATAATTTCAGTAGACAGAAGATTTCTCTGCCCACTCAAGTATCCATGGAAAATATGCACAGAACAAGGGGGAGGGGACAAGAGGCACAGAATCACATAAATACAAGTACCCCATCTCTCCTTTTCTTTCAAAAGCCTAGAAATCTTTTACAAACTCCAAATACATTTTTGCAAAATGATGCCAGTGGGAATAAATGAATGGTGACTCTGTGCAGGTCCCAATTAAATATTGCATTAATATCTTATTTCATTCCTTATTTAAATGCATAAAGTGGCAGCCACCTGGGTTCAAGTAGTGTAGAAGCAGAAGGTGCTAACCCTGTTATAAATAAGTTTAGAAAGAAGTAGTGATTCCTGAAGTAGGTAATACACTGAGTGGTGAAATGCAGAGAGGAAATTACACTGTTCTTAAATAGGATTGTAGAAGGGAGGAAAGATAGACGCTATTTGTGGCTACCTGTATAGTTTTTTCTGTATGCTTTTAGAAGTTATTTATTTATTGTTTTACAAAGGATTCTGAAATCAGCCTCCTGAAACACAGGATTTTGGCTCCTGTGCTAAGCAGAGAAATGGACATGGTTGTTATGGGATTCCTCCCAATACTAGGATTCTATGATTCTAAAGGTCCAGAAACAATGCCTAAGTCTTGGAGGGGCATTTCCATAAGGTGCCTGAAGAAAGAAATAAGTTCAGATTGGGCCCAGACCCCTTCCTCCTCCCACACCCTTTCAAACTGTTTGGAGGGGAGAAACAGAAATGGCATGAATAGTTGCATATGACAAACTTTTGTCAACTCATTGGTGTCCCCTAAATACTTAGACTTCAGCTCCTATGAGATTCTGGCTTCATAACGAATTATCAAGAATTACTGGAGTTGTAGCCCAATACATATGAAAGATATAAGTTTGCCTTTTTGGAAGTTGGGTCTGTTGTTCCAAATAAAGTTCTTACCATCATATTTAAAACCATTGACATTGCAATAGTCTTATCATTAAGAGCAATACCTTATCTAATAAATATCCAACATAGCCCAGGAAGATGAGCCTTGTATTTCACACCCAGCTAAAAAAAAAAAAAAAAAAAGGTAAAATGTATTTTAGGGAACTGGATTCCACCTTACAGAGGAAGAGATTAATAAAGCATTAAATGGAGTGAAGGAACGTGCCTATGAATCGTGACTTAAATGCGCAGAAACTCCATCTACAGGATTATTTAGACGTCTTGCCTTGTTGCCTGTTTCCCAAGCAACTATAGGATGCTATAACTATAGGCTACCCAGTTCTAAATTGTGTCAAAGTGATGTTTTAATCTCATAGAAAAGTGTATGAGAAGACAAGATGTAATTTATGGGAGATGCTCCGATGAAAAGAGATTGGAGTGGATGATCCTGCGCTCTCTCGTGAACTTCGTGTCATACCTATATTGAAGCCTGGGTGGTTAATCTAATTTGCAATAACAGAAAAAGCTTGGAAGGGGGAACGCGGCGGGCGGGCGGGCGAGCAAGGGGCTGGAGGAGAAAAAGAGTAACGGGGGTTAGCTCACTTCTTCCCTTCTCTTGATGTTCCGCTTATCAAATATCTCCTGACTCGTCTCTGGCAGTGACGGAGGGGGTGTCTTTTTATTTGGGAGGTTAGAGAACACCTTTTTGATTGCTTCTAACACCACAGGCCACTCCTCTGAATTGCCCTGGCCTTGGCTTCCAAAGCGACTCTCTTAATTCCTTTTCATTACTGTAAACGGCTGGCGTTAAGCAAAGCAAAGCAAAGCAACTCTATATATACTTACATTCAGTTTCCTAAACCTACCTAACCCAGCATTTCATCCCTTGAGTATTTGTGTCTTCCAGCCTCACATCTTGAAAGAGCCGCAGCAATGAGGCACCCCGGAGGTTACAGGGCATATTATTCGCCTCAAAATGCCTTTAAGTTGGGTTGCATTTTCCCCGATCAGAACTGAGCAACCCTCACTACCCCCCACCCCCACCCCCACCCCCATCCGCTCAATATGGAAGGGGAAATGAGCAAGCCGCCTTGGGGAACCGTGGTGGATTTGTTTGTTTTTCAAAGCCGTTCTGGTGATTTCGTGTTATACGCGCATTCCTTTAGCAACACAAAGACGCAAAAATTACAACTCTTGAGTAATGCCTTTTTTTAAGGTGCATTCAGACTGTTAATTACAGGGGTTTGTGTCAATGGAACTTTATCAATGAGCCGTTTGATTCTGCTATAATTACCGACAAAATAAGACAAGGATGGATCACAATAAAGAATATTCCTTTTACAAAACAATATTGTGCAGGGAGCCTCGTTAAGGCATAATGCAAACAAACAGTTTATAAAACCCTCTTCCTGACAAAGCAGGACTCAGGGCAGTTTCCAGTCTTCCTAGGGGAGCCGACTTCCCAACGCCCACGAAAAGATTCGAACCCGGGACCAACTCCGGCGAGAAAAGCCCACCTGAGCCCGCCCATTTCCTTCTGGGGCTTCCACCAGCGGGACAGGGCGAGTGCGCCTAACTCCGCCCAGGAATGCACCTCCCGAATAGACCCTAAGCGCAACTTGAGCGGGGGGGGGGCTTCTGTGGAGCGCCTGTGTTGCAAAGGGAAAGGGGGGAGGGGGGGGGGGGGGGAGGGAGATACAAGGAGAGCCAGCCACTCTCCGGCTCTGACCAAAAGGAACCGCAAATAGATTTTATCTGGTAGGTGAGGCAGGCCTGCCTGCCCTACATATAGTTGGCTCCAAACTGGAACATCTAGAGACCTTACCTATAATAGGGCAGAAAGCATTACGGTGGAGAAAAATGTATTCCAACGAGTAAGCAGGATTTATTTCTGGAAAACTGTCAGCCGATTAGCGGGATCCTCTACAACTATTCTGTCATTAATTCTGCATCAGTCCAGCCCGAGTCTTTATAATTTTAATAATTGGTTTAACCGTCAGCATGGACACTCCCCTTATCTGGTTTTCTCTGATAAAATAGATGAGTGTCAAGAACGTGGTCTCTAGTCTAGGAAGAGAAAACTGATCCGTACAGAACAGTAGGGCATTATAATAGCATTAATCCGTTTTCTTTCCCTTACCCGTCCCCCCTTTTCTCCATTCCTTATTTCTTTCGAGATATATGTGTACATGTGTGTATACATATACACACATACATATACTTACACTATAGATTTTGTGTGTGTGTGTGTGTGCGTTTTCTTTTCACTTTGCCTTCCGTGTTACAAAAAAAAAAAAGGAAGAACGAAAGTGAAGCGTTCTCCTCGGTGCCTTTGAGGTGGAGAGAAAAAGATCAGCTTAGGAAAGTCCCCCTCATTTCAGCTGCGAGACGAAATTGCTCAACTGTTTTGGGGGATAAGAAAACAGGCCGGTGGGTAACACGTTTTCAGGGCTCGACAGGTAACCTGGATGGATTCCCAGGGCAACAGGAGAAAACCAGACTACCTTTCTGGGACCTTAGGAGCCGTGAAAAGAGGGACCGGTTATGGGGTAGACTGGTTAGAGTGAAATCAGACTTTTCTTTCTTTCACTGTACCACTTTAGTCCTAAGACAGCGGCCCGGAGAAATCGTAAGATGGTGTGGAGCGGGTGGGTGGAGAAGTCGAAAACGAAAGCATTTTGTGAGTGAAGTTTTAATTCTTTTCTCTGGCGGGTCTTCCCATTACCCCGCCCCACTCTTTCATTCATAAACCTGGTGGTAACTCTAGACGCGGTTTGAATATTATTGGCGTCTCTTTCTCTTCCTCAACTGCTCCCTCCGTTAACCCAATTACAGAATTCATCAAGAACTGTGTTGAATTATCTCTTTTCCATACAGTATCAGCATTAGCCTAATTAAAAGCTATAATGTCTGATATAATGATTAAATCGTTAGCTCTGCTGTAGGGAAGCAATATTTTGTTTTCCCTTCAATTAGAAGCTGATTGAGGTTTTTCAGAACAGGTCAGCTGTGAAATTTGAATTATATGTGTGAGCACTGTTCACAGGGGTGAGCCCCCACTCGGAAGCTCCAGAGATTCTCCAAACGCTTTCAGCCAGTGAGCTGAAAATCGCAACACACATGCACGCGGGCGCTCTTACACAACTCACAGCGCGGTGGGGTGGAGTAGAGGTTAGGATCTCTGGAGGGACTACGGGAGGAATCAGGCTTGGTTGGTGGAGGGGGAAGAACCGCTTTGCCGTCTAAAAAGGATTCTCAAATAGCAAATCGGTCAATCCGCCCTCAGGCCTCTTCAGAGAACGAAAGAAGCGGTGGGGCTTGGCCCCGTTTCAGATTGAACCCTCCGTGCCCGTCTCCATCCCCCGACCTTTCCTAAATATTTTAAGAGGAATGCTTTTCCTTTCAAATAGTACCTTGGGTCGGGGGGGGGGGAGAAAGAGAGAGAAACGGCCGCCTGGTCAAAAGAACGCGAGAGGCTCAGGGAAGTCGCTGCAGAACCGCAGAGGGGAGGCAGGGAATCAGGGTGGGGTGTGCGGGGCAGGTCGCCCAATTGCATGTCCTCGGGAAGGCTCCAGGAATCCCGAATTGAAGAGCAGCCACCAGACGGCGATCGCCCTCTGCGCTGGGGGACCCTCAACGCATCACACTTGCAGAAGCTTGGGGTCGGTCGGATATTCCGAGGGGGTCTCCCGCTCCCTTGCCCTCTACTCGCTTTTTCCTGGTGGGAAACTTGCGGGGATTTGCGAGAATCAGCAGAAGCGGACCTTGGTTTTTCAATGAAGAGTTGGGTAGACTAGGGGAGCAGCAGAGGTTCCACAGGCCTCAGCCAAAAGTAAAGGCATGTGGAAGGGAGGGAGGGAAGGGAGGGAAGGGAGGGAGGGAGGGAGGGAGGGGTTGTGGTCCCTATGTAGTGAAGAAATTGAACGCAGCTTTGTTGGGATGGCTGTGAAGCTTCCTTTCTGGGTTCCACTCCTGATTTGCAGAGAATGAAAGTTTTAGTATAGAGTCCAAGTTTGCTTTCTCAAACACTACCTGTCCCTTATAGTAGCTTTGCCCCCTCTTTCTGGGCAAAGAGATCCTGCTGCCCCTTGTTGTGTACAGTGGCAGATTCCCCTTGAATATGCACATGGGAAACAGCACTTCTTGTGTGGCTGCAGGTGGAAGTTTCTAAAACACCCTGACTCTCTGTAGAAAAACATGTGGTGTTCTTTGGCCCACTGATAAGGTAAGAGAAAGGGTGTCCTGATTTTTTCAACTCATTTTGCAGACATAATACCAACCCCTGGATCCTTACAGCAAAACAAGTTCTAGGTTGTCTGGTGACAAACTGTAACCCATTACTTCACCAACAGTTTCAGAGAGGCCTCTATCCTGTTACCCTGGGAGAATAATCTCGAATTTGGTGACCAGGCTGAATTGATGACTCAGGAGGGCATTCCCTATTCCCCACCCCCTCCCTCTGCTCAGAGCCCAAAGGCAGATCCTAGAGTCTGCTTCTCTTTGGGACCTGACATAGATATCCTCGCTCCACCTATTTGAAAAGAGTCATTTTCTCCCATTTGTTAACTGGTTTCTATTATAGGCATAAATGAAAACACTTATTACTTTTAATATTTATTTTGTGACAGTAATGGATTTCATGGATTTGAAGTACCTTAGGGAGCTGCAATTTATGTTTTTCTTATAGCCATTTTATAATAATTAAAAGAATGAACAAGCTTATGAACCCACAAGCTTATGAACCCCTAAGTGAGTTTGCACTCTCACTTAGGCCATTTAATTGCCATTTTTCTAGTCTCATCAAAAGTTTTTTGAGGGGAGTATAAGATGTTAGTCCCTCTGAAGAAAAGCAACTTCTGAACTTTTTTGTATGCATCAAAATCTCTAAAGGAACTTACAGGATTTGCAGGCTTTTCTACTTAGCAAAGTCTGTGGCCTGATCCTAAGCTTCCTGGCCTAATCTCACTTTTTGAGGCAGATCCACATAGGATCAACTCAGCACCAGCATAATACAGATATGGCTCCCCCCCCCCCAGAACAGTTGTTGGTTTCTTAGATAAAAACTATAGAATAATGCATTAGCTTCAAGATATCTCTTTCCTCACTTTGTCCAGTGTAGGCATCTTGGCACCAAGCACCACCATGTTTACCATTGGATCAACAAGAACAGCTGTCATTTACTTGTCACTTAGCAACAACACATATCTGCAGGTGTAGATTGCTTACACAGGCTTAGTCCCACTTTAGCATAAACTACATTAAAGCTTGCTAATCCACCAGCAGTTCAGAATATTACAAAGTTATACTCATAATAATTTGAAAGATTGAACTGGGTTTCTCAAAACTGAACCATACATACCAGAGAGTTATTAAATACACTCCTAAATCAAGACAAAAAAATGATATAGCAATGGATTTCATATTGCACAACTAAACAGGACAGCTCAGATTTATAGATGTCCACTCAAGAGTAAACCCTATATAGTTTCATACAGTTTTTCAGAATAAGTGCTCACAAAATTGCCTCTTTCAATGGATCAGGATAAACCGCTACACTGTATTCTGTTTCACTTTGTATAGTATTGTTTAATAACTGATCAACTGAGAACATGTAACAATTTCACATTCTGTAAAATGGAAAGAAATGCACTTGTTTATTCATTAATTTTCTTATTTACTTACTGGAGCTTATAAGTCACCCAATCCAATAAGACTCTGAGCATGAACAGTATAAATAATTCCATATTACTAAACTCTTTGTCTTAAATAAACTGGGTTTTCCAAAGTAATATGTCTAAGATCTGGATGTTCGGTTCAATGCTCGCTCGCTCTTTCTCTCTCTCCCTCTCTCCCTCCTACCTGCAGAATAAGATACAACTTATTTTCTATATTTTTCAGTATTAGTATTCCACCCTGAATTCCACATTGAATGCTAAGCACTTTTACCTATCAAGTGAGGATCCTGAATGAATTATTTTTTAGCTTAGTCCTCAGTACTTCTGAAATGGCTGCTGTGCATCCTGGCTGACAATGATAAAGAGTTGAAATTTGACAATTTGCGAAGACATTAGGTTGGGGAAGATTATTTAGATCTTGTTCCCTGAAATAGTGTGGGCTCTCCTTTATATTATTCCATCTGGATCCCCAAACCCTTGAAGATTTCTTCCTTCAGGCTCTCAAGTATATACTCAGCAGAACTTTCTCTGAGGGTACCACAGTTGAACCAAAGAGAAACCTATCTAGAAACCCTGCCAGAAGTTTCCAGAATAGTTTGGATTTAGTGCTAACTGCCACGACTGTTCCAACCTGTCTTTAGCTCCTATTCTAAACATTTTATGTTCATGCTACCTTGGACTTCTGGGAGCTATACCCATCTGGGAGATATCAGGTCACGGTGATCTGCCTTCCTACAGAATGCTCTTTTCCAATGAGATAATTTCCACAGCAGCAAATAGAGAAACTTCATGGTTCTTCAGAGGTCTTTCATCTGGTGCAAAAGACAATTGCCCGGGAAATATATGCTATTTTCTCTCTGTGTTCAGCCTTCGAAGGCTGTGTACATTAAGAAAAGAACTGCATCACAGAAATGTTGCAGAAGAAAATGGATGGATTGGACACTGGATGGGTAACCTTTGAAACTATGAAAAAGCAGATCTGAGGAAAGGCATTTTCTGCTGGGGATATGTATGTTTCGCGATATGAAAACTAACACTGTATTTATTGCTCACAGATGGAACCATGTACTTAGGTATATAAAGCAATATATTGCTACTTATTTTCAATTATACATTCACTTGAAAACCATAAAAAATACTTATATTTACTTGCATCAACCATAATCATAATTTCCTGTTGTATTTTAACTACAGTACTAACAAATGAGTTGCCAATTTAATGGGGTGAAAAAGTTGATAACAGCAACTTTTTGAAAACAGTAATGGAATGCAGAAGGAATTATCTGACACTCTCTAGTTATATTTTGTTATTGCATAACTACTTATTATTCATTTAAACTGAGTGTGCCAAAAGTTCTCAAAAGTCAATAATTGAAGAAAAAAAATTGAAAATATTTTCAGGTAGCAAAGGACCAGTGGGATACGAATATGCAGATACAAACTTGCATACCTATTGAAGTGAAATCCTAATAGCACCGTCTTATATTAGCACACCTTATTTAGATTGCAGGCCTGAACAGTTATAACTGGGTCTCTTAAAAGCCGTAACATTTTTGATCAACTATTTCGTTAACTGCAGAAATTGGATTGACTGTAAACTATAACAGACATTACAAGAAGGCAAGTGCTATCTTGGAGTTGTATATCTCTAAATATTGAGTTAGGATATGGGTGCTAGATTTCTCTTGTTAAAAATGTTCTTCTTGAACAAGTGTGCCCTATGAATAGGAGCCAAAAGAGAGGCAGTAGAACATCACAAGTTTAACATGATCATCCAAAAAAAAACCCAACCCATTACTGCAGTCAAGACATAAATCAGAGAAAGATAGTTTATTTAGGAGTTCAATTTAGGGTACATTTATTTGGGCAATTAAATGCTACAAGACTTACTACCAATAAAACATACAAAGGATCCCTCTATGTGTTTATTCTTAAAATTAACATACCAGATTTCAAAAAGAGTTTAAAATAATTTTCATATAACTCGGTTTTAACTAGTTTACCTGAGAATTATTTATAACACAACTCTCATTCATAACATTCATAAAAGATTATGCAGCACGTATTTAGTTGGCAGTCCCCTTCTCATCACTTCAAATAAACAAGTTCAATGAGTCCTTCTTCCATGCTTTCCAGAATCAGAGGACCAGTCTGAATTGGTTTATCAAATGGATATACAACATGGGTGTGCTGGCTCACACTCATAAAGTTGCACACTCGTAAAGTCATTCCACAGGGTTAATCTAAAAGTTTACTTTATCTTTCCCAGAGACTTTTTTTTTACAATTGGCCCTCGTGCATGTACACACACACGCACACGCACCTACACAAACACCCCACTGCTTTAAGAAAGGAATTGATAAAAAGAGAAAAAGAACCTTTCTGAGATGATACAAATTCCAATTTGGGAGCAAAATTGTATTTGCATGTTGCAAACTTTCTATCAATCCACTTGTGAACGCTTTCCTTTCCCCGTTGTGATACATGCTGTATCGGCTAAACTATATGCACCACCATGTGTGCTTGTGTTTGTGTGTCTGTGTGTGTGTGTGCGTGCGCGCGCATTTCAAATTTTGAACAGCTCGATCTGGTAGTAGGTAAAACACATCCTGAATTCTGGTTCCAATGAGAATCGCTGGCCTTTATGGCATATGACCTCCAAAAGGTTATTGTAGCAATTTATGCCGTTATTGATGCCGCTATTGTAGCAATTGGTGGCTATTACCGCTTACTTCAGTTGGTTCTGTTGTTGTTGTTGTCGCCGTCGTCGCTGCTTCTGCTTGGGTACAGTTTTAATGGTGGCTCTGACCCCTTCCGTGGCCCCTCCCAGAGATTCACACCCTCTCCGCCCCCGCCCTTCCCTGCCAGTTCCAGAAGAGTTTGTACTTCTCACCTCCGGACGTCACTCCTCAATTGCGCCATGCAAATCATCCCCCGCCGGCGCCCTCCCATTGGCCAAGGCAAACTCATTTAATCCCAGTTCGGGGCGCCTTGTATGGCTCCTGGGCTCGTCTCTCGCCGAATCTCTCGGCTGCTCCTCCTTTCCTGGTTCCTCCGGGCGCGAGGAGGGAAACCACAGAGAACAAATTATTGTGCAAGTTCTGCTCCCTGGCTGGAGGCTTTCTTTTCTCCTCCCCTTCTTCCTATATTTCTCTTTCTTTCTCTTTCTTTCTTTCTTTCTTTCTTTCTTTCTTTCTTTCTTTCTTTCTTTCTTTCTTTCTTTCTTTCTTTCTTTCTTTCTTTCTTTCTTTCTTTCTTTCTCTTTCTTTCTTTCTTTCTTTCTTTCTTTCCCCCCCCTCCTCCTTTCCTTTGGTGCTTATCATTTAATTACGTCTCTTCTCTCCCCTTTTTGATTTTGCGGGGAGCTGAGGTGATAGAGGGGGAGGGGGGTTTCCTGTCTCGTTCCCTCCGTTCACTTGGGACCGGCGGATGCGAGTCACACACGCTCCCTCCCTCCCTCCACGCTCTCCCTCCCTCCCTCCCTCCTCTCTGCCTCTCTGCCGGTGGAAGTTAGCAGAGAAGGGGGGGGCATTAGATCACTTCGGCAGCGGCGAGAAGGAGGGGAGTCCTGCCTGCGAAGCGCGCGTGTACCAGGCGAGAGAACGAAAAGAAGCCTCGAGAGTTGGGCTGACATTTTCTCCTATCTCCTCGGCGCAGTGGAGCTGCGGGACTTTCGCCCTTCTTTACCCAGCTCTCCGCCTTGCACCTGTTCGAGTCGCCTTCGCAGCCACCGTTTGCCTCGGGCCAAGGCGGTCCCCGGAGGAAGAAAGTTTTGCTGCCGCCTGAGGAGATTCCCGCACGCGCGCTCCCGCTCTTTCTTCAAGCCCACAGGGACCGACCGAAGTGCCCCCACAGGCAGACTCTTGGGGGCTCCCTCCTCCTCCTCCTTACCTTTGATCGTCGTAGTGCACTCTTATATCATTTCTTGCGCCTCAGCACCTCCTCTTCTCTCCCGGGCTCCTTCGTCTGTGTTTCGCTTCGCCCCTCCGCTTGGCAGACGCACGGCTCCTTTGCTCTATGTTTTGACATTGTGGAGCCTGGTGGCCCCTAGCAAACTGCGTGAATGTATAGCATGATGATGGAGGCGGACATGCACTCCCCCGGTGGAGCCCAGGTCACCACCAACCTGTCGGGCCAAACCGGTGCGGGAGGAGGCGGCGGCGGAGGTGGCGGCGGCGGCGGCGGCGGGGGTCCCAAGGCCAACCAAGACCGAGTCAAGAGGCCCATGAACGCCTTCATGGTTTGGTCGCGGGGCCAGCGGCGGAAGATGGCCCAAGAGAACCCCAAGATGCACAACTCCGAGATCTCCAAGCGCCTGGGCGCTGAATGGAAAGTCATGTCCGAAGCGGAGAAGAGACCCTTCATCGACGAGGCCAAGCGCCTGCGGGCGCTGCACATGAAGGAGCACCCGGATTATAAATATCGGCCGAGGAGAAAGACCAAGACTTTGCTAAAGAAAGACAAATATTCGCTGGCCGGCGGGCTGCTCGGCGCCGGGGGTCCCGGGGGCGGCCCTCCGGTAGCTATGGGCGTAGGAGTGAGCCCCGCCGGCGTCGGCCAGCGCTTGGAGAGTCCCGGTGGAGGTGGCCCCGGGGGTGGCGGGAGCGCCGGCGGAGGTAGCGGAGGCTCCGGCGGCGGCTATCCGCACATGAACGGCTGGGCTAACGGCGCGTACCCAGGCTCGGTGGCGGCGGCGGCGGCGGCGGCGGCGATGATGCAAGAGGCACAGCTCGCTTACAGCCAGCACCCGGGCAGTGGTGGCCACCCGCACGCCCACGCTCATCACCCGCACCCGCACAATCCCCAGCCAATGCACCGCTACGATATGGGCGCCCTCCAGTACAGCCCCATCTCCAACTCGCAGGGCTACATGAGCGCCTCGCCGTCGGCCTACGGGGGCATCTCCTACGGCGCCCAACCACACCAGAACTCGGCTGCTGCGGCCGCCGCCGCCGCCGCCGCTGCGGCCGCCGCCTCGTCAGGAGCTCTCGGTGCGCTGGGGTCCTTGGTCAAATCCGAGCCTAGCGTGAGCCCCCCCGTCACCTCAGCGCACTCGCGGGCCCCTTGTCCCGGGGACCTGCGCGAAATGATCAGTATGTACTTGCCCGGCAGTGAAGGCGGGGACCCAGCAGCTGCCGCCGCCGCCGCAGCAGCCGCCGCCGCCGCCGCTGCCCAAAGCCGGCTCCACTCCTTGCCCCAGCACTATCAGGGCACCAGCACAGGGGTGAACGGCACCGTGCCCTTGACGCACATCTGAGACGGACCGAAGGATGGACGCCGCCGCCGCCGCCGCCGCCGCCGCCGGCACTGCCGCCAAAGGGGATGTGCTCCTTGGAGCGGGCTGGCTCCCTCTGCGCCATCCCTTTCCCCAATTCTCCCCGCAGCCCCTTTTGTACAGAATGAGGACGATGCACTGAAGTCCTTATAATTATTATTACTATAACAAACATTCATAGTACACAGGATAATGAAGAGAAAAGGTAACAGGTTGCTGTAATGCTAACTCCTCGTGTCTCCCTCAGCCCAAAGAACTAGGTTTTGAAACCAGTGGGGGGTTATAATTATTATTATTATTATTGTTATTATTCCTTCTGTTGTTGTTGTTTTAGACGAACTGTGTTTTAACTGAGATTTTTTTCCCCCTTTTGTACAGTATTTATCATTCACCCACAAACCACATAGCCTTTTTATTTACTAAGCAGTACGGGGATGGGGAGAGAAACTGAGAAGAATATGCTAATTATTATTAATAATTCAAAGGTTTAGGTGATGCCAACTTCTTTGCCATATAGAAGCATTAACTGGTCGTCATTGGGGCAACTTCGTTTGAAGATTTTAAAGCCTAATTAAAGAAAAAATAAAGTCAAGAACCATCTTAAAACTTTTTGGGGTGCTTCTTATAAAACAAGGTCCTTTTGGTTCTGTTTATTTATAAGGGTTTTTGTTTCACGATCAAGAACAATATTCTGAATTTTGTAAATGTTTCTTATGTCTGCATTTTTCTTTTGGTAACTTTTTATATATTTTTTTCTTGTAAATGCATTGTGGAATAATTTTAATTAATTTTAGGCATTAAAAGGGAATTCATAAATGTGTATATAGTTTACTAAAAAGCATTTTTGCTGAAGAAGAAAACAAATAAAAATCTAAAGATAAGTTTGATTCTGAGTTAAATCAATTTCAAAATAAGATTGGAACCAGGTGATCCAAAATATACTGATTCATGACATGCCTTTAAACTGGACACTTTGTATGTATAAATATAACTGAAAAAGATGGGAAACAACAAAAATCTAACATGGGGTAGGTTTTCATGGTTTTAGGTCTAGAGATTTAAAAGCACCAGGCTGCAAAAGGGAGGCTAGTCCCAAACCTGCTGGGTGACTTTGGGCCAGTCACTCTCTCTCAGCCCAGCTTACCTCACAGGGTTGTTGTTGTGGAGAAAAAGAAGGAGGAAGGAATATTGAATATGTTTGCCACCTTGAGTTATTTTTTAAAAAATATTAAAGGTAGAATTAAAAAAGCAAAGGGAGGAAAGTGGGTTTTTTGTTTGTTTTTAAGTGGTGTAGGTTTGGGATATTATTTTAATATCTGTACAGTACAGAAGGCAATGCAGTAAAGCATTTCTAAACTGCATTTCATTTGTTTTGTTAAATTGTGTAACTGCTTGGGTAAACATAAGTAAGTTTTTGTCTAACTTCTGTTTCTTTGGTTAGCACCAGAGTTTTAAAAAGTTTGGACAAAGCCTCCTTCTCCCTCAGCTCCCAATTTTTCACTCCACACTGTGGTATTTAGATAAAAAAAACAATTTCTTGTATGAATATTGATCAAGCTTAGGCATAATGAAGGATAGCTAAGTTTTAAAAAATGGTTTCTTAATTGCCCCAGCAAAATGATCTTTTGGGGGAGGGTAAATGCTGTTACATTCAACTAATATATTTGTTTGCAGAAATTTCTGTGGTTTAATGTTTCAAATTTTACTTTAAAAGAGATTTCTTCTGTGGCTAAAATGAAGTTAGATATTAAACTTGGCAGAATACAAAAGCCAAAGGTCAGGTTGCAGATTATAATTATTGTTTCAGCTTGAAAAAAAGAAAGAAAACATATAAGGAAATCATGCCTGTTAATAGCCTGGGTGGGGGATGGCAATGAAGTCCAGAGGAAAAATATTGGATAAAGCAAATATTTAATATTTTATTTGTATCCATTGCCTGCAGTTCCTGAAGCAACTTACCCAGAAGTAACTACTACTGGATCTCTATGAAATCCTTGGGTGGGTGCCAGTTTATTCCAGAGTAAAACCTTTGACAGATGAGAAGCCACACACATTTTCTAGAAGTAAGGTCCTCTGGTTTCAGCGTCATTTATTTTGAAGTGATGTGGTTAAAGACCGCAAGAGCTGACTGATTCAATTTCTTTTATAAACTGCTTATAGTATATTGTTTTGCGGTCTAAGCAATGGCCATCTTTATTTAAATGATTAGTTTTCTTTATAGATTGCGGTTTTTTGTTTTTAAAAAGGGAAATAAAATCTATTTCCATTTTGCTTGCTTATTTTATTCAGTACAGTTTGATCCTTGATTAATTCTACTTCTTCCCTCTACACCCACACATTTCTCTGATGCCCCAGTACTGCAGATGAAGGTTTTGAAGTAGTACTCTTGTGACATCAATAGACCTGTGTGCCATTTCTCAACTGAGATTCTGCCAAGGGAAGGCTGTTTCTTCTGGATAAACCAATTGGTGCTTGATCTGCTCTTTCTCTCTCCCTGTCACATTTCACTGTGTTGGTTGAGAAGACAGAGAAAGGCAGAAACATTCCAGAAATTGCACCTTTACTTCAATACACCTGTTCACAAACTATAGAGGCTTGCAATCTGTGCAAATAATCGATGAGGATCTTCAGCTACAGTTCCTTAAATTGGCAGCTGTCAGACCCAGGTCTGATTTTGTAAGAAATGTAATAAACCTCTTAGCGTTTGAGAAAGTAATCTGCATTTTCTTTTGCATGCAAATCATCCCAGGAACTGGGAGAGGTGGGGTGAGGGAAGAAGTGGACAGGGAAAGGTTAAATGCCAAATGTACTACCTCCACATTCTGGCATCAGGTTTGTTATTTCAAATCTCTTGTTCTGAGTATTAACTCTGGGTGTTATAACATTTCTGGTACTATTAATATATTCCCATTAACCTCCTGATTCAAATATACCCCCAACCCCTAAAACATTTACCTTTATTGGTATTAGAGAAATAATGTAGGCCAAAGTCTAGTGTGTTAAAGATCCATTGGGAAATAATGAAGTGTGTGCTTGTTGGTTGTCCAACTACAATCAATTGGACTAGAAAATACTTAGTTTTGGTCGCCCAATGTCCCTGTATTGCTAGTGGTCATGATATGAGAAAAAATACTATCTTTATTAGATTTGTTCAGTTTGTGTCTCAACAATTAGTGTCTGTTTCTATTTTATTTTTCTTTATTTTAAAATCTTTCTGTGCAGAAACAAGTCAAATAATCCTCATAGAATAAATCCTAATATTAATAAAGTTAGAATTAAGGATTTTTTAAAAAATGAAATTGCCTGTTACTGAGTGATTGAATAGAGACAACTAAACTAAGTTGTAAACGATTGTTTTATTTGAAATACTTCTGCTTTGGAAATGCAGAATTGTTCACCCTACAGTTTCACTGGAAAAACTATTAAAACCACCTGTGTGGGTTTCTTTCTGCTGAAGGCTGCATCTTCAGTGCTACCTGGACGTTATTCCAGATCAACTTAGAGGCAACGAAGCGTGAGGAACGGTGGTTTTGAGAAGCTCGGATACCCACACTTCGGGACTGTAGTGGGGAAGGAGAACAATATACCCCCGGCTGGCTTCTCTCTCGCGCTCCATCCCGGAGGAGGAGGAGGTCAAAACCTCAGCCCAAGGATAAGCGCTGCACATAACCCGCAAACAAATCCAACGTTCCCAGGTAGATTTGAGCCTCTTTGCTATTTTGGAGGACGCGGGGCGTTTCCGGGCACCGATGAGAACTTGCAATGCTGCTCCAAGGACAACCTCAAATCGAATTTCAAGCAGCCCCTTCCCCTGCCCTCTCCATCAGACAGCCTGCTTTCTGGCCCGTTCAGATCTTATCTTAGCCAAGTGGGAGGTGGGAACACTCTGAGATCTGCTTAGGGAACCGTGAAAAACGCACAATGAAGCCCCAGCCGGAGCGCTTGTGGGGGGTCGGGAGGGAAGGGGGGAGGGGCGACCAATCTGCCCTTTCCCAGCCTTTCTTGCCGACCACAGCAAACCGCCAAGAAAAATAGAGGAACTGAATTCGGCGCGCAGTAAGCGTTGGTGATGTATTCCATCATTAGCAATTAGGTAATCCTCTCTGGCCCATCTCGTGCCGAAGTTCTGCGCCTGAAAGTTGTTCTATCTGTTCCAACATCAGAATTTCCTGTCAGGACGCGGTACAGTAGATCTCGTGTGGGTTGAATTTCTTAACGCCCCAAGTTGCCACAATCCCCTTTGCAACTTGACTAACCCTCCTGAATCTTTTTCCTCTTCCCTCGGTGTGCCTGATCTGTTCATCCTTCCAGGTTCTCTTTCTCGGCGTTCACTTGGGAGCCCTTCGTTTTCTGACCCTCGCATCCCCCCTTCTGTGATCTCCCCAACTTCAGCTTTTGCCTTTCTTCTACTATTACTTATCTCCGAGAGCGTCTTTCCCACTCCAAATAATCGCTCCCCCTCCCCGTTATCGTCTAACTCCTTCCCCAGAAGCGGCTGGTGGGGAAGAGGCTAGTGCTGCGGAGAAGCTTTGCCTAAAGCTTTGCCTAAAGGGAGTTGACGGCCAGGGAAACAGAGGGGTGGCTGTTAGGGCTGCCTACGACCAGGATTGATCGATACCGTCGCCAGTTTTGAGGGGCGCGTTTCCAACTTCACCAATTCTTTTTTCACCGATCCATGTCTTTTCCACCAGAGCAACAACCCTCATTATCCACTCATTTTTAGGATACTCCTGATTTGCAGGTCAATTTCTTGAAACTTTTTAGTACCCTTGCTCAAATTCCGGAGACCTCCAGTCGCAGCAACCGGGAGAATAACTAGGGAGAGCCCCAGGGGTGTTAATGTTGACCATCCCCCTCCCTAATCCGTAGAGTAATCAGAGCCAAGGAGAACCCCTGGGGAAATCAGGCAGAAGTCTCCCATGCAGGCCTCGATTTCCCTACCGTCGCAGCAAATAAGTCTTGCGGCTGTTTCTTGATACCGAACACTCCCGTCGCCCCACCTACCGAATGGCAGGGTCGGTAATCCCATTGAAAAGAACCCCATTCCCCGGGCCGTCGCAGCTGAGTCCCGATCAGCCACGCACTTCCCATTTTCTTCAATCACCCCTCCCGAAAATCAGTCTGGGCCTGCCTTTGCTGGCCATCCCCCGCAGTCTGACTGCGCTCGCTTCCCTCCGGGGTCCCCTCCGTTCCTCTCTTGGGACTCTCCTCAGTGGCTTTTCGGAAGCCCTTCTCCTTTCACTGAACCGGCCCTCCCCAGAGGTAAGTGGCGAGCCGCTCAGCTCTCCGCGGATGAATAGCGGCGCTCCTTCTTTTGAGCGCCTCAGGCCTGGGGGCGGGAGCGCAAGGGCAGGGCAGGGCGGCGGTGCGAAAAGTGGAAAGGGGGGGGGGGTGAGGGTGTTTGGAGAGCGTGGGATTAAGCAAACCGGAGAGATCTGACCCCGGGATCAGCGGCTAGTCAAACCGATTTACGATCACCCGACCGCCAAAACCGCTGACGGCTCCCACTGCTGTAAGCGGCTTGCCGGGCAAGAAGTGAAACCGGAGCCCCCTGGTGCGCGCGCAAGGGGAGCGAATCCGGGCCAGGCGCTTGGCCACGGCGCTCCGGCGCGGGCCCGAAAAATGCCGGCTCTGGCGCGAAGAAGAAGGAGGTGGCCATTTTGGGAGAAATTCGTTGGTGGTTGGGTTGCGGCGCAGGGGTCGGTCCAATCTTTAGGCGGCGGGATTCTGATTTCCTCGGGCGGAGCCGGGCGCTGCCAATACTCTTGCAAAACAATTCCTCCCTAAGGGAGTGGGCTCCATCCCGAATATTGTTCACTATCGACATTCTCGGCAAGACAATTAACAGTGAAACCAAAGTTTTAGCAGTTGCATATCTTTACAGACTACCATTTATTGGGCTATTGATTTCAAAGTCAGAAGAATGGATGTATTGGGGATGTCAGATAAACTTTCTGCCTCCAGGCCATTCAGAGTGTGTGTGTGTGTGTGAGCATGTCTTGAGTTGTGATTACATAGACAAGCCCCTGAAGTTTTCCTGGCAGGTTTTCAGAAGTGGCCATTTTCTTCCTAAAACTGAGAGAGAATAACTGGCCCAGATCACCTCAGTAGCTTCAATGCTTAGTGAGAACTTAGTCCTCGCAGTCTCCCACTTGTATCTTTAACCACACCATCAGAACCATTGAAAAACCTCACACTTTCTGAGAGAATTGTTTTTGTATACAGTATCTTCTTCCAACCTCAAGAATCAAAAGACTATGATAAAAGTGAAGAAACTGGCAGGGTTTTGGATGAGAGCTTCCTATATCCCAGCCCATGCCTTTCCACTTAAATCTATCCTCATATCTCTCTGAAAGCTTGCATTTAAGAAGCTGTTTTGTCTGACAAAACATAACAGAGATAAATAGTCTGTTATGAAATTCAGCTGTGTGATATTTCCAGGAATAAGGGCAGGGTTGGGGAACTTATGGCCTCAAGATGCTGGTGAAGTCTTAACTCTCTTCATTTTCAATCAGTGTCACCCAGAGCAAGTAAAAGTTGGGGGCTGGAGTTGCAATTCCTTCTTCCTACTATAAGAAGATGCATCTGGCAAATGGGGAAAAAACAAGCAACACCTACAAACAGCCTTCTGCAACCTGGCATCCTCCAGATGCACTTAATTACAACTTCCTTCACAGTGCCTGGGGATGGTGGGGTTTGTAGTTCAGTATATCTGAAGAGTGCCAAGTTGGGGAAGATTGCCTTAAGACTGATTGGTGCTGATATAATTGTGGAATAGCATTTTGCAGGCCAGCTACTTCTACTCAGCTTTTCCACCCTGCTTTCTGGAAGTTCTCCCTACTGTTAACCTTATCTAAAATGGCTAATTTTAAAAAGGGGAGATGACCACATTTAGTTCTATAGATCTGTGGAAAAAATAATTGATGTACTAACAAAAGGAAATATGTGTGAGAAACTAGTATTGCTTTCTTGTCTGGGAAAAAAAAAAAAAAAAAAAAGAAACATCCAGATCTTTGGATTTAACAACCACATGAACAATAAATACCACAACTGAAATTAGGCTGAAGAAACTCACAGATCATGATAATGCAGATAATTTCATTGGAGAAGTAAACATATTAGGCAAATGAAACTCCAACCATGGCAACTTTTTACCTTGTACCAAAGGCCACCACCATCTGCAGCAAAAGCACAGTCTGTGGAGACTTGCTGAGGCAATTAAGTCTTTGCTGAAGGATGTGCAAAGAAGGCCTCTTGGGCACTTTCTGCCTTTTCAAGCCAAGCAAACACCATCATTGTTCTTGCCACCATGTAGGATACGCTATGTCGGCTCTCAATTGTAGGCCCTGCTGGATAGGGGCTGGTGTTGGCAGCTGTTCTTGTGACCCCTTTCCAAGCTTATGCAACACTAGTTGCTTATTTTTTAAAACCACCATTTCACCACAGCAAAACTGGTTGCAAAAATACAGAATGTACCCCATACTGTTCTAAACTTTCTGCTTTTTTATGGTGGAACTAAGGAATCAGAAATAGAATATATTCCATTGATATGAATATTAATAATATCCTTGTATTTCATATTTTTCCTATAGAAAAAATATAGTGCTGGAGCAATGAGGAACTTCTTTTTTCCTTTCCCATCCATGGCCTGTGCTAAAGATAGGAAATCACAGTTCAAGGTCTTGATTGTTCAAATATTACATATATAAATAATGTCCTCTAGTTTCATTGCAAGAAAAAGACAATTGTAATGGAAGAAAAGTGGGAATAGATTATTAGAGATACTAATCTTATACCAAAAAAGGCCTAGCCTACTCCTGCAGCAAAATGAGATGGTGGACTCTTGAGATGTAATAGTGGAGTGGAGTAGACTACTTCAGATGTCAGTGGGGGAGTTCAGGACACCAGGGAGAAACCTTGCAAGCTCCTGTGCTATTTACAGATAGGATTCTTTTTTTGTTTTGTTTTGTTTTGCTTTGCTTTGCTTTCTTTTGTTTTTCACATAGTCAAGTATTTAACAACAGCAACAGTGTGACACCAGAACACCCACCTGAAATATAAAAGTGGCACAGTCTATTCTTCCACCTTAGGAAATCTGCCAGCTCATTACAATCTCTCTCTCTATTGTATTTGTTCCAAGTACTTTGAAGTTCTTGTTTACTAGAGTAATTAAATTTAAGGGAAAAATGAAAAATTCACATTTTAAAGAACCTCTGGAAATAGAAGTGTAGACATATCACATGGGACCAGAAAATGAATTTTTAATTAAAGTAGAGATGAATTTAGTTAAGTCAATCATTACCTGTTTAATTCTCATTCTTTAATTCTCTCATCTCTTATTAAGAGATACTTGAGGCAAATAAGGCAATTATCCATTAAAATAACTAGAAGTTATTTCTTATATGTTTAATACTGGAAGTTTGCAAAATTAAAAAATAATGTATCTTCACAGGTGAAAATCCTTTTACCAAAATATGACCTCCACAGCAATTTTTCATCTAATAAAATTTTACCTTTTAGGAGAGATCCCATTATACATATGTAAAGGAAACTGATGTAAAAACTAGCAGTTTTAATGCATTTCTGATTTTCATAATACTGAGTACATGGTTCCATTGAGGGCTGACCAATATAGGTCTGAAATTAAAATACAGAACCGTGAAGGACAGTGGTAGTTGGGATGGGGAGCCTGGGAAGAAAGGTGTATTGCCTTTAATTTCATACAAACATCTTTCCTAAAGTAGCCTGGCAGGACCATTAAGTCTCTTTTCTTCCCTTATCCAAATCCTCACAGCCTCAGGATAAATCACTTTCTGAGAAAAATTGGGAAAGGGGACAAAGGACAACAATGAACAGCCAATGTTGTTCCCAAGACCTTGAGAAGAGGAGGAGATTGGTTGGTATAATGCCAAAGCCACAGGTGAGTAATTATTGTCTTGTACCAGAGATATCTCATTTACTTGGCTAAATAAAACAGGAATATAAAGGATTACTAAATACAGTTTGGAAGCTGTTACTAAAATCACTTAATCCAATAGCCTTTGATGTTTATTCATTAAATCAATTTATTACTTCCCCATTCACAAAGTAATATGTTCAGTCTCTCAGTTAAATCAAGAATTCCTGCTAAAAGAAAATATGCGTATGTAGATATATCATAGATCAGTCCCTGGTTGAATTATTACAGATAGTAATTAGTATAAAAAGTTCTGTGATTAGATTTGGTGGTTGCTAACCTCAAAAACTCAAATACTAGTTCTTTCTATATTACTTGGTATTCCCAATTTGGTTTTAGTATTAAAATAAACAATGGTACAATTTAACAAGGCTACTATCCTTAGAGTTATTGCTCCCTATTATACTGTAGAGCAAACTATAATCCAACTTCAGGCCTCCACTCAGGAATTTTTAGGAGAAATTTAGTGCATTCTTAAAATACAGTTTACAAAGAAACAGTGTACAAAGAACTCCTAACAAGTCAGCCTTATTATTAGAACTTGAGATGGTAGAAGGAGAATGTAAGATTTTTACATATTTGAAGAGTTCATAGCAGTATCTCATTTAATTGAAGCACCAAAAAATAACTTGCATATGCGATTAGCCATCAACATTCTAATCACCTGAAAAGGAACTTTAACTTAATTAGCTATATCAACACAAACTATACAGTAGCTTTTAGTCCAAACAGTGCTTACACTTGATGGGAGTTATATGGTAAATATGTAGCTCTTTGTGATTGGCACTAAATGCATGAATATCAAAAATTATGTTTCTGATGTGAGCTTAAAATTGTTCCTTTCAAAGGCAGCTTTAATTATCCTGTTAATTTCAATGGGATTTCAAGACTTGATATAACCCCATGAATTGAGAAATCTTTTAAAGTATGAAAAAATACAAATTCAGGTTATTTAGCACTGGATATCTAGAAGTACCTGAAGATTTAATAATGACTAGGGAGTGATAGCTTAACGTTTATAATCCTGATATAGTTTTCAAATGATTGTGAATTTGCCCCCTTTTATTACAAAATAGGTTTGCACAATTTAGTACATCTGAGTTCAATGGGAAGATGCAGTTATACTTGATTAGAGAACAGAAATCTGCCACATGCTGACTCAGACCATTAATCGCCTGAGCACTGTAGAGTCTAGGTAGTTCTTCTGTGTTTAAAATAAAAATATAATTTGATTCTATCTGCAAATGCCAGAATTGAACTGTGAGTTTGATATATATGATTTGTTCATTAGGTGAAAAGAAAAGTTTGTGATTAGGTTACAAAATTAGCTTATGGAATCTCCAGTTTCAAATCTACAGTTAACCATGAACTTCACTGGACCAATTAATCACTATCTCTTCATCTAATCTGGCTAATAGTGTTAGTATAAAATGGAGAAAAACCAACTTGACTTTGAAAGATTAATTAGACGCAAATTATTAAATAAGACAATAGTTCTTCATTTCAAGAAAGTGTAGTGATTATGACAACTGTGACTCAGAACTTCTAAGTTCATCTAAACAAATCATAAAATTTAGTACAAAATGTATTCTTTTATCAAATACTTTTATCAAATACTATCTAGGATATAACCATTAAGACCATTAACAGCATGTATACATTTAGTCATAAAGGAATGTCATCAGTATTGCATAAAATTCTTATACTAAACATGAAAGAATTTCTTGAAAAAGCTCTGGAATGATATTGCGAGATGAATTTCATTGGATCTATTTATCACATAAAATTTCTTTTAAATCCATTTTAGCAAGTCAACAGGAATTAACTATGACTAGAAGTTTGCAGGAAACATTAAATTCTGTTGAAATTAGAATAGAATAGAATTCTTTGTTGGCTAAGTGTGATTGGAATTTGTCTCCGGTGCATAAGCTCTCAGTGTACGTACAAGCAACAAGTGATAAATCATGATCATAATCATACAACACTCAGTGATAGTCATAAGCTACTCAATAAAAGCAATCAACATAAATCATAAGATCAAACAACAAAGTGATAGTCATAAGATGCTAAAGGAATAGGTAATAGGAAAGATGAGAAGGATAATATTACAGCCCTACTACATGGTTTGATATCCAGACCTAGGGCATAAGACAGTCTTTTTGTTTAGCAGAGTGATGGCATGGGACAAAAACTCTCTTTGTGTCTAATTGTTTTGGCGCTGAGGGGGGAAGTTGAAGGGGAACAAGTTGAAACAGTTTATGTCCAGGATGTGAGTGCTCTAGATATTTTCACAGCCCTCTTTCTGGCTCATGCAATATACAGGTCCTCAGTGGAAGTCAGACTGGTTGCAATTGTTTTTTCTGCAGTCCTAACTATATGTTGAAATCTGTGTCTGTCCTGTTTGGTTGTTGTGTCAAGCCAGACAGTTATAGAAGTATAAATGACAGACTGAATAATTCCTCTGTAGAACTATATCAGCAGCTTCTTGGGCAGTCTGAGCTTTATGAGTTGGCACAGGAAGAACGTTGTGCTTTTAAAATTATGTTTTTGATGTTAGGTGTCCATTTTAAGTCCTGGGAGATTATAGAACCTAGAAACAACAGTCTCTACTGTTGATACTGTGTTGTCTAATATTGTATGTTGAACAGGAAGTCCTCTCCTAAAATCTACTATCATCTCTACAGTTTTGAGTGTGTTCAGTTCAAGATTGTTACAGCCGCACCACAGGGCCAGTTGTTCAACTTCCTGTCTGTATGCAGATTCATCATTATCTCAAATGAAACCAATGACTGTTGTATCATCTGCAAACTTCAGTATTTTAACAGAGGGATCCTTTGAGCTGCAGTCATTGGTATACAGAGAAAAGAATAATGTAGAGAGCACACAGCCCTGGGGGGCACCTGTGTTAATTGTACAGGTATCCTTTGTGATTTTGCCTACCATCCCCTGCTGCTTCCTATCTGTTAGAAAGCTTATAATCCACTCACAAGTATGGTCAGGCACAGCTACCTGAGTCAGTTTAGGTCCTTGCAGATTCAAGATGTTGTAAGATGTAGTGCAGTGCCATATTAACAGCATCATCTGCCGATCTATTTGTTTGGAAGGCAAATTGCAAGAGGTCTAACAGCAGATCTGTGATTTATACCATATAAATTATAATATTTTCAAACTTTTATTGACATGATTGTAAACAAAATAGTCCAATATTCTAACCACTTCCTCACCTTGACTTTTTCATGAAGTTATCAGGTGCTTTTCGCTTTTCCATAATTTTTTATTCAATTATCAGTGAGATTAGTAATGCTATTTTATACGTATCTTCTTAAAAGTGTTACATTTACTCTCAGGTGAGTGAGTATATGTTTCTACTTTAATAGTTTTAATTAAGCTATTTTCGGATTGTACACACATATTAGAATGAGTGCCATGGAATTCAGTGTGACTTTCTACCATTTAACATAAAGAGGGTCATAATGAGGGTCATCTTGAATTTGCAGACAGAGTTGAAATTATTATGCTCCCCACTTTCTCCACTCACTGCCCAGGAATGCTAGAGGTTGTGATCTCCACACCCAAGGATGGCATCAGAAACGAACTACATGTAGAGTAGACTTAGTGGGTTTTTATTTGTAATTAATTTGTTCAGACTAAAAGTTCCTAACTATATAAGTAATTAATATCACCTCCCTCACATACAATTTTTAGGAAGGGCAAAGCTGAATGATTGAACAAAGAAGTGAAAGCAATTCATTTGTTTTCAATTATGTTTGATGTCCTGCTTTTAGCCTGTGGAAACTCTTAATGAACTTCCCCTCCCAATAACAGGCAAAATCCAGAGAAGCCTTCCCCAGCTTCTTGCTACCAGAAATGCACTGCAAGTGTCAGAAAATGAGCAGAAACTAGTTTTCAGAACTCAGTAATGAATGAAATGTGAGAGAATCTGAAGTAGAGAAATCATTTGATAGTGAATTTTGATTTTCTGATTAAGCTTGGATATTTCCTATATGTTAAAATGAAGGAATTTCAGTACCATCCCTTTCCTGTTATCTCCTCCAGGATTCTAGAGAGGGTGAGCGTAGCTTTCTGTAGTCAGGATGAGCACAGGTTGCCACACATAGAGAGGGGGTGGAGCAGAATGCTGCGTGAATGAAGCAAGTGTGGCTCTGGGCATCAGGTTGCACACTGTGATGAAAGGAGTTGAATGCAACAGAAGTAACCAGACACACGGCTCTCTCAAGGTCCTGCACATATATCCTAGATCAAAATTCTAGGCATTTTGAAAGAGGCCAGTTCCTCCTTACCTCTGCTAATTCTTTGGTATTTACCCCCAAATCCTTCTTCTTTGGTCTTTGAGTAAAATAGATACAGTGTTTCTTTGGTCTTCTGCTTAATCCAGAACATCAGAAGTCAACACTGCTTCCACTATATTGCATTCTGCACTCACACATGCAGAAAAGCTATCACCATTTTTTAAATAGATACTATCATCATTTTTTCTATTCCTCAGATTCTAGGAGCCTCCTTTTGGGTGTCTGTCTAAAGTAAAGCTATTTGCCAGGGTCAACGGCCATAAAAACAACTTTGAGAATTTTACAGGTCTTTGGTAGAACCTCTGGTTCTTTAAATGTCAGATGTTTTGGACTCCTACTGCCATTCACTTTGGCTAGATCTGCAGGAAATGAACAATATTTGAAGAATACTTTCTAATAAAGCCTATCTTCTAGTTCTTATAATTTAGATCTCAAATAATTTGCTGGTCATTGATCACATAAATTAATACTAGTTCTAGATCTCAAGTACCATCCAGAATTTAATGTTAAGATTTTGGTTCTGAGCATCATTTCTTTCTTCCTTTGGGCATAAATGAGAGTTTTTCTGTGATTTCTCAATTAGATTTCCAATATTGTTATAATGCATTTGAGAACACCCCCCCAAAAATAGTCAATTCAGGATAATAATGTGGTTTACAGGAGAAAAGGGAGTGGCTGACTGGAAACCATAAAGGCCTGATTAAAACAAATACTCCTTTTTCACTTCCTTCATACCAATGGAAATACAAATAAGAACATACCATTTAAAATTAAACAGCATTGCAACCTGAACAGTGAGAATTCTTCTTGAGAATTCTACAAAGATCTTAATTTCATAAATTGAAATGTATCTCAAGAAGACTTTCCAAATCCCCCAGTTTGGAGTAGATTTTCAACAAAGATTGTGCTCCTTTCCCCACAAAACTATGGGTTGCTGGTGTGTGTGATTGTGTGGTGTGTGTGTGTGTGTGTTTATTGGGGCAGGTATTCCTGATACATAATACTCCACTCATCTTTCTAAAAAATGGCTTGGGTAAAGATACACAAATAGCTCATGTTATTAAATCAGATCAACACTGAGGTTGCAGTCTAAGCTCAAGAAAATCTTTTGGAGAGCCACACAGTTGTTTAACTGCACGCTCCAAAATGGCTTGGAGATTATGCCAACCTCTTAACTCCCTTGCTGCTCTATGTCTTCCAAATTAACTGATATAAATTTCCTGTTTATGAGTTGAATCTATTTGTAGCTTTTATTATTGAGTCTGTGGCCAAGGGCATATTGCTTATATGTAATAAACTAAAAGATCTTAACAGAACTTTCAAATACAGGCTGTGGTATGAAAATCAAAAGCTATAGAGATGGAAGTATTTGGGGGGGGGAAGGAAAAAATTAAAATAAATGCCACATAAATATGTGAAAAATGTTACCATTTGCGGAAGAGGTAACTTTATCCAATCCCATAAACCATTCCAAACCAGCCCTCTTCTCTAGTTGCCAAAGCACTTGGCAGAAAAAGTATGACACAATTATTGCAAAGTACTAAGATCACTACTCCTCCTAAGCCCTCAACCATACAATAGAAAGGAAGCAGCTGATTTGTGGAAAGAGAAGGGGGAGGGGAATAACTTCTAAATTTAAATGTGTATCTGTTTTCTTTTACATGGATGTGAAAAACTGCTTAAGTTTTAAAAACTGAAAAGTCACATGAAAATGGTTTCATATAGCCAACCCACATCTTTTTCTTCTTAGATATTGCTGGCACCAATTTGGCTGAATAGCCAACTTTGGCCATTTTATCCTTCCTCAGCTCTCTCTGTTCTATCCTTCAGATTCAGCCCCTCCCTCCAATTAGATTATGATTGGTGCACTATCTTAAATGCACAATTTAAAGGGAATTCCCTATTACTTCAATTATTTGTTTCTTATCAACTGATGTTACACTACAAGGATTTGCATTGAAAGGACACAAAGAAGGAGCAAGTCATGGCACATTGCCAAATAAAAGAGTAATGTTCTGGTGAATTTAGCCTAAATAATTTACTGCTATATAAAAGTGGAAAAGTGGAAGGTGAACCCTTTGACCAATAAATCTCTTTTGCATGTGAAGGCTTTATCTTGTCCCCTACAATATATTCCACACGAGGAAGTCATCATCATTGGCTCTAGTTTGTTATTTGTAAACCTTGATCTTCTGCACTCAGTGTCCTAAATATGGATAATTAGCATCAGTTTATCACGCCTCTGCATATTTTCTCTTCTCTCCAAACATGCATGCTTCTATTGGCTGCCATGCTGTCACAGAAGATTATGGAGACAGATTGCAGAGAATGAATGTGCTAAACGAGATTAGGAAGGAATAGAAATAGCAACTTGGCCAATAAATTCCTCGTGAGAGCCTTATCATACAATTACACGTTGACTTGTTTCACACTCTCCCAGCCTCTTAATCCAATGCGCCCACCAAGAATAAAATTTCACTAATTTCTGAATTACTGCATATCCTCCTGCCTTGTCACTGAGAATAGTTGGAAGAAGCAAAGCAAGAGAAACTAGAGCGCCCAAGTTCCAAGGGAGGCAAGATGGGTGGTGGTGATGGTGGGGAGTTGGTGGTGGAAGTAGGAAGGAAAACTTTTATTTGCTAGAGGAGGGTGAGAGAAAATGAAATTGTTCCTTTGTAGGTTGGAATGAAAGGGAGGGCAAGATTTGGCTACCAGAGTTTCAGGTGGCAAGATTCATAGTTGGAATGCTCTTTAGCTTCAAATTAAAGCTTCTCTTTACATCCAAACTTCAGCGCAACATTTCCTTCGCTGCTTTTGGATTACATCTATCAACTCGTTAAATCTCACAACGGGATTCCCCACCCCCCACCCCGCGCGTGGAATCGGCATTAAAAGTGTAAAGCGTCGTCCTTCATAAGCAAAACGTGGAGCGCGGGCCTCGCATTCGCCAGCCATTAAACAGGTGGTGTTTGGGACGGGCAGGTTTACTCGAGGGTAGTTTCCTCCAGCTTTTAACAAGTTCTTCCCGAAGAAGGCGGGACGGATGGGGAGGTTGCAGAGTTGCCTGCGGGACTGTCTTTCCGTCTGGTCCGCGGTCGGAAGCCAAGCGCAATGGGAACCAAGGGGGCTTCTTCCGGGGAAGAGCCAGGTGCTGCCGGAGGATGGGGGCCGAGTCAGGTGCGGAAGACGCCTTCGCTCGTGGCCTCCTGATGAACTAGCAACAAAGAAAACTTTGCCGAGCGGCTGAACGGCACTGGCGACTGCCGAGCGATTCTCCGGCCAGGAAAAGCTCGGCCCCAGGGACCGGATTTAGACGATCAAGCGCTAAGTGGGACAACTGACTGGTGCGACTAACCACCATTTTGAGGATGAAAAGATAACGCGGGATTTTATTTATCGCTTTTTTAATTACGGGAGATCATTCTAAGCTCCTCTGAACGTTGCGAAAGTAGTTTTCCACGCAATAAAGAGCATAGGATAGGGCAGGGGTAGGCAACCTTGGCTCTTTTATGACTCGTGGACTTCAACTCCCAGAATTCCTGAGCCAGCTGGCTCAGGAATTCTGGGAGTTGAAGTCCACGAGTCATAAAAGAGCCAAGGTTTTGCCTACCCCTGGGATAGGGAATGGCGGTAAAATCAGAAACGCGCTGTAAAGGAAACGGGCTTCGCACTGCACGACCGAAGAGGCGGAATCTAACGCCCCTTCAGCATGGGGCACAAGTCCGTGAAACCGGATTGGGCCTCACTGTCTCGAGTCTAGACCAACCTCACGAAATTTCGCGGGGTCAGGGGCCTTCTGCACGAGGCCCAGAACAGAATTCTTTTACTTGCTTGGGATTGCAGCTCCCCGAATTCCTATGCTGAGTGACTGGGAATTTTGAAAAGTGTAGTTCCCGCACATCTAAAGGAGGGCGCGGAAAAAATGGTGGGGAAAGGGGACGTTTGAAAAAGGCCAGGCCAAAGCGCCGGCGCTCACTCTTTATCCCAGCCAAGGGACCCCGCTGGGCCTCAACTCCCTTGGGCCGCTCCTGCCCTGTCCTTGGGGCAAAGGCTTCAACTCGGTTTCACCATGACGCGCCCACCACCCCGTCGGGCCCCAACTCCCAGCAGCCACGCTTAGATGTCCGGGCTTAGATCTTGCGTCTCCAGCAACTCGGCTTGCCTGCAAAGGCTGCAGGATATATGCACTACCTCTCCCAAAGGAGCGGCCGTGCGGGCCCTTTTTGATGCCGTAGTTTCTAGAACGAGTTAAGTTTTCCACATAAATAAGGGATTCGGGATGAAAGGCAGGTTGGTATTACAGCCTTAAACTTTATTGGCCTAGTGTCATTTCCTAGAAGGTAAATTAATTATTTCCCAGAGGCCTGACGATATTGAACCTAAGAACTCTTGACATAAAACCTGAGGGAAAATGTCGTCCTTAGGAATCAATCAAGACGCCACTAAGTCAAGCTGTCTCGAAATGAGCCACGGTCCCGCCTAGTTTTCTGTGGAATCGGCAAGTAGTAAATCACAGAAGGCGAACTCCTTTCACTCTGGCGTCCTGCAAACCAAGTGCAAACCAAAACAAAAATCCTCGGATTTTTCCGGAGCTTTCGCGGGGCGCTGGGGCAACATTTCACCAGGCATTTCTAGGGCCCGAGGGTGAAAAGGAGCCGAGGCACCCTCTGACCGTACCAGGGCCTCCTGTGCCACAGTTACATCTTTCCCAAGTCTTTGTCCTCTTCGGTGGCGGCCTTTCTCGTGCAACTCGGCTCTTAACAAAAGAGGGGCTTGGAACCCCCTCCCAATTCCCACTGAGCCTGGGGGGGGGGCATCTCGCTTGCACGGAGCCCCGGTGGGATAAGAGGAGAAATGCTGTTGGCTTGCAAATGTGGCCAAGTTTTATCCAGGCTTGAGGTTTTAACTGATGTTGCTCCCCGCCCCCATCTGTTTTTTCCTCCTTTTCGCCGCAATTACCAAACACAGTTTTGAAATATTGTAGTACCATCGATCCTAATCAGATACTCTGCAAAAATAAATTGGTCGCAAGTCATAGTTTTGTGTTTTAAAAGGAGCAAGCTATTTTTCGTCAGAGTTGCTTATAATAGCGAGGCTACCTTTCTTAATCAAGCACAACAGGCACGCTCTCTCGCTCTTTCTCTGTCTCACACACACACACACACACACAAATCCTCTGCCCAGCCGACACTCAAAGAGGAGCCTCCGTTGCTTGCTGGATGGGCAGATGAGAAATAGATAGCTGGATGGTTAATCCGGCCGAGCAGCCTCCCGAGTTTCGCTCCTAATCTGGGAACAAATGGCCAAGCTCTGCGACTGGCATTTTCGCTTTTCTTTTCTCAGGGCGGGGGACGCGTCCCGGCTTGTGTGGAGCGATTGTGCGGGGCTCTGCTGGAATTTGGCAGCGCCGGGCCTTGGAGAGGCGCCCCATGCTGACTCTCATTCAACCGGCCGGTCCTCCGCGAGCCTTGGAAGTTTCCCTCGGCCGGGCGCTCAATGGCTTTACAAAGCTGATTACAAGCTTCAGCGCGTTCCTGAAGGAGCCAGAAGCGACGCAGGTGCAAACGAGCCGAGGGAGCCCCTTCGCCCGACCGCCGAGGGGCGAGCTGGGAAAGGAAGGCCTGGACCACACAGAGCCGAGGCCGGCCTGCCTGCCTTGGGAACGGGGGGTCATTAGCCGCTCCTTTCAGCGGGGATCCAGAAAGCGCCGCAGTGCACGGAGAGGCCCTGGGAGCGCGCCCAGCAAGAGGTTTTGCGGGGGGAGCTCGCTTGGCAAGCGGGAAGGAGCGCCCCCCTCCCGCACCGGATGGGCCCTCTCTTGGGAAGGAGCCCAAGGCCCAGCGTCTGACTCTCGCCAGCTCCTGGGCGGCAGCCAATTCGCATCTCCAGCAGCAACGCCCGCCAAAGCACTTTTCCTCCCCCGTCACTGGAGTGGCTCGATTTTTCCCTTCTGTTTTGAACTTCCACGGCAGCAGTTTAAAACGGGGGGAGAAAATTGCTTGACACGGAGAGATCCGCGAGCGCCTGTGTACCCCATCCCCTCCCCACGCCAGCCCTCCCTTGAAGCCCCACGAGCTTCCAAAACTTTTCGGCTCACCTCCGCGGAGGAAGAAAGGGCGGACAATTGTTTGCCGACACAATGGGGGCCTCTCCCCAACTGGGCTTGTCCTCCCCTCTTTCTCGGCGGGGGGGGGAACAAGGGAGGGGTGGTGAGTGGAAGCCCTGTGGCTTTAAGAATTTCTCGGGGTCGAGCGCGCGTCCTTCCCCTCCCCAACAGGACACTTTCGCTTCTACTTAATAATGACAACCTCCCCTCCTAACAGTATTGGGGAGGGAGAGAAGCTGATTCTTCTCCCATCAGGAACTGCGCAGTGGAAGCAAAGGAGCTCTACAGAGCCTCCTGGGGAGTCATCTAAAAGTTCCTCCTTCCTTCCCTGAATAAGAGATTCGACAACATCTCCACGGCCTTGGACTCTGCCTTTTGCCTGGTGTGGGGGGGGAAAGCTTGGAGCACCCACCCACCCCCCAGCATCCCTCCCGCCCTGTCAGCCACCCATACTGGCTTAGAAAAATCTGGCCAGGATCTGTCCCCAACAAAGGTTGCCTAGAAGACAAGGTGCAGCTTTCGGATGTTCTTTTGTCTGATAACTAATTCAAGTTAATGCGATCTTTATATAAATCTAACAGCGGATAATTGTCTATTTTCTCGCCAACAATCTCCATCACAATCACTTATCTGGAAACCTGCGGTTGCATTAATCGTTATATATTCATCGAGATAAGCGCCTCTCGAACGATAAGTAAACACTGGAAAGGAAATTAAACCCGTTCTAGAGCTGTTCGGGTCTCTCCGTATTCTTAGCCCCGGAGTAGGGAGCAACAAAGACCGAGAGGGCAAGAAACGGGTGAGGGGGCGTCTAACCAACGGCAGCCTGGAAAGGGGGGAGCCAGCTTGGCCCCATTCCAGGCAGATGCTGCCAGCTCGACTCGGCGCCTCTCCAAAGCGGCCTATCGCAACCAGGCCCAGGCTGTCTGGAGGCGACCCCTTGGGGTGTGTAGTCTCAACGGAAGCAGCTTATGTGATCGGCCAGAATGCCTCTTCCCCCCCCCCCCCAAGCCCCAGGCAACTTCACGGTTCAGGGTACCCATTTTTCTTTTCAGCGTCCCTCACTCCCCAAAGTAGGAAGGGGCTTGTTTTGCGGGATTGCGCAATCCAGGCCAATCTTTCAAAACGTGATCCTATAGATCTCGGCGTTGCTCCCCTGGACAGACCGGGGCCCACTTCTGAAGGATCGCGGAGTGCGGTCTAGGAAGCCACAGTCTGAAGATAGTCTAAACACTGCTTTTCGCAAGCTCAACAGGTTCGTCCAGCAGCCATCCCTTGCGAATCCGCAATCTCCAGTAAATGCCGGCAGGAGAACTAAGGAAGCCAAGCTGGTGGCTCCAGCCACTCTGCCTCGAATTCAGCGGTGGGCAGAATTTAGCCTTTAATTGTAATTAAATAAATACTTGTAACTCTTTCTCCTTCCCTCCCTTTTTCCTTCTTTCCGTTGACTCTGGACGGCATTGGGATTAAGGCACTTGCATTTGGGCCTGAGCATCGCTGGAGTCCTGCCACGCATTTATTTCCTTCTTCCGGGCTAAGCAGATGTTGGGGAGGGGGGAACCGGGGAGGCGGTGGGTGGAGATTCTTGCACGGCAAGGGGACGCGAATGTCAGAAATCCAGAACTGCCTCGGAATGATCTCGGTTGCTTAGGCCACTTCCTTTCGAGAAAGGTATGTATTTACCTGGATTTAAAGAAATGCAAATAGTACCCGAGATCCGGATGGAGGAGGGGAAGGAGCAGACGGGAAAAAAATACAGTAATCTCGGATCTCCAAAGCTTGGTCTTCGTTTTACGAAGTCAAAGCGAAAGTGCCAAACCACCTCCATCTTGGACCCCGTGCGAGTGCCTGTTGAGCCGAGCCAGCCTCTGTCTCCGCAAACGTGCCAGCTCGGAAGAGTTGCTGGGAATCTCGAAAATTTTCCTGGAGGCGGGAAGAGGGTGGAGGATTCCTCCGGGAATAAGTAACTCCCTTCTCTTCTTTTAAAATTTTATAATAAAAAAAGTATCAATATTTAACAAAATAACGTAGGGCAATCTCCACTGCAAACTTCTGAAAGACAAGCAGACATCAGTGAAAATGGAAAGATTTAAAAAACCTCCAAATGTTCACTGTTTTTTCTTAGCCACCAATTCAATCTACTCCAGTGTATAACCACCTACCTTAGATTTAATCTTTCAAAGTTTATTCTCCCAAGAATCAAGTAGAAGTGTCTGTCTCTAGTCTTTCTAAGGAATTACAAAGCTTAGTTTCTTGGACTCAAGAAGATGAAGGGCTTTTGGGGTGAGAGGGTTGTTATCTGAATATTATCTGAATAATAGACACTTCTCTAGCAAGTCAGGATCTCATAAGATCCCATCTACTCTTTGAGGCATCCATATCTTCTTGGTTTGTTGTATGTTTGATGAGAAATTATGAATTAAAAATATTTGTAGTGTCCTGTACTATCATCTAGATGTAGTTAAACATTTACTTTACTCTGACTTTGGGACAGAGAACACAGAAACTTGGATTCAGAGTAATTCCCATTTAAAAATCTAGGACACAACAGTTTTCTTTCTTTTCCCTGCTCTTACTCCCCTTTGCTCAGCTCAGCTCCTGAGAGTGTCTGGCTTGGGCTGGATGTATGAGCAAATCACTCACATCATCTCTCACCTGAATCTTGTCATCTCTGCCATCTCCAAATGATCTGGGAACAATGGGGGGGGGGGTCCCTTGGACAGCAGAAGCTGCTCAATCAGGCAGAACATTCTATGCAAATAGGATGGAATGGCAAAACGGGAGAACAGTGGTTCCCATTGTCTTGCACAGTGCAAAGCCAAGGCAACAGCGGCAGTGTTGCAGGCGCAGACCATCAGTTGCTACTCTATGTTCAGCAATGCAATCAGTCCAGCAGCTACAATGACAAGTGAGGTGAGCCAGGGCTGTAGTAGTCCTCTGGGTCGTAATGAGCAACAGCAAGAAGGAGGCCAATCATCTGGCACACCATCAGCCAAAGCATCTTTAAACCTCTCACAAGTTATCTTCAAATTTTACTTCTGGAACCTTCTCTTTCTCCCCACCCCCCACCCCCCAAGATACATTCATAATCTTGCCTTCTCAGATCTAGATTGACATTCGCATTAGCTGGTGTCCCCTGAACTTTGCCCCAGCTGGTTAATGGCACTTCTATCTTGCAGAATCATGTACTGTAAATGTATCCTTGAAAACCCAGGGAAGGCTGGGAAATAGCTTTATACCACCAAACTTGGGATTCTCAATTCTGAAACTCAGTTCTAAGTGATATGAAATCATCCTAGTAAGTTCTGTAGTAAAATGAAACCAACAAAGTGCTCAGTAACTCCTTACCAATTACTAATCCATCCCTTGTGAAAGCAACCAGGGATTTTGCATTAGTGTAGCAAATTATAATTTTTTGTGCATCACAGGTCATCAGATGACTGGAAGATCATTCAGTGAGAGAGGAGTAAGATATATTATTGGACTAAAGCTCTGATGAAATGGATTATAGTCCATTCTATCGTAAATATCTTTAAGGGGCCCATAAAAAACACTGTTGATGCCAAAAGCCAACAGCAGGCACAAAACAGAATATTCCACCTTTCAAAGGCTAATTTTTTTTGCATCAAAATCATCAAGGTATCCTTCCTTGCAGAAAGAAGGGGAAAGAGACAGAGGGGAGACGTGATAGGAAATAAAAGACAGAAGGCTCAGCATTACAAAAGTTATTGTTAAGCAGGTTAAATTGGAGTTCTGGGGCATGAAGAATATCTTTGCTTGATTATAAATCCTTAAATTGCATTCCTATAAATACTTTGGAATAAATTCATCCCATGGTCAGGATTGCACTGCTAGCTGAGATACAAAAACACTCAAGTTTGCTTACCTTTCTTTCCCTTCCTTTAGGCAGCTCTTGTTATCCTTCCTGTTTTGGTTCTCAAAACTAGGCCTTGAGGATAGAAATGGCTCTTCTTTTCCAGGACGAGCCTCATTAACTGAAGTCAGGACTACAAAGGATTTCAAATAGGCATCTGGCTGAGACTTTGGAAGAATGAAATTAGTATTACACTGGATAGACTGATTTACTAAGGCAGTTACTGAGCTGAGTACTTGGTATATCTCTTGTCACAAAATCCACTAGAAGAGCAGCACCCAATACTGTTTCCTCCCTCTCAATAACTCTTCTCTTCTGTAAGCATTTGTTCTGTGTATCTTTTCAAAGGGCAAGGAAAACTTTTTCCTGCTCTTCTCAAATTAATCACAGTTTAAAAAAAATAAGGAAAATAACCTTGCCTTAAACAGGTTACAAGCTGAGACTAGTATCATGCAGTAGTTAAACATCTTATTAAAATTAGTTAGGTTGGTGAAATTCAATTTCATGATTTCTTTTTCCCAGCACAAAGCAGCTGCACATTTAAGGGAAAAAAGAATTTAAAACCTGTCAAAAGCAAAACATATCATCTAAATTAAATACAAATAAGACTGCATGCTACATCCAAGCTTCCAGTTCTAGAATGTACAGTAAAGTGCCTTGAGCCATGCACTGAGATCTGTTTGCCACATCATTTAACCCCAGTCTCTGTGAGTTGCTTATGTACACAATAATAAGGAAACAATGCTTTCATCAAGGAGAGGCAGCCTATAGAACCTTGTCTCAACCAACAACTTCCCTTCCTTAGTACCACCCAATGTGGCAATTAGTGATTTTTCTAAAGGTCCTATTTATATAAATGGGCCTTTTTTTCTTAACCTTAATTACTGTGCAAATTGGATTTTCAGGGTAATGGAAGGAGGGGATGAAAGGGTTCATCTGTCCAGCACTGACTCCAGATTTCTTCATCCCTGGAATGTGGGGCTGCAAAAATAGGAATGCAGCTCCCCATCATCACTTCACATTTCAATAGAGGTAGAAGAGATACAGATTTGGCCACATCAAAAGATCTTTAAGAAAATGGTCCCCTAAGGCTTTTTATTTTGGTTATAGAGTAATACATAATATATAGGATTACACAACCAATAGCTTCAATTTGGTGTTGACCCTAGAGATCTTCAGATGGTGAGCTGTATTCTTCATTAAGTGTTGATAATTTAATTTCAGTCAGATCCATTTTAGTTTTTATCCTGACTCCAAGCACTACTTTATTTTGGCCTGGCTATTTTTTTGGAGCATAAACTCATTCAAAGACGAACTGTGACATTAACCCCTAGTTTGAACAATAAAACTACTTCAGTATTTCTTCCAAGACAGTCCAGTGTAAAAACTGTGTTCACATATTGCACAGAATCATACTTAACTATCTTTTCCTTCTTGAGACTGCACATTAGTCAATGTTTGAAGCATTGCTAGAGCTAAACTATTATTTATTCATATGATTTATATGGCTGTCCAACAAGCAAAAGTGTCACTCCAAGTGTATAAAAATAAAAACAAAATTATAATTTAACAACACAACACCTCAAGGGATGAACCTCTTTAAAATCTTAGCCCCAATGCCTAAAGAAATAGCCTGATCATCAAGGCCTTCCTGAAGGCTAACAGGGTCAAGGCCAGCCGAATCACAGGGTGGAGAACACTCATACCTAAAAGCAGCTAATTTCTTTAGTTGCTGTGAACCAGAATTTGAAAGCAAACTTAATAATTGGTTTCAAATTATAGTAAGCCTTGAGCCACGATTAAAGGACCATGAAAGAAGAGGAGTAAGTTGTATGCCTATGCTTACAAATCAGAATAACTTCCTGAGTGATGCAGAAAACTCAAAATTGGCCATATTCTGGGACATCTGAAAGGGAACAAAAAATCATTCCTGCAGAACACTGACTTCTGTGCCTCATATTTCAAAAGGTGAACAATCCCATTCAGAATATGGGACATAGCCTTTTTATATTAGTTTCCCTAAAGAAACAATAACATATTCTTTTTAAAGCAAAGTAATTGTTATGGATATAATTCTGCCAACTGCAATAGTGAAAAGTTCTTCTGTGAAATGTGAAGTATAAAAACTGGACAGAATGACCCTGCTTTTCCTAACTGGATGATTCCTCCCATTGTACATATTTAAATACCTTATTTTTAAAAATGTTTTATATCTAAAGAGTCCGTAAAGATGAGATCATTTAACTCAGCACAACTGGATCTTAAACAGGTTTAAACACCTTTATCTGCAACATTTTCTGCTTTATTGAACTCTTCCATTCTTATGTGTTCCTCCCCTTTAAGCCAATACATTCCTTTCTCTATAAAAGACCTGCTTTCCAACAAGCAATACTTAAGACAAATTCAAAAATGGTAGTGAGAAGAATCAGGCCATCTTAACTCTGGAAATATTAGGGAAGTGTTTATTCACAGGTGTCTGACACAGATGGAACAGGCATTGGTCTGAGTTTCTAGGCCCCGACATCCATCACCTCTTACCTTAGTTATATTGTATATGTTATTATGTAAAATTGTCCAATGGGAATTTCTCCAGCCCATCTCATCTGTTATATTGCTGTTTTCTGGGGCTGCAATGCAACTCAACCCCCACCCAGAACCTAATTTTGAGCTGAAGATAATCAAACTCCCTTTGATTATCTCCCTCATTATTGTTCCCTTCTCCAGATTCCAGGGGAACCTTGACCCAAACTCTGGAACTGGACATTTTGCACATCTATAGGGTGGAGAGATGCAAAAGTATTAGACCATTGATTTTGGTATTCTCCTGAGCAACTTTTTTCTTCTAATAACAAGTAAAAAGAGCAAAAGAACAGATAATCTCCTTATTTTTAACTTTCATGTGGTATAACTTATTATATAAAGAGTGCCTATAATAAAAAATACTTAGCAAAATGCTATGCTGAGCTGACCGCAATGATGCTTTTAAAGAATTAGCCCTATTTTTCCTTGGCCCTGACTTCCCTGGATTTTGAAACTTGATTGTGTGTGTATGTTTCTCTGTGTTTACTATTTGAACAGAAAATACATTTTTATATAGCAATTCTTTGAATCCTTTAAAACACTCAAACTAAGTGTAAAGGCGTGGGCTCTTCAAAAGGAGGTTGAAAAAAGGATGGGCTATCAGTAGCTTTAATTATCTTAAAAGGGTTTTTAGGTTGCTACAGTCCTATATCATATTATAAATCTTTATAAGTCTCATTCTAATTAGCTTTAAGAATATATATAATTGGTTGTGGGTTGCAATTATAGGTTATCCCCTCCCCTCAAATCCTTATTTTAAAGACAGAATGAAGTGGGAGGCTGGCATCTATCATGTATCATTTTCAGGTTTAACTGATTTGAACTGTGGGTGTGCAGATATAAGCAGAAACCAATTGTCTCTGTTGCCCAAAACTAAATGGGAAAATAGTCTACTTATTGCTTTTGCCCCATGCTTTCTTGTTGAAAAAATAAATGCTAAATGTAAGAAATGTTCAAGGATTTTATCTCTTTGCTCACCATACAAACTAAGAAGGAGCTTGAAAAAAGAGATAAAAATCAACCAAAAGAAACTGAGAACAGGATAAGGGCATTCCCTTAAAAATATTCATTCATTTTCTTTAAAACTGAGATGAAAGGTTTATTGAGGGGAACAATTACAGATAATTGTCCAACTATGCTCTTTCAGTTTATTTGCCAAATTAGGCTTGTGGTTTTTGTCATTCATTTATGTTACAAGAGTGCTCAAGAACATAGGGAAAAGCAACCCAGGCCCCTTCTCAGTGCTTTGGACTACATCTTCCAGAAACCCTGACCACGGTTCATTTTGTCCATGGACAAAATGGAAGATATGCATCAGATCGCCAATCTGTGTTTAAGCAAGATATCTACCTACCTTATGCGCTTTAGTGTTCATCAGCCAGCTCTAATACATCATAAATAAATATAAATGATGGCAGGATATGAGTTGGAATGCTCAAATGATTGTTTAATTGAGCCATAGTTTACTGTTTGCTGATAATTACACTGAAATTAGATTGGTAATTTATCCAGAAGCTTTATAATATGTGTAATGCTAAAATGTGTGCATATATGCGTATAGAAAGAAAAATAAACTAACTAGTACAGAAACAAAATTTCACATACTGTACTTGATCAGAAAAATATCTGATTAATTTATTCACAGAAAGAGAGGATGTTCTATGGCCCACAAGTGTTATACAATTGATCAAATTGTTTATACTCACTCAAATCAAACCCTCTAAATAAATCTACTCCCTTCCACTTTTTGACTCTTTTCTAACATAAGGATTTAAACCAAACATAAAGGTTTACTCTAAAATACAAATCTTTCCTCTGATTTCATTCTTATATTTTAAAAATAATACAACAAAATATTTTCAATTCATGTTTAGCCTCCTACTACCAAATACATCTAAAGTTAGGATGGAATGGGACTTATTTTAGGATTGCAGTTATATTAACAAATTTACAAATATTGACAGATTTTTGTATAATGTCTTCTGTTGCAGGCTAGCTTTAAGCAACTGCATAAATGGTTTAGGTTAGAATTATTACTGATTTGTGTATAGTATTGTTTTCTCAAAATGTTGTTAAAATTTCCCATGATTTACTTGCACTCTTTTCTGTGTAAACAATTCAACTTGTTACTAACTAAGATCATCAAAAGAATATAATTCTTTGTAACATGTAGGATGTTTGTGATCAGCATTTAAATCTGCCACTAAAATCCTTCCAAAATGTCATTGTGAACAAGTTTGCATTCAGTGAGCTATACTCCAAATTTCAAAAAATTATGTTCCCAAATACTGTCAAAATTTAGTTTCCCAGTAAGAATCAGTGTTGATTACTCATATACTTATCATGTTGTTGTTACTGCATTGTTTAATTGCTCTCTGTGTTTTTTAAATTGTGAACTGCCCAGAGTTTCTGGGAATCGAATAGTGTAAAAATGTTATAAACAAGCAAACAAACAAACCTTGCAGGGATGCTACCAATATGCTCCTGCTATTCTGTGTGTGTGTGGGGTGTGTGTGTGTGTGTGCCTTCAACTCAGTTTTTAACTCCAGGCAACTGTCAAGACTAGTCCCTGCAATTTTTTTGGCAAGGATTTTCAGAAGTGGCTTGCCATTGCCTGCTTCTTTCTAAAGCTCAGATTGGCCTAAGACCACCCAGCTGACTTTGTGCCTAAGGTCTCACAGTTTCTAGCTTGCCTTAACTACTACACTAAATGGCTTCTCCCCTCTACTTCTACTAATTGCATAATGGACCTGTGCAATCCTTTACCACGCCCTACCCCCCCCCACCCCACCCCCCGCCCCAGCCATTTACTTATTTTTTTCCATTTCTGGCAGATAAGATCAGGCTTCAGGAACTAACCTGGATTCCATAAGGCAAGTATCTGAATACTATTTTCCAAGACTGATAAAATCAGAAATGTTGCCACTGCTTCCCAACAACTCACTCTATGTATGTCTTTGGGCAGATACTTTATTTCAACCTTGGTGTGCCATGTGTGAAAGAGGAATATCAAGACTAATGTGCTACTCTCAAAGGTGCTTTTTCAAGAGGCAACTAGACTTTCTTGTTTTCTTTGAAGATGTTTCACTTCTCATCCAAGAAGCTTCTTCATCTCTGACTGCATGATGGCGAATGCATTCTTTTAGAGAGTCGTTGAGGTCACTTGGAGGTTTATCTGTGTCCTCAAGGTCACCTGAGTGGTGCAAATGGGTGTGGAGCCTTCTTGGAACTGCTGAAAGGACTGTGTTGTAGACTGGAGATAGATGATGTCACATCCCTCCCCCTCTATTGAGAGAGGGCTGTTCAATTTTGACATAGATGGCCTCTTTGATATGGTTGACTGAGAATCTCCATAGACATTTCACTAATGTGCTACATAAGCTATTGTGCATACTAAAAAAAAAAAAAACACAGCAGCAAAGAATTATTAAAATGCTCACCATCTGACAAATAGCTGTGGTTACAATTTCATTTGCCATCACATGAGGAAGAAAAATCTCACAAAATTCAATGGGACTTGTTTCTGGCTAAACCTGCACATAAATAATTAAAAAAAACTAGTCAATATCAATTTATAGCACTCAGATACCCTTTGCTAGAATATCCAGAAATAACTAACTTTGCCGATATTCCCACACTAATTTGATCACTATTTCTCTGCAATTGGGGAAACAACCTAATCTTGAATCTTGGAAAAAGGAAGCTAATTTTCATTCCCTGTTATAATCTTTGCCATCTCCGGCAAGAATATGTTTTTTAGTCCCAGCTATCTCTGCTCATGCACTGCCTATATTTATCATCTTTATTATCATTTGATACCATATATTGCCATCTGGTGCATACTCACAGGGAAAGGGAGAGAAAATAATAGGTTTAGTGAATGGAATGTGCATTGCTTCCTGTAGTTTTCTTCTCTTGCTTCTGTAAAAGTTTATAAATACACAAAACAGATAAATGGTTCCTGGGTGTCTTGATGGAAAATCCCAATAGTGATAACTCCTATAATTACAAATGATTTTGAAAATGAAAGGGTATTTCTAGTTATACCTCTAGATTTTTGTCTTTTTTTTTTGTTGTTCTAACGTTCCTTCCTGCTCCATTTTTAAACAGTTTTTTAAAGAATTGGAGAATAGCTTTTAATATCTGTGGATAGAACTGAACACACTGTAAAGCCAGTGTAAATGCAGAAGATTAAACCTGCTTGGTCTCAACTGAAGGGAACAGATTTTTATTTTGTTTCATTTTGTTTGGCTTTTTTTTCACATAGCATTCAAAAACTGTCCTTATCCCTTTACCACATCATCATTCCATTCAATGTATTTATCCAGTCATGGTAAAAAGTTCTCTCAGCCCTATAACTGGTTCTTCCTTATTTCGTTGTTATGAAATAGGCTGTCATTATTCTCACTGCTTACTGGGAAAATTGAGGCTGAGATAGTTGGGGGGGAAAACACCATGCAGTGAAAAGCAGGGTTTTGAAATAAACATTCTGACCTGGAACTTAGCACAGTAGCTGGTAGGCAAGGCCAGAATATAATTTTCTTAAAGACTCTGGAAGATTTACTGTTCTGCTTCTTGTACAATAAATGCAGTAAAACACATTGCAATGGGTGCAGTAAGCTGGAAGCCAATGCTAGCCAACGTATTCCAAAACTACTTTGCGAACAGAAGTATTTATAATCAAAATGTCGTTCTTTCATGAGAATACAAATACTGTAACACCGCCACAAAGGACTGTGTGGGAAAAATACTACGCATTGTATTATGTGATTCATTTTCTTTCTATTTTTACCTTAATTCTGTCTAATTACTGTATTGTGATCGAAGTCTGCAATCTTAAATTAACTATCAACTAAACTTTTGAAGTACCCTACAAATGCAAGATAATGATGAAATTTAAATTACTACAAGTTATTGTGTAATGTCTACACAGTGGCAAAGCAAACCTTTAGGTTTTCTATTCCCATCTCATTACAGCTTTGTTTCTCTCTTTGAAACCTGAAGAGGAACACAATTCTAATCAGAATAATGCAGAAAATATAAAGCAATTTTGGCTGAAATCTGACATAGGCAGAATACTCCAAAAACTTGGGTGTGGACCCTAGATTACCTAAAAATGCTGTAAAGTATTACAAATATGAGCAATCCTAAAAATCATGTATGAGTAGAATAACATTTCATTTTTGTCCTGACCCAAATGACTTTTGGCCTAGCTTTGCCTAATTTGGGGAGTGTGCTCCTAGAAAATCACCCAAAACTGAAGGTAGAGACCCTAAAAATTGCACATATCTGGCCTAAGTGGATAATTTAAATGTTTCTAGTATCAAATTATTGCTCCAGAAAAAAAGTAACTAAATAGGAATAAGGGAAGGAATATTTCTTTTCATTTGGAAGAAGAGAACTATGAAGGTGGCAAAAACAGTATAGCATATGTTCTATTAAAAGCTGCTTATATTTAGTTGATAAATATTTTGGACAAGAAAATTGAGATTTGCGCTGCTGCTACTGCTGCTGGTAGATTGTGTGTTTAAATCTTGGTTTTTTTGTGTAAAACGTACAGGAGTGTTATGACAACAAGCAAATGAGTACCAAATATGGAATCTTTATCATTTATCTTTGTCCTTCTTTCACATTTTTTTTCTTCCATTTAGTTGTGTCTGATTCTTGGAGATTGCCTAGATAAGCCCCTGCAGTTTTCTTGGCAAAGTTTTTCAGAAGTGGTTTGCCAATGCATCCTTCCTGGGGCTAAGAGAAAGTGAATGGCTCAAGGTCACCCAGCTGGCTTTGTGCATAAGTTGGGACTAGAACTCAGAGTCTCCAGGTTTGTAGCCTGATGCCTTAACCACTACACCAAAGTGGTGTATACAGGAAGTTAATTACAGTTAATTAAATACAGGAACTTAACTGGAAACAGACTGTGGAAAAGTCTTGTTCCTCTATATCAGTGTTTCTCATTCTTCACCACTTTAAGATGTGTGGACTTCAACCTCCAGAATTCTGGCAGTTAAAGCCCACTCATCTTAAAGCCACAAAGGTTGAGAAACACCCATTTACCTCAAGGACTGAGGTAAATCATGCCTCCATGATTTATAGTCAGGAAGGACTTCATTGTTAAATAAAACCAAGTTCCTATGTTCTTACCTATGCATAGACACATATATCTCTCTCCAGGGGTCAATTAATTTAGACAGGATGTTGACAACCAGTTACTATTATGCTTCTTTTGCACACGTGATGTTACCGTTTCTACTATTTGCCTTTAATTTCTTCACTGTTTATTTTTCTGTCTCTCTTACAAAGCATGCATCCACTTTTATCTGCCATCCAAGGATCTCATTTCATGCAGCTGATGAAATGGATTCAAGCCCACAGAATTAGGTTACAATAAATTTATGAGCCACAACAGTGTCCCCAATTCTTGTTGCCACACACAAACAGGGAAATCTTGCTAACCATTTCTTAAGCTCTGTCCCTGTTCACACTGATATGAGTACATTAGCTCCAGGTAAGGCTGAGTTCTCAGAGACTCTTGTTGAATCTGATGGGTCAAGCTACACCGAGTGATCTGGATGAGTGCCATCAGTGTCATCATCAGTGTCATTAGTGCCTTGATCATATTCAGTGCGGTCGCTTCATTCCAACTGAATCAGGAGACATTGTGCAGGTGCCAGGCAGTTGCCTGGATGCAAAAAGGGGGTGGATGAAGAGCAATCAGCTCAGGCTGAATTTCAACAAGGGTGACATTCAAGTTGCCAGTTTCGATAAGATTTCATCTGATACCTTATGGATTTTTAATACTCTGTCAGGAATGAGCAATAAATAATATTGATTGATTGACTGATTTCCCTTCCAAAAGATGCACGAAGCATGACAGGGATCCAGTGTTGTCAGCAAAGCTTCCCCCCCCCCATTGGAGAAGGGGGATGGAGGAAGTAGTGAAAAATGGTTGTTTGAAATCTAGTGGAGGTTTGACATACTTTTGTGCCTGTTTCCATGAAAAATGCCAGTCTGTCTGCAATTTGCCCAGAGATGATGATGATGATAATGATGATGATAATAACAATAACAATATAATAATGATGATGATGATGATGTGTGGCTACATTTAATGACTATATAAAAAAGCAAAAGAGCCTCTGCTGAAGGAGGTAAATAAAGGAAACCTCTTGAAAACAACAAGACTGAAAGAATATCAAAAGGAAACAATTGAGCATTGGGTTTCTAACTGGAAAAAGAAGCCTATGCACAATCAGTACCTGAAGGACATCGAAGGAAAGGTAGATACAAAGCTAACATGGAGATGGTTGAGATCAGGGGTGCTGAAGAAAGAAACAAGGCTTCAATTTTCGCCGCCCAAGAACAAGTCTCACCAATTCTATGAAAGCAAAAATTCAACATATCAGCAACAACAGCAAATGTCACTTATGCAATGAGAAAGATGAAACAGTGGATCACCTTATCAGTGGCTGCAGCAAAATCTCACAGACTGATTCTCTGCAACGTCATGATCAAGTTGTCAAAATCATACACTGGAAGCTTTGCCAGAAGTTTGGGTTCGAATGCAGCAAAAATTACTGGGAACACCAAATTGCCAAAGTTCTTGAAAATGAGAAAGTCAAGATCCTGTGGGACTTTTGGATCCAAACAGACAGACATCTGGCTCACAACACGCCTGACATCACTATTGAGGAAAAGAAAAAAGTCTGGTTTGTTGATATTGCAATACCAGGCGATGCATGAATTGAAGAGAAACAGCTAGAAAAAATAACAAAATATTGTGATTTGCAAATTGAAGTTGAGCGATTATAAAAGAATAAATCAATGGAGTTCTTGGAGCAATACTCAAAGGGCTGCCTAGATACCTGGAAACTTTGAACTTATTAGACCTGAATATCCTAACTTTGCAAAAAAAAAAAAAAAACCACTCTATTCGGAACTGCTTATATACTCAGATGCTACCTTAATAGCTCTTAGGTCCTTGGTTAGGACTTGAACTGTTAAGTTTTTACCAGTCCCAGACTGCGAATTGAATTGAAGATTAAATCTTAAATAATAATAATAATAATAATCTACATTCATGTCCAGACTGATAGTCTGGGTATATTCCTCAATCCTTCTTTGTGACCCAATAAAGCAGTTAAAACTAAAAGTGCATGTTATTTGGTTCTACTGACATATGGGCTGCATCTTGTGCTTTTAGAAACATCCTGCTACTCTTATTTGTGCTTTGATTGATCTTTGGCTTAGTGCAATTAATTTCAAAGATGTCCCAGAAATCGCCCACAGAACTATGTAGATTATCTTTCAGCAGATAAAGTCAGTGAAGATCAGAGAACAGCCTGTGCAGGACTTGCACCAATATTGTAAATTCCTGTATCATGCTGGAAGCATTGACCATCTCTGTTACCAGGAAAAATACTGTTTATGTCCATTAAAGAACCCATACCAATCAAAGATTACACATTTTTTTTACTTGTACATATGATCTCATTTGTCCATCCATTCATTCACAGATTTACACACAAACGTATTCTGTATTTCATCACTCATTTTTCATACTATTTTCTTTTTCAGTACAGGGAAACTATATCCCATGGTCTGGACTCTATGCTCCTCTCAGTGTGCCCCAAAATTTCATTTTGCCTTTTTAGCAGCTGCTGCTGCATAACAAGGACACACAGCTCCCTTTTATATATGCTACTGCCAAGCCAGTTCTCTCCCACCATGTACCTCATCCTTAAACTTTTCCTAATTAGATGTAGAACTTCACATTTCTCACAGTTAAGTCTTTTTCTGCCCACTGCTAAAGCCTGTCTTTGTTTGTTTTTTTAATCTTCCCTCTTTCATCTAGTATTGGCCACCTTTTCCAATTTTGCATCATCTGCAAACTTTCTAAGTGTCACCTAACTCTCACCCAAATCACTGATAAAAATGTTGAACAACATAGGGACTCTGTAACACTCCCTTTGATACTTCCTTCCAAGGTAGGTGGAACTGCTAACTTTTTGGATGTCATAATTCAGCTAACTGTAAATTTATCTTTTTTGAAGTTGAATATAATGAGACACTCTGAAGGCTTTTACAGGTAGTACATTTGCCTGATCTGTTAGGCAAGGAACTCTTGTCGGTAAAGGAGGTCAGTAAAAATAGCCTGGCATGATTTGTTTGCAAAAAACTCTATGCTAGTTCTGGTTAATAGGGGCATGTCTGCCCTAGTGCTCACTTTATTCATTGCTGCTATGTATGAAGACCATGCTACTGCAGACCTCAGATTGATAGGTCTGGATTCAAAGAAGAAAAAGAAGAAAAGGAGGGGAAACATGTAGTGCCTCCTTCTTGACAACCCCTGCTAAAATCCCTTCTGTTGGAATCACTAGGAGTTATATTTTAGCTTAATTCATAGATTCATAGAGTTATGCCGCTTGAAGCAGCCATTTAGACTACTGAATCCAACCATTATTTCATGCAGAAATCCAAATCCCTGAAAGATAGATATCCAGCCTCTGCTTGAATCCAGTGAAGGGGAGCCTACTATCTCTCAGGGTAATTGGATCCACTGTTAATCTGCTTTTATTAGTATATTCTCCCCCGGTTTCAATCATTTGTCATATAACTTAAATCAGTGATGGCGAACCTTTTAGAGACCGAGTGCCCAAACTGCAACCCAAAACCCACTTATTTATCGCCGGGTGCCAGGTGGGCATGGCCCACTGGGTGGGCGTGGCTGTGGTGGTCATGGCAGACTAGGTGGGTGCGGTCACCTTGATGTTGCTCGTGGGGACACCTGTGAGGGCCGGGCAGGGTTGGGGGAGATCCAGGGGGTCTCTGGCAGGTGGGGCGGTAGGCAGAAGGTTTATCCTGCAGGATGAGGCGAGGCAAGGCGAGATAGGGTGGGGGTGCCATTGTCACAGGGCAAGATGAGGCAGGGGCCAGGGCGGCTGCTGCCTGACACCATCGGCCCCCGCACACAGAGGCCAGCAAGCGCATGGGTGCTGGGATGCATCTGGCCACGTGGGACCTCGGCGAGTTAGCGGGTGGCTGGTTGAAGAGGGACAGTTGCCATCTCTGGGGCATGGCACGCGTGCCCACAGAGAGGGCTCTGAGTGCCACCTCTGGCACCCGTGACATAGGTTCGCCACCACTGACTTAAATCTTTCTTCTGTGTCTTCCCTTTGGCAGCAGAGAACAGGTTTTTTACCTTCTTCTGCATGATATCCTTTCATTAAGTTGAAGAACACTACAGTATTTCTTTTCAGTCTTCTCGGTGTCAGTCTTTAATTTCAGTTTCTGTCCCACAGTTATGTTTATTGCCTTTCTCTGAAACATTTCTAGTCTGTCTGTGTCCTTCTTCAAGTAGGAAAAGGCGCCTATATATAATCAAGATGGGGGTCTGACCAACTAGAATAAAGTGGAAAGATGACTTCTCATAATTTAAAAACCTATGCTTTTACCAATACAGCCTAAAATTGCATTTGCCTTTTTGCAGCTATATATCATGCTCTTCACTCATATTTGGTTTGTAATCAGACTTTTTTCAGAAGTACCGTAGTCAAGCAAGTGTCCTTATTCTATACCTGTCCACTTGACTGCTTTTACTCAGGGGAAAAACTTTGCATTTGTCCTTATTATGTTTTGTTTTGTTATTTTCAAACTTTTTCTCTTAATGTATCAGACTATTTTAAATTTGATCTCTTGGGTATTAGGTATCTCACACCATTTTGTGTCATCGGCAAATTTAATTAAGCATTCCCTCCACTTCATCATGTAATATATTAATCAAAATGTTGAGTACAGGGCCCAGAACTGAGCCTTATAGCACCCACTTGATAACTTCCCTCTAATTTGATGAGGAACCATTGATGAAGGCTCTTTTCTTCAATGTTCAAGCTAACTATGTAGCCACTTAATTGCAAGGCCATCCAGCTCAAACTAAACTACTTTGCTAATCACAATGTTTGCCGCACGTAAAGGGTGATTTTAGTGGGAATTTGCTACATGTGAGGGAAGCTTTGATAAGAGGTCCTATTCACATGAGTTAGAACATTTTTTTCCCTGTAAACTTAATTGCCACACTACAGTGAGCATGAGAAAGGAGGGAAAAAGTGTGTTTGTGTGGTGGTGGTGGGGAGGTACAAGATCCTAAAACAATGTGAGCTGTATCTGGCTCATATGCCAATAACTCCCCCGGCACAGTTGCCTTTTATTTCAAAGACCCAGCTGTTTTTGGTGTGTGTGTGCATTCATGTGTGTGGTGTGTTTTTTTGGGTTTTGTTTTGTTTTCACTGTTGTATCATGAGGTTACAAAAGGTTACATACCTCACAAAGCTATTGTGAAGGTAAGACAAGTTAAGGATATTGAGGCATTTGCATTCTGAAAGTACAACTGTTGTGACACATTGTATGTAGGATATTTTATGCACTGAAACTTTATGTTACCATCTTCTTATTTTCTGATTATGCATACTGCTGTTACAGCACAAAAGAAAACAGAATACAGAAAAACAAAGTTGGAAGGGACCTTGAAAGTCTTCTAGTCTAACCCTTTGCCCAGGCAGGGAGACCCTATATCATGCTGGACTAATGCCTGTCCAATCTCTTTTTAAAAACCTCCAGTGTTGAAGCACCCACAACTTCTGAAGGCAATTTCTGTTCCATTGGTTAATTGTCCTTACTGTCGGTAAATTTCTCCTTAGTTCTAGGTTGGATCACTCTTTGATATGTTTCCTTCTGTTATTTCTTGTCCTGCCATCAGGTGCTTTGCAGAATAGGTTGTCCTACTGTTCTTTGTGACAGCCTCTCAAATATTGGAACACTGCTATCATGTCACCCCTAGTCCTTCTCTTTGTTAGACTATACATACCCAGTTCCTGCAACTATTCATCATATGGTTTACCCTCCAGCCCCCTAATCATCTTTGTTGCTCTTCTCTGCACTCTTTCTAGAGTCTCAACATCTTTTTTTACATCATGGTGACTAGAACTGGATGCAATATTCCTCGTGTGGTCTTACCAAGGCAGTATATAGGTACTAATACTTCACATGATCTTGATACTATTCCTCTGTTGATGCTGCCTAGGACTACATTGGCTTTTTGGCAGCTGCAGCACACTGCTGGCTCATACTTAAGTGGTTGTCCAGTAGGACTCCTAAATCCTGAGCCTATTTTCTAAAGTGCTGGTTACTCCTCCTAGCTTGGTGTTGTCTAAAAATTTGAAGAGTTCCCCTTTTATCCCCTCATCTAATTAATCATTTATGAAGATGTTAACAAGTACTGGGCCTAAGACAGAAAGTATCTACTGCATACTTCCCTCTGTATAATAATAATAATAATAATAATAATAATAATAATAATAATAATAATAATAATAATAATAATAATAATAATAATGAAGTTGGAAGGGACCTTGGAGGTCATCAAGTCCAACCCCCTGCTCAGGCAGGAAACCCTTAGCGCCCAGTGTTCAAGTCTGTCCAGATCCTCCTGTACCTAAGCCTGTCTTCTGGAGTGTTGGCTATTTCTGCCAGCTTGGTGTCATCTGCAAATTTGATGAGTTCCCCATCTATCCCCTCGTCCAAATCGTTGATGAAGATGTTGAAGAGCACTGGGCCCAGAACAGAGCCCTGGGGCACCCCACTACACACTTCCCTCCGTGTAGATGCGGTTCCATTGAGGACCACACGCTGAGTACGGCCGGTCAGCCAGCTACGGATCCATCTGGTGGTGATGCTGTCTAACCCACATTTTTCTATCTTATCAAGTAGTAGGTTGTGATCTACTTTGTCAAATGCCTTACTGAAGTCCAAGTAAATTATATCCACAGCATTCCTCTGATCCACTAATTTTGTCACTTGGTCAAAGAATGCAATAAGTTTTGTCTGGCATGATCTGTTTTTGACAAACCCATGTTGGCTTTTAGTAATGACTTTGTTTGCCTGTAGGTGTTCGCTGATTCGTTGTTTGATTATCTTTTCCAGAATTTTCCCAGGTATTGAGGTCAGGCTGATAGGTCTGTAATTTCCTGGATCCGTTTTTTTTCCTTTTTTGAAGATGGGAACTACATCAGCTCTTTTCCAGTCCTCTGGTAGTTCCCCTGTGCTCCAGGATCTTTGAAAAATATAGTTCAGTGGTTCTGAGATCACATCTGCCAGTTCCTTGAGAACCTTGGGGTGTAATCCATCTGGTCCTGGTGATTTGAACTCATCTAGGCTGGACAGGTGCTCACTTACCATTTTCTTGCCTATCTTAACTTGTTTCTATTCTGTTTTTTATGGCATTATTTTTGATAGATGTAGTTCCATTGAGGACTACATATTAAGTGCAGTTTGTCAGCTATAAATCCATCTGGTGGTGATGCTGTCTATCCCACATTTTTCTATCTTACCAAGAAATAGGTAAGATAGACTACTTTGTCAAATGCCTTACTGAAGTCTAAATATACAATGCCCACAGCATTTTGCTTGTCCACTAATTTAGTCATTTTCTCAAAAAAATGCAATAAGATTTGTTTGGCACAATCTGTTCTGACAAAGCCATGTTGGCATCTAGTAATGCTTGCTTCTAAGTATTTGCAGATCTGTTGGTTGATTATCTTTTCCAGGCTTTTATCAGGTATTGATGTCAGGCTGATTGATCTGCAGTTTCCTGGATCCATTCCCCCCCCCCTTTTTAAAGATGGGCACCACATCAGCTGTTTTCCAGTCCTCTGGTAGTTCCCCTGTGCTCTAGGATCTTTGAAAGATATGGTTCAGTGATTCCAAGATCACATCTCTCAGTTCCTTCAGAACTCTGGGATGTAATACATCTGGTCATGGTGATTTGAATTCATTTAAATAGTCCATTTTCAGCCCTATTTTAACTTGTATTCCTAGTTTGTATTTTATGGGTCTGCTTTTGGTAGGTTGGACTACTTTTTCCTTTTGCATGACGATAGATGCAAAAAATGGATTAAGCAGTTCCGCTTTTTCCCTGCTACCCCTCAGTTCCTTACCATCATCTCCCATTAGTGGTCCAATCTGTCATGGCTCTGATAGATGAAATCCATCAAAAGAACTTCAAGGCAAAAATTCTTCCTTAAAGAACATTTTATTCAGGAAACAAAAGTATCGGCACTGCATAGTTGAACCCAAAACTAAATTCCCTTCCCCCAGATACAAAGTAACAAATTGCAATTCCAACCCCCAATAAGCAGTCATAAATCATGTTCTCCAATTAGCCTGAAACGCGGGCTTTCTCTCCAGATTCTCAGCCCACCAAACTGTTATAAGTTCATCCTTGAGTTCCCACAGAGCAGCATTATTATTATGGCTAGCTGAGTTCAAGCATTCATCCCAACCCCCCTTCTGCACCTGATTTCTAAATAGGAGAAAAAGCATGTTAAAAGCAAAGCGGAAATGGCTGCAATTTTCATCAGTTGTCAGAGCGGGAACATCCAATGTTTACAGCGTTGACACAATCATTTCCTTGGGGGGGAGGGTTTCTGACTCTTAACTTTCCTGACTTCATCTTTGCAGATATTATGCCTTAGTTATGTGTCCTCTTTCCATGTTTTATACTTGTCATTTTTCTCCTTCAGTTTACCAGAGAACTCTTTAGGCAACTATGCTGGTTTCTTCTTGGATCTCTTATTTTTCTTTTTCAATGGTATTGTGCTGGACTGGCTTTTATAATCTCATTTTTCAGAATTTCCCAAGCTTCTTGAGTTGTTTCCCCTTTAAGATTTTCATCCAAGGAATCCTTCCCAAGCGCTCTCTGTTTGTTGAAATCAGTTCTCTTAGAATCTAAGATACTAATTTGATTTTGTTTTGCTCTGCATTATATTGAATTCCAAAATGACATGACCATTTTCCTCCAAAGTTCCTGAAACCTCAACTCCCTCAATCATTTCATCTCTGTAAATAAGAATTAAGTCCATTATAGCTGGCCATTTAGTTCCCTCCTCTACCTTTTGGATGACAAAGTTATCAGCTAGACTCATAAGGAACTTGTTTGATCTTCCATTTGATTCAGAATTTGTCTCCCAGTTGATGTCTTCTATTACTACTGAAGTGTAATAAATACCCTCATTTGTGGTAGTGATGAAATGTCTGCAAGAAAACAACCAAGCTCAGAGAGCACCAAGGACCCCTCATTTCGACCCTGAGCAACAAATATTCTTCTTTATTGATATCTGAGTTTTCCTTCCTTCCCACTACTCTCTACCTCCATGTTTAATTGGCTATGCTTGAGATTAAGTCCTAAATATCATAAAGATTGGTCAGTTTCCCCCTTCAATTTTAGTTTAAAGTCCTTCAGATAAGCTGAGCCAGTCATTTTCCAAATATATTCTTCCCAGTTCTTGTGAGATGCAGCCCACCCCTTGCCAGAAGCCATTTATGTAGGTAATGTAGACCGTGATCTAGGAATCTGAAATTTTCTCTGTGGCACTATCTCTTAAGTCAGTGGTTTATTTCTAAAGTCCTGTGTTCCCTCATTAGATGTTGACTTTTTGTTGGAAGTATGGATGAAAACACCACCTGTGCTCCTAATTATTTAGCTTTCATGTTGAGCTGCTCATAGTGTCTTGATATTGTTTTCAGATTCATATCGTATCATTTGTCCTCATATGAAAGGGAAGAAAGAGATAATAATCTGTGAGTCTGATTATTTAGTAAGATTTTCAGTCATATCTTTCATTTTCACTCCTGGGAGACAAGATACTTCCCTAGATTGATTGTCCAGTCTACAAATTGCTGATTCTGTTCTGAGAATCCCCAAAATGCAGTTAACATGATTACATTCTGGGCATATTTTCAATCATTTCTTTGTGTTGGGGGGGGCTTCGAATCAGTTTTGAGTCCTGGTGACTACCTGGAGAAATCCATGCATTTTTTTTGGCAATGTTTTTGGTAATGGCTTACCATTGCCTGATTCTTCGGACTAAGAGAAAGTGACTGGTCCAAAGTCACTCATGCCTAAAGTGAGATTAGAATTTAGAGTCTTCTGGCTTCCAACTTGGTACCTTTAACCATTACAGCAAACTTGTTCTCCTCATTAGGTTACTTTTAAAATTTTGATTTATTAATTAGAATAATCTCAAAGCAGCTTACATGGAGATCTTCCTTTGTTGTAACCGCACAACAACAGCCCTGTGAGGTAGGTAGGATTGAGAGAGAATGACTGGACCAAAGTCTTCCAGCTAGATTTAATGGCTCAGAGCAGATCTGAACCTAAGGCTTTATGGCCCTTCTCCAATACCATAATCAGTATACCAGTCTGATTCTTGGAGCCATGCTGGTCCACTCCTTCCAGGAGCCGCACCTACATATTTGAGGAAGTGGCATAGCCATAGAAGACCTCCAGTTGTGTACCCTTGAGCTAGGAAAGGAGGATTGATCACTGGAATAGCTGGGGTTTTAGTTTGATTCCCAAACATTATTCTTGTATTCTTACAGAATACAAGAGGTTTTTGGGACTTTTTTTTTTCAAAGTTTCCAAAGACAACATAAATGCTTTTATAGTATTTTTTTTTCTATTTCATTTCTTTGGGCCCTTCTTGTTATAGCACAGTCTGTATGAGAACATATGACCCCATATTAATCAAAATATTATTGTTTTTATAAAATGGTTGTTCCAAAATATATTGTTTTTATAAAATGGTTGTTCCATTTATCAAAAGACAAAGCATGCTGTTGAAAGATATTGATGAGTAAAGTGAGAACTAGTTTTGAGGGTTTTATATTTAATCTATATTTTCTGCTATTTCTGTTGTTTTCTATATTTGCCCAAACTGTTGTGAGCTCTGATAAAATTCGCCACAATGTCAAAACGCCTCCGAGGGTTGGCTTCAAAGGAGGGAGCTGAATGGGAACACAAAGAATGGCGTGATGGGAGGGGGGTTGAAATTCACCAGAGCAGCCAGTAATAGAAGATTTATTTTCACTAGGCCTTCCTAACTACTGAATTAGTTGCTTCTCTAATGAGCAAATGATCCCACAACTTACATATGTGGGAACTTAACTATATAAGCCTCTTTTCAGTGGTGAAAACGAATTCCAAATCTATTCACCTTTATGTTCATATGATAGTGATTTTGTCTTAATTTAGTAATCCACACAAAATTGTGGGCAGGTTTTGAGAACTCCAGATCTTCTGCTAGAACAATAGAAAAAGCAGTCTGGGAATAGAAGGAAATTTAGTTTTGTTTTGTTTTTTAAACCAATCAATCAATCAACCCCAACTATCTTAATGTTGAGGCTAGAAAGTCTGCAGCAAAGAAAGAATACAGCTAGAACTCATTTCTTACCCTACGATAGGGTAGAGGAAATGCCAGCTGTAGTTCAGCAGTATCTGGGAGGGTAAAGGTTCCTTGTGGGGATCCTTAGCAGGGCATGAAACCTGAGACCCTCCAGATTCTGCTTAACTGCAGTTCGCAACTTCACTCATTATTGGTCCTGCAAGGTCTGGCTGTTGTGATTGCACTTCAACATTAGAAAAAGGTCCAGCTCTGCTCTGGCTGTATAGGCGTCAGGCAGATTGTAGGAAACTTTTATGATAGCTGAGATAAAGTCTGAATGATAATGACTGTAAATCATACAATCCAATAATTAGGCAGTTCTCCAGCTTAAAGCAATGTTCCTTTTTTACTGTTATATAATTCCTATGCAGATTTTGCTAGGACTCTTGTAAGCAACAGCAACAAGAACGAATATCAACCCTATATTTTTAGGAGCATCATTGCTGCAATTTCCTTATAATCCCCTTAGAGTAGAGCTGGTGTTATTTATCTGGGCTTCCTTTACTGTCAGGAGGCTGGCACCCCTCCCCAGTGATTCTCATCTAATTGCATTTGCCATGCACATACATACATAGAATTGAAGGCAGACGGGAGATTAGAGTCAACGCTGCAACATGCTCTGTGCAGAAGTCCCACCTTTCCCACATTCAGGATGGTTTGGCTACCACCCAGATCTTTCAATCCCTTCCAATTAGCACAGCCAGGCATTCTTTCCCAGCCCCGAAAACACCAAGGCGTATTTTTAACTCGACACTTTCCCTCCGCTGAGCTTCTGGAACCCCGCTGAGCCTATAGAGTTCCAATCAGTGGGCTCCTTCTGAGGCTGCCCTTCACAAGATTGCCCATGAAGTTAGAGGAGAAATCCCCTAATGAGCACAGAAAACCTTCCTGTCTGAAATGGCATATTTTGATTCATCAATGGCTTATTGATGGCTGGTTTATCATGCCAACTGAGGGCACATTAAACAGATTTCCAGGCAAAGTAGATCATCAATGGATAATCATTAATCTTGATACCTTCTTTTATAGCAAATGTTTTAGGTTAAGAGATTTTTAACCTTGATGTGCTTTGTTTCAAGGCATGTCTGTACCTCTTTTTTTTCCTTCCCAGTAGTACAAATGTGAGATGCTGCTGTGGTCTTAACATTTCCCAAGTCACTCTGAGTCCTTGGTCCTTTTTCTCAGCAAAGGATTCAAGTTTATAAATACTTTCTTAGTATTATTCAAGCTGAAAATTAGTTTTGATCTTTTCATTTATTTTTTTATTTATTTAGTACCTGTATTATAAAACCCTAAAGGGAGAGATATTGAATTATCTCTGTGGTTCTCATTCATGCAGCATTGTAGTATTTAAATGATTAACATGAATACAAAGACTTTTTTCATCTTTTAATATCAGTATCTTGGGATTATTAAGCCAGTTATTTCTAACTTTGCTGTCAGAAACAAAAAAAGTTTTTCCTTTGTAATTTGCATATATTTATCAGCAACCTGGAACTATATATATCTATATCTATATTAAAGAACTCCGACTGGCAAGGTCTAGGAAGAGAGCCTTCTCTGCTGTTCCACTCGCCCTGTAGAATATTCTCCCTCCCCCCCAGAGATGAGGCAGGCCCTCACTCTTCTGGCCTTCTGAAAAAGGAGTTAAAACGTGGCTCTGCAGCTCACATGGGGAGCCCAGAGGAGCATGCAGCCATGGGGCTGGCTGATGCCCTGAGAGCCCTCCTTCACCTTTTAACTAATTTTAACAGTTTAATCATCCTTGCCTCCTTGAAAACTACTATTTTTTATATACTGTTTTTATGTTTTAACATTTATTGTACACTGCCCAGAGACCCTCTCTGAAGAAGATGGGCTGATCAAAAATGTGAAATAAATGAATAAATAAATGAATAAGATTATTACTAATCTTAAACAAATGTAATTAACTTACAGTTGATGAGAAGCGAAAGGTTTAACGTATGGAAAGAGGCAATATGAAATTAAGATCAGACAATGAAAAATAAGGAAATATCACTCATAACAAATAAATTGGGAAAGTGATGTTTTTTCCATAGTAATATACAGCAATGAAAGATGGATATTAAGAAAAAAATAAGAGAGAACTGTATGGATTTGGAGACGGCTATTAACTGCAAGAGAAATTAGTCAGTTCTCGTCCGATAAAGGTTGTCTACTCTTTTGAAACAATGAACTGCATACCGAAATTCACATATTTGGGGCAGGTGATATGAGCCAATAGACTAGAAAAATATCCTTGGAAAAATCTATAAATGTATTGATAGACAAAGGTCAGCATAGTTCATGCAACATTTATTCATACAATCAGCAGAAGCTGAACCTGACTCACTGGTATTAAAGGAAGGGGAGTAATTACCAGTAACTTCTTTGCTGAATGAGTGTTCCTTTGGGACTATCTCCCTCATCAAAAAGGATATGTGTTGTTAAAATTTATAGTGCAAATGTCAAGACCCCTTAGGAGACTTCATCAAATAATCTAATAAACATCTTTATGGTACATCCTATAATTTGCACCTAGAGATGAGTCCAATTCTGTTCAGTATTGGACTCTGCCAAGCAAGTTGGTATAGAACTTTAACTTTGCACAATCTTGGAAAATCCAAACCCAGTATGTCTCCAGAGACATACAGTTTAATAAGAATAAAATTTCAATTTTATGGAGCTAATTTGCTCAAGTTTTGAGAGAATATATATTTTAACCTTTTGACAATAGGAGAAGACATTTGTATCTGGCAGAAGCTTGACTTTGAAGGGCTTGGTTTGCTTTTTAAAAAATGAACCCTATGGTTTTACTTTGTGAGCTGCTTTGGATTGTGCGCTCAGCAAAACAGTAGAGCAGAAATTTCTCCCTGCATAAAAATAAGGTAATATTATTATTGCTTAAAGATATTCAAATCACAGCACTTTATGTAAACTTTTATTTCTGTTTCACAGTTCCAGAGCTAACCTTTGAGAATATCATGACATAATTATTCAGAGGATTTATCCAGGAACAAAGTATTGAGTTTGTGTACACTGTTAAAACGCAAGCTGAATCCTTTTATTGTCATTTTATTTCATTATTTTATTTAGCTAGGTCAATCTTTTTATATTCACTAATATAAAATATTACCTTTGTGCACAAACAGGTTATAAATAATTTTAAAAATAAAAAGAGATACCACCTCATCAGCACTGACGCTTCAAATAGCTCCAAAGCTGTTGATATTCTGGCTATCAAAATGAAGAACTCAGTGGCAAAAGTAAAGGTTTTTGTAGCACTATCTGTGGCACCCATATGATTTGTCTATAATGCCCCTGATGTGCCAAACCAATATAATAGGTAATTATAATGGTAGCTAACACACACACACACATACACCCATAGTAATCCCCATTTCCCCACAGTAATCTAGAATAACTCATTTCAGACATTGTGAGCAAGACTTAATGCGAAATTTACAGAAGTAATCTAGTATATTAATAGGCAATATATTGGAAGAAAGTAATGTAATTCCTAACAAAACGTATTTTTAAACTCTCAACTGGCTTTGCTCACTTTAGGGCAGGGGTGTCAAACTCGCAATGTCACGTGACGTGTCGTGACGTATTGTGACTTTTTTCCATTGCCGGCAATGGGGTGGGTGCAGTTTCGGCATGACGCATTCGGCCCGCAGGCCGGCAGTTTGACACCCCTGCTTTAGGGGCAAGATCAAACAGCATTGTTTGCTTCCTTTGTTTTCTTTATATTTGTATTGCTTAGTGTTTTTTTAAGGTGTATTTTTTTTATTAAGGTAAAATGAAAAATATGTTTGGTTCTTAGGTGTTCTTTTGTATTATTTAAACTCTCAATATAAATATTTAAAAATAGTCAAATAAATCTAGTAAAATTAAAGTAATTTAACCAATGAAATATGGGGAAAATCATACATATTCTGGAACGTTTACAATGTTTTTGTTTGTCTTAATAATAGTTTAATTCATTAATTATTGCTAGAAACCATTTTCTCCATTATCATCACATTTTTGTACGCTCTGCTGCTGAGAGGCCTTCATTTCCAATACATATGTTTTAATAAAAGAACAAAGCAGCAACAGTTGCTAAAATACAAAACTGCTATAGAAATTAATAGTAATCTTGTAAATCCAAGTTCAGACTGAAATAGATATGTACATAGGACAAAAGACATCCAGTACAAAGGACTTTTGGCTCGGTATATTGTTCAAATCGCTTAATTTGTCCTTCCATAATCATTATTAAAATACAGGGCAGCAATTTTTAACTTTGTGTTCTAGCAGCATGGGCTTATCTGCTTTGAAGTATGCAACTGAGTGAGCAAAATCTATTTGTCCTCTTTTCAATTGAGCTATTTGAAGTCAGAGTCAGGTGATGATGATCCTAACCCCAAAGAAGATTTCATTACTTACTGTCTAGTTTTAGAATATGGTATCTCTATAGGGCAGATATTTCAGAAACTTTGGAGATCAAAACAGAAAACACTTTATTCTAATAGATTTCCAAAGGCATCTGGTAAGTTCTATTAATTTCACTTGAATGAACTTTCTTATATATTTGCATAGAAAAATAAACTTGGGAAAATATGCAATTTACAGCAATATACCATTTGATTGAAGTTTATTTATCAGGGCTGCACAAAGTAATTGAAAGAGGTGCTTCACAAATGCACAGGAGTGAACAAAGCGCTCTCTTCCAAGGGTTGAAGCTCTCATGTCCTTTGCAAGGCTCGTGCGGGCGCTTTGAAGTCTGTCTGCAGCTGTCTTCATGTGCATGCCCAGCCCACACTTCTTCTAAGCCTTCCAGGAAAGTGAAGTAGCTGCGCAGCAAACACACATGGAAGAAGTCCTGTTTGGGTTTTGAAGCAGTCTTAAAAGTCTTGCAAAGGGCACAGCTCCTTTTATCCTTTGAGAAGAGGTGCTTCGTTCAGTCTAATGCATTTGGCAAAGCCTCTTTCAAATGCTTTGCTTAGCCCTATTACTTAGTCTTACCAGGTTGAATCAATATTGATGGTCTGCCAGTGGAATCAAAACTCCTGATGAAACTGAGTCTCTTTTTCCCCTGCAGATCCTGTGGGCCTCAGATATTTTCAAAAAAGGTGGATGACCCCTCTAAAGCTGAGTGAAAGTTCACTCTACATGTTTTCTCCTATGGCACACAGACCTCTAGACAGAGCGAGTCATCTAATTTACACCAAGGCTATATGAATTCATGTTAAATGGTTTGGAGATGTGCTCAGTTCTCAGTAGTATTTGTTAGTAGAATTAATGATGAAAACTGCTATGAGATTAAGTATGATGATCTAAAATTAAAAAGTAATAAAAAGATTGCATTGTCTTTATATTAAAATAATCACCAATTAAAATATCTAGCAAAACTGAATAATTTAGATATTCAACATGGATTTTGCAACCTTAATCCTGATTCCAATCCTGAAGACTCAAACTACAACTCCAAATCCCCAGTTTATGTGAGAGTTGTATTTCAACCTAGTGGGCACCAGGCTTCAGAAAACAGTTTTAATTGGTCTATCTCTTAATTGTTCAATGCAGATTAACATATGGGGTAATATAGGAAAATGAATCATGAAATTTAAAACAATCAATTTAAAAGAATAAATGTGAATTGAGTATGTGAATTGATAACTGCCTTTTGGGGTGTGTTTAAAAGCTATACAGAGAAGATAAAGCCATTGAGGGATTACGATCTATTTGTAAGATGAAAATGTAGCTAGAAAAAAAGTGCTAGATATACTAGATCATTTCACCAGATGTTATACTGAAAAAAATAATAACTATGTATGTAGTATCAATCTTATGTATTTCCTAAAACAATTAATTCATTAAAATATGTTTTAAAAATCCAGTAGACCTGAATAAAGGTGTTGCAAGCAAGTAAATGGAACAAATAGAGAAGCAACTTTAATAAACTATTATTCATAATTAAGTAGTCAACCAATGGTCTTGGTTATGAAAGTACTTTGTGAATTTATATGGTAGAGTGAATTCCTATATCCTGTTAACTTGTTTGAATTGTAATAGTATTTATTATATTTTAGCAGTACATCTATTCTCTATATGAGAACCCAGGATTCCTTTTGATTCCTTTTCTTCAGAGGGACTGGATAGTTTTCTATAATGAAAAACAAGACAAGACAAACAAGCCCACCTCTCCTCCACCCGCCATCCCTTCCAGATTAAATCAGGAAAGAAAAAGAATTTCTGCAACTCCCAAGTACTTAGGATATTTTTAGAACACCTTCTCCGAGTAGAGGAGAGACACAGGCGTACTCTATAGTATACATCAATCTATGACCACATATGGATGACAAGAATGAGCCCAAAGTGCAGATCATGACTTGCTGCTGTGATAAAAGCTGTTTCTGTTTGCTTTTGCATTCATGCATTGCAGTAAATGCCACCAGGGATGTAGCAAAAGTAAGTATAACTTCTTTTGTGTCAGTCAAAGATAATGTAGGATAAAAGTTATATCTACTACTATGAAACTCCTATCACTTCTTCTAACAAGGTTGGTTAATTTACCCTTGCATCTTAAGTATATGGAAAGCAATAATGTTCAAGATACAACATTATGGGTATTATTTTTCTTGTTCTTTTTAAAATACATACAATACATTTAAATGAATTAAATGAATTTTTAGGAAAGGTGCCCCATGATGTAGCTGTGTGTAACTATATATAGCTTTTGTTGTTTTGATTATCATGTATGTTATTTCTAAAACAATGGGACCGCAGTTCACTTACTCCTAAAAAATACACACTATTTAAAAAATTCCAGTTCAGTAATGTTAACAGTTAAGTTCCAGTCAGAATCAGGCCTCTTTTCCAAGAACAGCAGCAGAAGAAATGAGGATCAGACAAAAGAAAAAAATGCAGAAAAGAAAGCAAAAGAATATCCAGAAAACATTCTGAGAATAACCTAGAATAATCCTGGAAAAGCTATCTAGGATGGATTCCTTGCCCCCCCTCCACCCGCCACCCCCCCCCCCGGGTCTTCCCCTTCCCCGGTCATAGGAAAATACATTTTTTAAACAGAGCATTTCCAAAGACATCCATAGCATATTTCAATTTTGGAACATGTAACCGCAGTTAGTAAGGAAGTGGGTCTCACATACTGTAATATAAAACAAATGCTTTTATTTAATGGCATGAATACTGGTGCTGTGGAGATGTGTTAAACACCTGCAACATTGTTAAGCACTACACATGTTTGTGATGGGAAATTGATGAAATTTAGAAACTCATTCTTAACTAAGAACTTTAGTACAATTCAAGTAATGTTATTTTTCTATTAAAATGTGGAAAAATGCTTTCTGCCATTCATTAAAACAAAGCTGTCAACAAATTAGATCATTTGCTTGATTTCTCCTCTGTGCCAGGTAGAAAGAGCAGAGTCTGAGTGACCTGTTCCCTTGGGCACCAGCGTTATACTAAGCACAAATGACTGTGTCTTTTACCTGGTTGATAGATCTAACATTAATAAAGACCTATTGGCCAAACCTGAAGCAATTTATGTAATTATGCACGTAATGTATTTCAACCAAGTACACAAAGAAGGTTTTAATAATGCCACTTAGGATGTAGATTTAACTTATACCACTATTTAGTTTCTCTTCCTTAATAGGATACTAAAAAGGAATTTTATGACAACATTATCAGTAGCATTTTGTGATAATTATAATAACAATAATAATACTGAGATATTTTTCAGTAATAATGGTGTTATTAATGAGATTTTTATGAAAGACAGACTTCTTTGGTATAATTATGAAAATTGATCTTTTGCATTTTAGTTATTCACTGAAATCAGATAAGTGGCTTAACTACATGTATTATTTCTAATAAATATTCAGAAGAATGCATTTAAACAAGGCTCTTCATTCTATTCTTGCTCATATTCCTTGCATTTAAATAAAAGTGTAATTGCTCTGCTTTTTTTTTTAACTGCTAGTTTGGATTAGCTGTCTAACCTGTACAGTGTAGCTGTTTGCTGTTTGCATTTTTAATAGCTTTATTACCATTTGGTGAAGCCTTAATTTCTGACTCCCTTGAAGAGTCCTGCCGTTAAGTCAGCTCTACAATTTAACCAGCAATAATCTGTCAAGATAAGATAAAGACCTAAACCAGATGAAATGCAGTATTTTTGTGTAGCGTCCTGTCATTGTTAAGTAAAGATCAGAGTATGTCAAAATGGAACACTTAAAAGTTTAATAAATTTTGTAGTTTAATTTTATAGTTTACCTTTGAAATCATTGGTATGGGAATACAATCATTTGTTCACTATTGGAATACATATATATTTATATATATATATATAATCCTTCAACACATCCATATTTGGAATGACACATTGATAAAAAGTATCCAAAATCAAATTTCAGAGCATACTTAGAGCTTCTACACATAAGAGGCCCAGAGACTCCTCCTTTCTTGATTTGAGTAAATAGCTGTAAGTACATACGGCAGAGAAGAACCTGGACCAGTTAATATACACTCTTAGTGAAGGTACTGAATAGGCAGACCAACCCTAAGATGATGAACATATATACAATGTAAATCTCACCTTTCCATCAAGGAAGAATGATGGGACAGGTGACCATGCTGAATGTTGTCCTCTGTACACATATAAGATATTACAAAGAGAATGAATGAGGCCAAGCACAGATCACCTCAGACCTATTCCACCTGGATTTTCCTTGGTGGCTAGGGTCATTGCTAATAGCCTACTTATGGGCAATGAAATATTTTTTAAAATATAGGTTTTACTCTGTTCTTAATGCTGCTTATAAGCTAGCTCAGTTGGATTTGTAGCCTAAAAGATAGGACATAAATAATGACAGAATGATAAAGGTGAGGGTTATTAAGAATATGGAAAAGAAGAATTATAAAGAGGGGAAAAGGCAAGACTGAAGTTCCATGGTGCAAGATATATACATAAGAATACTGCTGTTATTACCCATCACAGGCCATTGGTGACTTTCCACACGCTGCTGCTATGCTTCAGTGTTCCTCAATGATAGGTATCAATTAGAACCTAGGATGATATCCTGTGCACCATCATGTTATCCTGCAAAGAGCAGGGAGTCTGCCCATTTTGCAAAGGAAGCAGATTACATAATCTGCATTATTTGCATAACAATGTCATGAAGCTTGTGATATCATTTGCTCTCTTTTGACCATTCACTGCAGAAGCCCATCATACCACCTCTTCTCTTCGTTCAAACAACACTCTTTTGTGCCAGTCTCTTACTGATGTTTGCCATCACTGTAACCACAATCATTTGTTCCTTAAGGTCTCCCTATGTCAGTCCAAGTTCCAAATGATAGATGTTTCTAAAATCATGGTTTAGTAATGAACAATAATATTCAAAAGGTTACAATTTCCAGCTACACACTGTGTTAACTATAGGATATGAATTGATTATAATACCTTCACTTAACAGCACTTTCTTAATACGTTTATGCTGTCTTACCATAGAAGCATTTGAATTTTTAAAATGATTTTTTAGAGGCTAATGGCAATACTAATGTTTTGTAAAAAAAAATGCTTTGTCATTGCATCTTTTGTCTGATTCTAAAGGCTTTCAGGAGAACTGTTTTTCCCCGCTCCCTATATTTCCAAGTAAATATATTTCAGGACTGGAGTTGTTAATATATGTTTCTGGGCGGGTGCATATGTATATCTATATATTTACAGATAGACATAAATATATCTGTCTATTATAAGCCTTCTTGCTTGGATAAGCAAAATACCAAATGCCTAGATCAATAGCAGAGTCATTCCCTACCTGTGACAGAAGCAAAGTAAAAATATGTGTGGTAGGATATACTTATAGAGTGATATTTCTTAACATGGGCTGGTGGAATAAATAAGAATTAACAAGGGTTTCCACATCATTAACAATGGTACATTGGTCATAAGCCAAAATCTGACAATAACTCACATTTGAAAAAAGTTTCTTTCAGTGTGCCTTCCTGCCATAATTATTGCAGGTTTAGAGGGGAACCAGATCTGTAGTGATGTAAAACTCAGCACAATGAACTTGACAGACAGCCAGATTTCTGTTTTCAGTCAGTTTAGGGTTACTATAATCTCATTATTATGCTTGAAAGACGACAAGTAATAGAATCTCAGGTAGCTGTTCTGCCTTTACTCAGCCGCATCTTCTCTTTTATGCGGATTTCCCTTGATTACCTGAACTAGTGAAGCTCAGTTTTCAACCACTTATCTCCCAGAAATAATCATCTGATCAGCCTGTAAGGTTCTCACTGCACTCATTGGTTTTAATGGGTCAAGCGTTAAATTAACCCTTTAACCATATCCTTGTAGAATACAAAACTTATTAAGAAGCCATTTACTTCCCAGTCATTGTGAATTTCACAAAAGAGAAGGAGCTTGTGAGCCAGCTCTGCTCCTTGTCTTCTGAAGGATTCCACCACTGTTTTTAAACAAAATTATTATAGCAAGCAATTCTGGAAAAGAAAAGGCAGCTTAAAAAATTGCCTGGCTTTGAGAAGCCCATTTAACTTGCTAGGATAAGAATAAGGTTTTTTAAATATATATTTTATTGATTTTTTAAACATAAACACCTTAATATTTGGTAAACAGCATGTTGTCTGGGCTTATATTTTCAAAGTAATCACTAACAATCAGTTTCTATATTCCAAAGTCCACATAATAACTTTGCTTGATTTTCTCTTCTTCCGATAATATTCTCTTTGACAACTTTGAATTGATACAATTCTTATTAGTTTGATAGGTAACAATTAAATATAAAGATTTTTCTAAAATTTCTACAAATAATAATCACATCAATATCATGCTTCTTTTCTATCTGGTCATCTTGGTTGCCTCATCATAAATCCTGTTTACAATTCTTATTTAAATTTGTTTTCCCTACAATGTTCAGAACATTCTTACTGGTTAAGATTTTCTCAAGGTTAATTACATTTAAGTATTTGAATCTATTTTTCTCGTATAGGCCATCCCAACACTTTTAAATTTCTCATGTCTTAAAAAGTAAAAAAAAAAAAAAGAGAGAGAGAGAGAGGAAAAAAGAGAAAAGAATAAGAAAATAATATACAACTTAAAGTACATATGCCTCTTAAACTAATATACATTTATTTCCAATTTTTTTCTGTTCTTTTTACCCATAATTAAACATGTTTAATCTTTAGATGTTCCATTTAATAAATCCAATCATCTAATCTTTTAACTCTATTCAAAACATTTTTTTTAATTATCCGTTGGAATTTTCAATTACATTTAAATATCTAAAACATTTCCTTTATATTGACCATCCCAAACATTTTTATATTTCTCATATCAAAAAACAAAGTAAAAAAAGAGAAAAGAAAGAATACTATATTAGTTGGGGGTTCATCCCTCTTAAGCTAAAATCTTTCTATTTCTTCAACAATATTCAAACGTTTAATTTTTAAATATTCCCTCTGATACACCCCATCATCTAATTCCTCAATTCTCACTTTAGCCCTCTTCTTTTGCCAAACATCTTTCCCAATCAATATATTCCATTGAATCAAAGAGTCTTTCCATAATCCTGCAAATGTTGTTGTAGATATAAGAAGCAAATCAAGCAACATGTCTTTGTAAAAAGATTTTGCCCCTTCATATTCATTGAAGATCCTGTCTTTTCTTTCTCTTAGTTTCTGTCATCATCCCTTGTCTCCCCATTTCTCATGGTACTCCCGACAGCTCTGCAATCCATTTTGTCAAATCTTTTTTCTTATCCTCAGATTTATTTTGTGGTCTTAGAGTACAAGTTATCTTTTCCATGTCCAATGTTTCTTGTAAGTCCTTCTCCACTTGAGTCAAGTCATATTTCCTTATATTATTAGATTCCATCTTTAAATCTCTTTCCTCCAATTTATATTCAGTTATCTGCTTTATCTGCTCCCTCTCCATTATTATCCTCTGAGAATTTTTTCGCCATAAAGTCAAATTGTAGATGGATCCATTTATATTTTCAAAATTATTTTTAATTTCCTCGTGGTTTAAGATCATTGTTCTTTGAATTAGTTGCAACATCTCATACATCTCCTCCTGAAAAGTATTTGTTTTTTCTTGATACATTCTTTCTGCAGATCTCTGATTTTCCATAATAACCAAAAATCAAGATTTTCTTTTCTCTGCAAACAGCTTTAGAGTCACAGTTAAGTTAATATTTGTAATCCAGAAAGGTCAGATTTTTTTAAAAAAATTATAGTTCTCGTTTTGTATGTAGCCCAGAGTGTTTTCTTTTTTTGTTACAGCTGTTCTCTATTATTAGAACTTTGAAGGTCATAAGAACAGATTAACTTTTCTCAGGTTTTAGTCTTGTATTAGAGCAACTGTTGTCATAATCTTCATCTTGTCAATGCTGCTAACATCGTATGTTTTTGCATTGACAACAAAGGGAAATGTAGCCATCTTTTACCTTTTGCTTTTAGAGTTAAATGATGCTGGGAGGGGGGATGTGAACAAGAGTCCAGCTAGACATAATAACACTAGACTCAGCATGAGAAATAAGGTTATTATAACCAGAGCTGATAAGGAGTTGGCGGGCTGGAGAACTGGAGAGGAGGCCCGCGCTTCAAGCTAATTGGAGAATGTGATTTATGACTATTAATTGAAGGAGGGAATTGTGCTTTGATACTATGTGCTTAGGGGAGGGGAATTCAGTTTTTGGCTTCAATTATGCAGTGCCAAAGTTATGCTACTCAAAATAAAGATTCTTTAAGGTAAACAATGCCTCAAAGTTCTTTTGAAGAGTTTCATCTGTCGGAACCATGACATTAAACCAAAAACTACAACTTTTTCCTAACTATCTTGGGGTCCCAAGCCCCAGTCGCTGTCCCTAGAAAGGAGGGATAATCTGACAAAGATTCAGGGAAGATCTCAGCATGGAGGAGAGAACACCTGAAACCAGCACCCTGGCAGCGGCTGCTACCCCAGAGGGGGGAGCAACAGCCAGCGTGCCGGTGGAAAAGGAACTTTTTCAGGCTTCCCAGCTGCAGGCAAAGCCCAATCTGCGAGGACAGCTGATCTGGTCGTCGGAATAGACCCTACCCAGCAAAGACTCCAGACACCTTGAGACGGCCTTGCCACCCTCAAGTGCTTCAAAGGCAACGGGGCTGAGCTGCTATGAAGGGATTCCCACACCTCACGTTCCCCAGGCTGCTGGAGAACCACAAAACCGTCTACCACTGAGGACTCTGGTGAGTGGAAGTACCTGTCCGCAGCACGTAGCCAGTCAGTGGAGAAGTTGGTGGAAAGATTTGAGGAGTTAGAAATGAAGAGTGGAGAAAACCTTCCCGCTCTCCATATGCGAGCGATCATGATGATCGGAGAGGCAACTCCTACCAAGGGAGACCCCCAGCCCCCTCTGTGCAGTTTGGGCAGCCTCCCAGTCATTGAAGCCACCCAGCCCGGGGCCCGCACAACAATGGGAAATGTCACAGCCTCCCCAGCTGGGAAGCCAGCAGTTGCTGGCGGTGCAGCAGCCAAATTGGGGGTGGCCACAGCCCCCGAAAGTGCAGCAGCAGGTGGGGACCTTGCAACAACCGTGGATGATGCAGCTGCCAAGGGGTCAGCAACTGCTGGGAGCACTGCAGCAGCAATGGGATTGGCAATCGCCCCCGAACGTGCAATAACCGCTGGGGCCCCCACTACCGATGGAGATCCAGCAACAACTACCTCCGGGTTGTTAGGGTCCCCTAACAGGCAGAAAATCAGCCGTAGGGTGCGGAGCCCCGCGATCCCTCAGCTTCTGTGCTACTGCACAAAACTGGAAGCATAAGAATAAAGTTTTTAAAAGAGGTACATTTCTATTGCTATACACAATAGTACAGTGTGCATATATTTTAACCAAGATCGAGTGCATTGTTCATCTCTCCTTTAAGAAGGATGCACATTTGCTTTAAACATTTACCTAAATGAGGCTGCCATAGTTCCTGATAATACTTTTGAGAAGTAAATGTGAAAAATTGATGATTTTTTTCATAACTGATAGACATTGCCCTTACTGTGACATTCTAGAACCCAACATGATGCAGCCTTTCTCAGTCTCCTAACCTGAAGATGTACTGGGCCTCAACTCCCAGCCAGCCAAATCTTTAGCATGTAAGCTATTGGGGAAAACATGCAGTAGACACATGGCATGAGAATTTGAGTACTTAGTATCACAATTGTGTAAACCGAGATATAACCATGAAGGAGAATATTTGTAGCTCACGGTTGAAATAAAGTGTCCTTGGTACTGAGTGTGGTTGTTTTCTTGCAGATGTTTCATTACCCAAAATAGATCACATCATCAATGCTAGTAAGAAAGTGAGGGTGTGCTCTCAATTTATATCGTGGCCGATTTGTGAATCACAATATATGGACAGACTTAACCATAGTTTCAACTGAGAAAATGTGACCATCCTAGTCCAAGCGAAGTCCAAAAATGCTACAGAATTCCTGGAAGCCTGGCACTCTGACACATCAGCCATCAACAGACACATAAATAACATACTTTGCAAAAGAGAAAATCAACAAGCCAAAAAGGGAACAAAAAGACCAAAACACCATCCCACCAGGAATTGACACCCAGATGAGCAGAGATTATCACCAAGATAAACATCAAACCAACAATCAAGAAATAAACAATACCTTAATCAAGGAACTGTCAAACAAGTTAACAGTAAACAGTAAACAGCCCAATCAAAGAACCACCAAGATCACTCTCATCAACACTAACAGGACAAGCCACCAAAATATAAATAGAGAGCAAACCCCACAACCTACTAGCACTGATGATGTTACCAAGTTGGGTAATGAAATGTCTGCAAGAAAACAAATAAGCTCAGAGAGCACCAAGCATTTTGGTGCTCTCTGAGCTTTATTGAGCAGAAAGCACCCCTCAGATAACCAGCATTTTAAAGTGCTAAAATATTTTTACTGTAAATGTTTTCTTAAAATGCCTTTAAAAATAGTAATCTGATATTACCTTTAAACATTATTACACCTTGAACACCTTGCCATGCTAGCTTAATGGCAGTAACATGTTTTTCCTCTTCCTCTGTAAATGAAAACTGACATATAATCAACTTTAAACTGCAAATAGCATCTGTAATCCTATAGGGATGGTGTTTTGGGGCCTAAAATGTTACATGTGGGCGCTTTTTAAAATGTATTTAGAAGTATTTGGAGACCAAAAGTGAGGTCGTAGCTACTGTAATTAAAGCAAATAAAAAATAAATAAAATAATAAAATAAAATAAAATAATAAAATAAAATAATAAAATAAAATAAAATAAAATAAAATAAAATAAAATAAAATAAAATAAATTAAATAAATTAAATAAAATAAATAAAATAAATAAAATAAATAAAATAAATAAAATAAATAAAATAAAATAAAATAAAATAAAATAAAATAAAAATACAAACTTTTACCAAGCTTTTGAACTGCTGTAAATTGGACAGCTTTATAAATTTGATTTGTAAATAAATGAATAAATGCACTAAACCAAAGATGGGCAATTAATTTTCCCAAGAGAAACTGGGACTGTTGTGGAGGGCTGCCATCCCTGCTGCCCCACCCCTGCCAATGACACCCCACCCTCCACCAACAGCACCCTGCCCCCCCACTGCCACATTCATTCTTGTGTGTTATACTAAAGGCTATAGCTGACAAAGGGTCCACACTGGAAGAGAATTGGATGAGCCATAAGGGGAGAACGGCAGATCCATAAGGAAAGCAGGGTATATCTTAATGTTTAATGCATTCAGTATATGCATAAATATAATAAGCATTTTCTTCCAGCAATGCCCAGACAGTCAAAATAACTTTAGCAAGTAGGTTGAATTATGCAGGGGTTGATTGTAACAGCTTCGCATAGTTTGTGTGCTAAGATAAAGATAAGAAATATGGGTCTTCAGTTGCATGGTTGTGGTCACTGCCTTTACTTTTTGTGATCCTCTCTCCCCATCCTCATGGACCCCTTGAATGGATTCTTCCACTCAGAACTTCTCTGGTGATTAGAATGCCTTTAAAACAAAGATTGTTTTAAAATTTCATTATAGAAACTTTAAATTAAAAGTTTATGTCAGAGATTATTTTGGCAATATAGCAATATTTATAACATTACTGAGCAATATTTATGTTATTTTATCGGTAGCATAAAATAAAACTTAAAACCCAGACTTTATGGGTTTTCTTGGTATGCATAAAATAGTTGTTTTCCAAAAGAAAGTTCATTTGGCTTAATATTCTATTTTCCTTATTCTTAAAAAACAATGTCAAATTATACAAATACATGCTAATTCTTCAAAACATTTTATAATACAGTCCAAAACAGACATGATTAGTTTGTTAGCACTCATAAGCAACTATGAAAACATGCATAAATCTGTATCTCTGATAATCTAGACATTTGTACTTGCTATCTTACTTTTAAAAGAGTCTTAGTGAAGTGCATATATTACAATATCTTGAGTGATGGATGCAGTTGAGGCCAAGTACCTTCACATCATTTTGTTTGATAATGCTACAAATTTTTTTATAAAATCATGTTAGGTTGCTCAAATTGCAAGAAATTACAAGATTGATAATTGCCAGATTTCAGCATTTTACCCTTGCAATCTCATGAAGTTTGGGCCTAAAACATTCAAATTCATGAGACTTCAACCATGACTCTGTTTAGAGGTGTCACAGGCAACAGGCACCTGCAGACAATGAGAACTTGCTCTACTGTATTAATTTTACTACCTGAATTTTAAGACTGCTCCCTTATGCCCTATTAAAAATTCTATGGCACAAGTAATTAAAACTAATACATTCTCAAATTTGGTAATCTAGAAAGCTTTCCAACATGTGGGTTTTAAAATGTCATCTATCAATTTTTATGATTTTATGATTTTATAAGAAAGTATGCTGGCTCTTATCCAGGCTGCCTGTGACATTTATTTGAAGAACCACAATAAATCAGACTATAAGAGGAGATGCAAGTGATCCCTTGAGCTTAGCAAATAAATTGTGAAGCTACACTGTGCCTCTTTCTTTACTTGACTAAGATTCCGATGTGTAAAATCTACCCCAAGAGAACTTCAAACAGTGGTGTAAGGTTGTGAACAACAGCAGGATCAGGACAAAATTACAAGAAAATGAAATATGAGACAATTCATATTTCCTATAGTATCACTGCATAATAATGTACACTCACCAACCAAACTAAAATCTTTTATATCTGTGGGGGCCAGAATTGCAGCCTATCCTGCTGGATAATAAGAGCAGCAATAAGAGAGTTCATTTTTATATTATATAATTCAAAAATGGGAAATTTCTCACAACTAGTATGCTTTGATATACAGTATGTTGCAACTCCTGCAATAAACTGTCAAAGTTAGGGTCTACAGGTGGCATTGAGGTCATCTGGGATAGGCCACAATTACATTAGACATTTTATGACATTACCACACAAATGATAAGAATATTGTAATTGGTGACACTTGTGCAATGATACTGTAACATGGTGCTCACCTTGCCCATTTGCCCTGGAAAGGTATACAGCTATTTTCCTCCATGGTAGGAAAATAATCTTTTAAAAATATTTTAAATGATTATTTGCACATTCTAGGTTGGCCTTTCCAAGCTGGCAAAGCTTGCCTTCTCTTAGACTGTTTCCCTGCACAATTTAATGGTTGTATCTTTAAAAATTCCACAGGAAACAGTGGACCTGTTTTGTGATTGCTTTACTATGTAACCTTTGAAACCCATCACCCTTACAAATTTTGATTCTGGGCACATGATTTTCCTATAGGTAACCAAGTTGACTCTTGGCCAGATACTTTTTAATAATGGTATCTTACCAACAAATAAATACTCTTTATCTAATTGTTATATTATTGTTTTATGAACTGAGGTCACTTTGTTACTTCTGCATGCATGCTGCAAAGCGAGGCTAAATTTTGTTTTGTTGACCAATCTGAACTATGTTTAACCATGTTCAATATACTGAACCATGGTCAATATTTAATATTTTTTTTGTCTTGTAGGACCATATTAGTAGCTGTCCAAGGCCACATGCAGGTACAAGTGAGAACTTTTATAGGCCCTATTACAACCATGAAAAATGTCCCATGAAGCAGTTGGATTGAGAAATCTTCCTTCTGTTACTCAGCAGTCTATGAACTGCTGGACTTTATGTCCCCAGTCTTTTTAAATTTTGCCAAACATTGCGACTGCTTATTCTCCTCTGCTGTGGGAGCAATGCTGGACGAAAAGCAGAAATGTAGCTTTGTTTTTCTTTATTCACATAATGACAGAATCAGGTTTACCTTTCAGTGATTTCAGTAATAATTTCAATAATTTCAGCAAAGGGGAAAATGTAACACACACTTCCTACCCAACCAAGATATAGGCTTCTGGAACAAGCCACAATGACATTAGTCTTTTTATGCCATTGCCAATGATAAGAATATTGTAATTGACAACAGCTGTGCAATGATACTATAACATAATTGACACCACTCGTCTCCCCACCCCCTACCTGTCCTGGGGAATATACAACTCTGTTACATGCAGTGAAAATCCTATACTTAGAATTGATGACCGCCGCACCCCCTTGTCTTAGGAATCGCAAGAATACTTGCAAAGCAGCATCTCTGTATATAGAAACATCAAAAACTCCTCTCCTGGACTAACATTTTAAATTTTTTTTCTTCTACAGGTGAAAAAATATATGTTTTTATGTCACATCCATTTTTGCTTGGAAATATGGCTTCTACCAGCTGCTTACTACACCTCTGTCTTCCTGTGTGCCCCAGAAAAATGTTTTTTTAAGCAAAATGTCTATGGAGATTCTCAGTCATCCAGGTATGGTTGTCCCAAAGGTGCTTTTTAAAGCAATATTGGATGAGATTTCTTGGGTATAAAAACAGGACATGATTGCTTTCCATTGATGATACTTTGTAGCATTTTAAGAGGATTCAATGTTTAGCTTGAGCAACATGCTTTGAACAAATTGGGCAAATTGAAAAAATTAATGTAATTATTTTATTTAATTATTTAATTTAGCCCATTTATGTACTGTGTAGGAAGTATATAGCTATAGTCAGTAATATAGTCAGTAATAGCCACAGAAATGGCTATTTTAAATGACTCTAAAATGACAGCATGCATGACTACATATGTCCTGCTGCCTGATGCATGTACATAATTTCCAGAAGTATAACTCAATTTTTTAATTTAATTTTTGAATCCCCTCTTTAGCCAAAATAGTTCCCAGAGCAAAGGTAAAATTAATAGCAAAATATTCTGAATACCAGTGGTAAGATGTTTTAAGAACTGACCAGGGGAGTCTGCAGGAGAAGGTCTAAAGTCAAGATGGCTGCTTTGATTCCACATGACTTTGATTGCCATCTTGCCTTTTTTATTCCCTCTCTTGTGGAATGCCTTCAGATTTAATTCATAAGGAAAAAGAACTAGAAGGGAGAAGATAAAAAAAACAAGATCTGGCATATATCCCTAAAAAGTTACAAGACAAACATATTTTATAGCTTCTCTTCTTCAGTGTTGCTACATAATCCTGTAAGTGCTCTTTCTGTTTACCTGAGACAAAGGTTTATAATTGTATTGGTAGAGGAAACATTGATATAACTAACCCTGGACCTTTGTTCTATTCATTGAAGTAACCAATGGTGGGATTCAGCCAGTTCGCACCAGTTCGGCAGAACCGGTAGCTAATTTTTTGTTGCCCAGGCCCAGAATGGCAGCATCCGGAAGCAGCATCCACACAGAGAACCAGTTGTTCACATATTTGAATCCCACCACTGGAAGTAACCCATCTTTTTCATATTTCCGTGTAACTTTGAAAAAAACTTTGATTTATTAAAGCAATTAAAACAGCTGAATCTTTTTTCCCAACCTAGTTCAGAAATCTGTAGAAGATGGGTTGTTTCAATAAATGAGGTTCTGGGCTTGCTGTGTCCAAAACATCTCTTTCAACGACTTTTGAAGCATGCATAGTTCTAGAATCGGCACTGACAGGGAAATATAAGACTGTCACAGATTAAGCTAAAAGCAGGATGTCCCAGATATCCCACTTTCTGAAATGATAAAACTGGTCAGATAGAGATGAGGTGGAAGTTACTGATGAATATACACGTGCCTAAATAAATGTTTCTTCCTCTCAACCTGTATCAAACTGGGAATTCTATAACCACAACATATTGGACCAGTCATTTGTGTTCATATAACTCATCACAGATGCTTATTGGATGATATATTCTGGTAGGTGAGGAAAACTCCTGTGCTACATCTGGAGTTATCTGGGCTAAGTGCTCCATAATAGGTAGGGGTGTGCAGAGCTTCAGATATAGTTCCATTAAGAGACTTCATAATGCACAAGAGCCTGAATGTAGCACCTATCTGCACCTATTTTTAAAGCAGCTACATCTCTTTCCAATATTGCCCAGCTGCCTTCCATAATTGCTATGGATTCCTGGATCAAAACACAGCTGCTTTAAAGAATTTCAGACCAGGGATACATATCTGCCCCTATAGTTTCTGAAGTATTCTTTGGGAACAAAATGCAAAGGCCTGCTCATTTCTACTGCACAATCTCACTATAAGGGCCAATGAAGCTTTCCCCTCCAGCCACTCTAATCTTGAAATGGCACCAAAAGGCATAAGGAGAGGAGTTTCTTCTTCAGTAACTTTTTTGGGGGACCCTTTCTTAAAAACTTAGCAGTGCAGGTATGAGACACCAGTAGTGCTCAAGATATTGTCCCACCTTAGTGTTTTTCAAACTTTAAGCATGCTGACTGGGGAGAATTCTTAAAGTTACCAAATTTGAAAAACACTGTCCCAGCTTCTCCATTCAGAATGACCACAAGTGAAGGATGCTGAGAGTTCATTAATATGACCACAGTTCTCTCATTAAGATTTCCTCACAAATGATTATGATTATGATTTGTTGCATAGTCAGCCAGATGTTCAGACTGGATTTTGTCTACTTTCCAAATATCTGGGATAGGCAGATCTGAATATTTAGTACTGTTACAGATATAGTCGCAGGATGGAAGCTGTTCCAAGTAAAGCCGCCTTTTGCAATTGACTGATGGTGAATTTGTCAATGCCGATGGTGTTCAAGTGGTGCTCCAGTTGTTTTGGGATTGCACACAAGGCGCCTATTACTATTGGTACATCATCATTATTTATCCCACCTTTATTACTTTATAAATAACTCAAGGCAGTGAACATACATAATACTCCTTCCTCCTCCTATTTTCCCCACAATAAAAACCCTGTGAGGTGGGTTGGGCTGAGTGACCCAAATTCTCCCAGCTGGCTTTCATGCCTAAAGTAGAACTAGAACTCCTGAGACTTCCGGTCCTGCGCGGTAGCAACTGGTCACAGGCTTGCGGACCGCCACACCCCCACGGCCAACTTTCATCCTGCCTGGAGACCCTAATGGGTCCAAGCCATCCCGGAGAGGCGGCGAAGAAAGAAGGGTGCCCCGGTGACTCTGGAATGACGGCGGTCGTTCCATTCGTCTTGGGGAAAGCCTTCTAACCCAACAGGAGAAAGGCTGTATTTCATCGATCAGCCCAACCTACTTGCAACCGAAGTCCAAAAGAACTAACCAGCACTACAGTAAACAGCGTGCTTGAAACTGGGTGAGGAATCTGATTTTCCCTTTTCTATTCTACACTTAATTTCCTGGAAAAGATCCCCAAGAAGCAAAATACCTCTGAAAGTGAAGGAGGGGGACTTCCACCCCACCCTTATACTAATGGAAGCGGCGAATTAAAATTTCTATGGAGGATCAAAATATATGGTAGTGAAATAAATTTATAAACTTGAAAGCTAAAATTTAACTTTGGACAAGTTTAAGATTGTTGAATAGTTAAGATTCTCATTTTAAAGACCATTGTTCATATTGAAAACTAAATAGATGCTGACACCTAGTGGTGGATGAATATTATGATAGCTATGATTTCCATAGAGAACTTGCCAAAACCTGGGAAAAACTAATCTGTGCTTGTGACCTTCAAAGCTTTAATAATAAAGAACAGCTGTGACAAAAAAAGACAACAATCTGGGCTGCAGACAAAGAGAGAATTATAAACTTTAGGGGGAAAAATCTTTTTTTAACTCTTTGGATTACAAATATCTATTTAACTGGGACTCTAAAGCTATTTGCAGATAGGAAGGAAAACTCCAACTTTTGGCCATCATGGATCAGAGACATGTAGACACAACACATCAAGAAAACATAAATACCTCTCAGGAGGAGATATATAGTATACTGCAATTAATTCAAATAACACTGAGTTCAAATCACAAAGAAATCCAAAATAACTTTGAAAATATAAATCAATCTATCTCTAAGTTAACTTTACAACAAAAAAAACTTCCAGGAAACAACAGAAAAGGAGCAGACAAAACAAATAAGTGGACATAAAATTGAAAATAGAGACTCAAAGATGGAACTTAACAAAGCAAGAAAACATGATTTAATCCTAGTGGGGAAAAATTTACAAGAAATGGAAAAAACAACTCATCCCTTAAGACTACAAAATAAATCTGAGGACAAAAAAATAGATTGGATAAAATGGAATGTAGAGATGTTGAAAACATCAGAGGGAAAGGAAGTGATAAGAGAAACAAAGAAGGAGAAAGAGAAAAACATTTTCAAGAAACATGGAAAGGCAAAAGCCTCACATAAAGACACTTTATTCGATTTACTTCTTATACCTACAGCAACAGTCATGAATATATGGAAAAACTTTTTGATTCAGCAAAACACATTGATCAAGAAAGATACTGGTCAAAGGAAAAAGATCAAAGTGAAAATTAAGAAAATAGATGATGGGATCTACCAGAGAGAATATTTTAAAAAGAAACATTTGTTTGAATATGGTTAAAGAAATAAAAAAGATTCTGAATACATATGTCATTCTAAGAGAAATGAATTCCTTAAATAATACTATATGCTTCCCCCCCTTTTTATTTTATTTCTTGATATAAGTAATATAATACTGCTGAAATGGCCTAGATGAAGGAAATGTTTTAGATAATTAAATGTGTCTGAATTTAGGGAAATTGTAATGTATAAAAAAGAAAAAAATGTTTTGAATAAGAGTTAAAGGATTAGATGACTAGGCACATTAAATGGAATATTTAAAGATTAAATATATTTTTAACCATGGTTAAAAATAATAAGAAATTTTGGGAATGAATATATATTAGCTTAGGAGGAATATATATTTTAAGTAGTATTTTACTTTTTATGTTTCTTTACTCTTGTTCTCTTTTCCTTTTGTTTACTGTTTTTACCTATTCTTTAAGAAATGTAAAAGTGTTGAGATGGTTTATATGGGAAAAATGGATTTAAATCTTTAAATGTAATTAACTGTTGAGAAAATCTTAACCAGCAAGAATACTTTGAACTTTATGGGAGAAACAAATCTAAATAAGGACTGTAACAGGATATAAGATGAGGCAACCAGAATGATTAGATAGAAAAGAAATATTATATTGATGTGATCATGATTTCTAAAAATATTGGGAAAAATCATATATGTAACTGTTATTTATCAAAATAATAAGAACTGTATTATTTCAAGGTTTGCAAAGAAGACATTTTGGGGAAAAGGGGAAATCAACTAAACGTACTATGTGGATTATGAATCCATAATAGAAACCAATTGTTAATGATTTTTCTTTACAAATGTAAACCCAGCAAACACACTGTTTACTAACTATTAAGTGATTTATGTTTTAAAAAATCAATAAAATATATGGGGGAAAAAAAAGAACTAGAACTCCTGGTCTCCTGGTTTCTAGGCCAGCACCTTAATTACTAGGCCAAACTGGCTCTTTTATCACATGGAAAATGATATCAAATGTTCAGTATTTCACTGATTTGAGGAGCCTAATAGCTTTTCTTTTAATATATTTTTAATTGTGTCAAAAATAAAATTTTTGTTTATGTCAGCTAAAACAGACCACTGTTTGTTTGATGGAACTTGTCCAATTTCTCCCAATTAAATGAGGTCCATTAGAGAGAGATATCATTCCGAACATGACTTGTAACATTCAGGAGCCAACCTACGAGGGCAATTCGAAAATAAACCTCCATTTGGTTTTCAATGACAGACACTCGCAGATGCAGAACTTTTATTATACACATTAGAAATCTACAACATTACATTACTTTTCGACATAATTGCCATTCAAATTGAGGCACTTGTCATATCGTCTTACAAGGTTTGATATTCCTTAGTAGTAGTCGCTCGGTGCCAAATCTGAGCTATGGGAGGGTGATCAAAAGCATCCCAATGGAACTGCTTCAAAAGTTCTTGGGTGCATTCTAGAAGTGTGCAGGCGAGCATTATCGTGAAGCAACAATTTGAATGGCAATTATGTCAAAAAGTAATGTAATGTTGTCGTTTTCTAATGTGTATAATAAAAGTTCTAGTATCTGCGAGTGTCTGTCATTGATAACCAAACTGAGGTTTATTTCCGAATTGCCCTCGTATATCTCCTGAAATTTCCTATGGATCTTCACTGGCTTCACAAGTCTGGGATATGAAGTACCTCCAAAAAGATTGTAAGGTTCTATGGCTGGGTCAGTGACCTTTCACCTTTAAAACTTAGGTTGCCATGGCAGCTAAAATCAGCCTCATTAACTGGATAAACTAGTGACAAATATAAGCTGTTGTCCTACAGCTAATTAATCTTCTGAATTGTCAACACAATCCACTTTATATCCACATATATAGGACACCAAGCAGGCAGTATTTTCTTAAAGCAAGAGTTGATTGCCAGGCCCTACATGATAGGCAGTTTGGCTCTGATTTTACTTTTAAAAATAAGAGTAAACATTGATTTGCATTGCTCAGACTTCTAGTAAGGAATGTCCTTCTGCAAGTCTCTCAGCATGGTAATTGCACAGATGGGATAGAAGGGGGGGTGTATGCATTTTTGTGTAGCATTTGTTTTGTTTCAAAGGATAAATAATAATGAGATGAATCCTTCTTTTTGTCTGAAGAATTTCATTTCCTTGCTGGGAGGACCAAAATGAAAGATTTATGGATGCTTGTTTCTCATAAGGAAGAAGGAAAGAGATCTGTTTCCAGGAGTTATATTTTCAGGCACTTTACTGAGGCACCCCAACCCCCCTTGGTTCCTGACTGTAAAATAAGAAAACTATTACCCAGCTGGGGTAACAATAGGCTCCCACAGTGCTTTTTGCTCAGACCGCAGCTGCCAGTGAAAGTGGAAACTACAACAGCAGGATAACATTCTTTTCTTACAGCCTGTTTCTATGGACAAGGAGCCCTCCCACTGACTTGGTGTATTTTCTATGCAAAACTGCAGAAGAAGTGACATTTTAAAAGTTTTGACCTTTGTTTTGTGTGTGTGTGTATTTTAAAAAGGGGTTCTAGGGGTTGCTTTTTTTCCATGAACCAACCTATACATTTTGAAACCTGTTTTTTTAAAAGAATGGCAATAGCCATTACAGTTATAATCAAATGTTTCAAAATTTGAAAATTTTATGCTGAGTCAACACACACTTCACCTTTATCAAGAAAATAGTTGCAGTGTTGCAGCACTTTGGAATTTGGGGCAGAAAAACAGAGATTATCAAAGGGCCTTGGAGATAAGCATTGCTTTTATTATTTATCTTTAAGGTAATCATAGTACAAAGCAAAATTTTGAAGTTTGTCATTTATAAATACTTTTTAAGAGACACAAAAACTGATTAGCTACTCAGGATATGAATCAACCCTCAATATTATTCCCTTTTGTTTTCCCCATTTCTGTGTGGAGAGGATAGCCTGGATTCTCCAATTTATATAGTATAAATTAAACATTCCACCTGTTCAATGCATTTTGCATATATAATCATAGACTATTTTGTGATATTCCTTTATAAAATTTAAATTCCAAATACCAGATTTTTTTAATGGCATACCTATCAGTCACATTTGCTAGAAATGTGCAGACAAATACATCTGCTGTGTTATTTGTTCCTACTCTGGAAAAAGCACTAGTCTATATGACAGAACAAGAACAGTTTTATAGGAAAAAGAATGCTGAGAGGATGGATAGTCAGATATGGGAGTACATCCTTTCTTTACATAGATTTATCTTTTAACAGACCGCTAGGCTATAGATTGTAAAAAATGAGTACCTCAGGCATCATAAAAAGAGACAGAGTAGTTCAATTCCACATGCAGAAACCATGTGAAGTGTAGTGTGTATAATCATATCACAACTACACTGGTTGCAGCATAACCTTGATATCAATCTCTGCCATTGCTCTAGTCTCACAACCTAATGCCAATCACAATTGTATTGCCAGTAGCTCTTGTCATTACTGAAGGCCACATAATTCCATTGAGCCAAGCTTATTTGTGAGCCACAAATGTGGTCTTGAGCAAAACAGGCATGTGGCCAGCCTCTCAGAGAATTTGCCCATCTGTCACCCGAAGACTGCTCTCATAGGCAATGATATCAATACGAATCTACAGAAGAGCCATCTGATGTCACAAGCAGCAGAATTTTGGAGACTAGTTGAGGCAGAAAAGGATGTCTGAGAGTTTAGCAAGTCTTTCAATGTGGTGACTGGAGCACAGAAGGGCACTTAGGGCAATTCCACCGGGCAGCCAAACTGCTGATCTCTCGTGTGGTTCCTAGCTGTTCCCAAAGCCAACATTGAAAATGCCAGTCTATATGGTAGTGGAGCTGGGTAGGTGCTCTGTCTGTATTGATCATTTCCCTGGTTCTTATCCTTCCCATCTATGCCAGGAAGGCAAGCCTTGAGGGTCTTCCTTTTGTGGACTACTCTACCAAAGCCCACATTTTCCTTTCAGAATTTGTTCCTTTCACATTATTCTCTGATTTTTTTTCTTTTCCTTTCCTACATTTGCCTTCCAACGCTGTTTCCAAGTTTTATCTCTTGGTACTAATACATAACCTTTCTTTTGTTCTTTCCACTGTTGATGTAATGCTACACTACTCAAAGCAATTGGTATATGGAATTCCTTTATTTGTATACTGTGCTGAAGGTCATAGAAACTTTGTAATAAGGAAAAATGATAGTTCAGCTTCACAGAAGCAAAGCAGCATCCATTGGAACTTTATAGCCTTGGTACTATGTGCCTATGGTGCAACTTAAAGTTTTTAGGGAAAAGTAAGAAGAGAAAAGCTTTGCAAGTGGAAAACAAGATGATCAGGCTTCATCCAACCTGGACAAAATCTGAAAGATGCCCATTGAAAGTTGAAGCAATAAGCTTAGGAAAATTAATAGGCCATTATTGGATCAACTAAAAGTTTTTTTTAAGAAAGCTACCAACCGCAGAGGACACAGGAGCTTAGCAATTCAGGATAATATGGTTCTGGAGGGCAGTGATTGGCCACTCAGGGGAGGGAACATGACAAGCATTGTAGCCTATTATAGCTGGGGGTGTCATTAGACTGGAAAGAAATCCTGAAGATCATCCAGTTGGAAGTGCTTAAAGCAGCCTACGATGGAAAACAGATCAGTGTTACATGTTCACTTAGGCAGTTAAATGTTTTAAAGCAGCCAGTTGAATCTCTGCAGCCATTACCAGAAAGGAATTGATTAAAATGGGATGCCTTTAGTTTAATCAGTTTTTGTACTAGCTGTTTTTCACGCCATCTCATTTTCAGTCAGATAAGGTTCTCCCGTGCAGAATAACTAGCAAACATTTTACCCACAGCTCCACTACTGTGATATTGGCAATCTTCATTGCTAGAAGGAAGATTCAATAACTTCCTTCAACAAGAGAGTTTGTGCTCCTGCCTGCCAGAGGAAATGGAAGTGTTCTTCTATAAGACATGGTGAGGCAACCCAATCATACTTTCTTAGCCTTTTCTCATGATGTTTTGAAGAAGAGTAGTCTCCTCCTCTTAGGTGAAAAATGACCAGATCTCTTTCAGTGAGTCACTGTATTTATTGCAGTTGCCAATGCTATTAGACACCTAACTGTTCAGCACCTCTGGTACCATTGATACTTTTCTGTGTACTTTTATGTAATCAATAATAGGCATCTTCTTTATTGACTTTTGTTTTTCTGGCACCAAATAACATTACTTGATTAACATTGTGCACTATGACATGTATTCAATCTACAACTACCTTGGGATGCTGATTGATCTTATCTGTCTAACAAAAAAGAAATTTGACATCATTTTTCCAAGCCATAGTTGGATATTACCTAGGTTCCAAAAAGTGTCTTTCACTCTTAAAGCCATTTGCATTTCTTTCTGAATCTGTCTATACCCAATACATTAACAATTCTTAGTTCTCAAAACTCTCTAATTCCTCATTCCATTGTTAAAGTTGCTTTTGCTGATTTTTGTAAACACATGGCATATCAAGTGCAATGGGTTAGAGATAGATAACAAGAATAGAGCCTTTGGTGCTCAAACAATGGCATCCTTCATTGTCCTTGCTGGCAGGAACTGCTGAGAGTTCTAGTTTAAAAACTTCAGGAAGATTACAACTTGTTTAGTATGAAAGTGTGTAAGCATTTATTTTCAGAGAGGAAAACATTCAAAATATTGGTTATCAGGCCTAGAGATAAGGGAATTACACATTTCATCATTCAAAGGCACATCTGCATACATATGCCCAAGTCTCACATGCATTCCCTCAATCTCCAAACTACTGAGTAGTGTTGCTGGAAAGGCGGCTTTATTATGATGTCATATGGAGACCCTCAGTTTCAGCTGACGTTTTCAGATTACAAACATTGCAGTGCTAAAGGTTGCAGGTTTCTAGTTGATTGTGGCAGAATGTATACTACAAATGCTATTTCCTATAATTGGAGAATATTGGCCAAGAATATCTGTAGTTCAACAATGGAAAACAGAGAACACCTGAGTTGTACTTTGTGTTGGTATTACAATGGGGACATTCTGAATCTATGATATTTGTACAAATATAGTCATAACTAAGAGGCACAGACTCTCTGACAGAGTTATCTAACTAAGAACAAGAAACTTACAAATGATCTGGAGAAAAAATAGCATCTCAGTTATCGGAGTGTAATGCATTTGATTTGCATTTTGTTGTCAGCAGTCTTAAAACACTTTTTTTCAGTAACAAGGGCAAATGTAATATATAGATAAATACCATGTGCATACATACCGGTATTATCTGGGCAAGCCACAAATGGATTGTGGGAAACAAATGGGAAACACATTTTTAATGATTGTTGAGTAAAAACATATGCAGAAATCTTAAGAAAGAAAACATAAACAAATTTAAAATAAAAACTGAAATAAATCTACTCTTGGAGAATACAAGTCATGAACTGTTCTTCAGTATTGCGTATGGTGTAGGCAGAAGTCTAAATTTAACTTGACCACCTACTCAGGTCTCATAGCAACAACCTCCTTGGCTTTCTTTTACAATATTTCAGATGGACCTGAAAATAGTGATTTGCTTCTTTTGCACATCACCTTTACAGAGATCTAATATTCTTTCACTTTGGAAAAAGTAATATAATTAATAGTATGCTACCATATATTGGTCATTGCATTGTTTATTGAAGATTTTCACAATGCCAGACTATAAAACTGTATTCTTGAGAGCTACTGTATATCTGACAGTCTGATCTCTCTTCAACAACACAAAGTCCCTTAACATCAGACATGTCGGCGACAATTGGTCAATCAAAAAGCAACAAATAAGTCTCCTACTTGCAACTGAATGAATGAACGAATGAAAATGGTACACCTAGCAGTTGTTCACTATATCAGCCCATTTAAAAGAGAAGGTAAGGGGGCAAGAAGGTGGTACGGTGCTTAAGAAATACACCCATATATGTATAATTAAAACCAGCAACATGTTCCCAATATAGCAAAGCTAGTTATGTAAGTTCTTATAAAAGCCTCAAATTGTTTTCTTTCTTTATTACTGCTGTTTCTTCAGCTCAAAGGTTCATTCAAGGTTAGTCAGGATTACATTCATTGGGTATGGTAGACCCACTTTATTTAGCTATTTTGAAGGATTATTCCAGCTCTGTTTCAGAATATCATGATGGAAACATGATGAGAACCTACTCCTGCAGGTTAATATAAAACAATATATCAATATTTAGAAATTGTAATTGATATTTATCTAAATCCAAACATAATATATATATATGCACAGTATGGCAGGTTTTACAATTCATTAGGTTTTATATTTCTATCACTATCTATCTATCTATCTATCTATCTATCTATCTATCTATCTATCTATCTATCTATCTATCTATCTATCTAATCTATCTATCTATCTATCTATCTATCTATCTATCTATCTATCTATCTATATCTATCTATCTATCTATCTATCTATCTATCTATCTATCTATCTATCTATCTATCTATCTATCTATCTATCTATCTATCTATCTATCTATCTATCTATCTATCTATCTATCTATCTATCTATCTATCTATCTATCTATCTATCTATCTATCTATCTATCTATCTATCCTCTTCTTGAATCACTGTTCCCATCCAGATGAAACATGTAAGGTTCGTAACAGGTATTTTATATTTGCAGGTTTTTCCAAGCCTGTTGACATTATTCTCATGCATTCAGACAGTGCTATTTTGACTACCTAAGAATAAATCAACAGAGAATTAAGTTAACTGTTAGTGATGTACTGATGTACTCAAAGGAGCAAATAATCACTGATTCGGTTTGAAAGGCAAGGCTGAGGACAGAAGCTCTGCAATTTATTATGTTCCCCATTGAGGAAGTCTGCCAACTAATTTCTAGCTTGCAAATTCCTCTGCATCATCCTCAAAAAAGTGACAAAAACATAATAAGAATAAGGGAGGCAGTGAATCACAAATTCATGATATTAAGGATTCCACGAGAGTAATTGCTTTTGAAATCCATAAGCTTGTTTTACTTTGCACTAAATAGATGTTAACAACTTAGGCTAGAGGATCAAGTCTGCCCCTTTATATTATCAATAGTCCTCTACCACTCCATTGGGGAGTGACCAATAGTCCAGTTTTTGAACCTAAAGATTGTAATTCCCACCAACATTTCTCATAGTTGTATTTCAGTAAAGCGATCTATAGACTAAGAAGAGAATATGAAACCATTTAGATTACTTATCCTTATATTTGGAGAATGGGCATTAAATATCCATTTTACCAATGATCGTTTTTGAAGTAATTATATATCGGTGACCAAAATTACTAGGTGTAGTAAAATTAAACTTACACATTTCTGTACAGTTAAATGGCCAATCCAAGGACAAAATGATGTCACTTAGAAATTGTGATTTATTTTGTGAGTTTTCTATATAATTAAAACACCTGAATATACATTAAAACACAGTCATCTTCTACACATGGTTGGCAATTAAATGCACATGATAGCAAGCTATATTGTGGCAATCTGTATATTGCCCAATTACAGAAATTACACCATGATTACCCTACAAGGCTGAAGCCTACCTTGCTGAGCTATACAATGAAATCTCTCCGAGTATTCAGCCTGTTACAGATTGTTCTCATATATTCTTCCTTCCTCTCAGATGGGACTATATATTGCTTTTACAAAACATTTGCCATTTAACGATTTGTGCATGAACAGAAAACATTTGTAGAAGAAAACTGAGTGAGTGAAAGGTGAGTGAAGTTCTTAATCTTTTCCTCACGTATTAATTATTTATCACAACCCTTCTCACTGATTCCTAATCCCTGCAGGTCTTATTTTTTGTAAGCGGAAATGGTTTGTTTGTAGTTCGTACTTGCTTTGAACTATTCACAAATATGATTGAATAAGCCACAGTTAATGCAATAGTTAAGCCCTGGGGTCTTACCTAGCCAATGGCAGTTAGAGATTTGGTCCTGGGATTCATGGGCAGCAGCAGCCAGCTGATCACTGTTATCAGATGGCAAGTGGGAGCAAATAACAGGTTCGTTCCCAGATTCTAATGACAGTGGGAAACTACCAATATTGAGCAATATGTCTGAAATTTTGAATTGGTTCATCATGAAGGGAAGAGAAAGCCTCTGCTCTGAAATGGAAGTATACTTTCCTCCTTCCAGTAAACTTGTTTGCAATTTCTCAGTAGGAAATTGGTGATCTGCAAGGATTGTTGGATGGAGATGGACTTATCTTTGTTTACACAAGTGCCCCTATTAAAACCTATTGGGGAAGGAAAAGATGAAAGGTATGTGTGTTTCAGTGTATGCATAAATGGGTGTGCGTGTCCAAGCCCTCATATGTAACCTTTGGAACTGAAGATGATTATTCAGTCTTGTCTCACTACCTCCCTTCACTTAATACTTTCATTTTCTAGGAACCTTTTGGATAGTTGCAGCACAGGATGCCTAAGCATCCAAAACTGCTTATATGAAAACATCATGATACATGAAACTGCCCACAAGTGCATCAAATATGTTACAGCCATCTATACACCTGATTTACATATGCTGTTTCTTGTTCTGTTTATGCTACTTCTGTTGCACTCAGGAATCAAGATGATAAAGCAGATCGTTTATGTACGGTATGGGGCTCCAGTATAAATGCACCCATTTTGCCATTGTAGCTAAAAATTTGACTTTAGCTCAGGTGAGCAACGGACAGCTACTATACTCCTTTAAGAAAGAATTGTGCAAACATCAAAAGATATAATGAGCCTGATGGTTTATTCAGCTTGAGTGTTATTGGTCCTAATCCTATGAACCCTTGCTCCTGTGAACATTATGCAAGACTTCAAAAAAGTCTGTTTTGCCTTTTACAATGGAACCCTGAGTTTGACTGTACAGTGCAATATGGCCAATTAAAAAGGGGTTTTGGTTAAAATTCCAAGTATATTTAAAGACAGTTAAGGAAAAAAGATTGTATAACAGTGAGATAAACAGGAATTGGATGAGAAGCCTGACTCTTAAATGAGAAAATATGTTTACTGCGCAATTTGTAGCCTTTAGTTTAATTAATCTCCTTGCTGTGCATATTCAAACATGTGAACAGTTTTCAATTCTATTCTGCATGTGCTTTCAAAGGATTTAGGAAAGGTATAAAAGACAATATAATGTATAAATACTGAGCCGTTACTGTGGAAAATTGAGATTCACTGAAGCCATTGCTTGGTTTTTCCACATATAGCTCCTCCACTGTATGTCTGCATTTACTCTTAAAGAAAAATTAAATGACAATGTGACATTCCACTGAAAATTAATTTGCTTAATAGATCCTAGAGATAGGATCTTTCTATAATAATCCTCAGATTAGAGAACTCCCTTTATAGTAAATCATTCTTAATCCTGACATTAAAAAGTCTTTAAAAATATTTATTTCAACTACCTTTCCGAGTTTTTATATACAGTAGTTGGTTTTAAGTATTAAGTTTTCTTAACTATGTTCAAATATTAAATTGTATTTATTGTTTCAATTGTTTTATCAGATTCTACTTTTTTGTATATTTGAGTTGTAATTGGTTGCAATTATTTAGTTTTTAGTATATTTCATATGTATTACATTGTAATCCATTGTCTCCATGTAATCCATTATAATTAGTGTATTATTGTGTCACCCTTCATTTCATCCCACTTATCATATTTTATTTTTATTTATTAGGTTTAATTTTGTTGTAATGTCTCTGATTGTTGTGAGCTGCCCAGAGTCATTGAGAGTCAGGCAGCATACATGTTTAATAAATTATTATATGCACAAAAATTCAAGTCACAGGTACCAGATCTTTACCTTGTGTTGGCCTTCATATGTATTGAGTTCTTCTGAAGAAACTAGGATATCATAATGTATCAATGTAATATATGTGTGGATCCAAGAATGTGGTCTTTTGTAATTGACAGATGGAAAATTTTGTCAATGTGCATATTTTCTAAGTGCCATCTAAGATTTTTTTTGTTATGGCATCCAATGTTCTGATAACCATTGGGGCCACCACTCTCAGTTTATGCCATTATTATTATGGTTGGTTGCCATACATTAAGACTGTATTTGGCATTTTTATCCACCTATCAAGTCCTCCTGGGATAGGCTAGCAGATGTTGTTGTTTGATGGTGTTAAAGGTATCCTTGCAGCATGTAAGCTGTTCCAAGTAAAGCTGTCTTTTATTTTTATCAGTGCTGATAGTGTTCAAGTGGTCCTCCAGATGCATTCCGATTGTAGCCAAGACACCTGTTACTATTGGTACTATCTTTGCTTACAAGGTAGTAGCACAGTCTTTCTACTTCTATTTGCAGGTACTTGTATTTTATGATTTTTCTCCAATTCTTTCTCTTCTATTCTGCTGTCTCCAGGTACTGCAACTTCCACCATCCATATTTCTTTCTCTCCTCCTCCTCCTCCTCCTATGTCCATTCATAAGAACATGATCAGTGGGGAAGCTTTTGGTGACAAAGTCACATGTGAAACCTATCTATGCACGCATACATTCTTATACACATGCACCACAGTGATCTCAATGCAGCTGTCACAGCTGCAAATCAAAGCCTCATCACTCATGTCTCTCAGCTGACTTCTATTACTTACCAGGATCTGCAGTAGCCCAGTACTCAGATGACTCAGACATTGAGGAAGAGGCTCATGTAGAATCTGTGGAATGTCAGACTCAGGAGACACAAAGCCAAAAATCATCTCAGACTGATCAAACACAGGAGCAACAAGAGCCGTCAGATGATTTGGTGACATCAGGCCACCCAGCCCCCACACTAAGAATAAGAAGAGCAAAGAGCAGAGCAAGTTATTCTATTAGACTTCTGGCCAAGAAAGGGAGTAAATCTTCTGATTGTCTTCGATTGATGACAGCTGGCTGCAGCTTGATGTAAGAAGCAGCTCTGACCCAAATTTTGCTGAACCTATTATAAAGCAAGCATTGATAAAGCTGAGGAAGTCATGATTAATCAAGTCAAATGCAATCCACTAAGAACAGATAGCTAGTCATAAAAAAAATCTGCCTTTTTGCTACTTTACCTACAGGGAAGTTGGAGAGGAGAGACAGAGTATCCATCAGGAAAATATATATTACTATTCAACTACAATTAGCTAAGTTACTGCTGTGCTTTAATTCATGGTATTATATCAGACACCCAGACTATTTGCTATCAGTGGAGTGGCAGGTACTCATGTTCTTATACCAATATTGCTTTTCCAACACATACAATAATCTGTTGCACTGATTCCACAGAGATGGCGTTATTTAAGATGATATTTATTATGTTGGATCAAAGAAAATTCCAGCCAGAAATTAACAAATAGGGTATGGTAACCATGTCCTTTAGTATATATCAATGAATTTTGAGCTTTTTTCCTAGCAATCTAAAATATCTTTAATATTTACATTCAATTATATAGTTGCACTCTACAGTTGTCATTTGAGCTATTTTTCTCATAAACTCTGTATGAATATTATTGTGAATATATTTCATCCATGTTCATATGATGAGAAACTATTTTATTGCTACATGAAACCAGTAAGAATTGCATTAGTATTGCAAATGTTTAATTACATTAAATTATTAAGACTTGGGCAGCTAATCCTAACCCCAAAAACCTATGTACTTTGGCTTCAAAGTTTTACAATAGCACTTATGTGAGTCAGAAAGCTGTTTTGTAAGTATTTTAGTGCATGCCTAATAAATAGATGCAAGAGCCCTACCAATCTCTACTATGTACATAGGACTTCCTTAACAGTAACTTCTCTGGCCAATATCCTGAAAGAAGGTAAGAACCACTATTTATTTCCTGCATCTGGCTTGAGACCCCTTTAGTGGGGATCTCTGCAGTGTTGCCACAAGTTTCATAAAAATGATTTTTATGTGCTTGTTCAAGAATGTATTTGAATATTTTGTGGCATTTCACAAAACAGTTATTCACAGGACTTCATTATACTGTGTGTATATCTGATTTTGACTTATTTACCCAGGTCTATTATGTGACATAATGAAGCATCTTCTTTCACTCCTCCCATAGACCTTCTTTTGATAACAGGATTAGAAGATGGCTGCTTCCTTTAAGAACTTGAAGATAGCAAGTAAAGTCAAAAAGTAAACATAATGATAAAGAATAGGCAAATAAAAGAATTATTTTAAAGATTGCTGACAACTTTCAAACTTGATGAATTTAACCTTAAGAATCAGCTGCACATTTTCTTCCATTTTGTGTCACAGCAAGAATTGGTTAGCATGAAAAAAAAAAAGACAAAACAACATTTGGAACAAACATGCAGAGATGGACACATATTTTTGAACAGGTGTTACTATCAGACTTCAAACCAATAACAATTTGGAAAGCAAAGGTTGATTTTGGGGGAGTGGGGAGACCCATTATTTCTAAATTTCCTTTCTCTATTCAGGAATTGCACTGATTGGCAGAGTTTCTCCTTTCTTTAAGAGAAATTTTGCTCCTCTCTTTTGTCTCCTCCCTCCCTCTTATCCTTCCCTCCCTAGTAGGCCCTCATCTTTACTACTTTATGCCTAATCGCTCCCATTCAGAGCCTCTTTTCTTTCCACCAATGGGTTTTTTTTCCCTCCCCCCTTAGGCTGTGCACAACTTCCTACAAATAAAACTTTCTAATATTGGAATCCTTCAAGCATACCTTGCACTGCAGTAGGAATAACTAAAATCACTTCTCTTTTTTTCCTGAAAAAACCTGAGGGCTTTTTTTAGTTTGAAATACTCTGTATTGGTTTGGCTAACAGACGTCTGAGATGTAAACATTAATGAATGGTATGTTCTAGATTTCCTCTTAAAGGAAGAAATAAAAGCTTGTGGAAACTTTTCAGGCACTTTCACCTTTATGAAACCTCAGAAAGTTGCATTTTTATTTTTATTACACAATGCATTAGAAGTAATTGATTCAATGCTGAATATGATTTATTTGCCTGTGGGTCTTTAATGTTATACGGTACACTGTTTCTCTTACACACACACACACTCACACACACACACACACAATTTACATGAATATTCAAGGATCAATCTGGTGATTTATAATACCTCCAGGCGCTATGATCTTCTTTATCCAGAAGTAACTTATATTCATGAACATTTTCTTTATTAAAAAAAGTACAAGGAGATATTATGTTGACCATTAAAGAGCGTCTGGAGGTAGAAAAAGTATTTTAGTACATAGTCAGTTCAATACAAATTAACAGATCAATAAAAAATATACACATTATTGAAAGAAATGAAATCTGAAGGTACCCCTGCACAACTATCCTGGATGCTTCTGTAGAACACAAAGCCCACATTCTATGAGCATTAGGGAATCTCTGTTATTTCTCTGGAAAGAGTATATAGCAGGGGTTCTCAACCCTGGCAACTTTAAATCTTGTGGACTTTAACTCCCAGAATTCCTGGCTGAGGAATTCTGGGAGTTGAAGTCCACAAGTCTTAAAGTTGCCAAGGTTGAAGACCCCTGGTATATAGTACATAGAGAAATCTCATGAAGAATTAAAAGAGATTACTTTGAGAACACTCCCTCAGATCTCTCCTACTTTGGAACCTAAAGGTAAATGCAGTCGAAGGAAATCATTTTGCTAAGTCACTGAAGGCTCATCAACAACAAATAAAGGCTGGCAACAGGTCTCCAAGATGACAACTGCTTTTAGAAGACATCTTGTTGCCAAATGCTGGGTTGGAAATTCCTGCTTGACAGAGTGGCAGATGATGTGTGTTCAGTGAGGAACACTCTAAAGGAGATGAAACATTACATAAGGAGCAAACTTATCTAGAGGACAAACATGCCATAGAAATGCACATCTATTCACTGACCCAAGTAATTATGTGTGCAAACCTTTGTATACTTCAACAATCTGTAGCTTACTTTTTGATGCAGATGCATTATGTTTCATTAAAAATCTTGTATGGTTGTGCATGTTATTTGTGTGGAGGAAATTATTGGATGACTATGGAAATCATCAGGAAAAATATTCTCAAAACAATGTGAAGTGTTCTTTAGAAAAACAAGTACAAAACAACATGTACTTTGTAATATTACTTTTAAAATAGTATCACTTTAGCATTTTGGTGTTTCTGTAAATAATCCCTTTTTTCAGCAAATTAGAAAAGAGAATATGTTGGGACAAATGTAAATATAGAAGATGGAATTTTAGTTTTGATCATAAACCAATCTTCCCAAACTTGACACTTTTCATATGTTTTAGAACTAGAGATCTTTAAAGATTACTTGTATTCTAATCATGTAAAAAGATGTGGGATTGTGGCTCTCTAAAGATTGTAAGTATTAAACGCAGTGCATGCTTATTCTAGTTGTGGTTCAATTGTTTGTTTTTCTTTCATATTTAAAAAGAACAATTGGATTGGTCTAAATAATTTTTAAGATAATGGGTTAATACAGAATGAATCCACTGAAATCAATAGGAATAAATTGTCATACCTAATTGTTCCATTAGCTTCCCTTTAATTCTTTTAATCACAAATGAGTTTGGAGTCAACCAGTAAAAATATGTAAGTTTTAGAGAAGTATATAAAATTGCCTGTGAATAGAATTTTTAATAATAATAATAATAATAATAATAATTAATAATAATAATAATAATAATTAGTAGTAGTAGTAGTAGTAGTTGGAAGGGACCTTGGAGGTCATCTAGTCCAGGGCTTTTCAACCGGTGGTACGCGTACCACTTGTGGTACATTAATGAGTGGCAGGTGGTACGCAGCCCTGCCTAGCCATGTGTAGTGGAGGAGGGAAAGAGCCAGCACAGGCAAGGACTTACTGTGAGAGAGTCCTCTGGAGTTGCAGAATGCCTGGAGCGAGACAAAGGGCCCAGGCTCACTTCCCCATGAGAAAGGAGGAGGAGGGGGTGGAGACAGGAGAGGCTGTAAAAGGAGGCAGTTTGGGCAGGAGAGGGAGAGAGAGAAAAAGAAGCAGCCTTGGTAGGACGTGGAGTCAGCTCTAGCTGCACCGAAAGGGAAGGAGGAGGGGGGAGAGGAGAGGAGATCAAGCAGGCCGGCCATGAGCCAATCTACAACTGCTGTGGCAGCCACCTGTGCTGGCAGCAGCAAACAGGCAAGAAATGCAGTGGGGGAGGGGTCGCCCTCCAAGAGGAATGAAAAAAGGCAGCAATGGCTGGAGGTGAGGCATGAGGGAGGGAGATGGAGAGTGGAAGGATTCTTATGTGCTTTTGTGACTTTGAAGTTCTGGGATTTGTGCAATGTGGGCTTTGTGTTCTTAAGGAGTGTTTGGCAATTTCTATTTGGCTGATGTCTGATGTCTCCTGTTAGCTTCTATTGCTCTCCTATTGTTAGCTGTAAGTTTTGCTGCAAGGGATTTTGAAGTAGCCAGTAGCTAATTCTTAAAAGGGAATGTGCCTTTTTAAGCTAGTTCACTCAACAGTTTGTCTTTTCTGTGTTTGGAGGCTTTTCCTTGTTTGATGAATATATGGAAGAGAGAAAATATGGGGGGGGGTGTCAAATTCTTCCTTCAGAAGGAGGTGGGCATGAGAAAGAGGGAGGCAGGGAAGGAGGGAGGCAGGGAAGTCCCGCCTTAGCACTTGGCCACCAGCAGCCCTGCCATTGACTTTGCTTGTCAAAAGGTTGCAAAGGGGGATCACATGACCCTGGGACACTGTGACCATCATAAATATGAATCAGTTGCCAAGCATCCAAATATAAATCACATGACCCTGGGCATGCTGCAATGGTCATAAGTGTGAAAAATGGTCATAAGTCATTTCAGTGCAATTGCAACTTTGAACAGGGTTTTTTTTTTGGTCATCAAGTTTTTAACACCTTGCTAGGTGGTACTCAAATATTGCCATATCCTAAAAGTGGTACAATCGGTGAAAAGGTTGAAAAGCCCTGATCTAGTCCAACCCCTGCTCAGGCAGGAAACCCTATACCATTTCAGTCAAATGACTGTCCAGTCTCTTCTTAAAAACTTCCAGTGTAGGTTGTTCCACTGATTAATTGTTCTGTCAGAAAATTTCTCCTTAGTTCTAGGTTGCTTGTCTCTTTGGTTAGTTTCCATCCGTTGCTTCTTGTCCTGCCTTCAGGTGCTTTGGAGAATAGCTTGACTCCCTCTTCTTTGTGGCAATCCCTAAGATATTGGAACACTGCTATCATGTCACCCCTCGTCCTTCTCTTCATTAAACTAGACACACCCAATTCCAGCAACCGTTCCTTATATGTTTTAGCCTCCAGTCCCCTGATCATCTTTGTTGCTCTTCTCTGTACTCTTTCTAGAGTAGGGATGTCAAACTGCCGGCCCGCATCATCCAGAAGCTGCGCCTACCCCATTGCTGGCAATGGAGAAACTGTTCCGATACGTTGCGTGACGTCACATGACATCGCGAGTTTGACATGTCTGTTCTAGAGTCTCAACATCTTTTTTACATCGTGGTGACCAAAACTGGATGATACTGCATTAGAAAAAAGGAAGTGTGTGTTTTATGTACTTTCTATATATATGAGGGCAAACTTTCATGGAATATACTCCAGTATTAACTGAACTGAATTAGAAGGAATATCCTATTATTTATGGTGAAGAAAATTTAGCCATTTCTGTAAAAAGAAAGTATTCTTAATGGAGGAAAAGGTTGAAGAAAATAATTAAAAAGTAGGCATGTGTTCAGCCCAGATTACACTGGAGTGGGGCAGCTAATACATTTCAATAAATAAATAAATCAGATAAAATGTTTCCCAAAGATGCTTCTGCCTCCCTATGAAGTGACAGCATATAATATATGACAGATGAATCCCAAGATTGTTCATGTAAACCTGATTGCAAAAGTTGGAAATTAAGAATAAGGTCCTTGTTAATTGCTCTGTATAATCAACAGCTAAAAAAAAAGATTTGTAATTTTTTGAAAACTAATATATTTAGTATGATACAAGCTTTATGGATCTACTTTCATATATGTATATATACATGTACATGTATAAGTATGTATACATGTTTAATATAGTGGAAGGAAACAAAGTGAGACAACAGAAACAAATTGCAAAAAAAAAGATAATTCTGTTATGCAAAAAGCTTACTGGGACAATTAACATGAGATATTAGGAAGTCATAATTTGCCAATTTCTCTTGGAGGTATATGTTGAAACATACGTATATCTTTAAACATTATTTTCGATAAAGTCCTTCAGATTAATAAACATTAATGTAGAATTAATGAAGAAATGTACAAATTTGCTATTCTTAGTATTAAAGAAAGTCCTCTGTAACAAAGGGCATATGAAAGCTGATCTTTATAGGTTGTGGTTTTCCTTATTACTGAAAGGTTTTGCATATTCTACTGTATTCTGTAAACTTTTTTTTTTCAAAGTTTGTCAACTTAGTTCAAATCATTTTAAGCTCACTTTAAACAAATAAAGCATAAAAGCTAAATGGCTAGTTGATAAAATAATGTGGTTCTTTGCCTTCTGTCCTAAGATGTGAACAAATATTTAACAATATGTTAACATTATTATATATGTTCTATTTCTTGTCAGAGATTAATATAGCATCACACTCAAGCTACACATTTGTCAGCTGAACTGGTGGCAGAAGGATATCTATCTATCTATCTATCTATCTATCTATCTCTATCTATCTATCTATCTATCTATCTATCTAATCTATCTATCTATCTATCTAATCTATCTATCTATCTATCTATCATCTATCTATCATCTATCTATCTATCTATCTATCTATCTATCATCTATCTATCTATCTATCTATCTATCTATCTATCTATCTATCTATCTATCTATCTATCTATCTATCTATCTATCTATCTATCTATCTATCTATCTATCTATCTATCTATCTATCTATCATATAAACACCCAGAGTAGCCCCACAGTGACATGGGCGACAAATACATTTAATAATAAGTAAATTTAATAATAAAATATAGTTGTCAATGTTTCTCTGAGTTACAGTTTAAATTACAGCAATTAATACTATAGAATATTTAAGGTAGGCAAAAGAGTGTATGGTTTTGAACACTGTAAGATTAAGTTACAAATAGAATTGTGTACAAATAGTAAATATGTACTTGCTAAACTTTTAATAGTGATAAAATACTAAGCTTTTATTGAAATGTAAAACAGAAGGACAAGTAAAAGAATGTATGATAAAGTGGGCTAAAAAGTTTTGGTTATAATAAACAGATGGAACAATGGAAAAATATATGGTTGAAAGGAGTGAATTTTAAATGACATTATAATCTTAAAGAGAATGTTTATAACATGTACCATTGTCATATGTCATCAGAAAAATTGCCCAGAACAGGGGTCCCCAACCCCTGGTCCATGGACCAGTACCGGGCCGTGGCATGCCAGTAACCAGGTCGCACAAACAAGGAAAGCCCCATCCACAGGATGCAGGCAGCGCCCGAAACCACTCCCCCTCCGGTCCGCAGAAAAACCTCTCTCCATGTAACTGGTCCCTGGTGCCCAAAAGGTTGAGGACCTCTGGCCTAGAATGTAGTTATCTCAAATTCATGTTGGAAATGTCAACAAGAAGGAACATTTTATCATGTTTCGTGGATATGTAAAAAAGGTAGAAAATTCTGGACAAAGATCGATGCAGAAGATTTTAAAGATTAATATACAATTGAGACCAAAGGGTTTTCTTTTGGGATAGATGGACAAACATTTGTGAAAAAAATCATGGAACTTTGTTTTTGTACATGGTAATTGCAGCAAGATTATTCTATGCACACAGATTGAAAGATTCAGCATTCCATAAAATGGAGGAATGGTTGGTGAAAATGATGGAATTTGCTAAGATGGTTAAATTGACTTCTTCGATCGGGGAAAAGACACTATCTACATTTATTGGAAACCCTTTATGGTCTTTTTGAATAAAGCAGAAAAAATTAATTTATGAATTATGAGTTATGATTTATTTAGATAGGATGCAGTGGATTACAAAAAGAAGAGAAATATGTTGTAACCATAGAGCAGGAGACAAATTTGTAATAGTATTTATAACTGCTCTACAGAACACCAGGAACTACTTCTTTGTACGTTTTCTCTTTCTTTTCTCTTTTTCTCAGTTGTAGTCATATTTTCCTATTTCCTTCCTTAATAACATGTTAAAGCAATAGCGTCTGCAATATGCTATAACAGCAAATGTCACAACCATATCCTCTCTGAATTTTTGAATTTTCTTTTCTCAGTCTTAAATTTGTACAACTTTATACCATGAAGATTTCTGCAGAATTAAAAATATTAAACATTCATGAGGTGTTGTGTCATACATTTATAAAGAGTATTGTCTGATTATGGATTTTGCAGATTGTGATCTTTGGAAAGGCATATGATAGAATAGAATGGATTTTTATATGCTACCTGGGTGAAGATAGGTGAAGGAAAAATGGCTTTGTTAATTACATTTTAAAGTAGATTATGGAACTAAGTCTAATACTTATGGCTTTTTTTTTAAAAGCAATACATGTTCTTAAGAATAAAAGCTGTCTTGGAACCACTTACTTTGAAGAACTGAATATGTACTTACCTGAATCCATAAGGAGAAAAGCAAAAAGGATGAAAAATACGAAGTTATCCTATTTGTTTCTTGAAGAAACATATAAACAATAGACAGCATCAGATATTCATTTGGATTTTATTTATTTATATCTCTCCTTTATTATTTTTACAAATAATTCAAGACTGCGATCATATCCAACACATCTTCCTCCCTCAATTCTCACTACCACAACAACCCTGTGAAGTGAGTAGGCTGAATGAGAGTGATTGGCTGAAGGTCACCCAGCTGGCTTTCATAGCTAAGGCAGGACTAGAACTCATGGTTTCCCGCTTTCTAGTCTGATGTCTTAACCACTAGACCAAACTAACTTTCCTAGAATGTTTCCAATATGAGTACAATATTGGAGCTATAAAATATTCAGAAAAGTAAAAATTAATTAAAAAAATATTTCTTATGTCATGGTCATCTGGAATTTTGCAGACCAATATGGTAACCTTGATTATGTAATCTTGAGACACAATAAAATGGGAAAGAAGTTGAATACAAGTGGCATGACACTGAAATATCACTTTCCAAAGTATGATGCAACTCCTTATTAACAAATAAAGCACTCCCCCACCATACACTCCTCTAAAATGTACATTTGAGAAAGTGATACCAGTAGATAAAAATAGATCAGAAGAATTAAGGTCTTCTGGAAGCCAACATTGTTGAAGTTTTAGTACAGATGTCAGGAATGGCACATTAGGAAGGAATATTCTCATTTAAACGTTTTAGAGGTCTACTGTGCCAATAATGATATATGACCAAACCTATCATCCCTCAGGACTTGTCCCAAATTTGCTTTATATGGCCACCACCAATCTTATGTCCTACAATTCTAGGTGATTCACAGCAATAATATTGACACCCCCCCCCCCAAACCCCGGTCCCCAGTAAAACTAGAATCTGGCACCTCAGTGATCAGTCTCCAATACAATCCCCAGGTTCTACTCTTACTCAATGTGGGAGCCAGCTTTTTACCACTTTTCAGAAAGCTAGAAGGGAGGGAGCCTGCTGGATCTAAAAGGAGAGGATGTTCTACAGAGTCTGCTATACAGAAGGCATTTTTGTGTCATTTCTTATCCCAACCTGAATTATCATTGAGTTATTTGATCTGATGGAAAAATTAATCATACTGGATAGTAAAATGGAAACCTGAACCATAGGTAGAAGCTCAGGGCAAACTATAGAAAACACGGCCAACTTTTGAATGGGGTCAAGGGACAAGATGAATACTATGGGCCTTGTAAATTAAGATTTCCATTTCATTTTAACCTTGAAACTTCTAAAGTCTCTTCCCAAAACCAATTATGACCTTGCCTCCTTCTGGAATGCAGCCTTTGGCATGCATCCAAAGCTCAGCCTCTAGACAGAGAAAAGTTGTGCATCCTTACTCTAGTCTAGGACACTACTTATTGCATGGATCCATTTGTGAGACAGGCAGCAAGTAGAGCTTGATATGTGCTGGAAATCATGGAGAAAGCTTGGAGGAATGTTAATTTAATTAATAAATTGGATTTATATTCTGATTTTTGTTCAAGAACTCAAGGCAACAAACATAGTACTCTTTCTTTGTACCTTCGCCCCTACAAGAGCAGTCTGGCAGGGCTTTATAGATCATCTTTCCCTGAGGTCCAACTATCTCCTATGAAGGCAGTTAAGGTTGGATGCCTTATTTTTGAATGGATCTGTCCTCAGTTTATCTATATACTACTGAAACTTGTGTCTGTAACCTATAACAGGGTGAAAAGGTGCATCATAGGGCAAAAACTCCCTCAAATGGATAACTTAAAGAATGTGTCAAAAATCCAGGACCCGTGACTCCCCTCGAATTGAAATTTGGCAAACTTTATAAAACATTTTATGATGTTTGGGCTACTTTTCAAGGCAGATACATCTCTGAATACATCTCAGAATTTTTAAGAACTTTTCAAGTGTATTAGAAGCTGGTAAAGATCTGGTAGGGAAATATTTACAAAGCAATGACCCAAGGTTGTCTAAAATTTATTTTTCCTTTATATTTAATTTTTGTTTGAAGGTTTTGTAGTCAGATTGAATTGTCTCTTTCTAACTTTATTTACTTGTAAACCATCCAGAACCTTGGGACAGAGTGAATTTTTATAATAAATAAATGCCTAAAACCAAATTATATGATTCATCCATGAGAAGTCTATAATAAAATCACTAATACATTTTTATTTATTTAAAGTATTTCTATTTTACTATTCAAATATATAAACTAACAAGGAGAGCGGAGCAGAAGGGTGAGGGAGGGGAAGGAAAGAGGAAAGAAGGAGGGGAAAGAAAAGGGGAAGGGGAAGGAAAGGAAAGGAAAGGAAAGGAAAGGAAAGCTGGTCCTTAGTTTCCAGCAATGGAAGAAAGACAATTTAACTGAAAATAATACAGACTAATCCTTAATGTTACACAAATCTCTTTAAAAGTATTCTTAATTCGCAGCACACAAGCTTAATTCCTATATGGTACTGATTTCAATACTTTATCTTGGACTTTTAAAGGATTGTATGACTTTATTCATAATCATCGACTATTTAAAGTTAAGTAAAATATTATCAATCAAGAAGTATGATTTTGATCCTGTTTGTTCAAATAATTTTTGCAAAACTAGTATAATGTCATTGTTTAAAAGCTGCAGTACTGCAAGGAATTATTACATCTAAATATATATATTGGTGCAGAATCAATGTATGCTCAGCTCCTGAGATGAATAGGTACAGTGTGTGAAGTATCAGCTGCATTGAATTATTTGTTCTTTTCTTTTGCTCTTTTTCTTCTTCTACAAATATCATTTCTTCTACTGTTTAACACTATAAAGTATCTTTTGGTTCACTTAAAGCAGTTTTACAAAAACCTTTAGTAAATACATATTTGAAATGATTGCCCTATTAACAAAAAATAATTGTAAGGTAGAATTATTTGAAGACACCGTCCATCAACCACCAAAAAGAATGCCTAATTATTTCTTAGAACATATTCAGTATTTCTGAGGCAGACAAAAAAAGTAAGCATAATTAGGAATTTTAAAAAGAAATAGAAAAGATCTGACATTATGAATGTTTTTAAAAATAAATAGCCATATTGCTGCATTTGTTCTCACGCACACACACACAGAGAGAGAAATTGAGTGTAAAAGTGTTTTATTGCCCTGCTTTTATCATATAGATTCAATTAGTGAGCACTTGACTTGATACAAGTGTTTTAAACTTAGAACTACTCTTAATGTTATCTCCCAATGATGACCTGGCTGAAGACTACAAATCCTCCAATTGCGAAGAATTTAAAGTTCTTTTTGACATCCTCCCCATATCTCTTTATTCTTTTAATGTTTTCCTTTACCAAAATATCACTAGATTTGGAACGAGAAGACTTTCTCCTCCTTAGTTTAAATTATATATACACAATTGATTCTAGCACCAAGCCTCCCCCCCAAAAAAAACCTACCACCCAAGAGAAGAAAGTTCATTTTTAACAGGTGGCTGCAATTATGTACACTTGATGAAGATTTTCTTTTCCCAACCCCCATCTTCTTTCCTTTTTTTTTTTTTTTTGGTCCCTGGCCTGTGCACCCTTCAATCTTGTCAGCTGTAAAATGGGTCTCTTTTTAACCCATAATGGATCTGCAAGATTAAAGGTGAAGTCATGAATTAGTCAAAGTGACAGCCCAGCACGATGGTCTGGCAGCAGGGGGTATCTTTTGTATTCGTCCACTCTGACCTCTAATGCCACTCCATGTCTGTGGGAACTGGACAAGAAGAATGTTGGGGCGGAGTTAAAAAGCATTTAAGTGGCAGCTCCTGTTACTGGTCAGAGAGGAGTTGACATTCTTTGGCTGGAAATAGTCTGACCTCATCCCACTCATACCTCCTCAACAGCCCATTCGCTGGCTCTTTTATGCTTGGCAAGGGAAAAACAATAGATCTTAGGGCATGGCAGAGATGTAAAAGGAGAGGAGGGAAATCTTTCACCCAACTTGCTAGTTTCAGCAGAACTTACACATTTTCAACTCTGCAGTTTTATTTTTACTAGTAGGGAACTGTTCGTTTTGTCAACTCATCTGCCTTGCAAACAGCCTATCATTAACTAATTTATTTTCTTTGATACACATTTGGCTTGAATAATTAACTCTTCTTTGAAAAATAAATTAAACAAGGCAGAAATATGATCCACATAAAAAAGACCTGCTCAAAAAGCACTATATTTTGCTGTAAAACATCAAATCTAAGTGCTGGTATATTTTGCCATAAATGATGAAAAGTACAATAGCTAAGAAGCCTACCATATCATCAGTTGTGAAATATAATGGAAAGTGAAGTTCAACAAACTTGGAGGACCAACATTCTATATACACCTGGAAAAGTATATCGCCCAGAGTCACTGGCAGTCTGATGGCATATAAATTTAATAAATGATGATGATGATTATGTACAGATCACTCTCCCTCTGTCCTGAGGAGTCCTATGTGCAATAATGATCACTAATGTACTGATAAACTGTTGAATTTGTCAAAATAAAATGCCTGTTATGTACACCTTCATGATCTAATAATGTTCCTTCTCTGACATCAAACATCAACAGACGAAAAAGAGATGCCATATAAGTGGCTCCTTTATTCTGAAACTGCCTCTCTCCAGAGGTTGATCAAGGGTTAGAGTTGATCTCTATCATCTTGGGACTGGATCTTTGCCTCTCCCAACTCCTTTGGTTAGCCAGAGGTGAGGGTAGTTTTCTGGATATGGAGAGATTGTTAATGCTTCTGTGCAATAGAAGCTCAAACAGACTGTGGTGCATCTACTTTTAAAGTGGTGCTGCCTGGATCCAGAATTGTTAGTTAACTATCTAGAAAGAGAAGATTGTTGTGATAGTGGTAAATGATCAACTACTAAGCATCCCAGAGGAAATAGATTATCCAAACCCTTGCCAGTCAGGATTCACAGTTGGCCATTGAAGGGAGACACTGATTGTGCTAGTGAATGGGAGGAGAGTGCCTATTAAGGTTCATTTAGACTTCTCAGTGGTTTTCTGTGTCATTAACCATGGTATCGTTCTGTACCATCTACATGGGTTGGGTATTTCAGGCAATGGTTACACTCTGTTTCCATTAGATGGTTCCAACTGGGGGGGGAGAGAAAAAGAAGTTAGCTCAGTGGATGCTTCCTTGTGGGGTACCACAGGCATCAGTTTTCTCCTCCCTAATACTTAATATCTACATGGAGTTAGTGGCAGTGCTTATCTAACAGTTTGGAGCTTGGTGCCATCAGTATTCTAACGTTAGCCAGCTTTACATTGTGGCAATGCTGTTGAAGTCCTAATGTATGGAGATTGTAAGAGTCTGGATTCTGGATGGGAGAGGACAGACTAGAATTGAATCCTAGCAAGGCAGAGTTATTGTTCATCCATCAAGATTCTCTGTATGTGGTGTCTCTTGATGAAAAAGAACTCCCCCGAAAGAGCAGTTCCACAACTTGGAGTCCTCCTGGACTTGTCACTTTAGCTGGTCTATCAGTTGTGGCCCTACCTGGGTGACAGGACTTTGCTACTCTCTCTCTTTGATAACTAGTTGTCAGTCCTGACTGGGAAAGGTCTTAAAGGTCTTAAAAATCTGTTTCCTCTGGGGTGCTTAGTAGTTGATCCCTCACCACTATCTCAACAGCTTTCTCTTTCTAGGTAATTAACTTATCACTTTGACACCACCCACTTGTAAATATTATAGTATTAAAATCTGACTAGCCATGATCAATTAAGAGACTGAACCCTTAAATGTGGGTTGTGCTGCCCACTTCTTTGAGTCAATCATTCTAAAATGTTCAGGTTCTTTAATTACTCTCCATATAGAAGAATAAAAATGTTTGCTGCATACAGAACACTAACAGTTTAAACTGCCTTTGGTTATATATGAAGGAGGTACCCTCTCCTTCATAAAGTCCTTTTCCTCCAGCAATAATTCATACAATGTGAGATGAAATCATGTGGGATGGCAGCTTCTTAAAAGTAAAAATGGTATTTTGCTATTTCATAGCAAATAGTATTCATATTTTAAGCTATTCCCACCTCCTGCTTATAAAATCATCAAGACAAAAACCAGCATTGTCATGATTACAAACCATGTAAATAATAGACCCAGTCAAGACAATACTAGTGCAGATTCTTGTCCTCATTCCCCACTCCAATTTAACCTTGACATAAAAGGTTTTTTGACCAGTGCCTGCAATTTATATGCTGCAGGACTTACACACATTTCCCATGATTTCCCTCCAGCCAGGTCTGACACCTTTAAAGCTTCAAATGATAATACCACATTGTGAAGACAAAAGGAAAGTACATTGAAGATGTACCTGAATAGCAGGAGGAAAAAGAATCACATTGCCAAGTGTCGCTTAGCAACATGATATATGAAGAATATCTATAAGAAGAACCTACCACAAAACTGGACACTTCTGAATTTCCATTTTAAGATTGCACTATGATTTTTTCCTGCTCAGTTACATTTTAACAGGTTTTGAAGAAAGAGTGCTTGATTATTTAGATTAGCTTGGAAAAAGACTCCATTCCAATTAACAGTGGCCTATTATCATTGTTTGTTTGGGATCCTTGGACCAGATTTGCATAATTTACACATACAACATTTATTGATACTTCCTATCATATCAGACCCAGAAACTGTATATATTTTAAGATACCACTGTTTAATTCTGTATCTGAAATCTAATCTCTGCATTAGATTATAATTTCCAAGGCAGATGATAGTAGGTGGAAAAAAGCTATGAGATAAAGCTTAAAAATTACTACAGCATAGAAACGCTTGATTCTGATGATTTATGTTGCCTGCAATCAATAGGGGATGAAAATTTTCTGACACCTGGCACCTGTATAAAGACTAAATTTAAAAAAAAAAAAACAGGAAGAAAGAAGAATGAAAGAGAAGGTCAGTTCAGAAAAACAGAGCAACCAGTTATCGTGTAAATTTATTCCAAGGATGTTTCCTACTCAGATACTACTGTATTTGTTCGATAATGCCCTTTTATTGCATGTTTCTAGTAGGCCAGAGAAGTGGGCATGTGAAGTGATTGGCAAAGACTGGTTATAATGGTTTTCATGAAGGACCTCATTAACCTTCTCCACCAAATAATTCAAGCATTGAGGTCATCTTGTGTTAATTAGGCAATTCACCTCCACCAAGCGATTCCAACAGGACCAAGTATTGAAAGTGGAGAATACAGTTGTAAATATACATTAATAACCACAGTACATTTGAAACTAAGTGCAAAACCCTTAAACTAATGATTGGTAGACATTTAACAAACAATGTGGAATAAAGGAAAAATATGATCTTAGCCAAAGCCAGGTGGCAGCCATTGGGAAATTCCAGGATTGCAAACTTGAATAGAAAAGAAAAAAGACTCCAGAAGAAAGCAAACCATTCTGTATTTGGGCACTTTTACATTTAGCCAGGAAAGATCAAGAATCAAAGAAAAAACTGTTTTTAAGGTAAGTTCCTTGCATAGAGTTGGGCAATCTCTAAAATTAATTAAGTTTAAAAAAAAATAATATCAAAATTAAAATATTTTTTCATATGTTTTTGGGAAGGGGTTTTGAGCTATCCCCCCAGAACATCATTTCAGATTAAATCAATTGTTACAAGTAATATGTTTTTGATCTCACTTACCAGGAGCAGAAACCGCCATTGGCAAAGGAGTTACTGTGCACTATATAATGAAGCCTGTAGCTTTCAAACATAAATTAAGATAAAAATAGTTTTGAATACTACTTTATTTCAAGGTTTCAGGGATCTCATTTTGAGATATGACACAAGAACACTAAAATCTCTCAAGCTGTTATCCAAAATGCAAGTCTTGCAAAAACTGGGTGCTAACTGTTGAAATCTTGCATTTTTTTTTTTTAAATGTGTTTTGGCCATTGCATTAGATCAAGCAAATATGCTCAGGGTCTGAAAAACTGCCTTATAGCTGCTGTCTGATAACATTGAGGAATGATGTTTTCAAATCTGTTACTCTTTTAGTATGTATTAGTTAAATGTCATGTTTCTCTCCATTCTTAATACTACTTACTTAAGTTAGGCACTCTATAACTTTAACCAATTACTCCTTAACTGACCATAACAATTTATCTACCTTGGCTGCACTCTAGGCTTCTGCTAGGCAGACAAATAATGTAAAAAGGTTGCTCACTGCTCGTTCTATCTTTTTTGCTTATCTCAATTTAAAGCCAAGCTTCTTTCTATTGTGCTTGAGAAATTATATACTGTTCATAGTAATGTACTATGTTAAAGAAGGTTGCAAACAGATAATCCAAGACAGATCTGGTTATGCCATCAGCAACTTCGTTTTCCATAGTTTCCATCTTTGGCTTGGGCAATTGTCTGATAATCCCCTATTTGGTAATAATTATGGTAATGGTGACCACCTATATCTGTATATAACACATATACAGATACATAGGAAACATATTTTGTAGAGTTTTTAAAATGAGGCTCTTGTATTCCAGGAGCCTACAAACAAATATCCTTCCAATCAGTTGCAAGGTCTGAATCTACTGGCAAAGAAATATCCAAGATAAAGTTTGGATGAGAATTATGATGTGAAGTTGTGCACTCTGCTGCTGATCCAGCACTACTGCTTCCCCCCAGGAACTTACCTGGACTTCTACAAGTGGTCTCCAGAAATGCAGAAATTCTACATTTATGGAAGGCAAACTGGCTGGGTGATCAAAGACCATGCAATGTGATAACTTCTTTATGTGGAACTCTCAAGGCAATTCAGGTTCCAGAAAACATACCATTAGGCAGGACCCTATGACCAAGTTTTGGTACTAAAGAGTAATATTGTAAATGTTTCAACAAACATAAAGCATATTAAAACATCTATTCTCTTTCCATTTTAGCCTCCAATAGGATATTAATGAAACCATTCTGTGTATGAGCATTAACACTAATTGTCTAAAGAATATATAACTAGGATTGTCTATGGAGATTCTCAGTCATCCAGATCATGGTTGTCCCAACGGTGCTTTTTCAAGAGGCAATTGGACTTTCTTGTTTTTCTTTGAAGACATTTTTCTTCTCATCCAAGAAGCTCAGAGCTGAAGAATGTGTGATAGGAGGCCAGCATACTGTGCAGCTTACAGTAATTGATTTTTTTTAAGTTGCCAAAGAGATTTCAGTTCTCATATAGTTAAGTATATAATGGACTGGTGGGAGAGGAATAAATATTCAAACCAGCCTTCTGTGCTCAAAGGTGGAGGGAACAGAGAGAAAGAGAATAACTTTGTTTAATGTGTGTGTGTTTATGTGTGATTTAGATGTTTCTACTGCAAACAAGAGAAGGCAGGGGAAGAGAAGCTGTTAGCTGAAACCTGATATTGCCTAATTTATATAACATCCAAAGTATAATCTCAATACATCTTGTAAGGCCAGCACCAGACATCTCTCTGCATGAGCAAAGGGAGTTCTTTCCATTCCCTAAGCTAGGTAAGAAATTCTGGGAATTGAAGTTGACACATCTTAAAGTAGTCAAAGTTGGGAAACATTGCTTATGCAAAACCCATACAGGGATCCAACCTCTGGATCCTCCTCCATTCCTGAAGGTAGCAATGACAAGGACATGCTGGTGGTGGAAGTGTGGAAAAACAACTAGCTTGAGAGAGTTGAATCACAGCTTTTAGTGGTAAAGGCAGTCTCTATGACAGTGGTGGCGAACCTTTTATAGACGGAGTGCCCAAACTGCAACCCAAAATCCACTTATGTATCACCGGGTGCCGGGTGGGCATGGCCCGCCGGGTGGGCATGGCCCGCTGGGTGGGTGTGGCTATGGTGGTCATGGTGGACTGGGTGGGTGTGGCCAGGGTGGGTGTGGCCAGCTCGATGTTGCTCCTGGGGAGGGATGCCTGTGGGAGCCGGGCTGGGTTGGGGGAGATCCAGGGGTCTCTGGTGGGTGGGGCAGTGGGCAGGAGGGCATCTTGCTCAGCTGATGGCTTGGGGGGGAAGGGGGCAGCTACACCCCCTCCCAAACACTGCCGTCTCATGAAACCAGGATGAAAACTCCAAAAAGTGACAAGGAAAAAAAGTTAAAACAGAAGTGTGTCTCACGATGGTTTTCTTCCCTGGGGGCATGGGGGGGCATGGGGAGAGGCTCCTGAGCCGCACAGCTCTTCCAAGGGGGGGGAGAGTGGGGAGGGGCTGTGCTGGGATCGGGGCTCCTCATGCCTTCCGCTGCCCGCCTGCGATCTTCTGCTGTAGATGCTGCGGCTCCGCTTGCCTGGCAGGGTGGGGGCACACTCGCGCATGGGACTGCTGCCTCGCTTTCTGTGCCGTGCCGGGGCTGGGCTGGGCTGGGCGTGGAGCCTCCTCACCACTTTTTCCCCCATGGACATCGGGAGCGCCCATCCCACCTAACGCTTGTCCCGGCACAGCTGCCGCCGTCCGGCACTCTCCAGCCCGTCGCAGCCAGCCAGGCGCACCGGGATGCCTCCCTTCAGGCTCCTTCAGTCTCTCTCCCCCTGCCAGCTGGGGCTGGTCAGATTCCCCCCGTGAGCAGCGCTGCGCCCGTCCCCAGCCAGCCATCCTCCTCCATCCTCCTCCTCCTTCTGCGGGCGGACTGCGGCTTACCGAGCTGGGTGGCGCCTCTCCCCACATGCGTCCTCAGATGGAGGAGCCGGGCAGCCACAGCTCTCGCTCCCCTCCGGCCTCCATCTGCCTGAGGCCCAAGCTTGGTGTGCCCGGCTGGCCGGCGACGGGCTGGCGAGCGCGGGATGGCGGCAGCTGCCCCGGGACGAGGGGTAGGCGGGGTGGGTGCTCCCGATGTCCACAGGGGAAGAAGCGGCGTGGAGGCTCCACGCCCAGTCCAGCCCAGGCACGGCACGGAAAGCGCAGCAGCAGCCCCACGTGTGTCCCCGTGTGCGAGCGCGCCCTGCCCTGCCAGGCAAGCAGATCCATGGCATCTGTGGCAGAAGAGCGCAGGCGGGCAGCCACCGCAGCCGTCGTCTGCATCACACACTGAATCACGAGCCTGGGAAGAGGGTCAGCCATGGGGGAGACAGACTGACTGACTGAGGTGAGCCCCCCGTCCTGTGGCTGCTGCCGTCACCCCTCCCTGGCCGGGCTCTGCGCCGGTCCACTCACCGCCACAGCTTGCCCAGCGTCTTGCTGAACTCGGTGTTGTGCAGATGCGGGTACTGGTCGGCCAGCTTCCTGCACGCCGCCTGCGCCCAGACCATGAAGGTGTTCATGGACCGCTTGACATTCGGCTTGGCCTTCAGCGCCCCGTGGCCCCGCACCGGCATGGGCACCAGGCTCCAGTCATAGCCCTTCAGTACCTGCGAGACGGCATCCTGGATGCAGGTGGGGAAGCGCTCGTCCCTGTTTGGCCCTGCCTGGCTTACCAGAGCCTGCCTGGGACACCGCTGCCACCGCCGCCGCCGCGCATGAGGCTGGGCAGGCAACTTCTCCCTGGCCCCTGGACGAGGTAAAAGGGGCTGCTGTTTCCCCCCACCCGCTGCACATTGCGTTGCTCCACCGCCGTTTGCCCCCCACCCACCACACGGATCGCATTGCTGCCACCGCCATTTTCCCCCACACGCTGCACGGATCGCGTTGCCGCTGTCACCATTTCCCCCCACCCGTCACGCAGATCGCCCTGCCACCGCCACTTGGAAAAGGCCTCTGCCGCCCGGATCTATACCTGTAGAGTGATTTTGCACCCCCCCCCATGGCCGATCTGGGCAGCAGAGGCCTTTTCCAGGCCTCCGGAGCCCGGATCGGGCCGCTGGGGCACCGCAAAATCACCCCACGGCCATGGATCCGAGCACCAGAGGCTTGGAAAAGGCCTCTGCCGCCCAGATCGGCCATGGGGGGGTGCAAAATCACTCTGCAGGCTTACCTGGACTTGCGCTGGCAGCTGCCTCCACCATCCAGCCCGGATCCACCCAGCTCTTGCAGCTGCTCCGACTCACAGTTCAGAGAGAGAAAGAGAGAGCGCAGGCGCACATGGAGAGGCAGAGGGGAGCAGCCTGGCCCCGCCTCCCTCTGGGGCGATGGCGTGCATGCCTACAGGGACGGCTCCGCGTGCCGCCTGTGGCACGCATGCCATAGGTTCGCTACCACGGCTCTATTATCTGTTTATACATTTCAGAATGATTTTATCATGAAAGTGGTTTAAATACTAGTAGCTCCCTTAAGAAGGTTAAGACCTAGGCTCTTAATGTCGAATATAGTTGAGATATTTTCCAAACAACAAATACTTTCAGTAAGGGGAAGGAAGAGAAAATATTCATTTAATTAGATTGAGTTTTGTTCATTGAAGAAGACTATTCATGCATAAAAAAATCAAGCAGAGAAAAACTGAGAAATAATATTAGGTGTATATGCAGGTAATGGTGATTGTAGAGAGATTTTCTCCCAAGGCTGAAGCCAGCTGTAAATAAAGCCCAAAGGAGGTTTAAAAGACAAACTTTCAGTGTCATCCATAATCACCGTTCATGCCAAGGACTACTTTCTCAAAGCTGCTTCTCAAGTCTTGCGATTTACAGCAGCGCGCTTCTTATTACAGGATACATTATGCAGAAACTCTCTGCTGTATGATGGGACATGGCAACCCTGCTGTGAGAATGCCGATCAGCACTTCTTTTAAGGCCTTTTCTCAATTGTCAGCAAAGTATTTTTTTTAAGGTTAAAAGGTGTAAAATTATTCTGAAATGCTTTTCTGACCTGTCGTCTTTCACACTTTAAAAAGCTAGAGTTCATTTTTCTTCTACCTATTTTTTGTTGTTGTTATTGATAATGGAGATATAAGAATAAGTCTTGGAAGCAGCAATAAATGACATCAGAAAAATAAATTCACCTTCTGTTTCATTACATATCCATAAATGTCTGCATAAAAAAATCTACAGATAGGTCTATCTGATGGACCGGACACTAATTTTAAGTGCAGGCATATTTCAACTTTTTTGCCCTTTTACCAGTTTTATTCTGTTTTGAAATGCAATTAATGGGAAAAGACTACTTTATAAACACTCATCTATATTTCATTATATGATCTAATGACACACTATGCAAAGTAGTAGTCAAATTATTTTTTAAAAAATACCATCATGGAGGTGTAATTTTCAAATAAACTATTATTCTAAAAACACTACCTGCAGTTTGATAGGGGTGTGATGACTCAGTGGTTAAGACCCTGAACTTGTTAGCTGAAAAGCTGACAACCCGTGTTTGAGACCCACGTGCTGTGTGATGGGGTAAGTTCCCTTTACTTGCCCCAGCTCCTGCCACCCTAGCAGTTTGAAAACATGCAAATGCCAATAGATAAATAGGTACCACTTCAGTGAGAAGGTAACAGCGTTTTGGGCACCTTGGTGTACAATCATGCTGGCCACATGACCACAGAAGTGTCTTCAAACAATGCTGGGTCCCTTGGCAAAGAAAGAGATGAGCATCATCTCCTAGAGTTGGACATGACTAGACAGGGGAAACCTTTATTTTTAGATATCCAAAAGATAAAAGACAGATAATATTTTTCTCTAAACATATTTTTTTCAAGTTGATTAACTTTAAATATCCAGGCTGCATAATCATTGGAAGTGAATAATTCTAAAATTTTACTTCTAAATCCAAGAAGTAAAATTGTCTGTAGTTTAAGATTTTCATTTGTGATTATTTATATTCCAGTACAAGGCCAAAAGTTTTTGGAAGTCCTTTCAGGTTATGTTTCACAGAATATTTTGTATGGCTGGGCAGTACTGTAGATTTGATTCCCAAAAAATATTTCAGAATCATGAAAGTTACATCAGATTGCAAGACTTAAAGCAGCCACACTTTCCCCCAACAGAATAGTCCCAGGAAAAGATGCAGCTGCTTTAAAGAGTTGCAGACAATTGCTATATACTTGCTCTTGTATGGCCTGAAGCACTTGATAGAAATGAATTTGAAGTACTCCATGGTACCAGTATTTTAGGGAGTTGCATAATCAGACTTAAATAAATCAAATCAATATTGTAATAATGACAGATAATAAGGTATTATAAAGATATTTGTCAGGAACTAGAGTCTCATTACTACATTAAGTGCCTAGCCTGTGCAAGAAAGGAAAATTGGAGGGTGGGGGAGAAAAATAATATTGAAATAAAATGTCAGATAAATAGCCAAACCAATGTCTTGATAGACAGTTTCCTTATGTTTTGAAAAATCAAAAGGGAAAATTTAAAAAAAAAAATCAAATCAGCTGTTTGATGTGCATAGTTTCAGAAAAGATGGTCTGTGAGAGAAAACAAAGCCACATTGCTGCACATTTCCCAGAGAGTACAAAAAGGAAGATGCTAATTAGTCAGTAGTATAATCCAGTCTTAAATTGCAAGACACACTGTGCACATTTGACGCTTCCAGGAATAAGTGGAGTAGATTTGCTCTCCTCTCGTGGTTCCAACAGCTTCTTGCATATCTCTAAAATTTACTCTGGGCAATTATGAGGTTCTTTAGGGTAGATTTTGATAGTCCCAATTTTGCTGACAGGAACAGTTTTATCATCAGCAATGTTTCTGAATGTCATTTTATGAAAGCAGGAGCTCTCTGCTTAGCTGGCCTACTGTATTGTATAGTTTTAATTTAATTTACATAATTTTAATATGTTAATAACTTTTATATTTATCTTTTTATAATCTGTAAGCCATCCAGAGTTACTTCATAGAGGAGATGACTGGCATAAAAATTTAATAAAAAATAAAATACTATAAGTACCTGTAGAGGAGAAAGATCTGTAGATACCAGAAAGAGCTATTTAATACTATAAACAGTTTTCAATACTACCTTCTACAAATCTTTTTATACCATTTCTGAAAGATACCCTTTATAGAAATAATGTGATGTATTTTCAAATTGCCTTGAAAAATCTGTTGTTCTCTTCTTGTTTTCTAGCAATCTTTCTTAGCAGAACATCTCTATTTTTTTTTGCCTTTTTCCTTGTTCCCAATTTTTAATAACATCTACTGATCATTACAAGTCTTCTACCTGTATTTTTGTATAATGCTTAAACTGTGGCAAACAAAATTTGACAAAACACTAACAATGAAGGGTTTTAAGCTTTCCAGATCAAATAGTGTATTCAAGTTTTACAATTCAGTCGTATGCATGTCTGGAAGCAAGTTCCATAACAGGCTATAAAGACTTATCAAGTAGATTTAGGATAGCAACCTAGCAAATTAATACAATGAACTGATTATCAAAGGATTTTTAGAAACACAAATATATTTATATTAAAATGTAATCCTACAACTGAATATGAATTTGTTGTAACAGAAAAAGAGATTTTTTATGGGTGCATGATGCATACTCCTATTGTAACAGAATTAGCTTTAATAAGTTTGCAATCCTGGAATACATTACAATATAATGTAATATAATGTAATGATATGATATGATATATGATATGATATATGATATGATATATGATATGATATATGATATGATATGATATATGATATGATATATGATATATGATATATGATATATGATATATGATACAATATGATACGATACAATATGATATATTTTTTCAATGTCTCTCATTGCTTAGAAAATATTCTGAGTTCACTATATTTTTTCATTAATAGCTTTCAACTAAATGGTGGAATTGCAGAAGGAAAAGATACACTCCAGGCTAAAAGCAAAACAACAGTTGACACAATCATAAGCAAACTTACTTAGAATCAAGTATCAGTGAATTCAATGGGATCTTTTTCTGAGAAAATCTGAATTGTATTGGGTTCTAAGTGATTCAAGTTAAACACCAGAGCATAAAAGCTAATAAAGAAAAAATTGATAAGAGTGGATTTCCAAATAATTTAACACACCATATATGGAAAATTAAATGAGGTAACAGCACCCTCTTCTGAGAACAAATACTGAATTCTTAAACAACGCTCACTTTACAGCATAATTGAGACTTTTTTGTTTTGGTTACTTCATTTTCTTAACTGAGCTCATTATCTCAGTCCACCTTTCTTCATGTGCAGGATATGAAGAAAACGTGACTATCAACAGAGCTGAAGCCAATATATATATATATATATGTTATATATTTAATGCATACTTATTAATTATAAATATAAAAGTCAAGTCATAGTTTGAAGTAAACTTACTTCAGTTCAATCCCGTTCAGTTCAATCTTCTTCAGTTCAATAGGCAAAATTATTTAGATGAGCAGATGAAGGACATCTCTTGATTAAAATTATTTTTTTCTTGCCGATATCTGCTAAAATAATATTTTTACCAGGTAGTTTTATTGACTGGCTTATTTCCTCTGTGCTTTTTCTTCCAAATGGTTCCAAATGGTTTATAATATCTTCAAGATTTTTTTTGAAACAGTAAATAAAACTTGATATTGCTTATGTCTCTCTTGCTGCTCTAAGTTCAAGAATATGTACATAGAATTCCTATCTCCAAGTTTGTTTCACAACCACCACCCTGGTTGGCTGAGAGATGATGACTGGCCCTGGAGCTTTGATGACTAAGATGAGGCTTGAACTTGAGTTCCCCAAACCGCAACTGAATACTGTAAACATTCCACTATATTGGTTCGTGAATTTATTGCTTCCTCAGGCTTAGATTCACAGATATTAAGCCAAAAAGCTCCAGAAACCCTTGTGCATCTACTTGACCTTTCCACATCCAAATCCCCCTGGATTATGGTATAAAGCTGCAGAGACTTCTGAAAGAACAGAGGGTTGCTTTGATTGCCATCAATCAATTTTGGAAATTCCTCTCTCCTCCTCTATCTCCTATTTTACTTTATTCAGGATGTACTGACACATCCTCCAGCTGTTCAGGATTTTTTTTTTCCAGGACAATATAGGTAGCTGCAGAGGAGAAATGGATAAGAAAACACACATCCTTTTATGCCTTTCTATTCTTAAGAACCTAAGCCTAAATTTCAATGTTGCCTACACTGCATAAAATGAATTCAGAATGAGTTATATCAAAACATAATCAGTATGGATATAGAAAAAACAGTAGCCAAAAATTCAATCACTAGCCCCAAAGAAGAGCATGCAATTGAGTTTATTTATTGATGTTAACATTTTTGCCAGAATGGTCTGGTTCAGACATAAACCAAAACCAATGCAATAGTTTTGAATAATAATCTTATAAATAGGTTCATACTATACTGAAAGCTTGGCTATGCCGCTTAAACTAAGATAATAATATTCATTTTTAAAGACAATCTGTCAAATTTCCAAGATTAAGCAGGTATTCTTGCAAATTCTTTACCTTGCTTTAAAACTTTGAGTTAAATTGATTATATTGTAAATTATTGTACTATAATCTGATTTAAATTCTAACTTATATTAGTATTGAGCTAAAACTTCAAAATTTATATAAAACAAATTTTCAGATTGCAGTGTTGTTTATAACTGTTTCCACCTATCTTATTAAGAGACCCTAGAATTATTTTGTACAACTTAATTTTTTAAGTCTTTTTTCTTGATCTAGAAAATAAATGCAAAAATTGAGCTCTTTAGTGATTCAAGTGGCAACAGTTGTAAGCAATTCATATTAAAGTTGTGCATCACGAAGATGACAGAAGATCATTTGTTGATGAGTGAAATTTTTTTGCGCCGGTGTGTGACCAGGGTTCTCCCAAAAAAGAAAAGAAGAAGTGTGTAAGGAATCAACCTAACAAATCTGTTAAATATAATAGGACAAAAAGACTGGAAGCCACATAAATCTCAGAGAAAATTGCACAGATGAAATCTGTGTTGAACATTGGAACTATCTGGCACATTTGCGTCCTGGCCCCCTGGAGATAAGACTTGAAAAGAGGATACATTGCCTATCGATAGCTCCACGGAGCACGTCCTTTCGAGCATCAGAAATGTATTCTATTTGCCCCTCTGTGCACATGCACACACGCACACACACACATACACACACATATGCACGCACGGACAAAAGATGCATATACATATAGATATCACTTATTAGTGTCATTTCTAAGCATGTTAGCATTTTTCCATTCATTATTTAAGCAATATTTTTGCCAAATAGGCTTTTTGATAAAGAAGAATGCTAATACTAACAACCTTTGCTGCCTTTGTTGAATTATTCAGGCAAGATTGTTAACAAAAGACATTGTTTGTTAAGATATTGATTGACTGTCCCATGCTATATTTTCTGCTATAAAGTACAATTCTTTGACTCGTGAATGCAGCAACACACACTTCCTCCATTTCCCAGCTTGCTTTCTGCAGGTCAGTTGTGGTTTCCAACCCACAATTCCTTTCAATGGGAGATATAAATCTGTTTTCTTACTACATAAATGTATCTAGATTCAAGCTCTATTTAAATGTTTTATCTTTATGTTTTTCTCAAGATATAAAAATTATATTGATTATATCAAATAAAAATAGACCTGCTCAATCAGGTCAGGTCATTTGTGAATAAATTAAAATCTGTGAATTGTACAAATCCTTGAAGGACTCCACATCTTATTCCCTTCATTGGAAACATTCTCCATTTCTGCTTATTCTTTACTTTCTGCTTTTAACTGGATAGCACTCCATTAAGTAATGGATTCAATAATGGGTCCTTTTATCCTATGACTGTTAAATTTACTCAGAAGGCTTCAATGAGGAATGCTGTCAACAGTTGAAAATCCAAATTTCAATGCTGACAATCAGCATCTTCCACAGCAGCCAATAACTTCTTCAAGTTCTAGAAGACTGATGAGGCAGGGTTTACTTTGGTAGAATCCATATGGATTTTTCAAGCTATGTTTGTTCTTTTGTGAGCTTACTTTTTATTTCATGATGTTTTTCTATCATTTTGCCTGTAACAGAGATTAAACTGGCTGGCTTACAATTTCCTGGTATCTTCCCTTGATACCTTTATTTTTTTTAAAGGTAACATCAGCTATCTTCCACTCCTCTGGCAAAGGGACTGATTTATAGGAAGACAAAAGGATTTCAGAAGGAACACAGGAAGGAAGACTAATTTTTCCAAATAAAATAGAAGCATGAGAGGTCTGGCATCATGTAACTTGAAGGACCAGCAGATAGTCTCCACCACTGAAGCTGCACAATCAATTTCAATTTTTTTACCTGCAGGGTGCGACTGAACTTACAAACTTCCTGAAATAATGCATCCAATGCAAGAAGGATACTGAGGAACTGGAAAGAGTACAAGGAAAATGAGAAAGATGCTAAGGGCATGGAAACTAAATTCTGTGAAGAATGGGTAAAGAAAACTGGGTTCATTTAGCCTAAAGAAAAGAAGGGTAAGGGGAGACATGATAGCAATCTTCCAATAGAAGTGAGGAAGATTGAAACTTGAAATAAAGGACAATTTCCTGACTACAATGCTGTAAAACAATGGAACAGTCTGCCTTTGGGAGTTATGGGTGCTTGATTATTGGAGGTTTTCAGGCACAGTTTAGGCAGTGATTTGTCTGAGGTGGAATCAAGATTCCTGCTGTGGGCAGACTCTGAATTAGACCTGCAAGCAGCAAGAAGCAACCATCCGATTCTATAAACTCTTGCCTTATCAGCATTAAAATGCCTGAGAATATCTTGTTTTGATACCACAATTTGTCTTCGTTGTACAATTCCTTCCTTGAGAAACTCAGTACAGGCTTTTATGTTGGGACTGATGTCCAACCAGGTTCTGAGATTCAAAGACAATGGCTCAAACCAGAGTGAATGTCTAACAAGTTTAATTAAGAAATTAAGAGAATTTACAGAGGAAAAGTAATTATTGTTTTAATTGTTGAGTTTTAATATTTATATGCCATCGATAATCACTGTTCTGAGATGGCTGGCCATATAAATTATTTAAATAAGTAAATAAAAGTACCAGACTGCATCCCTTCAGTTTGTCAGGAACCCCAGAAATGACAGCAAATGGACCCCCTGTAGCTGCCTGGTTGCTGAACAGCGCCTTTGCTGGTCCTCAAGGTTCAAATTGTCTTGCTTTTTACTGCCACCTTTTAATATTGTTTCAAAAGAGAGACACACAACAGCCATTGATGGCTTGGCACTTGCTCTAAGTATCTTGACCATAACTTGGATAGTTGAACTACTATCAAAACTATTTTAAGAGAGAGAGAGAGACTGTTTCTAAAAAACTCTCTTCTGCAGATCTTGGACTTGGCATTCATCTCCTTGTTGTTATCTTGTTACAAGTGACAATAGAGATATAAAGCTCAAATGAAAGAATGATTACATACAAGTTGGAAAGCTTGCTACATAATTGTTACCAGTGATAGATAATATAAATGAAATATAATTAAATACTCTTTTAATTTGTTGTGAAATCAGTTGAGTAACCCCTTCTAAGCAAAGGTGTAAGGTATCCATCTTAATGTGTGCAGAGAAAAAGTGGACCACACCAATACACCTTCTTGAAAAAAGATAAAGGTAAAATCTCCTTTGAATAGAGCTTGAATATAAGTACATAGTAAAGTTAGAGGCAAACAGGTAGCAAAAGCAATGGCTCAATAGATGTAGAATCCTTATGTTCTGAAAAATCAAAAGGGAACAATAAAAAAAATCAAATCAGCTCTTTGGCTGATTTCTACTTCTGCAGAAAAGATGCTTTATGAAGGTGTACTTCAAAGAAAAACAATGCCATATTTCCCACTGTGATGCTACATTTCTATAGTAAATTTAGATGTCAAGACTTTTCTCTGCAATTTCAAAATACTGTTTGAACAGCAACACAAACTTTTTCTGCCAAAGTTTATGTTCTTCTTTGTCCTTCAGCTTTCTGAATGTGGCCATGCCAGCATTTTCTGGATTTGGTATGATCTTCTTTTGATTGTGGAATATATTCCTTCTTATTGGGCTCATAATTAATTTATATAATTTCCAGGTATAATGAAGAAATTCAAGCTCCTTTTTTCTTAGTCCCCTCTTTTTTAAAGAACTTTTTTAAAATAATGGATTTTTCTCCTTTTGTGCTCCAAATGATTTATTGGATCCTGCTAGTAATCTATGTACTTTCGTTGCATTTACATTAATCTATAATAAGGATTCCTCCCTTGGGCAGGGGATTGGACTAGAGAAACCTCCAAGGTCCCTTCCAACTCTGTTATTCTGTTAATCGGGCAGCTCTGGAGCATTTACAAGTAGGAAACTGGGAATACAGCATTAGCCCTGGGGGAAACGGATTATCTGGACCCTTTTCAGTCAGATTTCAGACCCAGATATGAGACCAAAACTGCCTTGGTCCCACTCATGGATGATCTCTAGTGAGAACAGGAGAACAGGTGGTGTACCCATCATTGCTCTTCTTGATCTCTCAGTGGCTTTTGATACCATCAATCCTGATATCTTTTGGGGCTGATTTAGGGAGTTGGGGGTAGGTGCATAGTTTTGTGCTCATTCATCTCCTTCCTCTGAGATTGGTCCCAATTGGTGTTAATAGGAAGCGAGAGGTCCAGCTCAAGGTCCCTACTTTGTGGGGTGCACAGGGCTCAGGCCTATTTCCGTTCCTTTTTAACATCTACATGAAACCACTGGGTGAGATCATTCACCATCACAGGACGAGGTATCACCAATTATATCCAGCTATATATGTGCATCCTGAGTAAAGTGATGAAGTGATTTTCTTTTGCGGTGCCTGGAGGCTGTGGGGTTCTGGATGGGGAACAACAGGCTTCAACTGAACCCTAGTAAGATGGAATGGCTGTGGGTAGGCCCCTCTGTATCCAGGAATTTATTATCTTTGATCCTAGATACAGTTGTACTACCCCAGAAAGACCTGGGGCATAACTTGGGAGTCCTCTTGGACTCATGGCTCCTGCTCAAAGAGCAGGTGGCAGCTGTAGCCAGGAGGGCCTTTGCTTAACTCCGCATTGTGTGTCTGTTACGCTCCTTCCTGGAAGGCCTTCTGTTCAGTCATGCATGCCCTAGTCATCTCCCGATTGAACTATTTCAAGGCGCTCTACATGGGGCTACCCTTGAAAAGTATCCAGAAGCTTTAGCTGGTGTAGAATGCAGCTGTGCAAGCCATACTGGGTACCCAAAGAAGGGCTCATATAACATCTTTTCTCCGTGAATTTCACTGGGTGTCAGTTTGCTTCCAGGTTTCAGGTTCTACATGGTATAGGGCGAGACTATCTATGGAATAGGCTTTGCCCCATCACATCAGCCCATCCCACTTGTTCAGGCAGGGAAGGTATGCTACGGACCCGGTCAGTCAAAGAATTTTGGCTGGGGGGGATCTAGGAAGAGGGCCTTCTCTGCTGATACTCTTGCACTGTGGAACATCTTGCTCTCAGAAGTGAGGGAAGCCCTCAGTCACTTGGCCTTCTGCAAAAGGGTCAAAACTTGGTTGTAGCCTGATATGAGGGACACAGAGGCCCAGTCAACCATTGGGCTCATTGGCCCCATGAGAACACCCTCCCCACCTGTATTTAAAACTGCTAACCATCTTGGAATTCTTCCCCTTTTGAAATTTTATGTTATTTTTATCATTTTTTTTTAATGTTAAATTAATTCTGATTTTCATGTTAATTTTATACATTGTCTGTATATTGATTATATTGTACATTGCCCAGAGCCTCTCTCTGAGGAAGATGGGCAGTTAAGAAATAGGAAAGATATAAACAAACAAGCAAATAAATACATTCACACATACATACATTCATACATACTGAATATTTTTATTAAATATAGGCCCAGCAGCCATACAATTGACCTACGAACATACCTAAAAGACCCTGAGAAGGGAAGAGGAAGAAAGCTGAGAGTTTCAGTGATGCTAAAGATGCTACTTGTTTGTTATATGTGCTGCAGATAATGGAATGTTCCCAAAACTACAAACATTTTGAAATACATATAAGAAGAGATAGTCTATCTTATTGTATAACATTGATCTTTATATTATATCCTGTTTCTGGAGTTCAGAGTTCTCTGCATACTATGAGCGTTGCATAGCAGAAAGATCAAATCTGAGCGCTACAGATGGATCTCACTTTAGTGACCACAATTCGGACCAACAACTCGGTTGCTAAGCAACATGGTTGCTAAGTGGAAAATTATTGTGACTAGGTTTACAAACTTATTTCCCCGTTGGTCATTAAGCAAAACGATGTAGTTGCTAAGTTCTTTACCATGCCTCTCTGTAACAAAATGATTATTCAGAAGGTCTACTCTGCATTGCCATGCTTATATCAGTTTTCCCCAGCCAGATGCCTCCCAGATGTATTAAAATCCCAATACATTCAGAGGGCACATGTTCGGGCAAGACTGGTTATAGATTCAGTGCATCAGTTAGAGGGGCTGGGAGCAAGACACAGAAGAACTACCTTTATATCCTTTAAACTGTATCCATAGTTACTGTTTTAAAAGTTTATAGGTGGCATGATTTGGCAAAAATAAGGGCTAAAATAAGGGCTTCCTCCTATTCTATTTAATAATTGAAACTCTTTTTTTTCTGAATTCCATCTTTCATGGACTTTCCAAATGCAGGTGGGTAAAAGGAATGATGGAAGAAGCAGCTAGAAATGGACTCCAGAACTTGAAGAAACCAGTACCAACCCCACTTATGTATCAGTCTGAGGGCATATCACAATACATCTCCCAAACACTTATGGAACATTTATCTCTCCTGAGTCTAATTATCCAACAAATCAATCTAGTAAACATTCCTCACAGCATGGGTCACTCTTTATGTAAAATTATAGGGCTTAGAATATTTACTAATTGAGCAAGCTGATTGGCTGCATATCTGTAAGTGTCTTCTAATATATTTAATTGCAATGTTTTTGAATCTGTAGAGTCTGAGACCCTCTCAGAATCAGCACTTAGTCCCTTTCACAATTATAAATGTCAGCAGCAACAAAGAGGCTTTCCCTGTCTCCAAAGTGAAACACAAAATTAATCTTATGTGCCTGGCATAAGGAGCTTTTTTAAACTTCCATTATATAAAATTATGGGATTAGAAGAAAAAATATCTATGTACATCATGCCTAGTCAAAAACCAAAGGGCCTGTTGAGTTAAAACCTTATTTATTTACCGTATTTAGTATATTTGATGGATGTGCAAAGCTTCAAAGGGCACTCACTTCAACAATGCTTTGAGTGAAGCAGTCCACTAGAAATACCACATTGCTCTCTTCTCTGTATTTTCTGAGGCTTCTTTTAGCTCTTGAACTTGCTGGAAGAGGTTTCCTGGTCCAGAAGAGTCTGGCTGCCACCTGGGACTTCTGTAGGGTGAACAAACCAATGTAGAGACTAAAGAGGATGACCTTGATGGAGAGAGGAGAGATCCATTACCAAAGCAACAAAGAGGGAAACACTGCTAACTTCAAATAATGAAGGTCGCGACAAGGAAAGCCTTAGGTCAGCTTTGATTGTGTGCCAGTTGCAGCCTTACCTGGAATGTGAGGACCTTATAACAGTGATTCATACTCTGATCACCATTCACTTGGACTACTGTAATGCTTTCTACATGGGGCTGCCTTTGAAAATTACCCAGAATGCAGCACTCCAAATGTTGTTATATACAGGTAGTCCTCAACTTACAACAGTGAACTTAGTGAACTTAGTGAACTGTTATAATGTTACTGAATGGCACTGAAAAAAGTGACTTATGACCATTTTTCACACTTATGACTGTTGCAGCATTCCCATGGTCATATGATTTACATTCGAATGCTTGACAAATGACTCATATTTATGACAGTGACAGAGTCCTGGAGCCATGTGATCACCTTTTGCAACCTTCTGATAAACAAAGTCACTGGGGAAACAAGATTCACTTAACAACCATGTTACTAGTTTGGCAACTGCACTGATTCACTTAACAAATGGGGCAAAAAAAAGTTGTAAAATGGGGCAAAACCTACTTAACAACTTTCTCACTTAGCATCATACATTTTGGGCTCAATTGTGATCATAAGGATGCCAACATGAGCACATTGTATCTGTGTTCCAGGTCCTACACTGGCTTTCTCTTGGCTTCTGTGTACAATTCAAAGTCCTGATTTTATCCTTTGAAGGGTTTGAGGTATCTCCAGATCAATCTTCTCTAAATAGTCCTGACTACTCAATGCCGATGTATTTCTGAAGAATTTTTAGATGGTCCTCCATTTTTGCAATGTCAAGGGAATGAGGGAATAGAGTCTCTCAGATGCTCCTTAGCTTAGGAAGAACAGAAAATTAAAACACTCACTACCTATAAAGACTCCCAAAACCATGTACTTGATTTGACATACTCTCTCTCATAATGCTATCAGCCCCCACTTTATTAAAATGTTCCAAACAGAATGAGTTAGAACAGCATCTGAACTGTGATTATTGTTAACTACTTATTTATTGGAGATTTAAAATTATTTTTGTAGCTGTTTTTCACATATTCTGTTTTTTTTCTTCAAGTTTTACCTTTATTTTCATAATACAACACCATGGAGATTTTAAGATATTGAAAATCCGGTATATTGGAAGCCATTGGGAGTCATTAAATTGTGGCAAGTAACAAATGAAAACATGTAAAACAAATGGAAAGCTAAGAACTTAGGAGTCCGTTTGGTGCAGCACTTAAAGCACCAAACCAGGAACTGTGAGATTGTGAGTTCTAGTTCTACCTTTAGGCACAAACCCAGCTGGGTGACTTTGGGCCAGTTATTCTCTCTCAGCTCTAGAAAGAAGGCAAGGGCAAACCATTTCCAAAACTCCTGCCAAGAAAATTGCAGGGATTAGTCTAAACAATCGCCAAGAGTCAACACTGAGTTGGAGTCCCCCCACCTCTCAAAAAAAGCTTGGGAAGACTAGGATGCCATTCCTCCTGTAATCTTCCTGTATTGCTGCTTTTATTACTAATACTTTAAAATGTCTTGAATTCATTAAAGTGCTTCTTAACACAACAAATTAAAAATGTTTTCCCATTTGCATGGAGTTTGAAGCAATCTTTTTCCCCCTGCCCTTCTCCCCCTTCCTGCAATACCCCATTCCCAAATTAACTTGTCAGGAACATCCTCTGGGGCTGTATTAGTCCATTCTTCTCTTATTGCCACTTTTCCCCCCTTTTTTTGGTAAGATGCCAAAGCCTGTCAATTAACAGTAAGCCTATCCCTTATGAACAGGAGCAGGGGCTGTGATCATGTTCAGCTAAGATCAAGGATTAGTAAATCAGTATGGCTCCAGATTGCAGACACTATTTAAACCCCACAGGCCTCACAAGCCAACACAGCATATTATGTTCTGGCTGGACATAGAGAACTGAATCTCTTGGTTACAGGAAAGTTCCTTTTTTTTCTTTCTACCTTTCCAGGCCAGTCAATTACACAACTTAAAACAAGCACTGATTTTATCGTCAGCCTGGTACGATCAAATGTCAGCTTGCTAGTCCCAGCTTTATCTAGGTGCTCCCATCAAATTAAAGATATTCCATTACCCTGGTGATAAATGATAGAAAAACGGTTGTTCAAAACAAACAAACAAAGATATTCAAGGCTAAAAAAAATGTAGCAGTAGCCTTTCATGCAGGGCTGTTGGAGGGTGGGAATTGTATGTTTATTCCTATAGGAAAACCTTCCCACCATTCACATATTCACTGAATGAGAGTTCTCATATAGAGGCATATATTATGTTTCCTTGCACAGTCAGCTGGATGTTTAGACTGGATTTGGCATTTTTATTCATCTATCATGTCCTTCCCAAGGATCTGGAATAGGCAGGTCCCACCAGTTCTTATTTGCAGGCAAAAGGTATTTCTTGGAGATCTTCCAATACACTATTGTTGTTACTTGTCACGCCATTGCTTGTAGTCAGTCTGTGCAATCTTTTGTGATTCACTGTTTCTTCAGTTTCCTTGCAGAGGTGTCACTTGCTATCTGTTGCTGTCTTCTCAGTTCTGGCTTTGTATGCATTCTTAAATTTTCCTGCTCTTAGCCATTGCTAGGTCTTGTTATTATCTGTTTTCTCTGCTATTTTTTTTTAATGTACTGGCCATGTAATATTTTGACTTCCCACGCCTCTTTTCTGTTCTTCATTTGGTCTTTCTTGTAGGTCAGTTTGATCTCTACAGTACTCAGAAGGCCTTCCTGTTATACTAGCTTCAGCGCATCTTCTTCACTGTCCTTCAGATATTCTTCCAATACCCTTTTGCTTCTTCAACTATCTGATGTACTTGCAACATTCCATGTCCACCCAGTTTCTTTGGTAAGTAGAATCTGTCAACGTCACTCTGAGGATGAAGGGCATGATTCATTATCATTATTTTCTAGTCTTCCTATCCAGGGCTTTTAGTTCTGCTTGAGTCCAGTCCACTATTCCAGCTGTGTATCTAATGACTGGAATTGCCCAAGTGTTAATTGCCTTGATGGTATTTCCTCCACTGAGTTTGGACTTTAAGACCTTCTTCACTCTCTTGACGTCTTCACTTTTAACCTTTTTTTTTTTTACTTCAGTGTGCTTAATGTTGCCAGCTTGAATGATGCCCAGGTATTTATAGTGATCCTCTTCATCCAGACTCCTGATGTTATTTCCATACAGCACACCTTGAATCCTTCAGTTTTCACTATTTTTCCTCATTTGATGGTAAGCACATTTCTACAGTCCAAATTGCATTGCAGTATCTTGGCTGTATATATAACAGTATTGAACAGTGATTCTATTTCAGATCGTGTTTTTCCACACAGTTTCAGCTCATCCATGTAAAGGAGGTGGGGTAGTCTCGCAGATGTTTCTATTAGCCATGGCCTGAGTTATTCAGTATTATTGACAAAGGAATCAATGTAATGACAAATAGTGAAAGTGAGTTGCCTTGAAATATCCAGGAACACCAATAGTTAGCACTGTCCTTGTTGACCTGGTATAGGTTTCTGCAAGTTATGTCTCACCATATTGTTAATGGGAGAGACACTCTTCCTTTGGCTCTTCTGATGAGATCTATCCTGTATGGTTGAACCTTTGGCATAGTACTCATCTTCTTCCAAGCATGGAAATCCCACAACCACCTCAAGGTCGTACCTCATTATTATTATGGTTGGTTGCACAGCCAGCCAGATTTTTTTTGACTGAAGTTGGTATTTTTATCCATCTATCAAGTTCTTCCCAAGAACATGGGATAGACAGATTATTGAAGTTGTTTTATGCTTTTATAATAATAATAATGATAATAATGATAATAATGATAATAATGATGATAATAATAATAATGATAATGATAATGATAATAATGATAATAATAATGATAATGATAACAACAACAACAACAATAACAATAGCAATAGCAATAACAATAACAATAACAATAACAATAACAATAACAATAACAATAATAATAATAATAATAATAATAATAATAATAATAATAATAAAGGGACCTTGGAGGTCATCTAGTCCAACCCCCTGCTCAGGCAGGAAACCCTATACCATTTTGGACAAATGGATGTCCAGTCTCTTCTTATCATTGCATTATTATTATTATTGTTATTATTATTGTTGTTGTTATTATTATTGTTGTTATTATTATTATTATTATTATTATTATTATTATTATTATTATTATTATTATTATTATTATTATTATTATTATTATTATTATTATTATTATTATTATTATTATTATTATTATTATTATTATTATTATTATTGCAAAGTCAGCCATATATTTAGACTGGATAAGTCAGATGTTTATTATTATTAGTAGTAGTAGTAGTTTAGTAGTAATAGTAGTAATAATAGTAGTAGTATATTTCATCATTATTTTGTACAACTCAAGGCAACATACCCAATGCTTCTGCCTATTTTTCTGACAACAATCCTGTTGTTCTGGCCCAGCACCTTAAGTGCTACACTAAATTGGCTCTCTGCGATCATGGACTCAAGAGATTTGAAGTCAGGTCACATGAGCAGATAGAAACCTTTTACATTGGAAGGACACCGTTTAATAATAATAATAATAATAATAATAATAATAATAATAATAATAATAATAATAATAATAATAATAATAATAATAATAATAATAATAATAATAATAATAATAATAATAATAATAATAATAATAATAATAATAATAATAATAGTTGGAAGGGACTTTGGAGGTCTTCTAGTCCAACCCCCGGCTCAGGCAAGAAACCCTATACCATTTCAGACAAATGGCTGTCCAGTCTCTTCTTAAAAACTTCCAGTGTTGGAGCATTCACAACTTCTGGAGGCAGGTTTCTTCCACTGATTAATTGTTCTAACTGTCAGGAAATTTCTCCTTAGTTCTTGGTTGCTTCTCTCTTTGATTAGTTTCCACCCATTGCTTCTTGTCCTGCCTTCAGGTCTTTGGAGAATAGCTTGACTTCCTCTTCCTTGTGGCAACCCCTGAGAAATTGGAACATTGCTATCATGTCACCCCTAGTCCTTCTCTTCATTAAACTAGACTTACCCAATTCCAGCAACCGTTCTTTACATGTTTTAGCCTCCAGTCTCCTGATCATCTTTGTTGCTCTTCTCTGTACTCTTTCTAGAGTCACATCTTTTTTACATCGTGGTGACCAAAACTGGATGCAGTATTCCAAATGTGGCCTTACCAAGGCATTATAAAGTGGTATTAACACTTCATGTGATCTTGATTCTATCCCTCTGTTAATGCAGCCTAGCACTATTTTGGCTTTTTTGGCAGCTGCAGCACACTGCTGGCTCATATTTAAGTGATTATCCACTAGGACTCCGAGATCCCTCTCATAGTTACTACTATTGAGCACCTACATTGTACCTCTGCATTTGGTTTTTCTTGCCTAAAAGTAGAACCTTACTTTTTTCACTATTGAATTTCATTTTATTAGATAGCGCCCAATGTTCAAGTCTGTCCAGATCCTCCTGTATCTTAAGCCTATCTTCTGGAGTGTTGGCTATTCCTGCCAGCTTGGTGTCGTCTGCAAATTTGATGAGTTCCCCATCTATCCCCTCATCCAAATCGTTGATGAAAATGTTGAAGAGCACTGGGCTCAGAACACAGCCCTGGGGCACCCCACTACACACTTCCCTCCATGTAGATGCAGTTCCACTGAGGACCACATGCTGAGTATGGCCAGTCAGCCAGCTACAAATCCATCTGGTGGTGATGCTGTCTAACCCACATTTTTCTATCTTATCAAGTAGTAGGTTGTGATCTACTTTATCAAATGCCTTACTGAAGTCCAAGTAAATTATAGCCACAGCATTCCTCTGGTCCACTAATTTTGTCACCTGGTCAATGAATGCAATAAGATTTGTCTGGTATGATCTGTTTTTGACAAAACTATGTTGGCTTTTGGTAATGACTTTGTTTGCATCTAGGTGTTCACTGATTCGTTGCTTGATTATCTTTTCCAGAATCTTCCCAGGTATTGAGGTCAGGCTGATAGGTCTGTAGTTTCCTGGATCTATTTTTTCCCTTTTTTGAAGATGGGAACTACATCAGCTCTTTTCCAGTCCTCTGGTTCCCCAGTGCTCCAGGATCTTTGAAAAATATAGTTCAGTGGTTCTGAGATCACACATGAGATCACATCTGCCAATTATTATATAAAACTTAATTACATTTCATTTTTCCACCAATGTGTTTAGACAATAAAGACAATGTTAATAATATATATATAGAAACAAGACTAAAATTAAAACATAAAAACAAAAGTAATGAAACCCTATTGATTTAATTTATTTATTGCTTCAATCTTAGCAGATTGTAGGCAGTAAATAGATATCAATAAATTAAATACAAGCAATAACAATAATAATTAAACACAAAAAACCTACCATACAACATGCTCAGCATTGGGACTCTCCCACCTCACATGAATTGGAAACAGACACATGCCAGCAACCAAATCAGTTCCCACAGTGGTATTGCAATATTAGCACAACTAAGCAAACAGACCTCCTCATTTTGTAGCAGCAGAAATGTGTGAATAGCCTTCAAATAATAGGATGTTTCAGGGATACCCCATGAAAAGTAAATTACCTGCACAGTACTTCAACCAAGAAACGACAAAAATATGAGTGATTGTTCACAAGCTAGAAATTAATGGTATGAAGCCAATTAAAAGATACCTCAATAAACAAATATATTTAATCCCCCAAGACTGTCTAAATACACACAATTTGTATTTTGGAAAAATGTCAACGAGAGGAAACTAGCTTAGCCCTGCAGGACAGAATTCAAGGGCTTGAAGGAGCAATATCAAGAATGTTCTCTATTGCATCCTCCAAGGAGACCAAGGGGCAGGTGCTCCCAAGGAGAATAAATCTTGTGTAAACAAACTTGGGACAATGTAGTCTTCAAAAAAGCTTGATCTCACATTGCATAGGGTTTGTAGGTCATAACGGGGATCTGGAAACAGACTGGTAGCCATTTAACAAGAGGCACATGTTATTTATAAGTCAATCCTCTGGCTACAACATTCTGCACTAAACAAAATCTGCAAACACTTTTCAGGGGACTTCCGGTTTTGCGCCGTAGCACCCGGTCGTGGGATTGCGGACCTCTGCACCCCACGGCTAGTTTCGCCCTGCCAGGGGACCCTAAATTGGTCTAAGTCACCCCGGAGAGGCGGCGAAGAAAAGAAGGGTGCCCCAACAATTCTGGAATGATGGCAGTTGTTTCACTTAATTCGGGAAAAGCTTTCTAACCCGACCAGAGAAAGGCTGGTCACACTTGCTACTTGCAGCTGAAGTCCAAAGGCACTAACCAGCACAACGTGGACAGCATGCTTGAAACTGGGTGAGGAATTTGATCTTCTCTCTCCTATTTTATATCTGATTTCCTGGAAAAGTTCCCCAAGAAGCAAAAAGCATCCCAAAGTGAGAAGGGGGTGGATTACCTCACCCTTCTATAGACAGAAGTGGCAAATTAAACTCTTATGGGGAATAAAAATAGAAAATACTACAGTTTGGGTAAATTTGAAAGCTAAGAAAATTGTTAAAACTTTATACCTGAAAAGCATTGATGAAATTATATATATATATATAAAGAACAAAAAATAACTCTTTGTTCTAAAAAGTTGAAAAATGAACAGTGACATCTAGTGGAGGATTAGAGAAAACTATAGCAGCATTGACCCAGAATTTGGCAAGATGCCTAGAAATAGCAAAAAACGGCTGGGAATAAAGCATTGAGCTATCTAAATACTGAGTGAAACTATATATGTTTAGAAACTGCTGACCTTCTAGGATTATAAACACACTGTGCTGCATTCTTAAACCTAAGAACTGTTTGCAGAGATAGAAAAATCTTGGCCTCTGGCTAATCTTCTAAAGGAGAAATTACTGGAAAACTTTTACATGGTCAAATACTTTGGGCTGAATCCTGACTGGTTGAGAATTACAAGACCCCTGAAAAGAAGAACTGTCACAAAATATTGTTTTCAGTGGTGCCTTGACAATTGGAAATGTATTGGATTATAAAACCATTATATAAAGATAAGAACTACATTTGGCTGTTTGGAATTTAAGTTGGGTTGGCTTGATAAAGCTAATTAAAAAGATTATGACACCAATGAAAAACTACATAGAGGGGAGAGATAAAACGGATATTATATACCTATCTAAAAGTAATAGAAAACCATACTCAACACCTTCTCTTGAAGATCCGAGTTTGGAGCTTCAAAGATCAGCAGGAACAATGACTCAAGACAAAACAAATACATTCCAGGAGAAAATATACACAATGCTGCGACAGATTCAAATGATAATTGTGTCAAACCATGATGAGATTAGAAATAAGTTTGACAATATAAACGAACATATCTCTAACTTAAACCTACAATTAAATAACACTCAAAAATGACAAAAAAGAATGAACAAACAAATCAGACAACAGAACATAAATTAAATGAAAGTGACTTAAATATAAAAGCTACAAATGAAGAAAACTACAACTTAATATAAACAAAAAAACTGCAAAACCTCACTATAATAAGGAAGACAAAAAAGATGCTTTATCCTCCAGGACTTCAAAACAAATTTGAGGATAAAAAAGAAGAACTAATAAAATGGATTATAGAACCATTTGAGAGAGAGAGAGAGAGAGAGAGAGAGAGAGAAGGAGCAGAGAGAGAGAGAGAGAGAGAGAGAGAGAGAGAGAGAGAGGAGAGAGAGAGAGAGAGAGAGAGAGAGAGAGAGAGAGAGAGAGAGAGAGGATATAAAGGAGCCCTAGAGAAAGATTATTAGATGGTGTATTATAGGATTAAATATTGTTGGAATATGGCCAAAAGAATAGATAAAGCTTGTGAAGGGGCCCTATAGTAAGAGGAATAAGATATATAAGTAGTATAATATTTTTAGAATATATGAAATGTTAAAACATTGAGAGGGTCTATTTAAATGAAAAGTTTGGATATTTAAAGGTAATGAATTTTGAGAAAATTATGACTGATAAGAGTGATCTGAATACTGAGGAGAAACTAAGCTTCAATAAGAATCTTGAAAACAGGACATATAATAATTTAATATAAATACAACGGAAACAAGCTGATTAAAAACATGTTATATGTTGATGTTATTATTATATGCATAAATACTAAAAATGTTTATATTCAACTTGGTATATACTGAAAATATTAAGAATTATATTTGTTTAATGTAGACAAAAGAAGAATATTACAGGAAGAAGAGAGGATCAAGAAATATATTACCAACATATTAATTGTAGAAATTAATTATCATTGTTTTATGAACCCAGACAACACACTAAAGATTGTTATTGTAAAAAATCAATAAAAAATTTTTTTTTAAAAAAAAAAGAAATCTGCAAACACTTTTCAAAAGCAGTAGAATACAATAGGCTACAATATTGCACATGGTCTATAAAATAAGTTATTATCACCTTAAGAATAGGCACAAACATAATCTTAATCCTTGAAACTTCAACCTATACATGCCTCCGACGTGTACGGGATGAGAATCCTAGAAACTAAGACATCCAGGTGCAACACTCAAGCTGTGATCCTGAGTCTTCAAGTAGATGTAATTTCATCCAACAATGGGATTTGTTTATTTATTTTCAAGTGCTTTTAAGCTAATTCAGTTGTACAACTTGAATTCTCATTCCCAATGTCATTTAATTGCTCAGGAATGTAATTCAGTTTTGCTTAAATTAACAGGTTGTTTACTTTGAATATCCAGAATGCTTCAACTGTTTTATCCTTTTCATTTATTTGCAAGAACATTGTTGTTCCTATCAGGGAACATCTTCATTACTCCATACACTCATGAAATGATGATGGTTGCTTGGCCAATCTATAATAATTTTGATGTAGAAGTACTGAATTGGATCTAATATTTTAATTCAAAGTCAAAAGGTAGCTACAGATCCATTTAATTCATATGCTGTATACACAAAGACGGGGGGGGGGAGAAAAGAAACCCCTTATGCCCTTTTTTGTATTACTTAGGAAAGTGCAGATCTCTTTTCATGCCTGATCAAGTGACAACAGAGGGAGCCAAGATATTTATTGCCAAGTAGAAGAATACAAAGTCAAGATGATCCACAGGGATTTCTCTACTGCCTGAATGCTAGACAAAAACAAATGATATTATCAGGAAATGATCACAGAAAGCAAGGCTCTTTGCTCTGATAGAAACAGTCTTTATTAACCTTTCTTTAAAACAACATGGGAGTAAAGTCAAACAACAATGCACAAGGTTGACCCTGTTTTACTGTGCCCTCTCTTTCTCATTTAATCAGGGGCCAAGCATTTAAGTTCTGCCACTGAGAAGAAAATGTTGTAACAGAAATCCTCTTAAATATAAAGGACATGCTTCAACAACAGTTAAACACAGAAAAATACTACTGAATTAACCCTCTGTATGACTATTTCTGCTTAAAGATATACAGTCTGTTTAACGAGACATAACTTATGATTCCTTTTGAAAATCAAAAAGTTCCATTTGTTATTAAAATGATTAATTTGCCACACTGATTTTAGCGATTCATCTCAGGCACAGCAGTTTTGAACCTACCCCAACAGAACTGAAAAACAATTGGCTTGGACTAGATGGTACCCAAGCATTTCCGTGCATGATACATTCTGTAGCATGAGAACTGAAGAATGTAATCTTTATTTCTCATTTTAAACAAACCTATGCCTTTGTCAACATCAACAACCTAAGATATCCAGATGATACCACTCTAATGGCAGAAAGTGAAGAGGAACTAAAGAGCCTCTTGATGCGGGTGAAGAAGGAGAGTGCAAAAGTTGGCTTGAAACTCAACATTAAGAAAACCAAAATCATGGCATCCGGCCCTCTCAATTCCTGGCAAATAGATGGGGAAGAAATGGAGGTAGTGACAGATTTTATCTTCCTGGGCTCTAGGATCACCACAGATGGGGACTGCAGCCAAGAAATTAAAAGACGCTTGCTCCTGGGAAGGAAAGCTATGGCAAATTTAGACAGCATACTAAAAAGCAGAGACATCACCCTGCCAACAAAAGTACGTATAGTCAAGGCCATGGTTTTCCCAGTTGCAATGTATGGCTGTGAAAGTTGGACCATAAGAAAGGCTGAACGCAAAAGAATTGAGGCCTTTGAACTATGGTGCTGGAGAAGACTCCTGCGAGTCCCTTGGACTGCAAGGCGATCAAACCGGTCAGTCCTAGAGGTGATCAACCCTGACTGCTCCTTAGAAGGCCAGATACTGAAGTTGAAACTCAAGTACTTTGGCCACCTAATGAGAAGAAAGGACTCACTGGAGAAGAGCCTAATGCTGGGAAAGATTGAGGGCAGTAGAAGAAGGGGACGACAGAGAATGAGGTGGTTGGATGGAGTCACTGAAGCAGTAGGCGTGAGCTTAAATGGACTCCAGAAGATGGTAGAGGACAGGAAGGCCTGGAGGAACGTTGTCCATGGGGTCGCGATGGGTCGGACACGACTTCGCAACTAACAACAACAACAACAATGCCTTTGTCACATGATCAGCTTGCAGTATCTTAGAAAAGGAAAAAAGACCATTAAGCCTTCTCATATGCTTTGGCACAATCTGCCTTCTAGAGAACCTTGGCTTTTTAATTTTAGAGCACATTTCTAACCCTCAGGTCCCTTGGCAAGGCTTCTAGGTTTTTTTAATTTTATAATCTATCTAGTTTCCTGTCTTTCACTATGGCTGACTATTTCAATGATCCTAAACTAATGCACTCTTTTTTCCTCTTAATATTCACATTTCTTTCTATCCTGTTTTGAGTTACAATGAATAGAATGAGGCATACAGGAAGAATTCTGTAACTAGGCACTAGAATACTTATTGAAGAACAAGATATATAATCAAACTGTAGACAAGAAAAAAAAATATTCCAGAGACCTCTGTAACAGTTTCCCCTTCCTCAAAGAAGAGAATATCTGTAGCTCAGAGTTGAATTGAAGAATTCTTGGTGTGATCAATGTAATCGCACTGATGATGTTACCTAGTTGGGTAATGAAAGATCAGCATGCAAACAACCAAGCTCAGAGACCACCAACAGCTCCATAGTTTTTCAGTCATTGCTCAAAACATCTGTAGCTATTCACAGGACCACTGCTAACCTGTAATGCTCCTTTGTACAAAATGTTTTTTGTGTTTTTTTTGCAAGCACAGCTTCAAATTACATCACATGGCAATTTCAGCTTCTCGGTGCTTTGTTCTCCCTTTTCTTCTACAAGGCATGCACAGATGAGTGGTAACTGGAAGGGCTTCTTCGCCTACTGTTCCCATTGTGTCATAGCACCTTTGTGCAGTGCACAACTTTCACACTTGCTTGCAGCAGTCCTGGTTGCTTCCATAATCAATGATATCATATATCAGAAAGAAAAGGGTGGACTGAGAAGCCCTTTGCAACAGGAGATTCATAAAGGGCAAAGTTTGGTTTACCTCTCTGCTAAGCCAAAATAAGGGAGGGGGGGAGGAAACCTACCCACACACTGGGCAAGATATCTAGGTCGTAGTTACTACGTCTTGTACTAATTTTACTAAATAAAACACTAGTCTGTAGGAACCCGGAAAAGTAAATTCCTTTTCTCTGAAGAGGTATTTGAAAAGATGCCTTGGAAGTAGCATTTCTTTACAGGTTAAAATTTCTGAATAGTTTTCAGAACTAATTTAAGGAATAATTAATTATACATTTAGGTGCATATTTAAAAAGGAAAGTCAGAAGAATAATTATAGTATAGTATATCATCTTGAAAACTTGATGACCTAAATATTTGTTTTTGTATCAGGTAAATATAATCCAAATATAAAAACCACAACTTCCATATATATATGAATAAGCATCTGTTTCATTTGCAGCTCTGTTTCCAATATTTGTGGTGCAATCATCTTGTATGTGTGTGTAACAGTAACTATGCAGTTTAGCATACAGAATAATGTAATTACTCATTCTTGAATAGCAGGATAATTACTGTCACTGAAACCCACATAACATACAGATCTTTTTGTTCTCTTTAAAAATGATAAATACTACATTTTCCCTTTTGGCACAGGGCACATCTTTTTTTTCTTTCTGAATTTCCTTCGTTTTCTACTGCTCTTGAATTACATACAATTTGGAATGAATTACGAGATGTATCACTAAGTCAATAGCAAGAAGAGCGACAAGATTATTTGGGAATTTGCAAAAATAAAAAAGTCACCGTATGTCTTGAAGGATATTATGGGGAGTCACCATAATTTAAAACTAACAATTATGACAAGCCATTTTGGGGCCTCTGGGATAACTTTCAGGGGTTGCACAAACCTGCTATCACAAGAAAGACATAGCTGTCATTGAAGAGTGCTCGAATGAATAAACAGTTGACCTCGTTACGGCACTGCTCAAACATGAAGAGATCTGACTCCCCTATCAATCGGCCAGGCACCAAGATCATCTCTGGAGGATTTCCCTGAGAGTCTGCATTATTGCAGATGTTTCGCTTCTCATCCAAGAAGCTTCTTCAGCTCTGCTTCTTGGCTGAGAAGCGAATGTCTTCAAAGAAAAACAAGAAAGTCCAGTTGCCTCTTGAAAAAGGACCTTTGGGGCAATCATGATCTGGATGACTGAGAATCTCCTTAGACCTTTACAAGTTGCATACTTTGTTCTATAGTTCCTCCTTCTTGAAAAATCTGCTTCCAGAATCTGAAGGAAATCCTAGACTGTTACTTATAGTATAGCTACATATCATAATCTTATAAACATTATTCCATCCCAAGAGCAAATCTCCACACGAAGACACACAGACATGCACACACACTAGAAACCCTGGTATCTCTCAGAAATCATTTTTATCCAGGAGTGCATTTCTGCCAGGGCAGAACTAACAAGAGCCTTCAAGGCTTGTTGATGGAGCAACTGCCCACATGCTAAAAGCCAGCTAATTAACCAGAAAAATCATTACAAAAATCTAATTAAAGTGAAAAAATATGCTTTTGCCCAAGAAATTGCAAGCAACTTTTCCAAACTATATGTAATAAGAGCACTTTTTTATTTTGGAGGTTTATTACCTGTTTGACCTAGAACAAGAGCCAGCAACTGGAGGCTAAGATTCCAGCTGCTGGATGAGAAGAGTTCTACAGTGCACATTATAGTTCTCCTCTCTCCATTTTCAGGCCCCAGAAGGAGACAATACGGAGCATGCCTGTATGGCCCCTATTCAGAAAAGTGATAAATCAATTGAAAAACCAAAAAGACCATGGCACTGACCAAACACCACATGAGTTGCAGAAGGGAAATGCTATCTGCCCTGGCATTCCTTTTCACCCACAATAACACCACCACATGCCATAGACCATATGGACCACATAGAACAGGTCTATAACCATTCCTATCCCTACAGCAGGTAAATGTACAGATTCTCCAACTGAATTTACCAGTCTATAGAGGGCACCTGATAAGCTATTTATCCACTTTCTATACTAGAAACTGCTGGATTCTTGGCAGACAAACAAGTGGGATTCAGAGACAGCAAATCTATAATAGATCAGTATGCCATGTAGCAATTATTAATAGAAAAATACTCATGGAAACAGCAATTCCCTTTATACATTGCTTTTCTCCATCTGAAATCAGCCTTCAATTCCATCCCAAGAGCGAAAGCTTGTTTAACAGATGGCTATTTTCACTAAACAGGATACTGCATGAAAATACAGTCACCCAAGTTAAGTATAACAAATCTGGTTATCTTAATGCAGAGATTCCAGTCAGACAAGGAATGAAACAGAGATACAACCCTAGTGTTTAATATTTATACAAACTCAATGGTTGCTGCTGTTGAAAGAAAAATCTTCATCAGGGTCCAGTCCAAGCTGGGAATAATCAAAATGGAGACTGCTTTAGAAAGAAAGTTGTAGTTTATTGAAGAGGAGAACCAGACAGAAAGATGGCTCTGGGAAAGCTGACCACATATAGTATGGAGTGGTGGGTTTTTATACCTTCTTTGGCTTTTGTTTGGAATTGTTCCTGTGGCATGAACTTTGACCCGAGTCTGAGTGTGCCTTTCTGGTATTCTGATAGTGGTGGGTTAATCCTATTATGTCCCAAAGTTCATATCCTGCTTCCCTGGGGCTGTGGCTGATGACTATGTCCTGTTGTTGGATTTTTTTGGTGTGAGGGATTGTTATTTCTAGGCATCTTTGTCTTTCTAATCCAAGCTTCCTGATTCTAATCTTTCTGACAAGATTATCACATCTGCATTTCTGCAGACCTGGTTTCTGTTTGGGGCAGAGAGCCCTTGGGGGGAGGGTTGGTTTCTGCCTTTAATAACCTTTGGGGAAATATAATATTCTGCCTTTTAATATTCCTAAAAATATTTCTTTCTCGGGGGGAGGATGACTTCCCACACTGCTTTTACCAAAAAAGAATTTCATCTCCCATCCACCCAGGGACAGATATTTGGCAATGCTGCTGTGTGCTGATGACGTAGCAATTCTCTCCCTTACACAGCTGGGCTTTAGAAGGAATTATGCAAGGAGGAAGGACGTAAAATTAATTGCACCAAAATCATAATTCTGGTTTTCTCAGGAAGACATAGCTGCCATAAAAATCAATGGCAAGCAGGAACTAACCAAATGTAGAACAAGTTCCAGCTTTTAAATATCATGGTGTAATTTTCAAGCCTCTGGAAGCTGGTAGGAACAACTTTCTTTTCTGTTGGCCCACTGGCCAATTTACCAGGGTTTACACATCAGATAAACTTAAGTACTACAGGCAACCTACAAGGGCGGATTCCTTCTTTCCTGGAAATTTTTAGACCTGCAAATTAAGCTTTATTTTTGTTCTGCTTTAACATTCTATCCTTGGCAGTATTAAATGGGAGGTTTCATGAAATTCCACATAATGAGAGAAAATTTTCCTCTTACCAGAATGAACCTGACTTTAGTGCACGCATTTCTTCATGGTTCCTTTTATAAGAATTTACATGTTGGTAAATTATATCACATTTTAGTACAGATCAACCTTTCAACTAGGGAAAAGTGGTTTATTTTCTACTCTCAGGACAGAGTCCTGCTATTATGAACAAAAATGCCAAATTCTTAGCAACTATTGCCTTAAGATGATCTAAGGTATCTTAATCTTGGAATGATGTCAAGAAGAAATATCAGGAAGAAATCTTTTTATTCTTCTATCTAATGTTTATTTTTAGTTTATTTTCTTTTGCTTTGTTTTATTCTTTTTTCATTTTTCATATGTGCATATTTTAATTGGTAGGTCTGTATGGTGGTTTATTGTTCTTACTGTATTATATTTCAGCCTGCTTTTATATGTTGTTTTAGGGTGGTAGCCAATTTGTTGGTCATTGACCATAAATAAATAAATACATTTTAAAAATTAAACTTATACTATAGCTCTATGAACAGCATCACAACATCATCAGCACCAAAATTAGGCTGTGGTGTTTCTTTTAGAGAAAAGAGATGGTTTCATTTATTCTAGATAACCCCAGAAAACATAGACTTATCTATTTATTTTACTTTTATATCACAGGACCCCAGAGGTGATTTGTAGTAGTTTGCATCAAACAAGAATGAAAGGATTTAATAAAATACAAGAGCAAAATGATCAAATACAAAAACAGTAAAATGCTAATGTAATAAATGTGATGCTACTTTACCCCCAAATCAGTAGCTCCTGGAAGATGAGGTGGTGCCCAAATTCTAGAGGAAAGTTATTCCATAAAATAAAGGCATGGTTGAGTAGTATTGTCTATGAGCCCCTATCCCCTTTATCTCTCAGGCCTGGGGGGTTCAAACAAAATGTTTTGAAAAGATGTACTCACTAGCCAGTTGTACATTGGGAAACCAAATTAAACATCTGCTATCATATATCAATTTAAGTCTTTCTAACAGTAAGACAAACTCCTTGAAGTTGAATTTGACTTAGTGACTACAGAAATACATCCATGTAGCTTTCTTGGTAACAATACAGAAGAAGTTTCCCACTATGATCTTTGACTTCTCAGTCTAGCCTGCAGCCCCCAAACTCTCTGGCAATATTCGTTACCAACTATTAACTAAGCCTGACACTGCTTAGATACTGAGCCCAACCAAAGACAGCCAGGTGCAATAATGTACTGAGACTATGATTAACTGTAGGAATAGATTGTATGTTGTTATTATAATTAGTGTAATTATACTAGATTGAACATTGTTGTTAAAGGTTGATCAAAGGTTGATCAATCTCATTACCTGGAGATGTAATTGCTACTTTTGTTATTACTTTATTGAAAGGTGCTTTTATTTTTATACATTCTAAATAGAACATTGTTTTGCATGGTGTTTTGCATTTTCTAAATTAAATAAATAAATGGTATTAAGTTTTGCTAGAATTTAATTGTTATTTTTATTTTAGAAAAAGAATATTTTACCAGTTAAAAGCTTACTTTGTTCTAACAGGTGAGATTTCTTTCTCCAAGAGTAGCTGTTCAAACTAGGTTACATCTTTGATTCAAAATAGATTACTCTGAATACCTTTGGACCTTGCCTTTCAGGAAGAAATTTCTAGGGAAATCAGGGTCAAGGAAATAAACAGAGAGGTAAAACTAACTTCCCAGAATTCACACATAGGTGAGCTTGTCCTTGTTAAAAGGCTTTTAGAGTTAAACTGGCTATAATATATTCTATGTGATCATTTGAGAAAATGAAGAATTACTCTTATTAAGTGAAACTAAACTCTGACTCATTTTGCAATGTTGGATATTCTGAAATGGAATATTAACTTGCAGAGCAATCCTACTATAGGAAGAGGCTATGATTAGGCAGAAGAAAATAAAAACACTGCTGCAGAATCAAACATATACAGTACTTAACCAAAGTTATCAACTGTTAAAGCATTTTAAACATGCATATCTTGAATGTATATATTCTGGAAGATGAGATACCCTTTGGAAAATATGTCATTTATCAAAGCTTGAATAAACATCCCTTTTCATCCTCAAAGAAAAATTGCCAATTCTAATATCAGCATTTGTTTAATTTACAAAAAGGAGATACTTTGTGAGCATAAACACAATTTGTTGTCTTTTAATGCACATTTCCCTGCATACATCAGAAAGCAGAACATTAATAGAACATTTTTCACACATACATTTTAGATGATTACTGGTCAATAGCATTTAAACACCTCTACTGAATTAACACCTTTTATAAAAAGTTCACCTCAGCAGGACAAATGGAACCATCTTGTTTGTGAGTTTTTATTTTGAAATTATTGCACAGCTTTGCTTTTCATCAGGCTGAAAAATATGAAGTCCAAAATATTTATGGTTCTGATTGTCAGTCTTGCTTTTGCAGAGATGTATGTGTGAAGACAAAATAGACAACTCATTTTGTTGACTCAATAGAAGCGTATTATCACAGCAAGATTTTAATTCAGATGGACAATACCTGCTTTTTCCCGAACACAACAATGAAACTGCCCTGTACTGCGTGTCACAGCAGGTAACTAATATCAACAAAATATAAAAAAAAACCCTATGTACAAATAACATAGCATGGTTCTAACCTTGAGCAACAAAAGCAAAGAATTTAAAAAGTAAGGTCTAAGTTTGTATCCTTAACCCACTCTGTTGGGTTTATTTTCTATATTCTAAATGATACAAACTCTTTATCAAGGCTGTGCATACAGAGACATGCTCTAATGTAACCAACATGGCAAGTGTATTTTGTTGTTTTCATTCAAAGTAGTTTCCCATGTCTATCAGATTTATTCAGATGCTTATCTAATTACTATCCTACTACTAGAAAACAAAATCATAACCATACATTTGAAACTGTACCATTAATCTCACACTTTGTTCTATTTGAACTTCTGGTCTAGAAGAAAAAGATTTATTAATAGGTCTTTTTCTCACTTATTAAAACCCTGTGCTGGAGCAACATTACTTATGCAGGAGCAAAATCCAGCTCTTAATCTCTATAAATTTTAGTTGATTCGGCTTCTGCCTTATTTGTTGTTGTTGTTGTTAGTTGTGAAGTCATGTCCGACCCATCACGACCCCATGGACAACGTTCCTCCAGGTCTTCCTGTCCTCTATCATCTTCTGGAGTCCATTTAAGCTCACGCCTACTGCTTCAGTGACTCCATCCAGCCACCTCATTCTCTGTCGTCCCCTTCTTCTATTGCCCTCAATCTTTCCCAGCATTAGGCTCTTCTCCAGTGAGTCCTTCCTTCTCATTAGGTGGCCAAAGTACTTGAGTTTCAACTTCAGGATCTGGCCTTCTAAAGAGCAGTCAGGGTTGATCTCCTCTAGGACTGAACGGTTTGATCAGTCCAGGGGACTCGCAGGAGTCCAGGGGACTCGCAGGAGTCTTCTCCAGCACCATAGTTCAAAGGCCTCAATTCTTTTGCGCTCAGCCTTTCTTATGGTCCAACTTTCACAGCCATACATTGCAACTGGGAAAACCATGCCCTTGACTATACGTACTTTTGTTGGCAGGCTGATGTCTCTGCTTTTTACTATGCTGTCTAGATTTGCCATAGCTTTCCTCCCCAGGAGCAAGCGTCTTTTAATTTCTTGGCTGCAGTCCCCATCTGTGGTGATCTTGGAGCCCAGGAAGATAAAATCTGTCACTATCTCCATTTCTTCCCCATCTATTTGCCAGGAATTGAGAGGGCTGTCTTATAACGTAAACTCAAATATTGTATATTTAGGTTATCTCAGGCTGAAGTCCCACATTAAACATTTTAAGTAAGTTTGTTGCAATAAAAAAACTGTCTTGCCACAGATGCTTCTAAGGCTGAAAATACATCCCTGAAATCTTTTGCTGAATGACCCAAATTTCAAGTAGCCTCCAGACCAATGGCTGTTTTCTCCAGAACAATTTCTGGAAAATTGGCATGTGAGTCCAATCAAGCCATAATTGACCATAAAAGCTTCAATGCCCCTTCCTTTCCAGACTTAGGATCCCTCTTTGACCCTTGCTCCACTATGATTCTCTTCTCTGCCCTGCTCCAAATTCTAATTCCCCTATTGTTTTGCCCTAATAATATAATCAGCCTCTAATACCATCTCTGGCTTAATCCTACCAATCCTACCCAGATCTGGAGACTTCCATTTTTGACCTTGAATGGGGTAGCACTTCCTCATTCAAGGTTGGTATGTGATTGCAGGTATTTCTACAGTAGCAGCTTGAAGAGTAAGTGACAGCAGTGCCCAGGAAGGCTTTTGCCTAACTCAGTTGGGTGCATCAATTGTGCCCTTTCCAATAATGGATATGCCTTGGAATCCCCATGTAACACTTCTGCTTCATAAACTGCATTAGTTGCCAATTTGTTTCTAGTGTAATTCAAGGTGCTATCTATAAAGCTCTACATGGCATAAATCCTGGTTAGTTGAGGAACTGCCTGTCTCCTTTAATATTTGCCTGGCCGATTTGATACTGCAGAGCTGGCACCTTCCAGATTCCTTTGATTAAACAATGTCATCTGCTAAGAGTCTCTGTTGCAATATCTACCCTCTAAAATGAGGGTAAAGAAAATGAGACCCTTCTTTGATTGCGCTTGCTATCTTTTATGTTTTATTCATTTTATTAAAATTTCTTTGTTTGTTGTGAGCTGTCCAGAACCGTTGAGAATCAGGTAGCATATATTACTATTGTGGTTGGTTGCACAGTCTGCCAGATGTTTAGAACTCGGAAACTTGCTGCTTTTTGTACTACTGTAATCAGACTCTCTGACTGGTCAACATTTTCCATAATTCCTTTCATTTCTCTAGCAATCTTTTCTCCATAGCCTGCTGCTGGCTCTTCTGCTTTAGCCACTACTTGTTATTTGCTCCTTAGATTTTACATCTAAGTCCTGAATTATATCAGGAAATCATATCTTCTGCATACATACACACATAACAGAGAGATAGAGAAAGAGAGAGAATGCAGAATTTATTTACAATGCTCTACATTTGTTTGAACTCTTATTGGTCACACATTATTTTACTCCTTGCATGATGAGGAGTAAATATATACTGAGGACATAATTGAATGGGACAATATTTAAATTTAGCATATATCCCTGACATTTTCAACTCAAATAGACATTGATTTATTTTACTTATCATGCTAAATCATAGTTGATTAACCATGGTTTTCTGAATAAGTGATGGCTAGATCATTAATCCTGGTTTATAAACCAAAATGGCTGGATCTGAAGCATGTTAAGTGTAAACCAAATGCATTATAGCATAACTTAGGGTGGGGGTGTTAAACTGCCGGTCCGCGGGCCGGATGCATCATAGCGAAACCGTGCCCACCCCATTGCCGGCAATGGCAAAAAAGTTGCAATATGTCACGACACGTCACGTGATGTTGCGAGTTTGACACCCCTGACTTAGGGCAATATATGACCTTCTCATATTTATTTCCAGCATGTGATTGTAATCACCAGGTACTGAGAATGTAGAACTGAACGTAACCTTGATAACATAAGACACTCTTATAATCAACCAAAATAAAATACATTCCAATTCTTTGCTTGGAACAGAACAGTCATTTTTTTAAAAAGCACTAGAGTTAGCTATTTTCCTATCATCCGAATTAGCTTAGCTACATTATTTTATTTCACAGACTCCTTGAAAAGTACAATACAAAATGCAAAAGTTGGATGTGCTTCTTATACTTTAAATATTTGAGATCATATTTAAAATAAAACGTGGCAATTTATTTAAGTAATATACTGTAGCTATATTCTCTGTTAAGGGAGATCCCAGTCTTTTGTGTTTACTGTTTTATTTTGAACTCCTTTACTGAGGACTTAAGGAAAGAGATTAGTTTACTTGATAACTGTATTGCTGGAAAAGATTTCAAAATTACTCCCTCTCTTATATAATAAGAGCATATATAAATGTTTACAACAGGATTAAAAAATGCTGCAGCAAATTTTCTCAGATATTGTTTTGCTAAAAAAAATAATGAAAAAAGATAGCCAGATAATAGAACTTTTAGTTGATCTTCTTACCAACTCATATCTTCATAACTTATTTTTCTTACTTTGTATGTTTGTTTAAAACATGTATGCAATTGCAATTAATTTTATTTCTTAAAAAAAATCAAGTCCACATAAGAAGTACCTATTTACAACCTGCCCAATTACAACAAGAAGAAAAAATCTTCTACAACCAGAAACCTTAGCATCTGGTAATTAAAATTGCTAATCACCAGCAATTATATGGCAGAGCTTTATACCCAAGTGAAACAGTTTGACCCTTTGCCCATCGAAAAGAAGAATGTTTGCTGTCTATTGATAAGCAGTAAGGCAAAGCTGTGTTTGGTTCCCATCCATTCACTGGTTACTAATAGGACATCAACAAAAGGGCTGACATCTGTGGCAGAATACTTACAACCAGGCCAGGTCTAAGAACCCAGGTGTGAAAGGTTCCTGACAAAAGTCTATAGGAAATGGGGGAGGGTTACTAAAAACTAAAATAACTGCTACCCTTCAGAGCCAAGACTTTTAGAAATTAATTGCAAATCAAATTCCCAAGTTGGTGTCCTGGCTAATGTACTACAATTGTTTGGGAGTGAACACTTGTTTAAATAAAAAAGGATTTAAAATAAATTATTTTTAAAAGGGAACAAGTTTAAGAGAAACCCAAAAAGATTATATGAAACTGTCAGGCATTTTTTTTTCACATTCCCTTCAGATATTTCCAGTTCTCTACCATTATTATGCAAAGAAAAAAATAATAATTTCTGACATATTGCCTAGATGTTATCATACAAAAAAATCCTAAAGCAGCCAAGAAGTAGAATAATAGAAAACTCTTCTACTGGGACATTATTACATTTGTGGCCTATATTTCTTAAGGAAATTGCTTGTCAAACTCTAAAAGCTACTGAAGAAATTTGTCAGATGGTAGCAAACAAATCACTTAAACTTCCCAAGCTGTATGGCTCCTCTTCTGGGACTGATTTTTTTTTAATAAAGTAAGGCTTCAAAGATTCTATGAGAAAATATAGTAAAAAGTCTTATGATAAAGCAGCCCTCTCCAACATAATGCTCTTCAGATATATTGGGAAAAATATCTATAATTTTGAGTCAGTGAAACACTACTTGAGAATCACAAGGGCTATAATCTAGCTTGTCTGGAATTTACCAAGTTAGGAAAGACAGTCTCTTATCATAATCATTGTTACTGTCCCCGTGATATTGTACAGTTGCTGTAGTTTTACAAAGCAATATTGTATAGTATTATTGAGCTAGAGTTTCAGTTCCATGAAGTGAGGGTTAGAATTTAATTTAATTAATTGCTGAACTCAGTTCCTAGCGCTTCAGTATGACCAATGGTAAATGCTACAAACTAGAAAATATATACTTTAAAGATCATGATAGATCTCTCTTAAGGATAAGAGTTAATCATGATAGCTATTGCTAGTCAGGTGGAATCTCTTTAGGGTGGATCAAAGTTTGCCTATAATAGAAGGAAAATTCTTTGGATCTCCCAGTCCAAAGCCCAGAAATAATAAAGTCAAGTAATCTTGTGCCAGCCTTGAAATACAAAGGATACATCCACAATTATAAAGTTTTTTATGTCAAAAAAAACTTAGTTCCATTTTTTTAAACCAATGAAACCAAATCTTTGCATACAAAAGGGAACTAATTGGAAAAAGGTCTTAAGGAAAGGAGCATAATAATCATGCTCATATAATTCCAAGTAAAATCAAAATAGTCAGCTTAACTAAACTAATTCCTTGTTTGCATAAATCCTTAGGTTTCTGAGTCTGTTCGGGTTCATTGTGGAGAGGATGGTTAAGCCTCTTGTTTTAATATTTATCTTTCAGAAAATCATAGAGTTGAATGGAACTATTTAGACCCTGAATCCAACCTTCTGCTCAGTGCAGGAATCCATCTTCAGTGACTCTAACAAACTATTAGAGCCTCTGTTTGAACACAACCATCGTCTCTCTGGGCAAATGATTTATCAATCATCTGTTTATCCATCATCTTTCTCTTATTTTCATTTTCTTGGCATTGGTTTTCCATTGTCTTCTTCTGATTTTTATTTTTAATTTTCTACCTCATCAACAGTGAAAGAATTCCACAATTCTTGATAGAATTGCCTCCTAGCAACCACTAAACAGGACTGACTCTGCTTACTTTCTGATATAGCCAAAGTTGGCTAGGTGCTATTACTGCTAAGGCTATAGATTATAGGAGGAAGCAGTTAGAAAGTAAGACTTGAACATCTTTTTGGTTTATTCCCAGATTAATTCACATGAGCATTTCAGCCTGTTTGATCCACGTATGCTAACTTTCAAACGCACTGATTGTGATTGTGAAAATGCTAATTCGGACAACAAAAGAACGGAACTTAGCTGATGCTAAAGATCATAGTGCTCATGTTTACTAAGTTTATCTTAAAGAAAAAATAAAGTATATCCTAACCATAAGTAATTTTTTTCTTAAAAATTAAACATGTTAGTTGCAGCAAAAACAAGAAAGAACTTGTGGCTACTCAAACTACTCAGATGTACATTATTGTAATATACATTTTCGTATAATATACATGATAGGAGGAAGAAAGTGTGTTGGATATGTTTGCCACTTTGAGTTATATAAAAAAAATGATAAAAGGTGGGATATTTTTTTTTAAAAAAGCAGCTGTTGGAGAAAACTAGGGGACGGAAGACAGTGTTGCATTCCAATCTTGCTTGTGAATTCTGTGGACAATAGTTTGAAACAGAAGGTTGGGCTCTTCCTTTGCCCATGTGAAATCACTCGTTTCCTTGGGAAGCATAAACAACTGGTTGCCATTTTGTATCTTGGTACCTTTGTTAAACTTTGAAGGAAACATACAATGCACACCGCAACAAAGAATATAAGGCTTGAAGAGAAGAGGTGGGTGAAAACAGTCTAAATAAGTGAAAAAGGAAAGGTTCTTGAGAAAGAAACTGTTGCCAAGAAAAAAGAAAGAGAAATGTTAATACTATCTGTTAGAAGAGAGCCCAGAATACAGGAACTAGCAAATACAGGCAACTGATAAATATACACATAATAGAGGTGAGAAACTCAAAGGCTAGGTGAAGTTCAACTTTTCTGAAATGTATAGAATCGAGCCAACAAAGTTACAGATAATATCAGCAATTAAAGTACAAATTGGTAAACAGTCTTCGATGGCTTAAGCAAGGAAGGGAAAAGAACCCAGTATCACTTGCAAAGAATAAAGGACAGAGGTGAGGTTGTGAAGATATGTAGTTCCATTACGCAGAATCAGAGGCTCCATATTCAGTTTCCAAGAATATTTCTCTTTGGTTCAAGATTAGAATGTTGCTATGTCTTAAAGCAACCTGCTGCACCCTCTACCTTTATAAATGGATTTCCCTGTCATTTTCCAAAAGAGTCTTCTGTTTTATGTGCCTATTTATTTGTTTGTGTGTTTGTTTGAATGTATATGCCAGCCATCTCACTCTGCAAAGCGATTCTGGATGGCTTGATTACTGAAGTGTTCGTTTTCATATTGGAGTAAGTATTTTATCTGGCTCCTAAAAGAACATTACTTGTTGTTGAAATAGACTTGATACAACAAGAGCGTCACTGAGTATTGCATGATTCTCCCAATTGAAACCCATATTGCTTCTTACTCTATCAGTGAAAAAACACCGAGCGATGACATTGGAAACATAGCCTGGCCTGAAGAGGTTGAGAACTGTGTACATTAAGCAAATAATTGGGAGTATTGTTCAAGACTCCTTCATGGATTACTGCCTTGTCGTGGCGAAGGGGCTTGCGTAACTCAATGAAGCTAAGAGCTATGCCGTGCAGGGCCACCCAAGACGGACAGGTCATAGCAGAGAGTTCTGACAAAATGTGATCCACTGGAGAAGGAAATGGCAACCCACTCCAGTATCTTTGCCATGAAAATCCCATGGACAGTACCAAAAGGCAAAAGGATATGACGCTGGAAGATGAGCCCCTCAGGTCGGAAGGTGTTCAATATGCTACTGGGGAAGAGCAGAGGGCTAGTACTAGTAGCGCCAGAAAGAGTGAAGCGACTGGGCCAAAGTCGAAAGGACGCTCAGCTGTGGATGCATCTGGTGGTGAAAGGAAAGTCCGATGCTGTAAAGATTTTTTTCTCCATAGGAACCTGGAATGTAAGATCCATGAATCAAGGCAAGCTGGACGTGGTCAAACAAGAGATGACAAGACTGAACATCGACATCTTAGGAATCGGCGAACTAAAATGAACAGGGATGGGTGAATTTAATTCAGAGGACCATCAGGTATACTACTGCGGGCAAGAATCCCTCAGAAAAAATGGAGTAGCCTTCATAGTCAATAAAAGAGTAGGAAAAGCAATACTGGGATACAATCCCCAAAATGACAGAATGATCTCAGTGCGAATCCAAGGCAAACCATTCAATATCACAGTAATCCTATGCCCCAAGCACTGGTGCTGAAGAGGATGAAATTGACCGGTTCTATGAAGCCCTACAACACCTTATAGAATCAACACCAAAAAATGATGTCCTTATCATCATGGGGGATTAGAATGCTAAACTAGGAAGCCAAAAGATAAACGGAATAACAGGCAAGTTTGGCCTTGGAGTACAAAATGAAGCAGGCTGATAGAATTTTGTCAAGAGAATACGATGGTCATAGCAAATAGTCTTTTCCAACAACCCAAGAGACGTCTCTACACATGGACATCACCAGACGGTCAACACAGAAATCAGATTGACTATGTGCTCTGCAGCCAAAGATGGAGAAGCTCTATACAGTCAGTAAAAACAAGACCAGAGCTGACTGTGGCTCAGATCATGAGCTTCTTGTTGCAAAATTTAGGCTTAAATTGAAGAAAGTAGGGAAAAACACTAGGCCAGTGGTGGTGAACCTATGGCACACGTGCCAGAGGCGGCACTCGGAGCCCTCTCTGTGGGCACACGTGCCGTTGCCCCAGCCTTGCCTCCCCCACGACCCCCTCACCAGCAGCCCCCCTGGAGGAGAGTCGCCCCCGAGCGTGGCCCACACAGAGCAGTGCAGCCAAGGACATGGCAGCCAGGCAGCATAGACAAGACTCTGCCCTCATGCCCCCATGCCCCATCGCACACAGTTGATGCTGCGGGATGCGGGCAGAGGGCATGGCCGCCATGGCGCTGCTGGGCTGCCTGGGTGATCTGCAGTGGGCCCTGGAGGCAGTGAGTGGCCCTGTGGGCAGGTGGGGTGGGGGTGGAACTGGGGCGGAGCCAGTTTTTGGGCACTCGGTCTCTAAAAGGTTCGCCATCACTGCACTAGGCCACTCAGGTATGAACTAAATCATATCCCTGATGACTATACAGTAGAGGTGACAAATAGATTTAAGGAATTAGATCTGATAGACAGAGTGCCTGAAGAAACTATGGATGGAGGTTCGCACATTGTACAAGAGGTAGCAACTAAAACCATCCCAAAGAAAAAGAAATGCAAGAAAGCAAAATGGCTGTCTGAGGAAGCTTTGCAAATAGCTGAGGAAAGAAGGGAAGCGAAAGGCAAGGGAGAAAGAGAAAGATACACCCAATTGAATGCAGAATTCCAGAGAATAGCTAGAAGAAATAAGAATGCCCTCTTAAATGAACAGTGCAAAGAAATAGAAGAGAACAATAGAATAGGGAGAACCAGAGATCTCTTCAAGAAAATTGGAGATATGAAGGGAACGTTTCATGCAAAGATGGGCATGATAAAGGACCAAAATAGCAGGGACCTAAAAGAGGCAGAAGAGATTAAGAAGAGGTGGCAAAACTACACAGAAGAACTATACAAGAACGAGCTTAGCATCCCTGATAACCACGATGGGGTGGTCACTGACCTCAAGCCAGACATCCTAGAATGTGAAGTGAAGTGGGCCTTAGGAAAGCTGAGCAACAACAAAGTTAGTGGAGGTGACAGTATTCCAGCTGAGCTATTCAAAATCTTAAAAGACGATGCAGTAAAAGTGCTACACTCAATTTGCCAGCAAATTTGGAAAACTCAACAGTGGCCACAGGATTGGAAAAGGTCAATTTATATTCCTATTCCAAAGAAAGGCAATGCCAAAGAATGTTCAAACTATCGCACCATTGCACTCATTTCACATGCAAGTAAAGTTATGCTTAAAATCCTACAAGCTAGACTCCAGCAGTATGTGGATCGAGAACTTCCAGAAGTACAGGCAAGATTTCGAAGAGGCAGAGGAACTAGAGATCAAATTGCCAACATATGCTGGATCATGGAGAAAGCTAGGGAGTTCCAGAAAAACATCTACTTCTGGTTCATTGACTATGCTAAAGCCTTTGATTGTGTGGATCACAACAAATTGTGGCAAGTTCTTAAAGAGATGGGAGTACCAGACCATTTTATGTGTCTCTTGAGAAACCTATATGCGGGTCAAGAAGCAACAGTGAGAACTGGATACGGAACCACTGATTGGTTCAAAATTGGGAAAGGAGTCCGGCAAGGCTGTATTCTGTCGCCCTGCCTATTTAACTTATATGCAGAGCACATCATGAGAAAGGCAGGGCTAGATGAATCAAAAGTTGGAATTAAGATTGCCGGGAGAAATATCGACAACCTAAGATATGCAGATGATACCACTCTAATGGCAGAAAGTGAAGAGGAACTAAAGAGCCTCTTGATGCGGGTGAAGAAGGAGAGTGCAAAAGTTGGCTTGAAACTCAACATTAAGAAAACCAAGATCATGGCATCTGGCCCTCTCAATTCCTGGCAAATAGATGGGGAATAAATGGAGGTAGTGACAGATTTTATCTTCCTGGGCTCCAAGATCACCACAGATGGGGACTGCAACCAAGAAATTAAAAGACACTTCCTCCTGGGGAGGAAAGCTATGGCAAATTTAGACAGCATACTAAAAAGCAGAGACATCACCCTGCCAACAAAAGTACGTATAGTCAAGGCCATGGTTTTCCCAGTTGCAATGTATGGCTATGAAAGTTGGACCATAAGAAAGGCTGAGCGCAAAAGAATTGAGGCCTTTGAACTATGGTGCTGGAGAAGACCCCTGCGAGTCCCTTGGACTGCAAGGCGATCAAACCGGTCAGTCCTAGAGGAGATAAATCCCGACTGCTCTTTAGAAGGCCAGATCCTGAAGTTGAAACTCAAGTACTTTGGCCACCTAATGAGAAGGAAGGACTCACTGGAGAAGAGCCTAATGCTGGGAAAGATTGAGGGCAATAGAAGAAGGGGACGACAGAGAATGAGGTGGCTGGATGGAGTCACTGAAGCAGTAGGCATGAGCTTAAATGGACTCCAGAAGATGGTAGAGGACAGGAAGGCCTGGAGGAACATTGTCCATGGGGTCGCGATGGGTCGGACACGACTTTGCAACTAACAACAAATTGTTCAAGAAGTAAATGCTCAAGAAGTTTGATTTTACTTATGAACAACTTCTATGATCAGTTCTAGATTTTTGTCATTCAGGGCCAAAGTACACATTATTAACAGATTTAATATAACTTTCCCCAACTTGAAGTGGCCTCTTTGAAACTGGGCAATCTATGTTTCCAGTTAGCATAAGAATCAAGAGGACAAGGGAGGTAGCAGCATATTCTAAGGTCCTGCAAACTCAGCCATAGAACAAAGCTTTTGGTTTCAGCCTGTCTTCCTAATATTGCATAAGACAGGATTGACTGCTGCCTTAATTCCTTAAGGTGATGAACCTTTGCTTATCGCTCTCTGGAATATCGTCCAAGGACTATCTTTTTTTCCCTTCCGGATATTACACTGCTTTGAAGACTTAACTTTCCAACAGGCAGGTGATTTATGGCCTGGCACAATAGGAAAGAATGAATTCCTTTAGACAAAGGAAGAACTCACGAACCAGGCTTAACACCAGCAATATGGTATTACAGAAAATAAGTCTTATTTAAGTGAAAGTAGGTACACAATTAGCCTTTCCTATAGACATAATGAAAGGTGTGTGTGTGTGAACAACAGTTTTATCATGGTCCTTATTAGATTTTGGTGGAAACAAAGGGATAAAGTCATTCTCTGCAATCATTTCCTGTCATAAGCATCTGAGCTTGCCATGATGTTAAGACTTTTCCTCTAAACAGGAGGAAATTAATCCCAAGTATTTCATTATCTGAAACTAAAATTGGATTACAGGTAGTCCTCAACATATGACCACAATTGAGCCCAAAATTTTTGTTGTTAAGTAAGGCATTTGTTAAGTGAGTTCTGCCCCATTTTATGACCTTTCTTGCCACAGTTGTTAAGTGAATCAACTATAATTATTAAGTGAGTAACATGGTTGTTAAAGGAATCTGGCAAAGCATTGACTTTGCTTGTCAGAAGGTTGCAAAAGGGGATCACATGACTCTGGCACACAGCAACCGACATAAATATGAATCAGTTGCCAAGCATCTGAATTTTGATCATGTGACCATGGGGATGCTGCAATGGTTATAAGTGTGAAAAACAGTCAAAAGTCACTTTTTTTAGTGCCATTATAACTTTGAATAGTCACTAAATGAATTGTTGTAAGTTGAAGACTACCTGTAATTGGTTTTAGCCCAATTTTAATCTCAGATAATAAAATATTTGGAATTAACCTCCTGGAAGAATGGATAGAATGTTTGTGTTTCCCAGAGCCAAAGATGCTTCAGTATAATTTAACCTCTGAGTTGGCTGAACTTCCTATCCTAAAGTTTTGGTAAACTCATCACAGCTTTGTCGTACTTCTCAGAATATGCCTAGGATTCCAGCTGATGATACATCTTGGAAGAGTATAACAACATACCCAAGTGGTTGAGAATGATTTACCAGCAGTCTTCCCACCAATCAGCAGCTACTGGAATTCAACTTCTAATTTGTGATCTGAAAAGACAATAGATTAACAAGCTGACCAACAGCTGGAACACTGAAATGTCCTTAACTAGACCTTATCGTGCTAAATGCTAAAAACTATGACTGTCTTCTCTGAAGCAGCCTCAGAAGCAGCAGCAGAAAGGAGTATTAGTATATTAGCCCCCTTGACCTATTTATCAACATTAAAAGGTGAGAAATAAGATAAATAAAAATAATGTGTGTAACATGTGTGTATGTCTACATATTTTATAGTATTTGTATTTTATATTGCAGTTCTAAGTTTATATTATCCATATTACTAATTTTAGTTTCTTCTTGTTGTATATGTGTAACCTGAGCAACACTTTTAGTTTATATTATTTAGTTTTATCTTTCAGTCGAAATGTTTTGTCTTTTCTTAATTTGCCATTGTCTTAATTTTGGATATTTTGAATATTTGATATTTGCACAGTTCTGTGGTGCTGGTTAATGACTGCAATAAAGGTAAGGATAAAGGCCTTGGCCTCCAAGTGAAAATTCCCTTCTTGGAAACTTAAAGATAATCAAAGTTTGGAAGGACTGTATCTTAGTCAATATGCTTAACTATATCAATTACACAGCCATGTCCCAGAAGACTGGAATCTATATATTATTATTCCAATCTTTAAGAAAGGTGGTTGAAATTATAATTATAGGCCAATTAATCTCATTAACAACATAGCCAAGCTCTATGTAAAACATTTCCTGCGCAAACTGGAAGATGGAGTTGTTAACAACAATGTTCTTTTTGAGGAACAGACTGGTTTTGATCCGACAGTTAAACTACCAAAAATTATTGCTTTGTATTGACCCATTTGTATGTCAACATTGTGAATAAGAAATTGTATGTGGCATTTGTGGACTCCCCTGACTGAAACAAGTTATGGGTCAGACTGAAAGCTTTGAATATCTATGGCAGATTGCTGGCTTTAATAATGAGATTATCCATGAATGCCCAAAGACAAGTTAGGTTTTTTTTCCAGTCAGTCTTCTGACAGAAGCCATCGCTACAACAGGTCTGTGTCTTAGCACCACATTTATTCAATCTTTTTTGATAAACGATCTTCTGTTGACCTTGAAGAGAGATAACTTTTCTCCAGTTAAAATTGGTGACAGAGATGACTGCCCTTTCCTATACTGATGACCTCCAAGCTATTGCTTTCATTAAGTAATAAGAACCAAAGATGCAGCAAAGAAAGAAGTATTTATTCATAAATTCCCTTCAAACTCCTCCTCCTTGTGCACTCACTCTGTACTCACACCCCACACATGTATTCCTCCTACATTTGGACAGGATGAGTGGGGCAAAGGGTGATTGGATTACATATCACTCTCCATTCAATTATTCCCTGCTTTTGGTACATGCTGAGTATATTTATTAGATCCTTGATAGTTCTTTATAATACAACTGTGATAAAAACCAAGATTTTTGTTCCCTCTTCCTAAATGCAACTGTTTTTGCTCCACTTTTCTGGCTTCTCAATGCCTTTGAAGTTAAGAACTATTCATAGATCTCTATTCATGTTTCCTTACCTGCTTGTAAATTTACTGGAAGCTAAGCTTATGATCAGATTTCTATTTTGGTTTGGTCAAAGAAATTTTCAGAATGTTTTCTTCATTTGCATAAATAAACATATTTCAATAGAATGTTATATAACTAATTGAAAACTGAATTCTACCATTCAATTTTGCAAGAATTTTTTTTTCATCTTGTAAGAATTTCACATTGATCTGACAACCAGATATGTGCATTTAGGATTGACTTATAGATGTGAAAAGGTCACTTGATCTTTATCATAAATATGAATTATTCATAGTAATCCCACCAGAATTGTATGCATTAAAGATCCTATACAAATCAGAGTAATCTATAATGCAAGCAAAAGAAGGAATTATGGCTTGAGTCCATGAACAACCACTTCCCTGGTTGTTATTTCTAGCTCAACCAGTCTTGGTGTTATGTAATCCTGTAGCTCATATGCTTGTTTATATACTTAATTATTGATCTGCGTGCCATTCTTGTTCTCCCGCATAAAGAAATTAACCTCTCTAGCTATCCTATCTCACTGGTAAGTCAAACTGTAAGTGTAAAGTGACCCTTATTGTTACAGCCCATACATTCTTTTGCATTCATTATTCATGCTTCCTGCACATTTGCATATGAGTTAAAACCCAACAGATAATTAAAATTTTATGGTTTTATTCTGTGAAATAATCCACCATAATATAATATATATATATATAATCTCTATGAATGCAAATACAATATCTGTGTGCACATGCACACACATGCATGCCAGTTTGTAAACATGCATATACCATATGCTCAATGTGCATTTAAAACCTTTACATTGTTAGGGCATGTAAAATAATAAACAGATCTATTGAAAACTTTAAAATGCTTCAGCCGAAAGACCCGAAAAGAGCTCAGTGACCTTGCTTAATTAGCCATGTAATGAAACAGAATTGAGAGAGCTATTCCCACAAACCCCTGCGCAGCATCACATCACCCCCTGCTTGTCAAAAATGACATGAATAGGAACACAGCCAGCATGATTCAGAAACCAACTCTTAATTCCTATAGACTTTTTGATATACATTGATAGTAATTTTATGACTACGCCAGCAAATAAACATTTAAGGGACCAGGATGACTGCTGTTGTATCAAGGAAATCTTATGAGTCCAAAGATGCAATCCTGTTCTCCTCAAATCATTATTTCTTCATTGCTGGAATATGGAAGCTGCACTCTACTCCATAATGCAGGAGTTACAACGTAGATGCACAAGCATTGCAGGCAAATAGAAGGTGCATAAATACCCCAAGTCTCAGATAGTTTCTATATAGTTGCACACTGTTAGCAACAGCAGGGAATTGCCAGTGAAAAGAGATTTGACAAGAGATGCAAGGATGAAGCGACAATGCCATTTCTTGGCAAATGGTTCCCAAGATAGCATGGACTGTCACTCTGACATTTCACTAATGGTCTTTAACAGAGGGGATGGCTCCTTGAGTATCAATATGGAGTCAGTTGTTCCTGCAGGGTGGATCCTTCTATACATTAGGCAGTCCAACTATTTATACTCTATGTTTATTCTCCTTCCAGACACACATATCCAATTTTAACTATCTCATTTTTTACTGGTTTTATTAGAATTCTTTGCATGGTTCCACTGCATCTCCTTGCAAAATATACTTCAAATCTGGAATATTTTGATTTATTGTTAGGTATAGTTATGTTGCAAGAATGTGCTAATGAACAAAGCATGGCTATAATAAGGAAGCAGCCTCTTCTTTCTGAACCATGGAAGATGTTGTTGATAGAAAACAAAAAGTAAATATAGAATAAAAAAACTTAACAAAGGGTTAACTGATTAGCTCTATCAGGAGGAAGGGATTAGTGAATAGGGAATGCCTGGTTTTTGTTTAGCTTTTTTAAAAAAGCATTTCAAATACACGGTAACAAAGGAGTGTAGGTTCAAATGTGCATAAGCACAAAGTGATTATTTATTCCTTAAACTGAGTTACTATGCAAAACCAGAGAATACTATTGAACTTTTAAAAAAACTGCAGCAGCAATTATAGCCTGCAATTGCAGTGCTACAGCTTATCAAAGACATGTGACCTTTCTAACACCTCTTCATACAGTTAGAGCATCTTATTTTGGTGTGTGTGTATGTCTCATGTTCACCTACTAAACATAGCGGTTACTGTGTTTGTTTTTAGGTGCTCAGCAAGCAACAACTAAGTTTTCAAGTATCATTCCATGCTGGTTGCTATCTGAATGGGTTCTTGCCCAAAATACAGGGCCTGAGGGAAAACGGGAGGGGGGGAGGGGAAATGGAGGCTCTAAAGTAGATGTTAAGGTAAAGAAGGGGGAATTGCCAACATTTCAGGCAATTGTCATAGAAACCTGATGACTAGACAAGATATAAATTAGGGGATAAATCTAAACCTACACCTATATCTAATTATAGCGCATTTCTGTCTGTCTGTCTGTCTGTCTGTCTGTCTGTCTGTCTGTCTGTCTGTCTGTCTGTCTGTCTGTCTATCTATCTATCTATCTATCTATCTATCTATCTATCTATCTATCTATCTATCTATCTATCTATCATTGAGAGGGAGAGAGACAAAGAGAGAGAGAGACAGACAGACAGAGAGAGAGAGAGAGAGAGAGACAGAGAGAGAAAGATTATATGTTTAGAGAGGGGGGAGGGAGGGAGAGAGCTTGCAGAAAATATTTAACAAGAAAAAAATCACTGTCAGCATGTCTAAGCATTAAAAGGTTCTTTTTTATTGATAAGACTTTTATAGAGAACCAACTGCTACATCAGTAGATCTTTCGATAACCAGAACCTAAATGAATGCCCATTATAGAAATCCATTTGAGAAAATGAGAAAGCCTCACATTCAAAAACTCATAAAGGGAGTTTCTCCTGGAAACCCAGAGAATTATTCTGTAATGATCTGTTTTCTTCCTAATATAAAAGTACCAAAATAACGGGGTGGGATTGGAGTAGGGGGTGGGGTCATGAAGAAGCATTTATCATAGCTACCAAAAAAGAAAATTTGGAAATGTCAGACTGATCTTTTTCTCATCTTTTCTCCAGTTAACTCCTGACTTTTTCCTCGCTAAGGATGGAGGATGACGCCCTCCTCTGGCTAAGAAGCCCCTTTTCATCAATCATCACATCTGGTATAAAACCTTCCTTTGAACACAGAGGCAGGGAACTGGAGGCAATTACTTTGTGATTGATAGTATTAAATATGAAACTTCACATATCTCGGAGGAATATTGTTAGTGGGGGAAGATGAATGGAACTTAAGATAACCTTGCCAAATTAAGCATATGTAAGCATTAAGTTTTGTCAGTAAGCAGACTAAAAAATTACAGGTGTTGTAACTCCATAAACTCTTCTAATGAAGTGAATGGCAGTGATCATTTAATGAAGAATGTTAACAGTCCTTTTTGGAATTTAGCTCAATTTCTGTTGTGTGCAACAAGCTAAATTATAGCACAATCGCTGAAGATGGAAGTTCAGGGCCTGGCTGGACATTCTAACCATAAATTTGTACCATCTTCTTTACATTTCATGCTTATTTTTTACAAACAGTAACTAATTCAGAATTCCTTTTCAGATGATTTAATTAGAAAGAATGGAAAAATGAAAAAAAAGTTTTGTGCATTCTCCCATTATTTTCTCTCCTTGTATGATTAAACTAAATATACTGAAGTAATAAGACAGAACCTGCAGTGCTTTTTGTACTATTACTGAACCCCGTGGGAGGCATTATGAGGCATGAGGCTAGAGGCTGTCTGACTTTAATAACCTCAGAAGTGCAGTAATCCCTTCAAATGCACGGCCTGTGGTGTCTTATTGCTATTATAAAATGGAATTTATAAATAAAAATAAGAGGGGAAGCGCAGTCCTCTCTATTTATTGTCTGGTACTGACAGAATTATGACTAGTGACAGCTAAGCCAGATTTCACAAGCCATTTTCCAATTTATTCTCTATTTCAATCACACTTCCATTTGGAAAAGAACTAACAAATGTCTGTTCAGGCGAGGGGAGAGGTAAAACCTAAACTGGTAAATTAAATATCATGTATTATTACTGAATATATACCGATATGGTAAAAACATTGGAGGAGTTATTTATATTGGAGTAATGTTCTCAGCAGCATCAATAAATTGTCCCGGGGCAGGGCGGGGGCATTCTACAAATATAGGGTTGGCTCTAGAGTTTGAAATCTGGGTTTGCTTTAAGCAAGTTGTTTGCATAGAATAGTAGAAAACTCATCATTAAAACACATTTCCCCATTTAATACCTATTTAAATTCTGCAGTGAGATGTATCTTATTGCTCATTTATACTTAGAGTATAAATTATAATTTACCAGAGCGTAAGTTTTGAGAGATCAAAAGCCTCAGGTGGATTGAAGCATGGCATACTGTGTTATTGTGTGCGCAGGCGTTATGCAACCAAGGCTGAAAGAAGGTAGCAGAGTAAAAAATTAACCTAGATATGTCTTGATGTGAAAGTAGACTTCCAATTGAATTTATGCTGAAATATATACCTCTGCAGCCCTGTGCCTGGATGGTTTCTGCACAAAATATTAGCAGGTCTTTCTCTTAGACTGGGAAATTTGTCTTGAGCAAGGATTTAAACTATGACTACATAGATACTCAGGTTCTGAATCCAAAGCTTATTTGATGATTTTGGGCTGAACATGATTAAAGAAACAAACTAACAATATTTTAGAATTGCTAAAATAAAAGGAGAAATGTATTCTCTACTCTATGTTTCTTAGAGAAAGGATGGACCATCACCAGCATTACTAATATTAAAGTTCATATGTGGTACTTTCAAATACTAATGATCACATGGTCATGTTTCAATGACAAAATAGCTAAAAATCAAAATCAAATATATACTATAAAATAATTGTCTGACCTATTATTTTGGGGTTTTCTATGAAAGATGGAAATAAGATTTTTTTTCAAAAAATGAATGTGCATGTCTCTAGATTGTAGCAAAAACACAATTAAATAAATTGTGGCTGGCTGTAACAAATAAACACTGGACTCAGTTAAGCTAGAGCTATATTAATTGTGACCATAAGCACATCTTAGCATGGGTCTGCTGTACATCAAGAGTCACCCATAGTGGAGACAGACAGACAGACATACATGATCTAATATTATAAGCAACTTTGAGATCTTTGTGGTATGGAGATAAGATCCACATTTTTCAATAGGTCTTGCTTTCAAGTAAGTATGCTTTGTATTTTTAGTTTGGGGGTAACCATTGGAATTATATTACATCACTGGGTACATTTTGTGTATTTGTCCTATTATGTTTAGGAGAGTGAAGGGGTGGGTTTTGTATAATTAGGACAATTATAGAAATATAATGCAGTATATTTCAGTCAAATAAAGGGCTTCCATGCATTTTTTCTCCTTGTACATCCAAACCCTGCCGTGCATACTACATGCTTCTGAAAGTTTTTTCTAATAGAACTTCATTATTTGAGCTTACACAATTAATTTGTAAATTACCTGTACGCTGACAAAGCTTTACATAAGAATATGACCTTTGAATAATATTAGTTCCTGTTTTGAAAAAGATTATTATGACCTCTTCCTTTCTATCCATTTTCTTAATGGTTTCTTCATGACAAAAGCAAAACTGAAAGAAAATTGCATGCCTTTGTAAGATTTGGAATTATATTTTCCTGATGAAAATCAATAAGAAATCAAATCTAAAAGCCTAAGTCTGTTTTTTCCTGTCTATCTGTCTTTTGCAATAATCCATCATCAAATCATTTTTTATGTTTAACCTCTGGAATATTTGAAGGTATTATATCAAGGCAGATTGATAAATGTATCCTGTCTTACACATTTTAATGCTTTGATCAGCAATGGAAAGAAACAATGTATATTAAGATGTTACAAATCATTTATGTATTAGAAATATCCAAGTAGATAACTTATAAAATCAGTTGCAATAGAGTGAAATAATGGCAATGACATTGTATGATCAGGCTCGCAACTTATTGTCAAAGTTTTCTAGAATATTATCTTTATTTTTTATTTATGACTACTTAGCTTATGAAAAGTCCAGTATAAATCCTAATTAACTTCTCACATCATTAGAGGTAGAGCTTTAAAATGCAGTATAAGGAGAATTGAACATGTTTTCTATTTCTCTATTTCCATAGAGAAAACAGCACTGATATCGGAAACTTACTGAATGTCTAAATTACATATTATATTCAAACTCAATGTATTTTCTTTGGTGTTGAATTAGTAATGGAATGCAAGCTCAATCCCTGAGGTCTTAAGCAATGATTTGTGGAATATAAACCTAAACATTAAGTTTACTTAATAAGCTAATTCTTACAATAAACCATGGCTTAATAACAGCGTACAAGTTCAGCCCCTCAGTTTAGGAGGCTGCAAGATAGCCTCAAGTGTTCCTTTAAGTCAAGGATGGACAATTCATAACTCTTGAACTGCATCTAGCTTTTTAGCCCCCATTTGTATGTCACAGAGCCCTCAAGAGCATACAGAATCAAAGCTCAGACCCCCTTTGTGTGTGTGTTTTAGTATAAAATTTTACAATTAAACCTTGCAGAGGCTTATGATAGTGTTACACTCCATTCATAAAATCTCAGGCAATTTTTCCCCAATTTTGGAAGTTGTAAAGCAACAAAATAAGTATCTTATGTCTATACCTATGTTATGCCTTAAAGTTACTCCCAAATTAAGTCTTTTTTTAAAAACAAATGTCATGTCACCTCACATCATCACACTGCTGTGACCTACCAGTTCAGCAGAAAATTGTAATTCAATCCCAAACAGATGTCCCATTCTTCCTGTACATAGTGACAACTACTTATTTTTGAATGTATAGTAGAATGTTATACCTGCAGTTGTGAATATCTATATTGTACATTGTACCTCAGTGGATATATTTCCTTAGGAACATAAGAATCTTTCTTATACCAGATCAGATCACTGCTCCATTTAGCTTACTACTGTCAACATTGATTGCTAGAAGTTCTCCGGGGTTTTAAACCAGAATCTTTCCCAAACCCAGTAGTGGTTGTCTTCTTTTAATATTCCCCCTCTCCTTTGCCATACAAAGTATATGCTACATCGCAGTGTTACAAAAAATAATGCTCTATGTACCTAGGTTCTTGGCAAAATAATAATTCAGTTATAAGCATTTTGCAAGCACTATCTCTTATCTTCTAGAATAGGGGTATCAAACTCACAACGTCACGTGATGTGTCGCAACATATCGTGACTTTTTTTCCATTGCCGGCAATGGGGTGGGTGCAGTTTTTTCATGACGCATCCAGCCCACGGGCCAGCAGTTTGACACCCCTGTAAATCTAGAAGAAAATCTTTTTATTTTTTTAAGTGGGATTTCAGAAATATTGAAAACTGAAAAGTATATTGCTTCTATTTTAAAAACCATATGGAAAAAATAGCCTGTGGCTAGTAAAACATGGTTTCATTAATTAAATTAGAAACTACAGCTTTTGAAATAGCTTGTAAGGAATTAAGAAGAGTTTTGAACACATTAAATATCACATAGTTACAGGTAATTTTTGAGTTATGCGAGGTCTAAGAAACAAGATTAACAAGAGCTACATACAGAATATACTGTGTGCAGTTTCTTCCCTTTTTCCCTTTTAATATTAACAGTTACAAAGAGAGAGCACCGCTGAAGAATTGACTGTTAAGAAAGGCAGTTTGAGTTACTGTATACTGATTACTGAACTATATATTTTATTGATAAGCACAATAGTTTCCATGCCTTGATTTTCTGCATGTTATATGCAAAATATTATAGGCGCCATAAATCATACATTTCTTTTTGTCATGTAATTTTTTTGCATTTAATATTTACCTATTTCATCTTTATATTTTTTAAAAGTTCCATACAATTTATATTACTATTATTTACATATCTAAATAAATACAACATCCTTAGATGAAATGATAAGATACATTGTAATTGTTTCCTATGCTGTATAAATTAGACAATGTCTTAATTATGAAAATATGAACTTATTCTTAATAAATGGGAGGAGGAAATGTGCATTGTTCAATATAGTTCCAAACAGCTTCTATTAATGTTTCTTCTAAACTTTTTTATAAATGTCATCTCAACTAGTAGCTAGGCTATACCTTGTGCTATGGAACATCGTAACTAAATTATGTGTTATATCTTCATACTTAAAAACTGCTTTTAGTTAACATACTTTTAAGCAGTCACCTTATTTAATTCATGGATGTCACATAACTCTTTTCATTTGTAGCACTCTGAGTTTTCCTTTTTCGTATTTTTTTCTGAAAAAGAAAGTTCACTGAAGTGTGAAAGACAAAATAGCTGCATTAAGCTTCTTGATTTGTAGTGATAGCTGTCATCCATCTGGAAACTCCTTAAGTTAGTTGCATGTAATTCTCAGTCAAATCAATGTGACTAACATTCTATATTGATTTTAATAAAATTTAAGTGCAACAAATTTACAGTAGTTGTAACAATTGTAGCTAGATCTACAAAAAATAGATATAGATAAATTGGTTTCTACTCTGGCACTATATTCATTCAAGCCCATGATCGTTAATGCATAGAAGAAGAAGAAAAATATTGCTGAAGGACAATGCTAGAACCCTATCAATTTATAAAAAAAGTATTCCTTTTGTGGGGAGAAGCATACATTTTTTAAAGAAAAAATGCCATAATCTCCCAGCCAATTGTACAGTTAACATGTTTTACATTGAGCTGGATAATTCAAAGGATTCATACCTTGTGATATTTGAAGGGGCAGCAATGCTGAACTTTAGACTGAAGAGAGAAAGGTTAATGGTATTTCATTTTTCCTAGTGTTCTTAATACCCCTCTTTTACATTCTGTATTCATTTCTTTGTGCTTGAGGCTAATTTCAAAATTTCCTTCAAACATTATCCCTGGGGAGAAAAAAATCAAAATATCTTGACTTTGATGGACATACAGGACTTTGGGAATTTGACTTGATGCAGCTGGATCATTAGAAATACTGAAAACAGGTGTGCAATTAAACAATTTGGCAATAAATCTCAGGCAAGATATTTATGGTTATTAATTAAAACAAGTGGTCTACAAAGAGTATGAGCAGCCTCTGTCTGAGCAGGTAAGATCTGAATAGTTTCAGCTCAGCTGGAATGGTAAGTGCTCCAGCTCTGGCAAGCACAGCCTGAAAAATTAGCTCCCAAACATTCCCATCAAACATCTAGACTCGTGAGAGTCTAATTATATAGTGCAAAATGTACATGTACCATGTACATATCTTTAATCTATATGTCTGCTATCTCACTCTTTGCTCTCTCTAAGACCTATGATTTGTAGTCTACATCCATTTTGGAATGAAGTTAATCTTAGGCTACACCGCTATGTATAAAACAAGTGACATCTTCAAATGGGTTAGAAAAATGAGCCAAAAGACTCTGAGTCATTAAGTGCACATTAACATCTTGTCACATTAACTATAGGGTGTAACACCAATTTTCTCTTCTTTGTCATGATCTAACACTATCCTTCTGTGTGTGTACATGCTATATACCCACTGTACCATTCAGGCAATATGGTAGCCTATTCTCCATTTTAACATTTTAATATTTATGGTTGGTTCTTTTAATGATTTGCTACAGAGACATGTTATCTGACATGCTACCTCTCCTTAAATCAGAGATCATCAGGAAAATGCACCAAAATTAAATTTGTTGGAGCAAAATAAATATCAAGTTTCAATTAACTGCATAGGAATTTCTTTAGACATTTACATTTTTGTTTACTGCCTGATTAGGAGTCACATACACACTTTTTGAAGAGTAAAATTACACAGAAAATGCTTACCCACTATAAGGCTATTAGATGGGCTGCAAAAATCATTAGTGCCACTAGAGGAGTCATGGTATCAAAGGGACACTTAAAGCTGAGTTTAAAACTCTTGGCTGTCAACTAGGTATCATTCAGATTCTTGGAGCCTAAATCTGGTAAGTTAAATTTATGGAGAAGTACCTTCTAAATACTACCTCTATATAATATTTAGATACTATACAGTATACTATATAGAACAATTATCATAAAGTATTTATATAATGTAAAAATAAGAATGTTGGTTCTAAACAGCTCCTGCCCAAGGTCAAATAAAATTGCCAAAATCTGTTCTAAAAACCTAAATTGGCAAAGTAAACTTCACCAAACATAAATGTTGAAAGCCAACAGTTACTAATCTTACTTACACTAAGTCTATTATATCTGACAATATATTAGTCTAGATTGCTATTCAATAGTACTTGAAATTTCCTATATTCCAAGGTTTCTCAACCTTAACAACTTTAAGATGTGTGGACTTCCAAGTTAAAGATGCCTTTAAACCTTAGTTGCCATGTTGCCAAGGTTGAGAAACATTGCTATATATATAGTGATGCCCGGGTTATTGCAGTTCAGATATGGTAGGCTTAATCTATAGCAACTCCTATCAAGATGCAACAAAGGGGAAGCAGGACCATGAATCTGCTTGGCTCATTTGGATTCCTCATCTTCCTGAACTATGCAAATAACAACAATACAAATTATATGGAAGAGAATTTGGTGCACAACTTGACCTTTTGTCTATCTTCTTCATCCTGTTTATTCTTTTGTGTCATGGGATTTGGATAGCAAATCTATAAGGAGGTTTTCATTTTAAATTTTGTAAAATAATTCAAGGTTTCTTTCCCCCATCTTGCTAAAAAAGTAAAAACACCTGCTTATTTCCCTTGCAGTTTCTTTGTTTAGAAATTCTTTCATCTTTGAAGGGGTCAAAATCATTGCCCAATGTTTTGCATACTAACGTGTAACAATCGTCTTAAATAAGGATTGTAGGACAATTTTCCAGGACTGCTGTTAATGGGGAACTTTACAGTTCCAACATGGCACAACAGATGCTGGCATCATCTCTGGATGATAAATCATGCTTTTCTACTAGTATATTCTTAAGTATGCACTAACATACCTTTAAAAAGTAAATAAACTGTAATTTAAAAAAATATTTTTTACATACCTTATATCTTGGTTTATTTTTTCTAAGCTTATTTGAAAGAGGAGGGGTAACTAAAGAGAAATGTAAATGAAGAGTACAGGGAACTTAAAAACAACCCTCCCCAGTATATCACAAACAGCTCACTAAATAATAGTGCAGTTTTCAATGCTAATAGAATGTTTTAACACCTGAATACATTCACATGCCTGATTAAACATTAACAACATAAACCCATAAAAGAAGATTATAAGTTCCAATATCTCTTTTCAAGGAACAGCATATTAACCACTGTTGTGTACTTTTTCAATTACATTTCTTTAATTTATTTCTGTTGCAGAAAACATAATATTATACATTACTTCTGTTTCAAAAACAAAAGATTATATTACATTTAGTCAATTGGAAACTACAAGTCGGCAAGTATATGTTCAAAGATTATCTTAGCTCAACTAAAGTAGTAGTGTTTTCATTAGTCTGCCCTTATTGTGAAATTATCTTTGCAAATATAGATTTCATAATTGTTTCTGCACTCTCTACACCTACCTGATTTCTCATCTTTTCTCTTTTTTTCTTAGCATATTTATCCTGTCTGATTAAATAAAGACAAAAACCTCCTTTGACACCAGATAAGTTTGATCTTAATTGCTGAAAATTAGCTAAAAGGTTCCTTATTCTTACAGATTTTATTTAGTGTTTTAAACTAATTATGAATTATATCTGTCGCTGTCCTCTCTCTGTACCGGTGCTTCACATTAAGGAGCATCTTAATTTTATATCTACCACAATTTTCTGCCATGAAAACCTAATAGACAAAACCAGGTGAAGTGTAGATTCCTAGGAAGGAGGGGCTGAACAGCAGAGGACCAAAAGCAGCCAAATTTAGATAGTTTAGTTGGGAGAAAGAGGGTAGTTCCTCCCTAGGACTTCTCAATGTATATCTTTAAGGATGCAATTTAATGTTATACAGTAGTAGATCTTTAATGATGCTTTAGTTTGGCAAGATTTCTGTCTACAGGAGAGGAACAATAAAGCAAACGGCTTAGAAGTAAATGCGTGTATCGTTCTTAATTTTGGGAGCCTGACACCAAGACAATGTCAATATGGCAGGGCTTTTCAACTGGTGGTACGCGTTTCACTTGTGGTACATTAACGAGTGGCAGGTGGTACGCAGCCCTGCCTAGCCAAGTGTAGTGGGCGAGGGAAAGAGCCAGCGCGGGCAAGGACTTACTGTGAGAGAGTCCTCCGGAGCTGCAGAGTGGCTGGGGCGAGGCAAAGGTCCCAGGCTCACTTCTGGCTCACCCTCCCCCATGAGAAAGGAGGGGAGGCGGAGACAGGAGAGGCTATAAAAGGAGGCAGTTTGGGCGGGAGAGGGAGAGAGAGAAAAAGAAGAAGCCTTGGGAGGAGGTGGAGTCAGCTCTAGCTGCACCGAAGGGGAAGGAGGAGGGTGGGGGGGAGACAAGAGGAGATCAAGCAGGCCAAGCAGGCCGGCCATGAGCCGATCTACAACTGCTGTAGCAGCCACCTGTGCTGGCAGCAACAAACGGGCAAGAAATACAGCAGGGGAGGGGTTGCCCTCCACGAGGAATGAAGAAAGGTAGCATCAGCGGGAGGTGAGACACGGAGGGAGGGAGGGAGATGGAGAGTGGAAGGATTCTTATGTGCCTTTGTGACTTTGAAGTTCTGGGATTTGTGCAATGAGGGCTTTGTGTTCTTAAGGTGTGTTTGACAATTTCTATTTGGCTGATGGCTAATGTCTCCTGTTAGCTTCTATTGCTCTGCTATTGTTAGCTGTAAGTTTTGCTGCAAGGGATTTTGAAGTATTTTTCTCCTGAATGGATTTTGCCTGTAGCGTTCCTTTACTTATGAATGGAGCCATTTGGGGAGGCTGCCTTAGCCAGCAGCCAATACTTACTACATTTTTTTTCTTCCTTAAGTGCCGGCTGCGCTCCTTAACTTTCCTTTCTAGCCAATAGCTAATTATTAAAGGGGAATGTGCCTTTTTAAGCTAGTTCACTCAGCAGCTTGTCTTTTCTGTCTCTGGAGGCTTTTCCTTGTTTGATGAATATATGGAAGAGGGAAAATATGGGGGGGGGGGTTCAAATTCTTCCTTCAGAAGGAGGTGGGCATGAGAAAGAGGGGAGGCAGGGAAGGAGGGAGGGAGGGAAGTCCCGCCTTAGCACTTGGCCACCAGCAGCCCTGCCATTGACTTTGCTTGTCAAAAGGTTGCAAAAGGGGATCACATGACCCTGGAACACTGTGACCATCATAAATATGAATCAGTTGCCAAGCATCCAAATATAAATCACATGACCCTGGGCATGCTGCAATGGTCATAAGTGTGGAAAATGGTCATAAGTCATTTCAGTGCAATTGCAACTTTGAACAGGTTTTTTGGTTTTTTTGGTCATCAAGTTTTTGACACCTTGCTAGGTGGTACTCAAATATTGCCATATCCTAAAAGTGGTACAGTCGGTGAAAAGGTTGAAAAGCCCTGCAATATGGTACCAGAAAACTAGCATGGCTCTCACCCAATTGGATATAATTCGAAGAACAGTAAGCAAATACAAGTAGCACTGGTGTTTACAGTTGGATTAAAGCCAAAAGGACATCCAGTTGGTCAGGTACCTAGAGGCAAAAACTCAGTAAAAAAATAATTTAAAAAGATGTATACCACTGTTAAATGGAATATCAGAACCATAAATCAAGGCAAACTTTATTACATCAGAGCAAAGCTGTCAAAATTGAACATTACTAGGAATTAACAAACTAAAATGGATGGAATAGGTTACGTCATATGAGAGGAGCATTAGCTTTTCTACCCCACAAAAAAAAGCACAGAATAAATGGAGTAACCATCATCATTAACAAAAAGGTGATAAAGTCAGTGTGTGGGTATAACCAAAGAAATGAAAGAATGATCTCAATCTGAGGCCAAGGCAAACCAATCAATATTATGGTAATTCAATCTATGCTCCAGTCAGAGATACAAAGAAAACAAAAGCTGAACACTTCTATCAAGTCTTTCAACCCCTTATTGACCCAACAACATTGTATTAATTATAGAAGACTGGAATGCTTAAGTTGGAAGTTAGATAGCATCTGAAGTAGTGCAGAAAATGTGAAACAGAAGTCAGACTAATGGAATGAGGCCAAGAAAATTCACTATTTGTAAGAAACACCTTCTTCCAACAACCTGATGGACAACAGTGAATGGACAACACTGAAATCAAGCTATACAAGCAAAGATGGAGAAAAAAAACAAGGTGCTGACTGTGGCTGGTATCATGAACTCTTTGCAAAGTCACAATGTAAAAAGAAAGAAAGTCATCAAGCCCCCCCCAAAATATAATTTTAGTGTATGGTAATGTTCATCAACATACTCTTTTTGTGTCACTTTAAATGTGTTAGTTTAAAAATTAAAGATGAGCCAAACAAAAATATTTAAAAGTGCAAAAAATGAAAAAAGAAGTAAGGTAGTCCTCAACTTACAATGACAATTGAGTTCAAAATTTCTGTTGCTAAGTGAGACATTTGTTAAGTGAATTTTGCCCATTTTACAACCTTTCTTGCCACAGTTGTTAAGTGATTCACTGCAGTTGTTAAATTAGTAACATGGTTGTTAAGTTAATCTGGCTTCCCCTTTAACTTTGCTTGTCAGAAGATCACAAAAACATGACCTTGGGACACTGCAACCATCATAAATATGAGTCAGTTGCCAAACGTCTGAATTTTGATCACATGACCATGGGAATGCTGCCATGAGTTTAAGTGCGAAAAACAAATATGTCACTTTTTTCAGTGCTGTTATAACTTCAAAAGGTCATTAAATGAACTGTTGTAAGTTGAGGACTACCTGTATTATGTTGTCCACTGATATACTGAGAAAAGCTAAAAAACAAAAAGTGGAAAACAAAAGGCAAAGGATATAAAGGAAATTTGTTAAATTTCTGTGTTCCAACAAACAGCATGTGTTTGTTTAAATGTATTGGCCATCCCCCTCCAATGGACCATGCTATGTACAAAACTAGAAAATAGAGTAACAAGAGATGAGAGTAATCTAAGTTGGCCTCTATGCCTATAGGCCTCAAGCCAGCTTCCTCTTCTTCCTTCATTATATTTTACCCCACTGCCTCAGCTAGTGAAAGCATATAGCTAAACCCAGTGCTTTTTTTGTCATAGAACGTACCGGAACAGAGTTCCGGCACCTTTTTTCAACGGATTTTCCAAGTTTTAAAAGTAACTTTTGAAAATTTGATGTTTGGTCCATGTGGACTTGAATCGCCCTGTCGAGCGTACCAGGTCGACAGCAAAATCATTAAATGGTGCATGAGGGCTGCTTGTGTGTCGAGTCCGATGCATGCATACTTCGCGCTGGTTGTGATGGCGCTGCTCGGCTTGTGGCACTGCTCGGTCTGTGATTGGTTGTGTGGTCACTCACTGAGTTGTTACACAACTGACGTTTGTGAGTGTGTGTACAGTGATTGACTATGTGTGAAAGGTAAATAATTTCTTATTTTAAAAAATTGTTGGTGAATTGAAAATCTTTTTTTAATTTTTACTGTAAAATTTGCTATGAACATTTGCCTTAAATACAATAAAATAAATTTATGTTAAGAACTGAATATATAATTTTTTAAATAAAAGATTAACAAGATGTGAGTTCCAGCACATTTTTTCTTACAAAAAAAGCACTGGCTAAACCTGTCAATTTCAGAAGCTAAGCAATGTCAGCCTGCTTAGGATCTGGATTGGGAGGTGGGAGGGGGGATAGTGACCAACTTGGAAATACTCTGAAGGAGATAGAGGCAGAGATGAATCTGCTGCTTCAAAGGGACTGCAACACTGTCTAGATTTTTCCAGTCCCAGAGCCATGAGCCATGTGTAACACTTTCCTCTTATTGGCATTCAGTTTCATCCAGCAAACTGCAACATCAAGATATTGGTGAGCATTTCCACTACCAAACTGGAGTTTTATGACAGAAAGAATTAGACTGTGTGTCATTAGCATAGTGATAGCATCCAACCCCTGATCCTCAAATGAACTTACTCAGCAGCTTCATTTAATTGTTTGACAATAAGGATAATAAAATGGGACTATTTCAGTACCCCATAGCTTAGTAAATATGGAACTAAGCAGAAGTTCCCTAAGGCTATCTTCTGGAGCTGACACTAGAGGCTAGAGTAGAAGCAATGAAAAACAAAGCATCAGGCTTCAAGAGCAGATAGATGGCTAAGCAAAATTACAGCTGAGCAAAAAAAGACAGGAAACAGGAGTTTGCCAGTAGAGTTCAATAGGAGAAAGAAGAAAAGAGAAAGAAATAATTAGAGAACATGCAATTTCAAGGATTATGTGCTCAGTAGTGAGAGATGAAAAATATTTTTTACAAAGATATTTAATATATTTATATGATCACCCATCTTGCAATTACAACTTTGTGCAGTAAACATTAAAACCAGTACAAAAATCATCAAATAAAGATAAAGACAGCCTGATGTAATTGAGGCCATTTCACAATAATTCCCTATAGACCATTCCAGAAAATGCACCACCCTACTTTAGAGCCTGGGGAAAAAGACACATCTTCAAGCCCCTATAAAAAGCCAGCAGGGTCAACACTATTCTGGATACTGCCAAATAGCATTGTTGTATAGAGGAGACCCAGAGTATGCCTACTTTCTGGGATCTTGTGGGATAGGCAGATTCAATAGGAGACAAGTGCTCCTACAAGTAGCCTATACCTGTGCCATAAAGGGCTTTCTAGGTGTTAATCAACCCCATGAATTGCACCCAGAAACCTAATGGGAACTAGTGCAGGTTCTCAAAGAATGATGCTACAGGGGCATATCATGATCCTACACATGCTACTGCATTCTGGACCAGCTGTAGCTTCTAAATGGTTTTGAAGGGTATCCACCCAATCAAATTGTTTAGTCAGGTCTTCAAGACATTTCTGCCCAGCAGTCTGTATCCCTAACCCCAGGGAGTTACCTAAAGATCCCTAACAACAAATAGATACATACCACCTTTCTTATTAATGATGCTTTCACCAGTAAGAGGATTGAAAATGCTCTCTATCCCTGCTAAACTGGCAACACACTGGGCATAAATAACACTCCCCCTCATCTCCCACCCAAAGGAGAAAGGATTAGCATCTCAATGGAGAACAATGGTTTGTATTTCAAAGGCAACTATGGTTGAACAAAAAAGAGAGACTGCCAGTAGAGAGAAAGAAGAAAAGAGAAATGAATAAGAAAGAATATGTCTTTTGAAGCATTGTATGTTCAACAGTGAGAGATGAAATGATCATCTTCCAAACAGCTGATAATAAGTGTGATCTAAAACTGCAAACTGTTCATATTACTAAACCACTTGTGCTGAGAAAGCACTGACCATATGGAGAATATATGGCAGCCAGTTCCAGAAGTCAGTGAATAGGAAAATCAAACAAATTTGCCAATGGAGTTTGATGAGGAAAATTAAGTGGAAATTTTTATAGATTGCCTTTTAAGAACAGAACAGATACTACAAAGGAATCTGATAAAAGAAGAACACTCCATAATAATGAAATCCAAGAAGAAATTCTAATGCATAATACAAACAGTTAGAATGTGACCAAAACAAAAACCAGCTTTCATGCCCTCTTAAAAAAAAGCTTAGTCTCCAAACTTTAGGAGAAGAGAAAATACACTCTGAAATAAGAGACACTGTAGTAGATTCCTGAAAGGCAAGGGGATGCAAATGGCTAAGAGAAGAATTATGTTAGATATCACCACAAGGAACTGGAACAAATGTGGACCCATTAAATCCATTGGCTCATGAAGTGTGCTGTTGGCTGGGAGCAAGGATTAGGAATATCACAGAACAGTTTCCAACATCCATTGACAATTATCCCTTTTAGCTAATCCATGTGAAGACAACTGACAGTTACATCCATATCACTATACTGCATGTGTATGATAGATTATTTAACAGGTTTTGATGGGAAAACCTGTGGAAGATGCATTGCTTCCACAAGATAGACTACATGTAACAAGATCTAATATGTGTCAGCTTCACTAGATAGATTAGACCAGGAAATCAACTCCATAGGTAGGCTACAAAACTTTTATTGGCTATAATAACAGCACCTTGCAAGTCTGATTGTGCTATAATACCTCCTCCTTATAGTTCAATCAATGAGAGAGGCATCTTTCTGAGTGCAATATTAACTTGCTATGGGCTTAAAACTACTTCAGCCCCTTTTGTCTAGGCAACAGATCCTGCTGCATCTCTCTGTGAAGATCATCTTCCTTACTCCCTATGATTTGTTTGTGGAACAGTGAGTTTGAGCAAGAGGGCTTTCCAATAAATCCTGTGGGGAATGAAAATGAAAATTGTAAAGAAAGGACCTCCTTAGTACTACAGAAAGTGAGTTCTTAATGGGACCTATTGCAGTGGAAAAAATTAACCCAACAAACAAAATGGAGACTGCACCCCTTCCTTTCATCTGTCTTTTAGATATTACCAAGGTCAAACCCAGTTTCTCTCTTTCCCTAATCCCATCAGATTCAAATTGACCCTCCCTGCTCTATTCAAAGCCCCTGAAATCCCATCTAAACCAAAGAATAGAAGCTTCCACAGCTGCTCACAGTACAGCCCAAGGGAAATTGCACGGAAATTGCAACCTAGAAAAACCCCAAGGTCAACCTTTCATCGTCTCTCAGTTGATGACCTCAGCATTCCATCTCTTTATAATGGACTTCCCGAGCTCTGCTGTCCTCTTGAAAGGACCCATTTTGCCCAATAACAGAACTCACCCCAAGTACACTGATCAGGATCTGCCCAGCTTTTCCAAACTGGTCAGCAAATCAGATCCCTAGGATTTCCTGCTTTGTAGTCCTCAACCTCTGTAAAAATATCTGCTTTTCCATTGTTCAAAGTCCCTCTTTCTTGTAAAGCAGGCACCCAGTGATCATTGCAATAAACATGGTTCTTTTCCTCAATGTTGTCGTCCTTATTTTGGCAAAATGCACTGACACTCTTATTGGCCATTTATTACTATTTTTCTTTCGCTTCTTTAGAGGATCCACTTACTCATGACAGCCAAGCTTACTCAAGAGACTTTGATGAAGAACTTTGTCAAAGGCCTTTTGAACACTCAAGTATATGAAGTCAACAGGTTCTCTCATGACAATTTCTACCAATTTTACACAATAGACATTTAGCTCACTGACTGAAAATTATCTAGCTCTCTCTGGGTCTATTTAAAAAAATGATATCATGTTGGTTACTTCTGATACTTAGTCCAATTCAAGAGAAAAATTAAATGTATATTTGTTTATCTGATCAGAAGTTTGACATTAGTGTCAAATTATTGGGTGTGTACAATAATGACCTTGTGTAATTTCTCAAGATGTCCTAGAATATCTTCTCTTTTATCTCAGTTTGCTTTGGTTATTTCAATTTCTTTCCTGTTTTACATCACAATTCCAAAAAATAATCATCGTATCTCTGTAATATCCATATTCTCTCTGAATATCCTCAATCCCTTGTTGTCCACAATCACACTTTTGTTTAGATAGTTTTTCTGCTTAGATTTTTTAAAAACAAAAATGTATTTTTCCATGTTTCTCAAATTTTCATTCAGATATCAGAATGAAAAAATATCAAATGGGGAACATATTGCCGAGCAATGTTGAGAAGGGTTAGGACTGACTGTTGTGGCCCTTCATTCTATAGCTCCGTACCTTCTTCCAGTCTGAGAAGTAATCACTCATGAGTACTCTTTGATTACACATTTCTAAATATAAGTTATTTTTTCAAATATCTTACACTAATTTAAAAAGATAAATATGTTCTTAAATTAATAATAAAAAAGACTTATTGTAATCATTTGCATTTTAAGGGGCATTTCTTATAATTAGTTTCCTCTGTCTATGTGTATATATATTCTTTTGCTTGTATCTAATTTAGAACCAACAAGTGTTCATCCTTTTTAAAAATATATTTATCTCTATTACAGAGCCATATTACAGATGCATCAATATATACATTGACTTTTTCTTTAAATGAGCCTGTGCAGATCCTGTGCACGACCCTGTATAAAGCAGATCTATTATGATCTTTCAAAATCCTGTAAAACAGCATATAGATAAAGTATATTTAACAGTATCTCTTGCAAACATTGGTTAATAAATCCCAGCTTAAATATGTTTAAATTCTCTTAATTTTAATTGCAACATATTTAAACCTTGTGTTCCACTGGAATAATGACATTTGGAAGAGCTTATTTTGAGATGAACTGAATTTCAAATTGAGTATTCCAGAGATGTATTATCTGGAACTATTAAAGATGAAACATATAAATATGGAATCCTTGGTGCTCTCTGAGCTTGGTTATTTGCTTGCATGCTGTAATATTATCAGTGCAGTGAATGTGACGTTTGCTTCCTGTTTATATAGAGAGGCTTACCCTGACAGTGTTGGCGGAGGTGTGGTTTTCTTCTTCATCGTTCTTGATTAGAGAATTGTTTTCTGCTTGATTATTTGTCTGGAATTAATCTCTGCTTTTTCGGTGTTGGTTGCTGGAGAGGATGTGTTCTAGTCTTTTCGTTTCCTTCTTAGCTTTTTTTATTGTCTCTTTACAATGGAGTGAATGTGGTATATCTTCATGGCTGATTTTTTTGAATGCCAAGTAGCAACTTACTGTATATAAAATGAATATAAATAGGGGGCAAACCCCATAGTCCCTAGCACTGATGATAGTATTATCCAGCCAAGTAGTGAAACATCTGCAAGTAAACAACCAAGCTCAGAGAGCGCAAGTTCTCCACAATTCAACCCTGAGATACATATATTGTCTTCTTTTAGAATTTATAGATATGCCACAGGTTTTTAACAAACTCTTGACTTTCTCAGTATATTTTTTGCATAACAAATAAAAATCTATATCACTAAAACTATCTGTTACAAAATTTCCAAGAATTTTTTTTGGGAAATATTTAACAGGTAGAATTTACAGGCCTTCCATAACGAATGAATAATGCTATGGCAGACGTTATTTTTCTTATTTTTTCTTATTATTTAATACTGACATAATGCATAAATGAATGTTCATATGCGTGAACTTAAAATGATATCCTATGATACTTAGAAACCTAGACAGAGGACATGACTATAATGACTGTAAAAATTTTGCTGCAATTTTGGCAGAAAGACTAAAGAAGATTTTACAGGTATATATTCATGAAGACCAATCTGGCTTTCTGCCAAAAAGACAGTTAAGGGATAATGTGAGGACTGTTCTGAATATCATTGAATACTTACAATACCACAATGAGAAACAGGCAGCTTTAATATTCCTAGATGCAGAGAAGGCCTTTGACAATTTAAATTGGACTTTTATGTTTAAAGTTCTGGAAGAAATGGACTTTGGAGAGAGCTTTATTCAAGGAGTTAAAGCTATTTACACATCACAGCAAGCAAAAATTGTTATTAATGGTGATTTAACCGATCCATGTGACATTCAAAAGGGTACGAGATAAGGATGCCCTTTGTCTCCCTTGTTGTTTCTTTTGGGGTTGGAAGTTTTGAATAGAAACATTAGGCAATATAAGAGAATAATAGATATAAATATCAAGAAAGAAGTTTTCAAATTGAGGGCATTTGCTGACGACTTGGTTATATTCCTACAGGACCCAAAAAATCAGATAGAATATATGATGAGGAAATTAAATGAGTTTGGGGTTCTAGCAGGTTTTAAAATAAACAAACAGAAAACAACAATGTTGATCAAGAATATGTCCTCCCAGGATGGCGATATATTGAGTAAAAGGTCTGGTTTCAAGGTTGAGAAAAAGGTGAGATATTTTGGGATTATGCTGACAAATACAAACACAAAATTGTTTCAAAATAATTATGTACCTCTTTGAAATGATATAAAAAAGGATTTACAAAGATGGGACAAACTACATTTATCATTACTGGGCAGAATTTCAGTAATTAAAATGAATGTTTTACCAAAGATGCTATTTCTGTTCCAGACAATACCAATACTTGCAACAGACATTCCATTTAAACAGTGGTAGAGGGATATCTCTAAATTCATATGGCAAGGAAAGAAACTAAGAATCAAATATAAGTTATTGCAAGATGCCAAGGAAAATGGGAGTCTGGGTTTACCCAATTTGAAATTGTATTTTGATGCATGCTGTTTGGTTTGATTAAGAGTGGGTGAACCTCCAGAATAAGAGGCTGCTCGATTTGGAAGGCCATGAATTAAGGTTTGGATGTCATGGGTATTTATGGTACGATAAAGTTAAAGTAAATGTTGATTTCAATAATCATTTTATTAGACGCGCCATATTAAGAGTTTGGAATAAATATAAAACAAGGTTTTTTACAAAATTGCCCCTATGGATGTCCCCCCCCCCAAGAAGCTTTTTTTAGAAAAGAAATGGTGGTAAAGCCGGACTAGTGAACGTATGGTAAAATAGTATCTTTTAATTCTGGAGACCCCATCCTCAAGTCTAGGGAAGAATTAGAATTAGAAGGTCACGCTTGTCACTGGTTTACACATCAACAAATGAAGGAAAGATTTAAACTAGACAAAAAAAGGCCATGGTTTTGAGTTCACTAAAAATGAATTGGAAATCCTACTATGTGGTAGTGATGATCATATAATTGCCAAGGTCTATAAAATGTTAAAATTGAATTTGGAAAATGAACATGTAAAACACTGTATGATCAAGTGGGCAAGGAATTTTGGATATAATGTGATGTTTGAACAATGGGAGAATATGTGGATAAAAGGCTTAAAATTCACATTAAATTATAACCTAAAAGAAAATTTCTACAAAATGATGTATCGCTGGTATTTAACACCAGATAAATTATCTAGAATGTATAAAGGTATTTCAAATGAATGTTGGAAATGTAATTGTAAAGAAGGGACTTTTTATCATTTATGGTGGACATGTGATAAGGCAGTGGTGGCGAACCTTTTAGAGACCGAGTGCCCAAACTGCAACCCAAAACCCACTTATGTATCGCCGGGTGCCGGGTGGGCATGGCCTGCCGGGTGGGCGTGGCCCGCCGGGTGGGCGTGGCCATGGTGGAAATGGCAGACTGGATAGGCGTGGTCAAGGTGGGTGTCAACTCGATGTTGCTCTGGCGGGTGGGGCAGTGGGCAGGAGGGCATCTTGCTCAGCAGGTGGGGGGGCATGGGGGGAGGCTCCTGAGCCCCGAAGCTCTTCCGAGGGGGGGAGGGGCTGTGCTGGGATCAGGGCTCCTCGTGCCTTCCGCTGCCTGCCTGCGCTCTTCTGCCGAAGATGCCGTGGCTCCGCTTGCCTGGAAGGGCAGGGGGACGCTTGTGTATGGGGACACACATAGGGCTGCTGCCTCGCTTGCCGTGCCGGGACTGGACTGGGCACGGAGCCACGGCTTCTTCCCCCATGGACATTGGGAGCACCTACCTCACCTGCGGAAAGCTACGCATGCGCAGCTCTGCGGAAAGCTGCGCCATGTGCGGAGAGGAGGAGGGAGCAGCTCGGCCCAGCAATGGCTTGCGTGGCAACAGAGATGGCTCCGCGTGCCACCTGTGGCACGCGTGCCATAGGTTCGCCACCACGGTGATAAGGCAAAGAAATATATTAATGGAGAAAATTCTTAAAGTGAACATAGAGATTAAATCGGTAACTTTCCTTCTGGGCTTAATGGAAAGAGAACTGGGAAAAAAATGGAACTCTGATTTTACATATGGTGATGGCAGCAAGATTGCTCTATGCACAAAAGTGGAAGGATGCCTCGATTCCTACCATGGAGGAAAGGTTACAAAAGCTGATGGAATTAGCAGAGATGGCCAAATTGACTGTGCTGATAAGAACATAAGTACTTTTGTTTTTACTCGGAAGCCGCTTCTGGACTTTGTGCTTGAGGTGGAAAAAAATATCATGATTTTGGGTTTTACTGATTAGACTGATTTGCCGATACAGAAATGGCTAGTGCATACTACTATAGAAATGTAAAAAGTTGAGATTTGATTTTAATGTCTGATTTTACTGCAACTGAGAGTCGGAAGTCAATGCCTTTTGCTTCTTCCCCCCCCCCTTCTTCACACCTTTTTTGTTTTCCCTTTTTCTACTGTTGTCCCCTACTATTTGTTTTTGTATTTTCACATTTTATGTTATAAATGAATAAAACTAAATAAAATTATGTGTGAACTTAAAATGATATCCTATGATATTTAGAAATCTAGACACAGGACAGAAAATCCCAACCTTTGGAATCTGACAGAATTAATGAAGCATATTTAAAGCTTCACATAAGAGCCATTTTGAACTTTAATTACACTGAGAGTACTCAGGATATTCTCTTAGTTATTCAGCACTTGGAAAGAGCGTTTGGTACTAATAAAGGAGAATATTTGTAGCTCAGAGGATTGAAATAAGGGATCCTTGGTGCTCTCAGAGTTTGGTAAAAGAGCTTTCAGTAAAAATCAAGTTTATTTAAAAACAAGTTGAAATAAAACATTCTCCACATTCTGCTTCTTAGACAGTATCAGAATGTTCTTTCTTTGTACACATCACTTACACAGTAATATTTGAAGGAAGAATGCATGCCTTCTCTTTTTATAATAGTTTTTCAATTAGTAGAACCATTGATAAAGCAAGATAACTTTCAGTCATCTTTTGGATAGAAGTATTTATTATGCCAATTTATTGCAAGAAAGCTATTGTGCCTATCTCCTTCCTGTGGGCTTCCACTGGGCATTCTTTAATCCAAGTTCCATTAAGTCTTAAAGTCAAGGCATATCTATTTCAAGCTAACACTTTGGGTCTTTCCCTCCTTGCATCCAACTATAGTACAAGCATATTCTGGCAACTTCTTTTTACTGCTGTTTCTTCTGCCATGCTATCCTTACCTTTACCAGTGTTAAATTACCCTTTCCCCTATTAAGCCAACAGCATCCAAAACATGCGTGAAAGAGTTTAAAATTTATTAGCCTTTAGAAGTAGGTACACCTTGGATCAGGGCCCTCTGCAGGGTATGGTAAAAAAAAAATTCTCAAAATGGGGGCCATGATTGGATGATTGTGATGCACATAAAAAACTGGCAAAGCTTTGACTGCATCACCACAACAACCTTGACAGGGCACTCCTTTGGATGCTTCTACTTTGGCAGGGAATTTACTTTTTCCCTTTATAGCAACTCATCTCACCCAGTCAGCCAGCAAAGGCACCGTGTCAGCCAAAGAATTCCAATCGATGGGTCAAGGAAGAGAGCTTTCTCTGCGGTCATCCTCAGATATTCTTTCTCCAGAGGTGAGGCAGGTCCTCACTGACCTGGCCTTCTGGGAAGGCATGAAAACATGGCTTTGTGGCCTTGCTTGGAGGAGCATGCAGCCTAGAACTGGTTAGCACCCCAAAAGCCCTCCCCCTTCCTTTTAATTAATTTTTAACATTGCTTGCCACTTTTAAATTTTATATACCATTTTTATGCTTTTAATATTTTATTTGTACATTGTCCAGAATCTCTTAGTGAGGGAGATAGGCAGTTTTAAAATTGGATGATTAAATACATACTGGATTAAGGGAAACAGAGGATAGGGATTGGGGCCATTTTACAGTTTACAGTATTTTTCTACTCAAGGAGGGTGGATAGCATTTGAATACAGCAGGTGGGAAACTTGCTTTGGCATTGCTAGGGGTGAACTCACTATTTTTAACATGGGCACTCCAGAGAGAAGAAAACCCACCACTTCCCACACAGTCTGCCCTATACTCCTTCTCCTCTCCCTCCCCTCCTTATTTTTTTCTCCAACACTTCAGACTACCAATTCGGAGTCCTCCAACTTCTGTTTCCCAGGGCCTCTTGGTTCTCAGGTACCTATTTCTGCTGCCTGTGGGGGATATAGCATGCATATCACTCACAAACTGGCAGGGGGCCCTCCCCACAACAAGAAAGTGGTGCTTAGCATCCACTTCTCAGTCTCCAGGTCACTGACAACCAGTTTTCTAGCTCTCTCTCACACACACACCTTATTGGCCATGATAGCTCTGGGCTCCTCTTGCAATTCAGTTTGGCCTTGTGTGGCCTGGAAAGACCACATTAGGGTTAGAAAGTTATGGAGAAAAATCTATGTGCTTGCTAGGAGTGGGAAACGATTTGATAGCATATATCTGGCAGGGCATACATTGCAAAGCATACAGATCCGGGGTGTAGGAGAAAGAGTTTCAAGGTTAGAGGAAAAGATTTTTGTCTGAGCAGCCTGGTCTATAGCTCTCAGAGGCAAGAAACTGGGTGAAGTCAATCTCCTTCCTGCGCTTTTCAGGAGCTTTCAGAAATATTTCAGGAATATATCGAATTTTCCTGCTTTTCCTATCCTTCCAAAAAGTTTCATTCAATTTTATGGCGAGCAAACAGCGTTCCACAATTATATCTAACGTGCTGCAAAGTGACAGTATATGATCTAAAGTTAGTGGATGAGTTTAAACAATCAGGAAGACCAAGTGTCTGGCTCTGCACATCTATATATATATATATATATCGCCGCTTTCCCTTCTTCCAGGATCACCTCCGAACTGAGCAGACGAAGAAGGGAACAAAATCTCGCCTTTTCTTACCTCCCACTCCCGCCCCTGGCTCCCACCAACCCTTTTAGAGCCTGCGGGCGGCGGGGGGGGGGCGCCCTCTACGGTTTGCTTGCGTTGCGCTTCGACCCGGGCAGGAGAGATCGACCGAGCGGGCTACGAACACGTGGGAATGAGGTCACAGAGAAGCGAGGGTTCTGCCGCCGTCGCCCGCGTCTTCGCGACCGAACCCCGAAGAAAAAGAGAAGGGATGTTAGAAGACTTTCCAGGCTCCTACAGCAGGCAGTTGCTGGAGACCATGGCGCGCTCTGGCACGGATACAGCACCTGCCTATCTTCTTCTCATCCTGGCTTTTCTGCCCAGCCGAGAAAGCCAACCGGGGCTCCGACTGGGGGAACATGACCCAGGTAGCGTGGGTCGGGCTCAGGTAGGGTGGGACTGCGGATGTGGTGAAGCCATTTTGGACCTCGTCGGCTCTGACGAATCGCCATTTCGGTAGCACTCTCCATAGTGCTTAGTATCACCTTGTCGGTGCTCTTGTTGGTTTCCTTTCCCTGTCTGATTTGACAAGTTGATAAAAAAATATTTTCTCAGGCTTGTATAGTGAAACCAAGCACGGAAGAGAACATGAATCCAGATGTGCAGAGCCAGACACTTGGTCTTCCTGACTGTTTAAACTCATCCACTAACTTTAGATCATATACTGTCGCTTTGCAGCACGTTAGATATAATTGTGGTCAAAGACATAAAAAAAATCTAACTTATGATTTTTGGCATCCTGTGAGCCAGGTTCTCTGGAGTGAGGCACTCAAGATTATTAGTTTAGTACACAATTTGTGTCTTATCAAGCTGAACTGGGCATACACTAGTCACATAGCTGGGTCCATCAGAACCAGAAACATTTAGCGATGTTCTAATTTTTGCCCCAGGCAGTAGGTTGAAAAAGAAACTACAAGTTATGCCTGTAGATTGGTTCTTCCTGAAGTCTCCAATCATGGTAGCAACATTTGATAATTTCCTCATCCCTTCCTACCTTTGGACAGTGTCTCATGATGGTGCCTTTATCTCATCTCCACCTGAAGCAGCTTAAAATCACCCTGAGTTAAAGTAGAATGTTTGCTTTTCTCTCAATATTCTTTGAGTCCTAGGTTATGAAATGCTATTTTCCCCCAACCATTTGATGGCTAGTCAGTCAAAGGGTTAGGAACTGCCCAGCTTCTATTGGCCACTTTAGGCTGCTGCCAGTATGCCTGCTTTCTTCTAGTCACTGAAACTAACCCCCACCCTCCATTACCATTTTGACTTGGCCATGAACATGGCTGCAGGATACCTGGCTTCCTCAGAGGCATTTGCTGGCATAATGCCTGATCGGTACTTCCTATAGCACTTGTAAGGATTTACGCACGTTCCTTATAAGTATAGGTTTAGTGCTGTTTAGCTGTTTTGAAAGAGCATTAAACCTATGTTTAAAAAGGAGGAAAAAGGGACAAGTGCTATGCAGCAGAGAAAATTAATTTAAATTGAGAAAGGAGGCTCAGTTATGTCAGCAATCGGTTACTAATTCTGTTATCTGATGAGCTTACAGGTTTTCTGCTGCCTCTCTGGACAAAGGGTTTCATTTTCTTCTGTCATTTCTTTGATGGGAGGATTGTGCCATTTTGCTTATTTCATTCTGGCTTTGGTGGCAGTAGATGCTGCTAGCAATATGGCCAGAATTTGATATTCTGCCCATTTGCTGCCAACACTAGCATAGCTTTGGAGTACTAGTCAAAGGTGGAGTTTCCTTAGTATCATTACCTCTTGTTTTACACTGCACACTTTCTCCATGCCTACTGCATGTTCCCTGGCTATTTATGAACACAGGTTTAGTGTTCTTTCAGAAAAACTCTAGATCTGAGTTCAGAAAAAGCTTTACTGACAGATTACAGGTGTGTGTTAAGAAGTGGTTAACCCTGTTGTTCTAAGCATCCATCTACGTATGCCCAATACTGCCCCATTAAGGAGAATGATTGTTGCTGTTTTCCTGTCAGGAAATGGAAAGGGAAACATAGCTGGGGCAATATAGCAATCCCTTTACTTAATTTGGCTTGCAGTGGGAATGTAAGACAGTGTCCTTCACCAGTCTCTTATGTTTGCAGATCAGGGATCAGCAATGCTGACAGAACAACTCATGCCATAAACTTATGTGCCAATTCAATAATTTGTGGATAGCAGTTTAGTGTGGCTTTCTCAAAGAGCCCTCTCTTTGATTTAATGGAGACTTAGAGACCAAGAAAGCAGAAAACAAAGGGAGACCCAGAAAATGAGAAGGTGGAGCAGTTTCACACATAATGAAAGATAGTGCTCAAAACCCTAGATGTTTCTGTGCCAGCACATAAACTAGTGTTTCTAAAGCTTGGCAACTTGAAGATATGTGGATTTCAACTCCCAGAATTCCCCAGTCCGTGTGCTGCCTGGGGAATTCTGGGAGTTTAAGTCCACATGTCTTCAAGTTGCCAAGTTGATCCCAGGCCACGCAGGGCTGAGAGGAGGGAAGTGTCAATAATTAAATAATTGGTGTCAATAATGGCCAACAGTTCATTTCCCATTTTGAGAAACAAGATTTTAGCATCATCTCTTCGCTTGCCATTACTACCAAGATCAAAATATAGTGTGATATTTAGTGCTTTCAAATCCTTGGGAAGGATTCCATGGATGAGAATCCTAAAGGGGAAAACAACTCAAGAAGCTTGGGAAATTTTGAAAAGTGAGATAATAAAAACCCAATCTAGCACAATACCAACAAAGAGGAAAAATAATAGCTCTCAAAAGAAACCAGCATGGCTGCATAAAGAACTCTCTGATAAATTTGAAAGATAAAAAAGACAAGTATAGAAAGTGGAAAGAGGGACACATAACTAAGTCAGAATATCAGCAAATAGCCCAAGCCTGCAAAGATGAAGTGAGGAAAGCTAAGGCTCAAAATGAACTAAGGCTTGCGACCAAAGTCAAAAATAACAAAAAAAGCTTCTTTCAACATGTAAAAAACAAGAAAAAAGTTAAGGAAATGATTGGTCCATTAGTGCGTGAAAGTTGCAAGAAGGTGACAAGCAACAGGGAGAAAGCAGAACTATTTAACTCATTTTTTGCACCTGTCTTTACACAAAGGGAAAAAACAGACCAACCTATCAAAAATAGTGCCATAAAAAACAGAATAGAAACACAAATTAAGATACGCAAGAAAATGGTAAGTGAGCACCTGTCCAGCCTAGACGAGTTCAAATCACCAGGACCAGATGGATTACACCCCAAGGTTCTCAAGGAACTGGCAGGTGTGATCTCAGAACCACTGAACTATATTTTTCAAAGATCCTGGAGCACTGGGGAACTACCCGAGGACTGGAAAAGAGCTGATGTAGTTCCCATCTACAAAAAAGGGGAAAAAACAGATCCCGGAAATTATAGACCTATCAGCCTGACTTCAATACCTGGGAAGATTCTGGAAAAGATAATCAAACAACGAATCAGCGAACACCTAGAGGCAAACAAACTCATTACTAAAAGCCAACATGGGTTTGTCAAAAACAGATCATGCCAGACAAATCTTATTGCATTCTTTGACCAAGTGACAAAATTAGTGGATCAGAGGAATGCTGTGGATATAATTTACTTGGACTTCAGTAAGGCATTTGATAAAGTAGATCACAACCTACTACTTGATAAGATAGAAAAATGTGGGTTAGACAGCATCACCACCAGATGGATTCGTAGCTGGCTGACCGGCTGTACTCAGCGTGTGGTCCTCAATGGAACCGCATCTACATGGACGAAAGTGTGTAGTGGGGTGCCTCAGGGTTCTGTTCTGGGCCCAGTGCTCTTCAACATCTTCATCAACGATTTGGACGAGGGGATAGATGGGGAACTCATCAAATTTGCAGACGACACCAAGCTGGCAGGAATAGCCAACACTCCAGAAGACAGGCTTAAGATACAGGAGGATCTGGACAGACTTGAATACTGGGCGTTATCTAACAAAATGAAATTCAATAGTGAAAAAAGTAAGGTTCTACATTTAGGCAAGAAAAACCAAATGTACAGGTATAGTGTAGGAGGTACCTTGCTCAATAGTAGTAACTGTGAGAGGGATCTCGGAGTCCTAGTGGACAATCACTTAAGTATGAGCCAGCAGTGTGCTGCAGCTGCCAGAAAAGCCAACACAGCGCTAGGCTGCATTAACAGGGATAGAATCAAGATCACATGAAGTATTAATACCACTTTACAATGCCTTGGTAAGGCCACACTTGGAATACTGCATCCAGTTTTGATCACCACGATGTAAAAAAGATGTTGAGACTCTAGAAAGAATACAGAGAAGAGCAAAAAGATGATTAGGGGACTGGAGGCTAAAACAAGGAACGGCTGCTGGAATTGGGTATGTCTAGTTTAATGAAGAGAAAGACGAGGGGGGACATGATAGCAGTGTTCCAATATCTCAGGAGCTGCCACAAAGAAGAGGGAGTCAAGCTATTTTCCAAAGCGCCTGAAGGCTGGACAAGAAGCAACGGATGGAAACTAATCAAGGAGAAAAGCAACCTAGAACTAAGGAGAAACTTCCTGACAGTTAGAACAATTAATCAGTGGAACAACCTGCCTCCAGAAGCGGTGAATGCTCCCACACTGGAAGTTTTTAAGAAGAGACTGGACAGCCATTTGTCCAAAATGGTATAGGGTTTCCTGCCTGAGCAGGAGGTTGGACTAGATGACCTCGAAGGTCCCTTCCAACTTTATTATTATTATTATTATTATTATTATTATTATTATTATTATTATTATTATTATTATTATTATTATTATTATTACATGCATATAGCTTTTACATTCCAATTTTAGAAACGGATTTATTTATTTCATTATTATACGATTTCTGACAAATAGGCAAAAAGTCTACTTCAATTATTTTATTTGCATTTATTTGGTGGATACTTTATAAACTTGTCTATGCTGCAATCACTAGAAATTAAATTAAAATATGCCATAGTACTTTAGTAACTACATTCAGTATAATAATAGTATCGTTGAATAAATAATAACATTTGGAAGAGTAATGACCAAGCTGACATTTGACAGTGTTGTTAAAAACCATATAGTTGTTTTAAAAAACATAAGTATTTTACTGCATAGGCTTACTTGCTTCCTTCCACAATGTTTTCAATCATAATTATGGGACTGACACTGAATACAAAAAGAATATTTTTAACCGAGTGTTCAGATGATGCAGCTGTACTCATTCTTAATCACCCATTAATGTTTTCTCAAAAATGTACTGTACTTTTTGTTTGTTTCATTTACCAAAGGTCAGCATACTTGGAAGTAATTGTCATGCACCATTACAGACCTTTTTACATATTTTTCTTGTATTGTTCTAAGCTATCATGTGCGCAAATGAGTCAATTGGTATGCAGATTTTCTGTCATTAAGACAATTTGAAAATCAGCTTTGTCATTGCTTTAGAGTTGGAACTTTGGATTCATGCATATACTTCTTGAATATGTTGTGGCTTTCAGAATCAGTCTGATGATGGATGGTCATGCCAGAGTGAATAGTTCTGTAGACCATAGCCAGTCTAACTGACTAGTGATTTATTGTCCTTCCATCTCCAAATAAAAGTAGGTTGGAAACAAATATTAGTTCTTAAAAGAATCAAATGTGGTATTACAGAAGCATTGTTCTCTTATTTCACCTATTTTTTTAAAATATATATAGCAGTTTGCACAACTGTTTGCACCAAGAAGCTAAGGCTGGAACCAGACTAATTTTTCAAGTGCCATAGATAGTAGCATGGTTTGACATTATGGCATCATCAGTATGGGTTGGTGCTTATTTTATTTTTTTCAGTATTTTAATTCATATTATTGCACTTTTGTTGCTTATTTGTATTGTTCCCATTGCTTTGTTTACATTTTAAATATTTTTTTCCATTTCACTGTTGTAAGCCTCCCAGGCTTGGTGACAAGGCCATGTCTTTAAGACCTTCTTTGTGGGATGGGGCTCAAGGAGCAAAATGGGTGCTTCGTTTGGCACAATTTTAAGATACCCAGCAGGCATCTTAAATCCCTGGTTGACCTGGTTTTTGTTTCTAGGGAACAGTTAAGAGATGAAATGAGTCCCTTAGCCATCTACAAGATTTGTTTGCAAAGTGCATTTTTCTAGTATGTTACTTTAGTATCCATTTTCTACATTCTACAGTATAAGCAAAAACTGAAAGGAATCAGGGATCCATTGGAGTTTTAGATAAATCAGGTATCCAAGTCATTGGTGCTTTTAATACTTCAGTATTGGTCCAATTAGAGGTGAAGTAACATCTTATTTTTAGTAGTTGTTTTTTTTCTTCTCTTGAGCTATTTCCCAACTCTTCTAGTAATGGCTCCATTTCAGAAAAGCTCTTAACACTGAAAATTCTCCATTTTTTTTCCATTAGGGGTTAATGGAACCTCTTTGTGGAATAATTCACAAATTCAGGTTTGCTTTCTAGTTGTCCAATTTGAGTTCTTGACATTTTCCTCATCTTGGCTTTGCATGTTGCCCAGCTTAATTTACTGTTCATTGGCTTAATCAAAATAGTATCCATTTGCTTCAAAACAGTTCACACAAGAAAATATTTCCTTGAACTCAGTCTGTTTTTTTCGCATGTATAAACTGTGAATTAAAAACTCATGTGCTTTTACTACTTTATTCCTTCACCATCCTACTCCAAATGTGTTTGATTTCAGTGTTCTACCATTTCCGAAGGCTAGGGAGCTTCATTGTGTCAGAATTTGTAGATGGAATAAAATATCATGAATCTAATAACTTTTTAAGACAATTTGCAATGGCATGGTTAAAAATGGTTGAATTACAGGTTGAATAAACTATGAAAAAGAGGGCCTTCGAAAGAATATGGCACAAATTTAATGTATCATGTTTCCCTCTAATCAGAACATTTGATTCTACCTTCTGCCAAGTTCAGTGGGTACATGTCTTGATATAACATCTCCAGAGTTTTCAAAATGTTTCAGTATAATTGATTAAACTGATATAGAATAATTAAACATGAATTTATTATTTATTTATTGCAGATGCTCATGCTGCTGCAGATTCAAAAAATAATCTTAAAAAAATTATTAAATTCCTTGGTAAGTAACCATTTTTTGGAAACATAGTGACACATTACAATACAAAGGTATGTGGAATATTCAGTTTTGTATTTGTAGTTAAAATATAACCCATAACCCGAGCTCTCTTCCCTTCAAAATAGTTAAAAATAGTTAATTGTGTGTTAATATTCTATTCATTTATATTTATTTGTTATGGATTTGGGATGGCTTTACATATTTGGTCTGATAACATCAGACAATACATGGAGATGACCACTGGTTTTTGTAAATGAGTTCATAACTGTTGTAATCTAATTGCTGCCTCAGCATTTCCCCCCCCCCTCTTTTTCTCTCTCCCTTTATTAAACAGAAAATTTCTGGAGAAAATCTGCCTGCTTATTCAGCATTTTTTCCCATCTATTTTTTATTTTATTCAAAGGAAAGTTAAAATACAAAACTCCAAAATGTTTTTTAAAAAACAAAACACACACACACAAAATAATCAAGACATTAAAAAGTGAACTGAAAAAAACCCAACATATAAACCTATTATCTCCCTAATTGAATAGTAATTAATACGTTACTTCAACATTGGTTCCCATCCCTTGTGAAATAGCCCCCCCCAAAATTTTGAACTAGTAAATCCATTTGCAAATTATTGACCTGTCATCTATATACTATAATAATGACAAAATAGTTAACAGGAAGAATAATAATAACAAAGTTAAAATTTCAGAATCCTCTGTTAACCAGCTCATAAAAATTTTGCCACAGATTTTATCTATCTCAAATTGTCCCCAAAATTAAAAGTAATTCATCTTGGATCAAGTATCCACATTTGTTTCTTAATGGTATCTCTTGTTAATTGTCTAATTAAATATAAATTCAGTCACTAGAGTAGGTCTGTCTTCCAACAAAATCCAAATAGAAGTGGTTTCTAATTAAAGGTAATAAACCCATTCTCCAATCACCCTCAGTCCTCCTAGGAAAAAACAATTTGTCATTTCTCCCTTCAGTCAAGCTTCTAATATTGTAAAGGAATATAGACTTAAACTTCAAAGAGACTTATGTGAGTTAGTTCTCCGTCTGTGAAGTCCATATCTCTTTGGTCTGCAACTTTCATTATTAGAATTCTTTCATGAATTTAATTTATTCAATGCTACATGCTTCTGCATATTTTCCCTGACCATTATCATCTCATCAAACTTTAAAAAAAACCTTTCAACTAAAAGTTACACATTACCAGAGAGTCTTTTCAGCCACCTTGTTTGTCTGTATTGTGATAGATTGTTGTTCTGTGTAGTTTGATCAGGGAACAAAGAACACTGAAGGAAACAGGAAAGATATTTTCTGGATATTTCGATCGAAGACTGAAAGAAAAATTCAAAAGAGATAAACTCCAAATATTTTGCAAATACAAAAAAATGCAAAAACCTTGTGGTAGAGTTCAATATTAGTGTAAATCAAATGAAAGAACTTCACCATCCCAAAACACACTATGCTTCCTTACGAGGAAAGCGAAAGTAATTCAAAACAGCAACATAAAAGGGGGAAAAAAGCAGCTAGAGTGCAACAAGGGGTTAAAATAAACCAGCATTCAATCATTTGGTCAACTTTAAAAACAAAAAGCAAAGTAAAACAATACATTCAAAAAGTGAAAGTTAATACCCAGGCTTGTTTAGAAAATAAATTGCTGAAAGGAAGATGGATTTGCCCAATGACTTTCCGACACCTCCCACAGGAAACTGGAATCTTCAAGAAGCCCCTTCCCAGGTGGCTCCACAGATGTCCAAAAGTCGTGTTGGGATATTCCTAAGTGCTCCCATTCAAATCCAGGGAGCAGCACTGCCAGAGAACCAGCTAAATCAACAGATCATCAACAAGAGAGAAGAAATGCTCTTGCCATGCAGCAGCCATGTTGGGGAGGAGTCCTGCTGCCTCTGTAGTTTTTGACCATGAGAGATACAATATCCAGTTTGGTCACCATGTGCTCTGTTAGTACAGAACATTGCCCGAAGTATGCCATTGTGGAGGTACCTGGCATACCCTAGAGGCCATGCCAGAACTAAGGCAAACCTCTTTAGGGAATGACTGAGAGCCCGCAATGTGACTGTGATGCATCAGAATAAACAATAACACCTATAGTTCAAGAATGTCTCCCCAGGAAATGTCAAGGTACCTGGGATGATCTCACTGCAGCCACACCAGAAGCAGTTAGATGGTTAGCTTCCTTAGATATCAAATTATAACATCTATCCTATTGCAACTATGGCACCACATTATAGCAATTTTATCAAGGTTTTGCCCTAATTTAATAATTTATCTCATCTATTGTATCATCTACATACTTTATATACACATATTTGTTGATGCTTTATATAAACATATTTGTGTGTGTACTTATGTTTTTTTTATCAGTGTTGTATATAAGTGATTGCATGGCCTCTGTGGATGGCATTCACTAAATAAATAAATAACCACTGGTTCGGTGGCTTCCAAAGAGAATGAATTACATTCATGGTGAATGGATCCATCAAAGACAATAGTTATAATGACCATGGGTATTTTTCAGGCAGGATCTACAGCAAAGTTCTTTTCAGTTCTGTAACACCACTAACTTCTTTGTTTTGTTTTGTTTTTGCAAATTATCTCTTAGATCCCTTCTCCCCCAACTGCACAGCTTGTTTAATATTATTATTTTTAAATATATTAAATTGTTTGAAGGTTTTCATGCCAGCTATAAAAATGCAAGCCTCTATCAACAATTATTCTTGAGTGTTTGGAGGTTTAATTATACACCTTAAACACTACAGTTAGGAATGGAAACCTATCATTTTGCATTGATATGGTATTACATGAAATAACTGCCACTTATGGATGCAATTTTGAACAAGTGGTATGGTTTTAATGAGTTCAGTAGGACTTGGTACCAATAAATATGTTTATGAGTTCAGCTATAAGTCCAGGCAGGGGCATGCACTATATATTGCAAAACCATTTTATAAGAATACTTCCTTGAGTTTTATCATTTGCAGTTGTTATTTTGCTTTACTTTACAAACCAGAAGTTGGTAACGCTTATTTTTAATATTCTTATAGCATCCTGGAAGACTTCACATGTATTATATTCAATATTTCATATTCATATTTAGTATGTCTTTATTAGAAAACTGATGAAAAGGGTATTCAAGATGATAACTTACTTAAAGACATATTTAACAACAGATTTAATGTAAACATTTTCTAGTCAATACAAATATTTTTGACTAGAATGTTATCAAATCATAACAATTTTAATTACTGTTATGCTTTAATTTGTATGTCTTCACTTATATATATTTTTACTGACTATTTCATTTGCAGATCAACGAATCCAAGTTCTGCACCAAAAGAATTTGATGCATGAACCTGAAATCACAGAAAAACAAGGCAAAACATTCACTGAAAATATGAATTTGGTAAAAGGCAGGTAGTCATTGTGGTGGGCATTTGTGATCTTTCTGTGGAAAAGGCCATCCATTCTCTGTAACACTACAATTGTGTTTTCACTCTGGGACACCTTAATCTAAAATCCAGTTATCTGGAAACCTATCCCTCTCATATGTTTTCCATGCAAAATACCCAAGAATCACAATATCAATAATGTCACATGAATTATATTTGTAAACTGCATGATTAGTGCAGAGTATTCTGCTGGAATTTTTAACATATACAACTATGTTTTTTCAGGATCCTCTGTAAAAGAGAAGGCAAGTCCCAGTAGCCTAACAGCAAAAGAAACACTGTTCCCCAATAGCTATTCAATGCTGATGGGTAACAAGGCTTACAAGATTTCCCCAAATATTCTTATGGATACTCCAATGAAACATAATAAAGTGAAGGGTGGAGGATCTGAAGAGGATGAAAAGGAAGGGGCTTTGCTTTCTGACTTGAAACAGGACAAAACTGCTGGTAATAATGGTGGCAGAACAATTAACATTACTGTAAGATTTCATTCTCCTGACAATTCAAGTGAAACTCAGATTGACATTTACAATTTAAAAGATTCAAGAGAGGTCCCTGAAGTTCATATTGTAGCCAACAACATTATTAACCAAGGCCTTAAAATGGATTCTGTAGCATTAAAAGACAATGGTATGCAAGTGATAGTAAATAGTTCAGTGGATAAGAAAATGAAGCATATTAAAGGGAGAAGAAAAGCTCCAATAAAACTTGGTGGTGGAATTACAGGAGAAAGCGCACCCAAGAGCAGTAAGACAAATCATCCTATAACAGGTAAAGACTTTAAAAAAAAAATTGGATTCACCTTGAAGTGATTATAGAGTTGCAATATTATAACTGTTGCTATGGTATTTTGGGAATGAAATTGAGTTGAATGCAATTATACATTTTGTTATATAGCTTCTAATACGAGTTCTTATGATATTGCTTATGTCTTTCTTTTTTACAACAATTTTATGAATCATTCCATTATGATGACTCTTATTACTGTGATATTGAATCTGAAAGGAAATTGTTGAAAGTTTTGCGTTCACCATCTGCTCACTAGGATCCTTAAAACACAACTTAAAAACAAATGCAACAATATAGTAAAATCAATACATTTCAAAAGCAAAATGGAAAGAGAAATTGACTCTTCCTTGAAACTAGCCAGAGAAGAACATTTAAATCTCAGCAAAACAATCATTTCCTACTGTTTAATAAAAGCAACTTGTTAGAAAAGAGTCTGGCTTGTTCGATCAATAGCCTCTTCATAATGAGATACAAGAAGGGTTAGGAATATATTGGTCAAAGCTAGCAAGTAAGTTTAACTGAAAATTATTTGTACGTTTGAGTAGTTGGTTCAAAATAGTTTTACATACTTTAAAGTGCACAGTGCTGGCCAGCATGTTTTAGTTGTGCCTTCTGAACATTCTTCAAGAGAAGCCATTTAGCATGATCAATGATATATCAAAGATCACTTTCAGATTGTGGTGATCTTTCAGAATTTACTTGTAGAAACACCTGTCTGCTATGGTTTCTGCCCGCCCTTCTAGATCTGACAATGTGGGTATGCTCCAAATCCCCTCGGAGAAGCAGTGTTGCCTGGTGAGCCCTTGGAAGCATGCCTTTTCTGTCATAGTGCATGCCTTATAGAACGGCCTCCCCTCAGAATATGAAGATGGCCCTGGCCCTGTTGGCTTACAGGAAAGTGGTGAAGATCAGACTTTTGCCTCAGGCACTGGGGCTGGGATGTTGATAGAAGGTGTTGATGGGGTGGTAAGTAAATGAAGCATTTTTATTAGGGCCTCAGTGTGGTGGGTTTTTTGTTTTAAATTATTCTTTTATTGTATTGTGTTTGAGTGATATAGTGGCCTAGAGGTGAAGATGCTTGCCTCGTACTAGGCAGCAAAAAATGTTTCACTATCAGGTCATAAAGAGAAAATATCTGCTACGAACTCCACATAGGCATCAAGAAGGGCATCCGGCCAGTAAACTCTCAGCTCCATTCAGTTACCCTGACCCCAGCCCAAAGCAAGGGATTACAGGGTCCTAAAAAGAAAAAAAATGTATTGTGTTTTTATTTTGGTTGCTGCCCAAAGTTTGTTTTTGGTAGCTGATTGGCTATATACATTGATGGATGGATGGATGGATGGATGGATGGATGGATGGATGGATGGATGGATGGATGGATGGATGGATGGATGGATAGAAAGATAGATAGATAGATAGATAGATAGATAGATAGATAGATAGATAGATAGATAGATAGATAGATAGATAGATAGATAGATAGATAGATAGATAGATAGATAGATAGATAGATAGATAAGCATCTTCCTATAGACTGGTTATACTCCCAATTTCATGTAGGTTATAAGTTAAAATTATAACTTGGAAATTGCCAATAAAATAACAACAACATTATTAATAATAATGATAATAATAATAATAATAATAATAATAATAATAATAATAATAATAATAATAATAATAATAATAATAATAATAATAATAATAATAAAAAAAAAAAAAAATTGGAAGGGACCTTCGAGGTCATCTAGTTCAACCCCCTGCTCAGGCAGGAAATCCTATACCATTTCAGACAAATGGCTGTCCAATCTCTTCTTAAAGACTTCCAGTGTTGGAGCATTCACAGCTTCTGGAGGCAGGTTGTTCCACTGATTAATTGTTCTAACTGTCAGAAAATTTCTCCTTAGTTCTAGGTTGCTTCTCTCTTTGGTTAGTTTCCATCCGTTGCTTCTTGTCCTGCCTTCAGGTGCTTTGGAGAATAGCTTGACTCCCTCTTCTTTGTGGCAACCCGTGAGATGTTGTAACACTGCTATCATGTCCCCCCTCGTCCTTCATTAAACTAGACATACCCAATTCCAGCAACCGTTCCTTGTATGTTTTAGCCTCCAGGCCCCTAATCATCTTTGTTGCTCTTCTCTGTACTCTTTCTAGAGTCTCAACATCTTTTTTACATCGTGGTGACCAAAACTGGAGGCAGTATTCCAAGTGTGGCCTTACCAAGACATTGTAAAGTGGTATTAACACTTCACGTGATCTTGATTCTATCCCTCTATTAATGCAGATTATTTTATTATTTTATTATTATTTATATTTTATATTTTAAGTGCTCTGGGCAGTGTACTATATTATCAATAAAATTCAACATTAAAACCAGGATAATTTATAATTAAAAGTTTTAAAATTATAAAAACATTATAAAAATTTCAGAAGGTGAAGAATTCCAAGATGGGAAATTAAGAATTGTTAATACAAGTGGTGCTGGTGGGTGTTTCTCATGAGGCCAGCCAGCCCCATGGTTGTGTGGGCCTCTGTGTTCCCCATGCAAGGTTATATAGCCAGGTTTTGGCCCCTTTGCAGAAGGCCAAAAGATTATGGGCTTTCCTCCCCTCTGAGGGCAAGATGTTCTATAAAGCAGGGGCAATGGCAGAGAAGGCCCTCTTCTTAAATCCCACCAGTTGAAATACTTTGACTGATGGAGTCTGTAGCACACCTTCCCTGCCTATTAGGTAGAAATCCAGAAACTCTACTTTAAATTCTTTTAGATTTGAGTTTACCAAGTTGCTTGATTAGGTATAGAATACAGAATAATAGAATAACAGAGTTGGAAGGGACTTTGGAGGTCTTCTTATTCAACTCCCTGCTCAAGCAAGAAGCTCAGACAAATGGCTATCCAATCTCTTCTTAAAAACATCCAGTGATGCAGCACCCACAACTTCTGAATGCAAGCCGCTTCACTGATTAATTGTTCTCACTGTCAGGAAATTTTTCCTTATTTCTAGGTTGCTTCTCTCCTTGATTACTTTCCATCCATTGCTTCTTGTCCTGCCTTCAGGTGCTTTGGAGAATAGCTTGACTTCCTCTTCTTTGTGGCAACCCTTTAGATATTGGAACACTGCTATCATGTGCCCCCAGTCCTTCTTTTCATTAAACTAGACTTACCCATTTCCTGCAACATTCTTCCTATGTTTTAGCCTCCGATCCCCTGATCATCTTTGTTGCTCTTCTCTGCACTCTTTCTAGAGTCTCAACATCTTTTTTATATTGTGGCGACCAAAACTAGATGCAGTATTCCAAGTGTGGTCTACCAACGCATTATAAAGTAGTACTAACACTTCACATGATCTTGATTCTATCCCTGTGTTAATGCAGCCTAGGACTGTGTTACTTTTTGAGCTTTTGCAGCACACTGCTGGCTCATATTTAAGTGATTGTCCATTAGGACTCCAAGATCCCTTACACAATTACTACTATTAGATGCACAGTTACTACCTATTCTATACCTGTGCATTTGATTTTCTGGCCTGCTTTAAGAATAACAGCTGATTTTATCTGCTATTGTAAAAACTGTTGAGATCATGAATGTGAAGATTGTACACTTGTAAATGATTTTATATTATTATGACATTATTATATGGCAGATATAACCTGCAAATTATGTGTCCAAGACACTATTATTTACTGTCTGTTCATCCGTTTGGAATAAATTTGCTTTGTATGAGTAGATGCCAAATGTATGAAATAAATAGAAAATCATTTTTTCTGAAGAAAATAATGCAGTTCATTAATTATTACTATCTTTTTTCTGTTACTCTTTACATTTTTCATGAAAGTACAGTGCCTTGAACTGCATTAACAAGATATTTAGTACAAAGAGCTTATTAGTAATATATGTTTGTAGGATGAACGTAATAGTAAATCTACTTGTCTTACATGTACATGTGTTTTAGGATTCATAAGATGCCCTATGGTTCAGAAGGATCCAAAGATCCTTTTCTGGGTCTTATTTTTTTTTCCTCCAAAAGAGGCACTAGGTCTTATTTTCAGGTGGGGATGGTACCTTTTCCACTCACCTCTGGCACCGACAGCCCTGCCCAGCTGGCCCACTTCTGCGGCTGAAGGAGCAGCTTCTTTCTGCAGGTCAGAATGGAGCTTGGGTCTGCATTTCGCAGTCAGGCCTTTCTGGAAGACCTCTGCAGCCAATAACCAAGCAATGGATTCGATCCATAGCTCAGTTCTCAGCTGCAGAGGCCTTCCAGAAAGGCCTGACTGCGAAATGCAGGCCTGGGGATGCCACAGTAGAAGTGGGTCGGCGAGGAGAGGCCTGGCTGAAAGGTAAGTGGGTGCAGGGCGCGTGGGCCAGCTCCACACCCCTCACTCCCACCCTAGCTTGATTTTTAGGTGTGTGCCTCGCTCCAAAACTAGGGCTTATTTTGGGGGTAGCACTTATATTAGGCCCACCCCCAAAAATCAAGCTAGGGCTTATTTTTGGGGTAGGTCTTTCGGGGAAACAAGGTAGAATGTAATACTTTAAATAATGTCATTTCTATTTATGATCTGAATGTATCCTGTTAAGGATCCTTTTTTGCTATTTATAAGAGACATGCAATCAAATATTTGGTTTTTATTTTCTGCTAAACTCAAGAGTGGAGAATTACAGAATTAGTGTACAGTCTATCTTGTTATGCCAATAGTTATTCATACATTTTAAGAAATGATATACTGTGTATCTACAACTCTGAAACCATTAAAAAATAGCAACATAGAAAAATATCCAAGTCTATTTGCTGAAGATAGCAGCCACAAAGATTAGAAAAATATTTGAATGAGTATGTGTGTTATACTCATTTCTCCACAGGCATTTGCCATCTGATGGCTGATTTTGACTTGGATATTTCTGTGGCAGACTTGGCTGTGTGTGTCATGGATATAAATAATAAACGGAATAGTCAAAATCTAGTAAGGCATGGGAAATTTAAAAGGTTTAATCCATAAAAATGTAAATTGAGCTTAATTGAAGAAAATTACAGACACTATCTAGGGTTCTTGCCCATATCACATGTTCCTGCTTTGGTGCTCTTTCTATATCCCACATACTGTACATCAGATTTTATTGCTTGTTATAATGGAAAAAGGATTAAGCCAGAGCTGTGCTTTTCAAAATTGGCAGCTTGCTGACTGGAGAATTTTGGGAGTTGAAATCATATTTTTTAAAGTTGTCATGATTAAAATTGTCATACACATAGACATATTTTCTTACGAGATATTATTTTTTCCATAAAAGCCACATGCAATTAACTGATTAGCTTGTGTTTTATTATGTAAAGTGCATTTCAGCTAACAGTTAGTCACCTGCCTAGCTGAATTTATACTACCTTTATCAGATCAAATTATCAAGGAATTCTGTGTTATTCATAAGTGCTAGTAAGGAAACAAATACAATTTATTTGGATGCTTATAAATCTTTTCTATTTGTGTGCTATACCATTTATATTTCCTTTGCTAAATTATTTCCTTGTACAGGACTCTAAAAATGCCTTTCTTCATTACTATTCAATATAGTTTTTATATGAGTTTATTGGAAATTACTCCAATATTACTCCAATTACAATTATAGTATTTTTACAATTAAAAAAAATTCCTTATAAGAGTGAGTCTTAATAGTTTATATTTATGTTTTATTTTAGATGTCCCTGAACCTTTTACTTATCAGATGTTGGTATTAAATCAAATTCTACAATCAATGAGGGGTAAATATGGATTCTGTTGAATAAATTGTTAGATAATTTGTGTAATCAGAATTAGTCAGTCTTTATTTTTTCAATTTACAGCACAAAGTGCACACAGAGACAATTCACAAAGCACAATTAATGAACAGTCAGAAATCTCTGTAAAAGAGCTGGAATATATATTAAATGAGCTAAACAAAGAGACTGGTATGTCTTTTGCTTTCCTTTGTATAATAAATGTATTCTTAGATCAGAGATTATTCTATAATAAATCAGATGGTTTCCCAAATATTTTAAACTAGGATTTCATTAAAATATATATCAGCCATAAGTTATATTTTGACAAGCAATTCAGATTAAAGGACTTGAAACTTCATATTATGCAGTACATTGATTTCAGGACTAAAGACAATGTTTCTGATTTTATTTTGACAGTTAGTTAGATTGGTGCCATTATGTTTTTGCTAGACTCTGTGGTCAAATGACCAATATTTGATCTGTCTTTAGTAATAATAAGTTTCTGTATGAAAGGATGTCCAATATTCTCTTTAATCCTGACCCTAACACTAACTTTTTCCATTGTTTTATATTTCTTGTATTTCTCTTCACTTTGCCAAACATTTTTTGTCCATCATCTAGATATCATATGCCCAAAGTATGAGTTTCTGTTTGCTGTTCATCACCTCAAGAGAGCAGTCAGCCTTTATTTAGTCAAAGATTGATTGTTTGGTTGTCCTTGCATCCATGATGCTCTTAGTAATTGTCTGCAAATCCATAAGTCAAAGGCACCCATCTTTCTCTTGTTCTTTCTCAGTCACCAACCTTAAAGGCCATAGATTAACACTGAAAAGATCATTGCTTTAACTATTCTGATTGTATTGTCATTGAAATAACCTTATCTCCATGATCTTGAATGAATTTGTCATGACATCCTTCTGCAGGACTAATGACCTCATTATTTTTCCAGCACACTGTCCATTCTGTATGTCATCTTTATTTCTTTACTCTCAAATATAAGTTCAGGAAGTATTGTATACTTTAGTATTATTATTTGACATTATCTTCAATAGTTATTTTTCCTTTAATATGGATTTCTCATTTTTCTTTTTTAATTTTCATAATGAGCTTTTCTATTTTAAGCTAAGAAGGTGGTGTCATCTACATACTATATAGTATATCAAATTGTTCCAATCTACAATTTTTATTTGAGGTGATATCTCTTCCAATTCTGCTATTCTTATGATATATTTATTATATAAATTAACCTGAAATGCATACTTTTCTCATTCACTTTTCTAATATAAGCCCTACCCCAAAAGTAAGCCCTAGTGCGGGGCGGGGCGAGTCGGCCCAGATCTTCCGTGCGACCGCCGGAGTGCCCCCCCCGCCGCTGGCCTGCCAGGGCCCTTTGCCAGCGGCTGCAGGTGAAACCGGCAACTGCCGGCCCAACCCTCTCTGTCCCACCATCTGCTTGCCTGCAGCTGCAACAAACCAAACCCTCGGCAAGCCCCGCCCTCTGCCTGCCTGCCTGCTGGCCCTACTGCTGCTGGGACATTTCTTGGCTGTGTCAGGTGCTGTGTGGCCGCCAAGTGGCTGCCCATGCTGCTTCTGACCTGCTCTGGGCTGCCCTGCTGGGCTGCTCCTGCCTGGCGCGGGATGAGTCCATGCCTCCGCCTTTGGGCTGCTGAGCGCCAGCCTCCATGCCTACTCGGTGCTGCAGGCACCGGGCTAAGGGCTGAACCTGCTCTTTGGGCCCTGGCGGCCGCTGCAATTCTCATGCCAGCTAGGTGCTTTTGGCCTCTACTGGCTGCTCCTGCCGAATCGCCTTCCACCTGGCCGGTGGCTGCCACCGCTGCCATTAGGTAAGGAGGTGAGGCAGGTGGCAGGTGGGTGGAGTTGTTTTCCTCTGCCTGCCAGACACCTGCCGAAGCTGTGCAGTGTAAGGTAGCCGCTCCCCCCCCGCCCAGATGCCCTCGCCTCCCCCAAGCATTTTTTTTACTAACCTGCCTTTCAGCTGCATTGCATTTCTCTGCTTCTCAGCCTTTGCCATGTGTTTGTGGGACAAAAAAAAAAAGTTCAATCAGACTTTCTAACTTCTCATGAGATCTCACAAAGTTAGAAAGTCTGATTGAACTTTTTTTTTTATTTTGTCCCACAAACACACCGCGAAGGCTGAGAAGCGAACGGAGAAACTCAGTAGGGCAGCCCAGAGCAGCGCGGCCAGGAGGGCAAAGAGTCCCGCAAGGCCCAAAGAGCGCCAGGTTCAGCCTTTAGCCTGGCACCTGCAGCACCAAGTAGGCGTGCAAGCTGGCACTCAGCAGCCCAAAGGTGGAGGTGTGGGCAGTGCGGTTTCACCGGCAGCCGCTGGCGAAGGGCCCTGGCAGGCCAACGGCAGGGCAGCACTCTGGATCTGGGCCGACTCATCCCATGCCAGGCTCGGCGCCTTTCCGTTGCTGCCCACCACAGCCGCACCGGTACCATACCTGGTCCGCCACCATGCTCTCGCCACCGTGTTGCTTCTCCACCCCATGTACAGGCCATGGCCCACCCCCGTGCACTCGCAGCCTACTGGTACCGGTACCGGCAAAAAATAAGCCCTCCCCGAAAGTAAAACCTAGTGCTTACTTCAGAGCCCAAAAGAAAGTAAGACCGGGTCTTACTTTCGGGGAAACACGGTATATTCTACATCAATAAAGTAGCAGTCTTGGAATCTTTGGTGTATGTTTTTTTACCTGACCTACCTTGAAGGACTGAGACCTGACTGAAACTACCCCTCAGAAACTAGTGGAACCTCTGTTGCAGAATTTCAATAAATCTCAGTCCTTGCAGGTGCTTCAGTAGACTGCCATAGTCAGTGCTAATATTGCCAAGAGGTCTCATACTCCCTCCTTTCAGATCGGAGCTGAACTGAGAGATTTCCTCTATAGAACCATTCAGATCTCTCACAGCAGGTGGTATTACTTCCTTCCTCAAGAAGGAAAGTATTCTTCTGATGTCCCTCTGCCGTTTTTGAAACCTATCTCATTTCATTCTTCAGTTATGGCTATGTTCTTTGCAAGATCTAAAACAAAGCTTTGCCTGTATGTGGAATAAATGCAGTCAACTGGCAATGTGCATATTCTATTGTCCCTGTTTTTTATAGGTATATACACCAATTTTGCAAATGCCTGGGCTATGTTCCATTTAATTCTTCAGTTCTCTTACAGCTTTAAAAGAGTTCAGTGTGTCTAATATTTTCATATTTAATCACTGGTCTACTTCTTGTTTTTCCCTAATTTTTGAGCAGAATCAGTTCCTGAATAGATTCTCTGCTTACAAATGTTTGTCAGTTTATAATCCCATTTGTAAAGGATTTTAGTATAGTCTTTCCATCTTTCTTTAATCTTCTTTGCCTCAGCTTTCTTTCATTATTTCTCTTGAGCATTCCTAACTTTGCTATAAATTTTCCTCTGATTTTTCAGGTCTTCTCATTTTCCTTTTTTGTGATAAATTTCTCTATTTGCTGATGTTGAATGAAATGTATTTGTTTGTCCTTTATTGCTTGACATTGAAAGACTGTGTTTTTAATTATTGTATACCATTTTCATTGCCCAGGGCTTTCATCTTCTGCCTTTCCCTGGCTATCATGATAGCTTTTTCTGAAAGCCACTTGGATCTGTCCCTTTTTAACATTCTGAGAATATATTTTTCTGCTTTGATATTCAGGATATTGATACCTCTTTTTCTTTTTTCTTTTACCTCCTCCATAGCTTTTTTCACAAAGTAAGCTTACTGAATCTGTTCCTTCCTTTGTCCTTACATTCCGAATGTGTCTTATCCAGGTGTTATCTTGCTGACACACTTATATGTCAGTATATGTGTTCTTTTTAACACATATTTGACATCAATAATCCTTATTTTACAATCTGCACTTTGAAGTGTATTGGCTGATTACACTGCATTCTCTGTTTTGTGTTCCCTATTATTTAGGTTTCCTAATTTAGATATAGCACATCCTATTATGTTCAAGTGTAAAATTTGTACTTGCTTCTGCTGAGTATACTTTTTGAGTAAACCTGCTTAGGACTGTACTGCTAAATTCTTATATATTAAGATACACTTTAAGATTAAACTATTTGTCTAGGATATTGTTAGAATGTTTAAAAGTGGTATCTGGTATACGTCTGGATGGAAAGTAATATTTTAAAATTATTTATTCTTATAGGACAGTTGGTGGCAGTTGATGTTTATTTAACTAATATTGTCATTCTTACTGAGCTTAATCCAAGTAAAAATGTTAATTTAACCTTTGATATTTTGAAAATAGAAAACCAGAAGCCTTTGTTATCTAGTGATGAAATGCAATCATCAGTAATGGAAAATATTCTTCAGGAATTAAAGAAATATACAGGTAAACCTTATTGCACAACCTAATATTATAGATAATGGTGTGTTCTTTTTTTGCTATATGTAACATATTAGATATAAGGGCTGTCCAAATAATGAAGGAAAGTCTACAAAGTAATATTTATTTTGTTGGTGGGGAGATGCTAAGGTTATTACCTATATATTTCTAAATGAGCTATGGAAATTCAATTAATATTTAATAGTACTTTCTTAGCTTGTCACTTTTATTTTAAGCACTACTTGCAAGTAAGTAAACACTTGGATACTGAGCTAATGTGATTGCACTGTTGTCTCTCCTGTTCACTATGCCATGGTTTGTAGTTGTTACTTGAAGCCTAGCTTATCTAGTTAGAGCTATTGTCTTAATACAGCTGTTCTCTGCCTCCATCAGTTCAACTTGGAATTAATTTTTTTTTACATTTGCGGTAGGGCATTATATCTATAATTCACTCTGTTCATTTCAGAATTCTTTTCAAAATCTGCTTCTGATATGCAGTTTAGGAGCTCTGCCAAGCTGCAAGGCTCAAGGCATCACCACAGCAACTGCAGTGCTTGTTTGTGTAAAATGCCTTGATGAGGTGTGGAAGAAAGGGGGGGTATAGAAATCAGTGAACAAATCAGTTACCTTTGCAATCAGACTACACATAACACCCCATTTGTACCTTTTTGGATAGGTGGTGAGATCATGGGAAGAAAAAGAGATAAACTACCAGTATTTACTCTTGCTTGTATTGTCCATCCTCCCCAGTATTACCCAGCTGACTTCGTGTAGTGACACTGACAAGCGTCTCTTGTGAACAAAATATGATTGACTTTTTTTCATCATTTTCAGTATCATAATAACTTCATTCCTCTATACCTAGTTTGCTTATCCAACTTGCCTTTTTCATTTCCCAAACACACTTTCTCATTTCCATAACAGTAAATACTTCCTAAGCTTTCTTATATTCAGTTAGTTTGCATTTAGACCCCCTTTCTAATTGTTTCTATTCTACAGTTAAAATTGTTCAGTAATCAGATTTAATTTTGTATTTAATTTTGTTCTGTCTTCCTTGTCTTTTGCCCTTATAAGCAGTATTCTCCACCATCCTACTTTGTCAACTACTAGATATCTTATATGGTATAACTATAAATTAGACAGTGTTATCTGAGATTCAAGCTGGATAGGTTGGGAGCAGATGTCAATCACATTACGCTGCCATTATACATATTTTTATATTGCAATTTATTTTGCATTGTGAGATATTTTAATCCTAAGTTAAATGCCCACAGTCACTATTGAAAGATCAGTTGTCATATAAATGGATTAAAATAAACGAGTAATGCTCATTAAAATTTATTGAGAGCATTGAGAAATGGAACAAAGTAAAAAGTTGATTAGAGCAAAAGAAAGTGTACTGGAAACAGCCAGCACTGGTTTCTAATAAATGTACTTTATACACTTATAAATTTTCCACATATTTTATCCCATTCCTACAAAGAGCAAAGCACTACAAGCACTTTAATAACCCATTTTAAAGAAGAGTGATTCAAGATCTACTTCACCAATATCTATGAAATGCGAACAATTCATGCCCTTGTGATTGACTAGTTATTCAAAACACTTTATATCTTTCTGATGAAAAGCAAAATAAACATTATTAGGCAACTGTGTTTTTCCATGTTGGATAGTGAATCACATTCTAGAAGGGAGCAGGTACTCTCCTGAGCCTGACCTTAAGACAAGTGGGATGGCCTACACAGTCTAGAATAAAGTTACTCTTCCAAGGCTTCCAGGCCAACTTCTCCCTTCCAAATGATCTTAACTGCAAATTACGGATTTCCCATGGAGTTGCTGGTGTTCTCTGAGCTTGGTTGTTTGCTTACTCTTACAGAATATATTTAAGATATCTCATAAGAAATAAAGCTGAGCACTATCCACTATTTACTGATGAGAGGATTATTAAAATATTGCTTATTTCTTTTAAGGGCTATGCTAGAATAAAATGAGACAGTCAGTTTGGTATAGCTATTAAGCCATCAGCCTAGAAACCAGGAAACCATGACTTCTAGTTCCACCTTCAGCATCAAGCCAGCTGGGTAACCTTGGGCCAGTCACTGTCTTTCAGCTCTAGGAAGAAGGCAATTGCAAACCACTTCTGAAAAACCTTGCTAAGAAAACTGTAGGGACTTGTCCAGGCAGTCACCAGGAGTCAACCATCACTGACTTGAAGACACCTAAATCAATCAATCAATCAACTGGTCAATCAGTCAATCTTAGTAGCTTTCCAGTGTGGTGTTTAAATGAATCACAATTTCATCTTTTGTTAATGCTAAAGTTAGGAATACTCCACCAGCTGATGAAAGCAAGACACAGATGCTTATGAAACATTTTCCGTTAAAAGAATCTCAAGGTCCAGGTAAACTCATTTTACAGTGCTGCTGAACAGATTTCTAATAATGCTCAGTAGTTAAATGTTGTCATGTTATTCCCATAAAATGATTAGGGTTGGGGCTGGGGTTGGTTAATCAAGCCAAAGAAGTGCAAGGGGTGTAAAAAAAAAAAAAAAAGGAAAGGAAAGATGGCCATGGCCACATAATTGAACCTCTGCTCTTTTTTACATTTGTTACACATGGAACACACATAAAAAGGGGCAGGGCTTTGATTGTACAATGGCAGCTGCCATCTTTTTGGATTCACCACGATGATTTTGCCTTTGTGCAACCATCATTTCAGTGGAAATTGTGGGAAGTTTTGAAATATACTATGCACAGCTGAATATATTGCATCTGCTGCACTCATATGAACTTCGTTAGTTCATAGTAAATTTACATTTTTGTCTGAAGTATCTCAAGATCCCCCTTTTTCATAAACATTGAATGCCTGACCCAAAGGGGCAGAGTTTGCAATGCAATGCCACAACAGTGCTCTTGTCATTTGCTAAAAGTAGTGAGAACCTGAGGCCTTCATTGCCAAGGGTTATCTTTATGAGCACATGCAGGAAACCTGGGAAAGCCTTCAAAGTAGCATGACTGTGCTCGTAAAATGCCTATCCCAAATGTCTACATAGATATGTTTGTAAATCCTGGGCTAAGACATCGCTTTTCTCTCATGTTTCAAATAATTTAACTCTAGGAATCCCACAACAAACAGCTGGCAGAAGCACTATAAAGAACCAAGTGTGAGAACTGAAAAACAGACCCCCTAAATCTTTTGTCATGGAGGAATATCTGGATCTTGCACACAAAAAAGAAAGAAACATTTCTGTACTTAGCTTGCCTAGAAAAATCCATTTCGTTGGCAAAAGTTATACAAATGTGCAGATTCTGATTTTCCTTGTTCCATGAAATCCAATGAAAAATGACCTCTTTGGGTCTTTCCCTTGATATACACAGATTAAATTTTACAAAATAGCAAATTAGCATTATTTTGTAAAGATATCATTGTTTAGAAATAGTCCTACATTTTACATTAATAACTGTTGTATTATTTAAAATTCATTTTTTGGACAATGCTTATACAATCTTCTACTATAAATGTTTTGTCTCCTTGAATTAAAGAGAGACATTCGAGTGAAAAGGAGAACACACTGATGGAATCTTCCCCAGAAGAAGGTTTTCTTCTACCTGCTTCCAGTGAAACATCATTGATTTACTCACTTAAATCAACTCTTCCTCAAAGTAAAATCATTATCTAATGTTCTATGCCATTTTGTGTGAGGCACACTCTGCCCAAACTGGTCTTTTTAATTTCATCTATTCCTATTAAGAATGATTGAATGATTGAATTAATGACTTAATTAGTCATTAAGAGCAAGGTGTTTCTACCCAAATCCATATTTGAAATTAATGATAAAGATTCCAAAAATGAAGTACCTGAAATGGAAGAGCTTGGGTTTATTAGTTAGAATATGCCATTGTTCTACAAGGCTTAGAAGATGGATTGGGGTAGGTCATTTGTCAGAAATAGCCTACTTTAAATTGGAGAAATCAAAAATATAACAAAGCAGCAATTGGGAAGTAAGGTGGAATGATGTACTGCTAGGTCGCAATTAATGCCAGTTAAAATAATGTGATATTAAATTTAGTGTAAATTGTAAAATGATACATCGTTTTTAATCCAACCCAAAATTCAATTTATGTGAGCAGGTGTGTGTGCAGTTGCCATTGGGGTTTTAGACACTACTAATCTTTTCGTGTACAAAATGGAAAAAAGGAAGATCCTTTCAGAGGAAAACACTACAATCTCAAAAAAGAAGAGGCTCCTTATTACATTAGAGCAAAAATTTGATGTAATTGAGCAACATGAATGTGGTCATAGCAACGCTAAAATAGGATGAGATGTTGGAGTGCCTGAATGTAGAGTATGCAATATTACAAAGCATACATGGAAAATAAAGTTGCAATAAGGTTGCACCAAATATTTGTCATGGCAAACAGTGGTGCTTAAATTTGTGAACTCTTCTGAATTTTCAAAATTTCTGCAAAAATATGACCTAAAATGGGATCTGTTCTATACATAGTCATAAAACTAGGTAACAAGAACCCAATTAAACAAATGAGTAAAAATATTATACTTCTTCACTGATTTATTGAGGAGAATTATCCAAAGTGATATATTTGTGGGTGGCAAAAGTATGACCTTTGCTTTCAACAACTGATGTGTCCCTTTTGGTAGCAATAACTGGAATTAAATGTTTCCAATAACTTTTGAGCAGTCCTGCACAAGGGCTTGGAGGAATTTTAGCCCATTCATCCTAATAAAACAACTTAGATTTTGGGGGCTTTCTCATATGCACTGCCTGCTTCAGGTCCTTTCACAACATTTCTCTAGGATTAAGATCAGGACTTTGACTTGGCCATTCCAAAACATTAACTTTCTTCTGCTTTAACAATTCTTTGGTGGTACAACTCATATGCTGTAATGACCCACTTCAGCTCTTCTCCCAAGAATTCGAACTCTTGAGGCAATCACTGCTTCAAACAGGATTCTTTTATTTGGGGATCAGTAACAGTGGGGGATCAAGGCGAGGTCTGAGGTAAAAGTTCGTTAACACCGTATAGTCACCCAAGCCGTAAAACCCCTCCCACCAAAGCCGCTCGGGGATTTGAATTGTATCCAATCAGCTGGCGTCTTGGGGCGATCAGCCATTGCTCTTGGCGCGTGATTTACTGGCTTCGCTGGCATCTGGCTCGTCGCAATCGTCTTCGGACAGCTATCATACCCCTCCCCAAGGCAATCAGGAAAAGGAAACAGAACTGGCAAACAAATACAAACATGCAAGTAATGCTGGGCTCCCCCCTCCCCCAACAGAAAGGCAGGTCCCAAAGATAGAGGGATAGAAGGAAGGTAAGTAAAATAGGGAACCGTTTGGGACCTGACATCCGCCCCCCTTCAAAAAGGAGGGAGATCCACCTAGAGAAGAGAAAAAGGGGGGGGAAGAAAAGAAAAGGGGGACACAACAACGTTATTTAGGTTTATCAGGAAACAGTGTATGAAAACGTTTAAGCAATCAAGCTCAAACATGTTCTTTGTAGACCCATTCCCTCTGGGAACCAGGGAGGTCTTTCCAAGACACGAGGTACTGAGTTTTCCCATGGTGGGTTCTAGAGTCCAAGATGTCATGGACCTCAAAATGTTGTTCTCCCTCAATCAAAATAGGGGTAGGAAGAGGGGGAGCAGGTGACCTGAGGTCGGAGGTAATTTCTGGTTTCAGCAAACTGCAATGGAAAACTGGGTGGATTTTCCATAGATTCTTTGGTAGGTCTAATTCAACAATTACAGGGTTTATAATTCGTTTAATTGGGAAAGGACCCACAAATTTTGGGCCCAATTTCTTTAAGGGTTGTAGCGATTGCAAATATTTAGTGGAAAGAAATACACGTTCCCCAATGTTGAACGGTTTTTGTTCATTTCTTATCAGCCTGGGTTTTGTAAGCTTCCCTAGCCTCATCTAGAGCCTTCCTGACTACTGGCCAAGTATTCTGTAGTTGCTTAATCCATTCCTGTAGCGAAGGGATTTCAGGCTCTTTAAGAGGAAGTTCCGGCATGGCTACAAAAGTCTGCCCATTGGCGACTTGAAATGGGGTAAATCCAGTGCTAGAATGTACAGCATTATTATAAGCCACTTCGGCAAATGGTAATAAGTCTGAACAGTCATTCTGCTGGTAGTTAATAAAACATCTCAGGTACTGTTCCAGGGCAGAGTTTAATTGTTCCTCCCCCCGTTAGTTTGAGGGTGGTGAGAAGATGAGAGGCCTTGGCTAGAGCCCATTAAAATCAAAATACTCTCCAGAATTTAGAAGTAAACTGGACCCCTCTATCAGAAATTATCCTTTTGGGGTGGCGCCATGGAACCGATAGATATTTTGTACGAAAAGTTTCGCCAAAGTTTTTGCCATGGGAACTTTTGAGCACGGGATGAAATGTACTTGTCTGGAAAACAGACTGTAATCACCCAAATAACCGTATTACCAGCACTTTCGGGTAGCTCCACAATGAAGTCCATGGAAATCTCTCTCCATGGTGCTGAAGGGCTTGCTACCGGCTGAAGTAGTCCTGAGCTCTTCCCTTGGCGCCATTTCGCTGCTGCACATGTGGGGCAGCTGGCTACGTAACTCTCAATATCTTTTTTGAGTGCTGGCCACCAAAACTGTCTCTTAATCAAGTGTGATGTTTTCACAAACCTGAAGTGGCCGGCGATTTTTGAATCGTGTCCAGCCTGCATCCCCTTAATTCTCATTTCAGCCGGGACACAGATTTTCTCCCCCACCCATGCTAGTCCATCCTTTATATTACATACATTTTTATGGTTGCGATGCCTCTTGTCAGTTTCTAGTGCTGACTTGAATTCATGCAAAAGAGTTTCATTCACCGGAACTTTCAACTTTGATTGGGCCCTGGTGGTAACAGGAGCCGCTAATTGGTGAGGGTATAAGAAGAGTTTAGCGATCTCAGCTTTCTTGCTGTTATATTGAGGTAACCTAGAAAGAGCGTCAGCTAAAAAATTCTTCCCTCCAGGGAGGTAGTGGATAGTGAAATTAAAACGGTGAAAATATTGAGACCATCTTGCTTGCTTGGGTGAAAGTTTCCTAGGAGTTTTCATTGCTTCTAGATTCTTATGATCCATCCATACTTGGAATGGTATTTTATTCCCATCAAGAAAATGTCTCCAAGTTAGCAACGCCCACCGTACTGCGTAGGCTTCCTTCTCCCAGGATGCCCACCTTTGCTCCATCTCTGAAAGTTTTCTGGAGGTGTAAGCGCACGGTTATAACTGTCCCCCTTTGTTCCTCTGTAGTAATACAGCATCCACGGCCACGTCACTAGCATCTGCTTGTATTATAAAAGGTTGCTCTGGGTTCGGGTGCTTCAACATTGGTTCCATAGAAAAAAGGGTTTTTAGTTTTTCAAATGCTGTTTGGCACTCCCCTGTCCAATTGATAGGTTTGCTAGGTTTTGGTTTATCCCCCCCTTTAGTTTTTAATAAATTTGTAATAGGAAGAGCAATTTGTGTGAAAGAGGGAATAAACTGCCTGTAGAAGTTCACAAACCCCCAAAAACTTTGAATTTGTTTTCGAGTTTTAGGAGGAGCCTAGTCTAATACAGCACTTACCTTTTCTGGGTCCATCTCTATTCCCTGGTGTGAAATGCGACACCCCAAATAGACAATGCAACTTTTGTGAAATTCACACTTTGATAATTTAGCATACAGTTTAGCAGAGCGCAGTTTCTCTAATACAGCCCTGACTAGTTTAGTGTGTTCGTCTTGGGATTCCGTATATAAGAGGATATCATCTAGATAAACTAGGACTCCCTTATAGAGGTGTTCACGTAAGACCTCGTTAATTAGCTGCATAAAAACTGCAGGTGCACCTTGTAATCTGAATGGGAGGACCCTAAACTGGAAGCACCCCAGGGGGCAGATAAACACAGTCTTCCACTCGTCTCCTTCCCTAATTCTTATGTGGTAGTATGCCTCCCTTAAATCAAGCTTTGAGAAAATTTTGCCCTTCAACAGGTGTGCTAGCATGTCCTTCATCAACGGTAACGGATATACATTTTCCATGCAGACTGCATTGAGGCTCCTATAGTCTACGCAGAGACGAAGAGAGCCATCTTTTTTTTCTCGGAATAATACAGGGGCTGCCACTCGAGGTTTGGTAGGCTCAATGAACCCCTGCTCTAAATTCTTATCTATAAAGATTTTTAGTTCATCCAGTTCCCTAAGGGTCATGGAGTACATTTTTGGCTTTGGTAACTTTGCCCCCGGGATGATTTCAATCGCCCAGTCTGTGGGTTGATGAGGGGGAGGTTTGTCCGCCCTCCGCTCACTAAATGCCTCATCCAAATCTTTGTACTCCATTGGCAGGCTTTGCCCCTCTGGCTCAGTAAGGGCAGCGGTAAACTCCTGTTTCGTTTCACCCCCCTTTTCAAGGTCATTACAGGGGTTTAGAGTCTCCTTTTTCTGGAACCTGAGTTTCCCCTCCCTCCAGTTTCACCATGGGGTTCCAATTTCTTAACCACGTTAGCCCCAAGACTAGTGGCCATTCCATTCCAGGGGTCACAATGAAAGCTAGAGTTTCTGTGTGGCTTCCTAGGTCGATGTGTAATGGACTAGTGGCAAAGCTGGCAGGCATCCCGCCTGCGAGCAAACCATCCAATTGGTGAAATGTGATCGGAGTCTTTAGTCTCCTAAGGGGTACTCCCATTTTCTTAACTAGTTCTGGGCCAATCATGCACCGAGTGCAGCCTGAATCTAGTAAGGTGGCTAGTTTCACGGTCCTCCCGTACCTGGGATAGTTCTACGGGCACCGTTATTGGATCAATTGGCCCACTCACCAGTGGGTCATCCTCTTCCTTGTCTTCCACAGCTCCAAGATCCTTGAAATAAGGGGCCGTAGCTCGACCTTCTCGGTTGCGGCCCCAAGGGACCTCGGCGGCTTCAGCGACCTTCATGGTGGTCTCTTTAGGGTGTGGCGGGATTCGTGAGGGTCTACCAGCCGACAGAAGATCTCCCCTCCTTGTAGGTATCTTTGCCCGACACTCTGCAGCCCAATGCCCTTCTTTCCCACATTTAAAACAGGCAGTGTTCCGGGGCGAGGTAGGCGGTGCTCGTGTGGGTTCCCTTCGGTTTTCTGAGTGTGGGGTGAAATTTAACTTCACCGGGCGGTGTAAGTGCTTATGTTGATCAATTTCTATCTCTTCCGCCAGCAGGCACCAGTCGTATAACTGTCCTGGGGCCCCACGGGCTACACAGGCATTGTAGAGGTCCTCATTAAGTCCATCCTGGAAGCAGCTTACCAGGATGTCCTCTGGCCAATGGAGGTGGCTAGCTAACTCCCTAAATTCCTCCTGGCTACTGGCCGTCTGCTACTCTGCTACTGGCCGTCTGCCCTGCTTTATTGTTTTTATACGCTCCCGGGCTTTTTTTATCAGCTAGTCAGTCTTCAAAGCGTCTGCAGAGTGCAGTCATAAACTGATTAAAATTCCGCAATTCAGGTGTGTTACAGTTATAGAGGGTAATCATCCAGTCAGCGGCTGCCCCTTCCAGGGCTAACATGACCACCCAGACTTTCTCCATATCAGTAGGTAACACCCTCCTATAAATCTGCATATACGTGAACACCTGTGCAAGGAAGAAACCCAGCCACTTTGGGTCCCCGTCAAATTTTGCCCCAATTGGGACTGGTTTTGCTTCTACTGGCTGAAGCGGTCGCCCCCTAGTTGCCTGAGTTTGACACCCCGAGTACTGGGCTGTCATGGCCCCCTCCCTCTCTGGTTGTTCTGTTCCAGCCTACGTCTGTCCTTGTTGCGTCACAAGAACAACCCCTCTTTAACAGTAGGCTGGAAAAACCAACCTCTTTTTATTTCAAAAACAGGCCTGATAAGTTTTTCTCCAAAACAAAAACACAAAAGACTTTCCCAACAGATAAGTGGTTACAAAAGCAAAACAGAACAGGAGTTAAACAAGAAATTTACCGGTAAAACAAACAGACCATGATCCCTGGAAGTTCTTTACAAACGGTTGCCTTCAGCAACCAGCAATGCCCACACCTTCCCTTTTTATAAAGCATTCCCAAGGCGTGGCTTCTCAAAGCCTCCTCCTCCTCCCCTGGAGTTGTCGTATTAACTGCTGCTGACCTGCTCTAGATAATTGGCTGCGTCTACGAGCATCAATAATGTCTACCAGCTGTGAATCCTCAAGGTCTGACTCATCCTCTCCACACAGCTGAGTTTCATCCGGAACACGATTGGAGGGGCCAGGCTCTTCATCAGATTGTGAGTCTTGTAACTCATCAGAGTCTCTCTCTGACTCTGCTGGCTCTCCAAACCCCTCCCCCTCTGATTCCCCGAACTCAGCTGCCGGGTCCACTGGCTGGCACGGACTCACAACACTGGTCACCAATTCCTCAACCTCCGACTCTTCTCCCCCCGATTATGCCTCGGATTTCCGGTCCTCCTCCAGCTGTAATTTGAATTCATCTAAGGCTCTCCTTACGTATTCTATTACTGCCTCCATAATTTCTGATTTTGGTTCCCCCTTCCCCCCCTTTCTGTCTCAGGGGGCAGGGATGGACCTCCTTCTTCTTTCTCCTCCTCCCTCGGTTCAGGGTAACTTTAGAGTCTCTCTCCTCCCAACCTTTGGATTTACCAACTCCAAGAGACCATCTGGCTCGGTCCCCTTTGTCGGACAGCCCAGCCGCTTCCATCTCCCTGAAGAGGCCTTCTTCACCCTTAGATTGTTGGAGATCTCCGGGCTATTGCTCTGATGGGTATTCCTCCATACATGCAATAGTTGCAGCTCGCCCGGTAGCGCAGTTGCATCTCCGGGTTGAGCATCGTGCAGACCTCGCCTTCTGTAACGACCCACTTCAGCTCTTCTCCCAAGAATTCGAATTCTTGAGGCAATCACTGCTTCAAACAGGATTCTTTTATTTGGGGATCAGTAACTGGGGGATCAAGGCGAAGTCTGAGGTAAAAGTTCGTTAACACCGTATAGTCACCCAAGCCGTAAAACCGCTCCCACCAAAGCCGCTCGGGGATTTGAATTGTATCCAATCAGCTGGCGTCTTGGGGCGATCAGCCATTGCTCTTGGCGCGTGATTTACTGGCTTCGCTGGCATCTGGCTCGTCGCAATCGTCTTCGGAGAGCTATCATATCCCTCCCCAAGGCAATCAGGAAAAGGAAACAGAACTGGCAAACAAATACAAACATGCAAGTAACGCTGGGCTCCCCCCTCCCCCAACAGAAAGGCAGGTCCCAAAGATGGAGGGATAGAAGGAAGGTAAGTAAAATAGGGAACCGTTTGGGACCTGACATATGCTTTGGATCATTGTTTTGCTACATGATACATTGTCTTGAGCTTCTGTTTGCAGATAGATACTCTGATATTTTCCTATAGTATATGCTGGTATAATTCAGAATTCATAGTTCCATCAATGACAATAAGCCATCTTAGTTCAAAGGCAACAAAGCAAGCCCAAGCCATCTTACTGCCACCATCACCATGCTTCACACATGGGTAAGGTTGTTATGCTGGAATGTAGTGTTTGCCTTTCACCAAACATAACACTTTTTATTAAAGCCAAAAAGTTCTATTTTGGTATCATCTGTCCACAGAACGTTCTCCCCATAGCCTTCTGGCTTATCCAAGTGATCTTTCACAAACTGTAGATGAGCAGCAATTTCTTTTTTGGAGTGTAGTGGCTTTTTTCTTGCAACCTTATCATGTACACCGTTGTTCATTGTTCTCTTGATGGTGGTCTCAGGAATACTAACATTCAGCAATGCAAGATAGGTCTTTAGTTCCTTAGGCATTATCCTGGAATTCTTTGAGACCTCCTCGCATTTTGTCTGCCTTGCTCTTGGTATGATCTTAATTGGTCAACTGACCTGTGGAGGTAACTGGTATTGAAATGTCTCAACCTGTACAGAGTCTGCCTGACAATGGACTGGTAGAATCCAAACTCTTTGGAGATAGTTTTGTAACCTTTTCTAGCCTGGTGAGCATTAACAACAGTTTTTCAGAGGTGTTCAGAAATCTTTGTTTGAGCCTTGACACATTTCAGATACCTGTGTGTTAAGATCAGACTTTAAAAGTGAATATCCAAAGTTCTGTTCTTTAAATAAGGCAGGACCCCACACACTAACACCTGAGCATCATCCCATCGATTGAAACACCTCACTCTAATTTCTCTTTCAAATGAACTGAAAGTCCTAGAAATTCACATAATTTTGCCTCCCACAAATATATAGCTTGGATAATATTTCTCAATAAATCAGTAAACAAGTAAGTTTTTAACTTATTTGTTTAATTGGTTTTTTTAATCTAGTTTTAGATTTGTGAAGAACATATGCTGTTTTAGGCCATATCGATGCAGAAATATTGAACATTCACAAACTTTTAAACAACGCTGTACAAGAATGAAATGTTACAATGATAGAAACAGAGCATCTCTAACTATGATTTGAAGATTGCAATAAAAATGGATTTCCCTTAGCAGAGTGGCTATTTAGACGAAAGCTTTAAGTTTGTTTAAGAGAGTAAAAGAAAAAAAATAATGAAAATTTAATGCAAGTGTTGGCTGCTTTAATCTATTTAAAAATCAAGGGGAAATGAGGATGCACAATCTAAATATCCTGATTTTTTTTTTTTTAAAATAACCTAAATGGTTGATATACTGACAACACATATTCAACAGCGATGAAACTGGTTTATTCTGGAAAAGGATGCTTTCCTAAACTTAAATTTCCAAGAAAGAAAGAAAAACTCAACCTAACATTTTTACTGGGAGGCAATACTCAAGGCTACAGCCACAAATCACTTCCAGTTACTTGGCATTCAGATCAGAAAACATGGATGATCCAAGAACTATTTTGTGACCAATTTTCAAGCTATTTTTTTTCCAGCTGTTGAAAAATATTGCAAGGAAAGCAAAATCACATTTAAAGCACTATTGATTTTAGATAATGCTCCAGGACATCCACCTATACTGAGTTCATTATGTAAAAAGCATTTTTGCTGCCAAAACATTGGATCAAGGGGCCATCACAACATATAATACCTATTACATAAGAAAAACATATGAACAGGCAATTACTAAAACTACAGGAAACAAGACAACTTCCTTAAAAAAAATCTAGAAAAATTATAATATCAGACATGCCACAGAAAATATTCATTATGAATAACTACAGATAACATTTGTGGAGTGTGGACATTCATTTTACCACATTGTGCAAATAGTAGTGATTTTGAAGAAAACACTATTTAATAGAAGAAATAACAAATATTGGAAGAGAATTTTGATTTGATGAACTTGAAGAGGAAGATGTTCAGGAACTGTTCAATTCCCTTTTGGAAGAATTGATTGATTATCTCCTACCTTTGGATCAAAACAAAGTATTTGAAGAAGCTGATAGTGATTCCAAACAGTGAAATAATGTGCAAATGAAAGAGTTCACTCTCAAGATATTTGAAGTATTTTTTGAGCTGTAGAAGTCATAAAGCAAAGGTTTATGGATGCTGACACTAACCTCAATTGAAACATACACATTGCCCAAATGGTAGATAAAACACTCTGTCGACCAGTATGAAGATCTAAAGAAAAAAATATTTTTTTGATAGACAACAAAGAATATATAAACCTGAAGGATGGCATAAAGTGATAGGAGTCCGTGGTCAGTCGACACTTATAAAATCTGCCGTCTTGGACACAACTAGTCTCGATGTGAGGCATAGTAGTAAAAGCAAAAGAAAGAGAAATCCACTCTGGTTCACAGCAGTTGTAAATAGTAAAGGAGGGAAAAAATCAACATATAGCAGATATAAGAATAACTGAAATATTAGCTGATAGAGAGGTGTATAAGAACCTACAAAAAAGCCAAAGAAGTTATTAATGCTGCTAAAGCACAGAAAGAACAACCTGCCTCCAGAAGCGGTGAATGCTCCAACATTGGAAGTTTTTAAGAAGAGACTGGACAGCCATTTGTCTGAAATGGTATAGGGTTTTCTGCCTGAGCAGGGGGTTGGACTAGATGACCTCCAAGGTACCTTCCAACTTTATTATTATTATTAAATCTATTAAAAAGGGGGATAAAACCTTTTTTTGGTATACAGGTAGTCCTCAACTTATAACCATTCATTTAGTGACCATTTGAAGTTACAACAGCACTGAAAAAATGACTTATTAACATTTTTCACACTTATGACCATTGCAGTGTGATCAAAATTTGGACACTTGGCAACTGATACATATTTATGACAGTTGCAGTGTCCCAGTGATCATGTGATTATTTTTTTGCAACCTTCTGACAAACAAAATCTATGGGGAAGCCAGATTCATTTAACAACTGTGTTACTAACTTAACTTACTTAATCTAATCTAACTTAAAAACTGCTGTGATTCACTTAGCAACTGTGGCAAGAAAGTTCATAAAATGGGGCAAAACCCACGAACTGTCTCACTTAGCAACAGAAATTTTGGGCTCAGTTGTGATCGTAAGTCAAAGACTACCTGAATTAGTGATAGAAAGAGAAAAAACTGCAATCACCAAAACCAGAAAATGCAAACAATTCTTATATTAAGAAGACTGGCTATAGCAAGCCACGTAAACAAATACTTCTGCTCAGTCTTCTCAGAAGTAGATGCCAGCAACAAAAACAGGTTGGAGGCTCCTATATGTTCTAGCAGCATAGGTTCTTTTCCAGGGTTTTAAAAAGCAGAGGTGGCAGGTGAGCTAGCCCGCTTAAAGCTTAATAGAGCAATGGGTCCAGATGGCATTCATCCATAGTCCTGAGGGAACTTGAACGTGTGCTCACTGGAACATTTACTGATTTGTTTTTAACCAGTCTCTTCTAATAGGTGAAGTTCCCCAGGACTGGTGAACAGCTATATGGGTCAATATAAAAGGGGGGGGGGAAGTGACATTGTCATAGGGGTATACTACAGGCCACCCAACCAATCAGAAGAAATAGATGGACTCTTTGCCAACCAGTTAACAAATGTATGTAGGAAGCATTCCACAGTAGTAATGGGAGACTTCCAACTACCCAGATATCAACTGGGAGACAAATTCTGCAGCAAGCGGGAGATCAAGCAGATTCCTAACCAACCTAGCCGACAACTTTGTCATCCAAAAGGTAGAGGAGGGAAGTAGAAGTAAAGCTATACTGGACCTAATTCTTACTAATAGAGAAGAGTGATAGAGGGAGTTGAAGTTGCCGGAATCTTGGGGGAAAGTGATCACATCATACTGGAATTCAATGTAACGCAAACACAATAATTCAACCAATGTCTTAAACTTCAAAAAAGCTGATTTTAACAAACTCAGAACCTAGGAAAGATTCCATGGATAAAAATCCTAAAGATGAAAACAACTCAAGAAGCATGGGAAACTCTGAAAAATGTTATCATAAAAGCCCAGTCCAACATAATACCACTGAAAAAGAAAAACAAGAAAGTCAAGAAGAAACCAGCATGGCTGCACAAAGATCTCTCAGACAAACTGAAAGACAAAAAGGACAAGTACAAAAAATAGAAAGAGGGACATATAACTAAGGCCAATTATCAGCAGACAGCCAGAACATGCAAAGACGAAGTCAGGAAAGCAAAGGCTCAGAATGAACAAAGACTTGCAACAGAAATCAAGGATAACAAAAAAAAGTTTTTTTCAACATATTAATAACAAGAAAAAAGTCAAGGAAACTGTAGGTCCACTAAAGAAAGAAGATGGCAAGGAAGTAACAGGCAACAGGGAGAAAGCAGAGCTGCTTAACTCATTATTTGCATCAGTCTTTACACAAAAAGAAATTATAGCACAACATACCAAAAAAAATACTGCAAAAGACAAACTAGAAACAAAAATTAAAATAAGCAAGAAAATGGTAAGAGAACACCTATCCGACCTTGACGAATATAAATCACCAGGACCCAACAGATTACATCCCAGAGTTCTAAAGGAGCTGGCAGATGTTATCTCAGAACCATTGCACCATAGCTTTCAAAAAACCTGGAGCACCAGGGAAGTACCTGAGGATTGGAAAAGGGCTGATGTGGTTCCCATCTTCAAGAAAGGAAAAAAACAGACCTAGGAAACTACGGACCAATCAGTCTAACATCAATACCTGGGAAGATCCTGGAAAAGACAGCCAGAACATGCAAAGATGAAATCGGGAAAGTAAAGGCTCAGAATGAACAAAGACTTGCAACAGAAATCAAGGATAATAAAAAAAAATTTTTTTCAACATATTAATAAAAATAAAAAGCCAAGGAAACTGTAGGTCCACTAAAGAGAGAAGATGGCAAGTGTTGTGAGTCCGTGCCAGCCGGTGGACCCGGCAGCTGAGTCCGGGGAATCAGAGGAGGAGGAGGAGGGGTTTGGAGAGCCATCAGAGTCCGAGGAAGGCTCTGAGTTACAGGACTCACAATCTGATGAAGAGCCTGGCCCCTCCAATCGTGCTCAGGATGAGACTCAGCTGTGTGGGGAAGATGAGTCAGACTCTGAGGACTCAAAGCTGGAAGACATTATAGACGCTTGCAAACGAAGGCAGCTAACTAGAGCAAGTCAGAGGGAGGCAATACGACAACTCCAAGGGAGGAGGAGAAGGCATTGAGAAGCCACGCCTTGGGGCTGCTTAATAAAAAGGGAAAGTGTGGGCGGTGCTGGTTGCTGAAGGCAACCATTTGCAAAGAACTTCAGTGTCAAGGGATCATGGTCTGTTTGTTTTGCCTGTGAATTATTTCTTGTTTAACTCCTGCTCTGTTTTGCTTTTGAACCAACTATCCGTTGGAAAAGTATTCTGTTGTTTTTGTTTTGGGGAAAACTTATCAGGACTGTATATGAAATAAAAAGGGTTGGTTTTTCCAGCCTATTTAAAGAGGGGTTGTTCTTGTGAAGCAACAAGGACGTACGTAGGCTGGGACAGAACAGCAAGGAAGTAACAGGCAACAGGGAGAAAGCAGAGCTGCTTAACTCATTCTTTGCATCAGTCTTCACACAAAAAGAAATTATAGCACAACATACCAAAAAAAATACTGCAAAAGACAAACTAGAAACAAAAATTAAAATAAGCAAGAAAATGGTAAGAGAACACCTATCCGACCTTGACGAATATAAATCATCAGGACCCAACAGATTACATCCCAGAGTTCTAAAGGAGCTGGCAGATGTTATCTCAGAACCATTGCACCATAGCTTTCAAAAAACCTAGAGCATCGGGGAAGTACCTGAGGATTGGAAAAGGGCTGATGTGGTTCCCATCTTCAAGAAAGGAAAAAAACAGACCAGGAAACTACAGACCAACCAGTCTAACATCAATACCTGGGAAGATCCTGGAAAAGATAATCAAAAAACAGATCTGCGAACAACTAGAAACAAACAAAGTTATAACTGGTATAAATGGGTTTGTTAAAAACAGATCATGCCAAACCAATCTTATTTCATTCTTTGATAAAGTGACCAAATTAGTAGACCAGCGAAATGCTATGGACATAGTATACTTAGATTTCAGTAAGGCATTCGACAAATTAGACCACATTCTACTGCTTGGTAAGCTAGAGAAAGGTGGAATAGAGAACATCACCACCAGATGGCTGACAAACCGTACTCAACGAGTAGTCTTCAATGGTACTACATCCAGATGGAGAGAAATAAGCAGTGGGGTACTGCAAGGCTCCGTCTTAGGCCCAGTACTCTTCAATATCTTCATCAATGACTTAGATGAGGGAATAGAAGGGGAACTCATCAAATTTGCAGATGACACTAATCTGCCAGGAATAGCCAACACCCCAGAAGACAAACTCAGGATCCAAAAAGATCTTGACAAACTGGAACAATGGACCCTATCCAACAAAATGAGTTTTAATGTGGAGAAAAGCGAAGTCTTACATTTAGGCAGGAAAAATTAAAGATATAAGTACAAGAAAGGTCGTAAAATTGGGTAAAACGTAACAAATGTCTCACTTAGCAACAAAAATTTTGAGCTCAATTGTCATAAGTCGAGGACTATCTGTATAATGAATATTCATGGGCAGAACTGTGTGAGTATGCAAGTAATTTGATGAGTCCCTGAATTGGAAAGATTGCTTACTACCAAGATAAAAGCATCTCATCTCTTTGACCCTATTTTTATCCTTTCTTAATCCCCTTGCCCACTCAGAGCATGAAAATGACAATTTTTTAAAAAGTGAAATGATAGCTGTTAAGAAACCATATGTAATAAGGAGCACTCAACAAATCCCAAATTAGCATATTTGCTTTAAAAGTCTCTTTGAAATGAAATAAAATATTTTTATCTTGTCACCTAAAAACCAACAGCACAAAATATTGTTACAATCTATCTTTTGGTTTTTAGCTATAAGGACTGAAGTGACAAATGAAGATGTGAAGGATGCCAGAAGATTTGAATTTTTTGAGAAGTATGAAGGTAAATAAAATAAGCTTTTAGATAAGCTTTTACACCAAGTTAAAACGAATGATGTTCCGTGTGCATCATCTGTGTTCTGTTGTTTGGTGGAAAAAAAGAGTATTACCTAATACATCAGGGCTATAATTTCAGCTCTGTTGTCCTGTGTTCATTGACATAGCAAACTGCAGCTATCTCCATTCTATTTTTAAACACTTGATTTATGCTTTTCTGTTGGGTTTGTTCTGCTAAAACCTATTTTGTGTGTGTTCAGCTGAAAAAGAACAAACATTTTTTTCTATAGCTGTGGCAATTTGTTTGTCTAGACCTCAATTACAAAATTAACAAGGCAGGGTTTGTTGTTGGGTTCCTTAAGCCAAAGTTTAAACCTCTAATAAAGCATGACATGCAAAGCTCCTGATAACAATGTGCAGATAACAACATATACTTTCTTTACTTTTTAATTTTATAAACCCATGATGGGGTACAGTTTCAAAATTCATTGTATAAGACCAAAACATATTATATGAAGATTCATAACTGAATAGTAGAGTTTTATTTTTCAGATCATTATCCATTAGCAGCACTTGATGTGATAAATAAAGCACCAGATAGGTAGAGCAATGAATTGTTTTATCAGACAGTAATGTATAGTAAGACCAGAAATTTTGTTCACAGCCCAGTGAAGCTTAAAATAAATGGCAAAAACAGCTTAGTCCTAACAGAAATATTTCATCTATATAGTCAGACTCTAGTGAAAACAGATTTTTAATAGCATAAGTATTTTTTGTTGTGAGATAAAAGCTACAACCCCCCAGTGTAAATGCTGGTTTTTGGATGTCAGAGCAATGTGGCTGTACCATTCAAAGGCTTAAGGGCTGGCAAGCTTTGGGGCATTGCTCCTGCATGCCAGATTTAGTGAATATATGCCCAGCTTTTGTGTGTGCTGGTTTCTCTGGGCTTCTGCTGCTTGGATCTGAAGCCAAGTACTCATGGAGTACTGTATCCAAATTCTAAATGAAGCCTGCATCCCTTGGCATTACAGCCGCCAAGTTTGGAATATGGGGAATCAAGCACACAGCTTTAAAAATAGCAGGGTATCTCCTAACTATCTTTTCCTAAATACTTATACTAATACAGCTGATTTCTGGGGGAGAATTGTCACTTTTAACCTCTATTCAGAGGACAAAAATGAACACAGTTAAAATGGATTTTTGGGGTTAGAGGCAAAACAATTTCTGCATAGTGACTGCACCTTCACTTCAGGAGGAAGAAAGGGAATATAGAACAATAATGGGAGGAAATCTATTTGGGGATAAAGGGGAGAGATATTGACGAAAGGGCAAAGAGATGAGATATTGTAAACCACATGTAAGCCAGCAGTTTTGCATCCCCCAGTGGCATTGCTAAAGTAAAAATCACTAATTAATTGCAAAAAACTTTTTAAATTTAAATTTAAAATGTTTTTCCCTCCATCTTGAGCTGGAGCAAACTTTTACTATGAAGAAAAAAATATTGCTTGGATGGATAGTGAAAAGCAGCTACGGCATGCAAATGTAAGATACCAATGAAACTGCTCTTAACATCAGCCATATACCATATTATTATTCTCACTCATTTTTAGAAAGCTGAAGACAACAGATTTAGATTCACAAATGAGCACTGCTAGCTACCTGCATGCTTCCAATCAACAGATGTGATATTTTATACTAACTGAATACAATAATCATGCAAGCTGTTTATATTCTGTGTAACTTCTCAACTCAAACCTTCTCCATTTGTTAATTGTATTGAAGGATGTAGTACAATCCTGAGAAGTAAATTTAATTTTTTTAGATACTTGCAACATTAAATGAGAAAAGCAGGACTAAAATCATTGGAAGATATTTAAAGATTTTTCCATTTCAACAGAAATCAAGTGTAAATTTAAGCATAAATGGCAGTTTAAAAATGTAGAATTTGTAAGGATCCAAAATCCAATAATCTCTTGATCCTTATTTATATACAATTTGTTTTAATATCAAAATATTTAATGATATACTGTCAAATAAAACGTAAAAGAGGAGTTACTTCTTATAATAAATTGTGCATGGTAAATATGTTAAATGGTAAATTGTGCATGGTAAATTTATTATAATAAATTGTGCATGGGAAAATGGACAGTTGTTTATAGGAGGCCCTTCTGAACTCTTTCTCAGAATACCACAATTGTTCAACCTTATTGGCACTGCAGTGATTACATTACAATTCATTATGCATGCTGGCTTAAGCTTTGGCTCAAACTTTGGAATAAGCTTCTGAGCTTTCTAATGCTCACATAACAACTGAATGAGCATCAGAATTCTGATTCTCTTCCCTTCCCCTACTCTTTTCAAATTATAAAAGACTTTGCAGCTAAAGAATTAAATCTTAGAAAAATTCAGTAAAACCAGTCCTATAGAAGACAGCATTCTTTCCAAATGACATGTTTTTTGGCCTCAGATCATAAAAGAAGCATGTCTTTACAGCATTTCTCAGGTAAGGCTACAGAAGAAATTATGGTGTTTTGCTGGAGGAACTATTGATTTAATTTAGTAATGAAGCTGTTATTGTTGTAGAGATAACTAGTAAAGTTTACTTTTAAATTATACGCTACTTTAATGCTACTATTCAGGATCCAAGCTTTTAAAATATTCTTGGAAGCAGAAACATCTGAATGAGTACCGCAGTGACTGATTTCGGGAGAAGAAACAGCTTGGGGGGGGGGAGGGTGAATCTTAAAATAAGCTTCATTCCTCAATCACTGACTACAATTGGGACCGGTAGCTTCACTAAGCAACCTGGGAAACACTACTTAACCAGGCACCCAATTTTGACATCATTTCTAGTTGCGGTTATGAGCATGACTTGTCTTATGACTTCCAACTTCTGCTTTGACTTTGCTTGTTGGAAGGCAAATATAAAGATCACAAATGTAAAGATGCAAACTCAAGGACTGATTGTAAATCTTTTTCAGCACTGTTGTATCTTTGAACAGTTGTTGAATGAGCAGTCAGTAAGCAAGGATGACCTGTACTATTTTTCATAGCTGTATTTAATAACAAAGCCAAGAACTGATACCATGTGGCACATTGCTTTACATCAGCGGTCCCCAATCTTTCCAGCTTGGCAGACCAGCAGGGGGAGAGGGGATGGTTCTGTGTGAGCATCGTGCGCCAGCACCCACTGCTCACAAAAATGAAGCTTCACAAACCAGTGCCTGCTGCTCATGCAAATGGAGCTTCGTGCACCAGTGTCTGGCATCCGCGCACCAGCGCCGGGCAACTACCACTCATGCAAATGGAGCTTCGGCACAAGGGCCAGCTTTGTGTGTGAACGTCAGCACCCAACCCTTTTACAAATGGTACTTCACACACTTGAGTGCCTACCACTCAGGCAAGTGGAGCTGCGCACACATGCTTTCCCATCACTTGCGTAGCCCGGTTCTGAACAGGCCTTGGCCCATATTGGGCCACGGCCCAGGGTTTGGGGACCACTGCTTTACATGAAGTGAATCAGATGAGTGATCTGACTTTAAATGCTTAAATGCATCAGCAACTTTTCTACCAAAATGTTTCATGAATTACAGCGCAGTTATGATGGGTCACTGTTACATTATGGAAAATATGATCTACTATTCTGTGTCATCTATTATGTCCCTTTAGGTATTCAGGATAAAAAAAAAGCAAAGGCTGCAGATCTTAAAGAACTACTAAAGTACATCATTATTGCCTGTGTAGCCGTTTCTGGTTTGATCTTAGCAGTGATAGTCCTTGTGCACATATACAATTCATTGTTCGTGAAGAAGCAGTAAGTTATTGTTTCATTTTCTTCTCCCCTCCTATCACTGTAATTCTATATCATAATAACTCCCATCTTAATCCTTACTATTTATATATTTTAACATAGACATAACATGTTGGGTCAAACTGATACAGTAGTAGAGATTGCCGATCAAATGCAACTCAGCCATCTAAGAATCAGATGTTGAAGTTGAATATCCTGTAGAAGGAGGACATCCCAGTTCAGCCATGATGCTCCCTTCTAGGACCTTGAGCCTTGTCTCTTGGCCTAAACTTCATGTTGTTTAAAAACCTGTTTTAGTCTTCTGAGAAGTGGGAAGTAGAAATATGTATTTTGTATGGGCTATTGAATGTTTATCCATCCACAATATAATTCTTGCATGTCAAATGCAGTCTTCAAAATACCATTCTGTCGGCTAGGAATCCTTCAGATGCAACAATCCCCTCTCCCTTATGACTGATAATGAAATTATCAGTAAGAAAAATGGCAGCTTGATTAAAGCTTACCTCCCTTTCTTGGAAAAGATGGAAGGAAAAATAACGTTTCATCATTTGTAATCTATTCAACATTGGTCTTTTAGCTGAGATTGTCCCCAAGTTATTATTTGACATTAAGAATTATTTATAAATAAGTTTTGTTTAAAATAATTCCTTTATCATTTTAGGAAACCAATTATAGCAAATGCTAACACTGACAAGAAGGAAGAATCTGACAAGAAGAAAGAATTTGTCAAAAATAAGGAATCAAACAAACATGAAGAATCTGAAAAAACTGAGGAATTAGAAACAAATGATATGATACCACTGGAACCAAAAACATCAGTCTACAATGCTATTGACATAGAAAATCACAACAATAACTGTTCACCACCAGCAATTTTTCTTTCAACACATGGTGAGGATGTTACAAAGCCTTTAGAGATTCAGTCTGTTTCTTCCCCTAGCTGCCCAGCAAAACAAACAGAATTAATTCCCTTTGTTGAATCATTAGAGGAATCACCTAATTATAGTACACATAAGAATTTCAAACTACAATCTAAACCTTTCAAATTGAATAGCACTTTCTATAATAGTCTAGAACAATATAATACACCCAGGAATCAGGACTATGAAACATATCAAGAGAAAGATAGTACTTCTCACAGAAAAAAAACAGACCATCATGTATCCTCCAGGAGTAGTCCAAAATCCACACAACCCAAAAGAACACACACCGCTTACTTATCTAAGCATCAATATTACGACAGTTTAAAGTGGGTTCATGATCCTTCATCAAATAATTTCATTGCTCTAAATACAAACAAAAATTTTAATGAATCAAAAATGTCCCAGTTTGATGGCACAGAGTGTACATGTTTTCAGCATCACGAATATGGTTCTGGTACAGATTCGTACTCTGACTAGAAAAACAAGTGAATAGCAAGGAGTTATTTATTCTATTTAACCAATGTCCAAAAGCATTTAGTCCAAACGTTTTTACCAACAGTAATCATGATGAAACCCTATAGTATGCCGATCAATCATACTGAAATCATGCTTAGGAATAATAAAATTAGATTTGATACTTTTGAGTTGTAGGAATTGCTAATCCAGCTTCTTGGATTTGCCCATTAAAGCACAAGTTAATTTAATTATAATATTTGCTCAAATTCTTTATCTGGCACTTTTCAAATTCCTAATTTGAAAAAGTGGGCCAAACTAGTATAATGCACTCTGTAATGACAAATAGCTTTTGGCAATATGTAAGCCAAAGCAAAACTGCACATATATTGAATGTTTTGGGCAAATTGAAACACTTGAAATGAAAGATGGATATTGACACATCTGATACATGTGAACTGGAAAAGAACTGGAAATATAGGGAAGAATACAAAGATATGGGTTTTTGATTTTTTCTATTTAAAAATACCCACACAATGAATAAAACAAATTCAGAAACAATATTTTTTTCAGAGAATCAAAAATAATAAAGAGATATCCTTGGCTCTGTAGCCTGTGATACTGAACTTGGCTCAGCTAGGAAACCTATATGGAGACCTCAATATGAACTGACTTTGGAGTCAGGCATTCCCATTTTTGAGACATTATGTATTCTGAAAAGCTATTAGGCAAGGTAAAGAAAAGAAGGGCCTATACATTCAAAACTAATTTTATTATATAATTATTTTTTAAAAAAACAGGCACTTTTCCAGTTAGAAGAAACAAAGTGTTTGAAAGATAATTGTGTTTATTTTCTAAGATTTTACCTGTGAATATAACAAATGGATAATTGAATGACTTGATATATAGTGGCTTCTTTACAAAAGTGTTTCCCTGTAATATTTGGACAGCAATATATAAATATTTACAATGAAAAAATAGGCAAGGAAAGAGAAATAAGTAATCTTCAATATCCAAATTAATTTTGAATACATCCGATTTGAACACAAAATACTTCATTCACATCTATTTCATATTTACAAGTTTAATTACTTGAGAGCACTGAATTCTTTAGGATATCTGTGCATGTTAAATTTCTAATATGTTTCTGTATAAGCAGTTAAAAATTTTCTGGAAAAATAAATCATTGCTTTGAAAACACTGAAAATATTAATGTAAGTAATGTATGTGACATATTTCCCCACAATACTAAAAAAAACAACCTCCAAACAAACAAAAAAACACCTTGGATACATATTTTTGACCAGCAGCAAATTTTCACAAAACTGGTTTCCAAGTTCAAATGGAAACCTGGGAACAGTGCTTACTATAAGTGGAAATGATATCCTAAAGACAAATATAAAATTACAGTGGATAGTTCCTCAGAAGGTCCAAACAAAATATACTGATTTTTCAATAGCTTAACAAAATTGAAACAATTTAAATCCATTTAGTTGTATCACTTATTAAATACAGAAAGGAAACTTTTGCTTTCTCTACTGGTGTTGCACAACCACATGACTGAAAACAGGTTGTTTGCAAGAATGACAAACACTACTGCATGCCATTTGGTTTCATACTGTCAACCATCACTGCCACATCCAACAACAGTTACACTTTGAGTGATCCAGGTGAGTGATCCAGGATATGTTTGCTGCCAAAAAAAAATCACATGTGTGAATTACGCCGCCCTCTAGTGCCCAAAGATACCCGAAGCCTCGGTTCTCTGGCTTTATAATGTTCATTGAAATCCAGTCTAAAGCTAAGAAATCGGAGGCTTTCGTCAGAACTGGTGGTCAGGAGCACCAAGAACTGCTGTACAATGCCCTGAAAGGAAAAGGAAAAAAAAATCAGAAGAAATTGATAATTTTAATGCAACAGTAGTAAATACTACCCTAAAGCAGGTTATGTATAACTTTTCAAATAACAGCCTCACACTGAGTGCCAGGTTAACAGTCACATTTCAAAGTATTTAAGCTCATTACAAAAATCATAAAAAACAAGTTCATTTTAAATTATTTAATAAAAGCTCATCCAATTCCTTTCTTTACTCATGAAAAACCAACTATACTGTTCTCTCCTCCACTCAATCATGTTACCACAGATCCATCTAAAGAAATAAGAAAAACAAAACTGTTTCCAAGTTAAGAAAGGAATTGGTGATAGCTGTAAAACCAACAGCTCCTTTAGACAAATCCCCAGCTAAGGGGATTCGGCTTTAATTTTTGAAGTGAGAAAGAAAAATAAAAGGAATATCAGTGAAGAGGCCATGCAACATGTGGTGACAACCACAGGGAGATTTTGAGCTGTTACACTAGATGTTAGCAACCCAAAAGAAGAGCTCAGTGGAAAACAGAATAATTGAACAATTTGTAAGAGAAAACTTGTTGGAGAGGCTATAATTGGAAAGGACAGGGACAGAAAACAGGTCCGTGACATAAGACCTAACAGTTATGGAAGTCATACTTTGGAGAATGACCCAAGGCAGCTGGAAAGTGGAGAGAGAGGCTTCCTTTCTCATAGTGAGGGCAAAAATGATGAGGCTTTTCACCAAACAAGCAACACTGCTGGAAAGTGTACTGAAAGTGGGTTGGAGAACTGAGAGGGAAATATTTAGAATATCCAAAGGAGAACCAGCATAGCCACAGCCAGTCAGATTACTTCAACAAAAATAGAAAAGCTGAATGAGCCAGAGGAAGAAAGGGAAGTGTTTCAATTAGAAGCAGAACATCCTATTAAAATCACTCCTAAAGACTTTACCTCATACTTTCTTGAACAGTACTGAAAGAGCTAAGAGAAAGTTCAAAAAGAGGAATTTATGAAATTGATTCCATGAGAAGTTAGCAGAAATTTGTTAAAGATATTTGAAAGGAGCAAGTCGAGTCTTCAATATTCAAATGATTATTTTATAAGCCATTTAAAATGGATTTTTATTTTTTTAGAGCAATGCTTCCCAAACCTAGGTAAATTGCACATTAGGGGTTTTTTTTTTGAGGTAACAATACATGAACTCATTACCCAATCACAACAGGCACATTTAAATTGACTTAGTGTTTTACCTATATTGGGTGAAAAGGACTTTCTCATAAGCAGTTTTGGGTAATGAAGAAAAAAGTTTCGGAGGCACTGCTTTAGAGGAAACATTAACATCTTACATATACAGTGGGGCAAAAAAGTATTTAGTCAGCCACCAATTGTGCAAGTTCTCCCACTTAAAAAGATGAGAGAGGCCTGTAATTGTCATCATAGGTAGACCTCAACTATGAGAGACAAAATGAGAAAACAAATCCAGACAATCACATTGTCTGATTTGGAAAGAATTTATTTGCACGTTATGGTGGAAAATAAGTATTTGGTCACCTACAAACAAGCAAGATTTCTGGCTCTCACAGACCTGTAACTTCTTCTTTAAGAGGCTCCTCTGTCCTCCACTCATTACCTGTATTAATGGCACCTGTTTGAACTTGTTATCAGTATAAAAGACACCTGTCCACAACCTCAAACAGTCACACTCCAAACTCCATTATGGTGACGACCAAAGAGCTGTCGAAGGACACCAGAAACAAAATTGTAGACCTGCACCAGGCTGGGAAGACTGAATCTGCAATAGGCAAGCAAGCAGCTTGGTGTGAAGAAATCAACTGTGGGAGCAATAATTAGAAAATGGAAGACATACAAGACTACTGATAATCTCCCTCGATCTGGGGCTCCACGCAAGATCTCACCCCGTGGGGTCAAAATGATCACAAGAACGGTGAGCAAAAATCCCAGAACCACACGGGGGGACCTAGTGCATGACCTGCAGAGAGCTGGGACCAACGTAACAAAGGCTACCATCAGTAACACACTACACCGCCAGGGACTCAGATCCTGCAGTGCCAGACGTGTCCCCCTGCTTAAGCCAGTACATGTCCGGGCCCATCTGAAGTTTGCTAGAGAGCAGTTGGATGATCCAGAAGAGGATTGGGAGAATGTCATATGGTCAGATGAAACCAAAGTAGAACTGTTTGGTAGAAACACAACTCGTCGTGTTTGGAGGAGAGAGAATGCTGAGTTGCATCCAAAGAACACCATACCTACTGTGAAGCATGGGGGTGGCAACATCATGCTTTGGGGCTGTTTCTCTGCAAAGGGACCAGGACGACTGATCCGTGTACAGGAAAGAATGAATGGGGCCATGTATCGTGAGATTTTGAGTGCAAACCTCCTTCCATCAGCAAGGGCATTGAAGATGAAACGTGGCTGGGTCTTTCAGCATGACAATGATCCCAAACACACCGCCCGGGCAACGAAGGAGTGGCTTCGTAAGAAGCATTTCAAGGTCCTGGAGTGGCCTAGCCAGTCTCCAGATCTCAACCCCATAGAAAACCTTTGGAGGGAGTTGAAAGTCCGTGTTGCCCAGCGACAGCCCCAAAACATCACTGCTCTAGAGGAGATCTGCATGGAGGAATGGGCCAACATACCAGCAACAGTGTGTGCCAACCTTGTGAAGACTTACAGAAAACATTTGACCTCTGTCATTGCCAACAAAGGATATATAACAAAGTATTGAGATGAACTTTTGATATTGACCAAATACTTATTTTCCACCATAATGTGCAAATAAATTCTTTCCAAATCAGACAATGTGATTGTCTGGATTTGTTTTCTCATTTTATCTCTCATAGTTGAGGTCTACCTATGATGATAATTACAGGCCTCTCTCATCTTTTTAAGTGGGAGAACTTGCACAATTGGTGGCTGACTAAATACTTTTTTTCCCCACTGTAATCTAAGGTTAGAAAACTAATCAACTTGTTGAAAAAATGAACAGAAAGGGCTAAGGAGAATTTCTTTTAGAAAATGATGAAATGTGGGCTTAGATCAGGTCTGCTCATAGATGCCTCAAGAGACCTTGTTCTAAAAACTATTTTAAATGGGGTCAAGATAGCGGAATAATTTGTTTTAAATAATAATCCTCTTATTAAATTAATAGGAGGTGAAAGAAAGGTTGGATTATGAATGTATCTCAAATAAATAAATAAGCCGTAAGAAAACATATAACCTTTTTGGATAGGGAAAAGGGCCAAAATAGTGGCTAAAGTAAAAGGAAGGTAATATAATCAGTTTCTTTAGTGAAGAAAGAAAAAGCCATGTCAAAGCTTACTGTCAGTTAAGAAAAGCTACAATGAAAACACATCAGAAATGAAAAAGAAATAATTTCTAAATTGAAAATGAGAGTAATTTCAAAAGTATATGATGCATATTACTAATGTTGAAGAATAAATGGTTCCTTGAGAGAAGCAATGAAAGTTGGTCAAAACCCATTGACTGGTTATAGTTATATAGTAGATACTGCTGTGCTATGTTTTTGATAAAGGTGGTTTTCGTTGATTAAAAATAATCCCATGGTTTGATTATTTGCAACATAGAAAAATATGAGAGAACTGCACAAGTGAAAGCTATGGAAGATTCCTTTATACCCTTCATTATGGTGAGAGATATAATGGGATCTGTGTTTTAACCAGGGCTCAGAATAAAAGAATAAAGAAACATAAAGGGCAGGAATATAAGCATTTAAGACTGGTTCTGAAATTAATTTAGCACATCATGATTAACTGCTATGTGCCATCAAGTCTGTTTTAATTCAGCAACTACATCCATAACTCTTTTCCAGGATGATCTTTCCAATCTGGCCCTTTAGACCTTCAAATATTGTACCACTGCTGCTGTAATCAAATCTATCCACCTTGCTGCTGATCATCTACTCCCCTTTTCTTCTAATTTCCCCACCAATACAGCCTTCTCCAGAGAGCTGAGTCTTCACATAATGTGTGAAATAATCTGAGTCTAGTCATATGTATGCTTTGAGTGAGAACTCTGGGTTGATTTGGTAGATGATCCATTTGTTCATTTTCTTGGCCACTCTCAGGAGTCTTCTCCAACACCAAAGTTCAAAAGTATCAATACTCTTGTTATCCTGTTTCATCAAAGTCCAACTTTCTTTCTATGAAGTATTACAGAGAATAATACCATTGCTATAATTTTGATCTTTGCAATCATAAGACACATCAGAGCATCTGAATATCATTTTTAAGGCCTTCAAGCCTTAGAATGTGTTAGTGTTACTCTGTGGCAAGGTTCTTGATTTCGTGTTCCTTTATTATTGATGGCTGATCCTAAAAGGCAGAAACTATGCACACCTTCACTGCCAACATTAAGATTGGTTGCTGTACCTGTTGTCATTAGTTTTCTCTAGATTTAATTTTAGTTTCATTTTTTTCACTGTGTTCCTTTCTAGAGCTTGCAGATCATTTGCATTTTCATTATCATTGGTATACTATGTGCAGATGAAAAACGAATACCTAATGCAGTGGATATAAAAAATCTACACACCCGTTAAAATGCCAGGATTTTGAAATGTAAAAAAATCAAGATAAATCACTTCAGATTTTTTTCACCTTTAATATAGCCTATAAGCTTTGCAATTCAATTGAAAAACAAACTGAAAACTTTTAGGAGGAAAAAATAAAAATAAAAAACTTACAATGAAATGGTTGCATAAGTGTGCATACCCTTAAACTAATACTCTGTTGAAGCAACTTTTGATTTTATGACAGCATTCAATCTTTTGGGATAGGAACCTATCAACATGGCACATCTTGCCTTGGGAATCTTTGCCCACTTTTCCTTGCAAAAGCGCTCCAAATCTGTCAGATTGCATTTCCTGTGCACAACCCTCTTCAGATCACCCTATAGATTTTCAGTTGGATTCAGGTCTGGGCTTTGGCTGGGCCATACCAAAATTTTGATTTTTTGTTTTGTTGATTTGGAGTTATGCTTCAGGTCATTGTCATGTTGAAAGATGAAATTCGTCTTCATTTTCAGCATTTTAACAGAGGCTTGAAGGTTTTGTGCCAAAATTGACTGATATTTGGAACTGTTCATAATTGCCTCCACCTTGACTAAAGGTCGTTCCAGCTAAAGAAAAGCAGCCGAAATCATAATGCTGCCACCACGCTTCAAAAGTGTACATTTGGTGATGTGCAAAGTTGTTTTTGTGCCAAACATATTTTTTGGAATTATGGCCAAAATTTTCAGCCTTGGTCTCATCAGACCATTACACATTTTTTCAAATGCTTTTGTCAAGACTTCATATAGGTTTTTGTAAAAGAAAAGGCTTCTGATTTGCCACCCAACCCACAGCCCAGACATATGAGGAATACAGGAGATGGTTGTCAAATGTAGCACACAAACCAATACTTGCCAGAAATTCCTGCAGCTCCTTTAATGTTGCTGTAGATCTCTTCGCAGCCTCTTGGACCAGTTTGCTTCTTGTTTTTACATCAATTTTGGATGTTGTGCCATCTTTTCTCCACTTATTGATGACTGCCTTCATTGCATTCCATGGTATATCCAATGCCTGCATTTTTTTTATACCATTCTCCTGACTGATACCTTCCAACAATGAGATACCTTTGATGCACTGTAAGCTCTTTGCAGACTAGGCATTTTGCTGTGAGAGTCAACTGAGTAAATGTCGGAAAAATTCTACTTGAACAGTTGAATTTTATATGGGTTTGATCAGAGTCACTTTAATTGATGGCAGGTGTGTATTGACTACTATTTGACATCAGTTTGAGTGTGATTGGTTAATTCTGAACATCTCTAGCCACATCTCTAGTTATAAGAAGGTATGTACACTTATGCAACATTTTATTGTAGGTTTTTTATTTTTATTTTCCTTCCCTAAAAAAATTCAGTTTATTTTTCAATTGAATTGTATGGCTTATAGGTTATATTAAAGGTGGAAAAAATTCCGAAATGATTTATCTTAGTCTGAGTTTTTTACATCTCAAAACCTGGAATTTTAACAGATGTGTGGACTTTTTATATCCACTGTACTGTATATATAAAAGGTCAGAAATCTCTCCCTTTATACTGAAAAATTCACCATGACAACCAGTGCAGTTTTGCAAGTTGTCAGAGGATTTTAAACATGAATTACAAACTGAAACAAGCCAACTGAATCTCTGAGAGATTCAATGGAATTTTAAAAACTGTGATAAAGATTTATCTGGCACAAAGCTCAAATGACTGGCATGACAATTTACAATGGTTTGCCAACTATGAGGCACCCCAAGAATCCACGTGTATTTCACTTTTTGATCTGATGTTTGCAAGGAAAGTGGTAAGCTAAGAAATAGTTGGCAAGATTGATTCAAAAAGCCAAAAGCAGATATGGTCTAGGATATTTTAAAAATCATGGCTATGGTGAGTTTGGCGGGAAAATATATCACCTGATCAAAAGTTCAGTCTTAGGGAATTCCAGACAGAGGATGAAGTGATTTTATTGGTTTCCCTCAAAGTCAACAAAATGAAGATTGCATGGAAGCCCCTTACATGAAAGAGATATTGGAAGAACAGCAATTTGGGTCATTACTGATCTACTGAGATTTGACCACACTAAATCACTATTCAGGAGCTGTGCTAGCTTCCAGGTGCAGTTGAAGATGCTGGTTGTCATTTTAAGCCTTACAGGGCTCAGGGCCTAGATATCTATATGACTACCTGCCTGGATGGAATGCTATCTTCAGGAATTCTAGCCTTCTTAATGCTGTGATGTCCTAAATCCTTTGGAACAACAACAACAGTTACCTAAGCCATCTTTCCTTCCTACAGTTTCAAAGAACTGTAAAAGTATGGCTCTTCAAAAAGGTGTTTGGGGACAAAACCATGCTGCTCTGAAAGGGGTGTGTGAATCAGACTGTTTGGTTATATTTATATTAATTGATCCCCCCCCCTAATCTTCTGTATCAATATTGTTAGCTATTTAGAATCCTGAAATGTAGCTGAAATAATAAACAGAGTAGTTTAGTAAAGTAAGGATTGACAGAAAGTACATTGTGAAATTAAGGAAATCTGTTTTAAGCCATTTTAATTTATTTAATAAAAGTTAATTCAGTTCCTTCTTTGGATATTGAGAACAGTGCTGTTATTCATCCTGTCATGTTTCTCATTCATTCATCTCTCTTCATATTATATGAATGTGGGTATATATGATTACATATGTAGCATCTGTGTGTGTATGCATGCACACACGAACATAAATATATTAATCAATCCAGGGATTATCTCTAAAGCATCTGTTGGTTTATTGTTTACTGATTTTGAAATTCTTCCACACATACATGCAACTCTCAAAATTGTGATTTAAATTAAATTAAATTGTGATTTAATTTTAAAGAAAGAAAAACAAGGACTTCCATAAAAAAAGAGAATAGATATGTGTATATTAAATACCTAAATACTGAAATTTTCCCTTCTATCATATTAAAAATTATATTTTTGTACCAACATCTGGTAAAGCTCTGGAGGCCTCATTCAAAGATCTCAGTGAGTGACACACAGCCCTCTGCGTTAAAAGAGGTGCACTGTTTGTCAGCCAGCCACATATGCACACCAATTCTACTCACTTTATTCCCCAGTTTCCTCCCAATATATTTGAGGGGGTGCTGGGATGGAATGAAAAACAACAACACTTTGCTACTTCCCAGAGAACTGCTTATAGATTGCTGGCTTCTAGTGGGAGAAATCCCACACTCTCTAAACTGAACCTATCTCTTATTCAAGCAATTCTGCTCAAGTTTCCTGCTGCAAATCAGCAATCTTGAATAGGGTCACAGAAAGGAGCAGCATGCAACAAGGTTTCTTCCTTTTTCTAGCACCTTCATGGAGATACCTCATTTTCTACTATGATAGCAATGGAAATCAGCTATTCAACTAACTCAAACATGGAGAGGATATTTTTGTACTAGTTGATTGACCATCTAACCCAGGGGTGTCAAACTGCCGGCCCATGGGCCGGCCATGTCACGAGGAAACCACGCCCACCCCGTTGCCAGCAATGGGGAAAAAGTTCCGATATGTCGCACGACGCCGCAAGTTTGACGTGTCTGATCTAACCAAAAGGAGCAGACTGCTGGTTTCTCACTATCATTAGATGCCAGAAAGCTGAGAAACTGTTTTCTCTGGGCAATTGGACATGGCGGCAGAAGCAGCTAAGGGTTCTTCTGATGCAGCTTATTCCTAATCTGTAGCAATCTTTGAAAATTCCTCTCTTAAGCATTAACTGGAAACTGATCATCTCTAAGGCACAGGTAAACATTTAATGTCTATCAATTACAACTGGAACAGTTGTATGGTTTTTAATGTAGACAAGCAATTAAAGAAATAGCAGTTAACTCAATGAAATTAGTGCCATGGTGGTTGTGACATCTATTGCAGGAAAACACTTCTATGATGGTACAGTATTGTCTATCTATAGCAGGAATGATCTGATGTAAATCCATACTATAATGAGTTATGTAAGCAGTCATATATATTGACAATGTTTGTGATGTCTTTGCTTACTCTTCTAAAAATACATTCTGTTTACCAATTTTAGCAATCATAATGGAATCATATAGCACGAACAGTTTTACTATTTCCACCCAATTACAAGTCATAAGATGGTCTGAATAATGCTGCATTAAAAGATTATTTATTTTAGACAGATACTTAGTACTAATCCATTCATATCAATGTTCTTAATTAAAACAAAAATACCTGATAGAAATGAGTAAGTAGTCGCAGCTGTGAGCACATTTTCGGTATTAAATCTTCAAATTCTTTCATTCTTTTCATCTCTTCTTCTTGTTCTGAAGCTGTTACTCCCCATTCACCCTTAAGAATGCAATTTTTTTTTAAATGGGGTGGTAAATCAATAGGTGCACATTTATTCATTTGTGTCCTTTGTTACACAAAGGAGTACACTGATTTTTTTAGATTAATTACTATGGGACAAAGTCATAAATTTGGTTGATGGTTTCTGAACCCTGGAGGACATAAAATCAGTAGAAATTCTCTGGAAACAGTTTAACAATCATGAACTAAAAACACTAGATACACATTTCTTGTCAAAGGACTTATAAAACTACATGAATGTTATTGTGGGAAATTAAGAATTAAAATTCTAGTGCAATGTCGCTTGGGGTTTCCAGTATAGTAATTTGCATTTAATTTATAAAGGAATATAAGATTGTCAGTATATAGCATATTTTTCTAAATTCTAATGAATATAATGGATTTATTTCTGAGTAGCATATATACAGTAAGGGAAAAATTGTTTGATCCCCTGCTGATTTTGTATGTTTGCCCCCTGACAAAGAAATGATTAGTCTATAATTTTAATGGTAGGTTTATTTTAACAGTGAGAGACAGAATAAAAACAAAAAAATCTAGAAAAACGTATTTCAAAAAAGTTATAAATTGATTTGCATTTTAATGAGTGAAATAAGTATTTGACCGCTTTGCAAAACATGACTTAGTACTCAGTGACAAAACCCTTGTTGGCAATCATAGAGATCAGATGTTTCTTGTAGTTGGCCACCAGGTTTGCACAGTTCTCAGGAGGGATTTTGTCCTACTTCTCTTTGCAGATCTTCTCCAAGTCATTAAGGTTTCGAGGCTGACGTTTGGCAGCTTGAACCTTCAGCTCCCTCCACAGATTTTCTATGGGATTAAGGTATGGAGACTGGCCAGGCCACTCCAGGACCTTAATGTGCTTCTTCTTGAGCCACTCCTTTGTTGCCTTGGCCGTGTGTTTTGGGTCATTGCTATGCTGGAATACCCATCCACGACCCATTTTCAATGCCCTGGCTGAGGGAAGGAGGTTTTCAACCAAGATTTGACGGTACATGGTCCTGTCCAAGGTCCCTTTGATGCGGTGAAGTTGTCCTGTCCCCTTAGCAGAAAAACACCTCCAAAGCATAATGTTTCCACCTCCATGTTTGATGGTGGGGATGGTGTTCTTGGGGTCTTAGGCAGCATTCCTCCTCCTCCTAACACAGCGAGTTGAGTTGATGCCAAAGAGCTCAATTTTGGTAACATCTGACCACAACACTTTCACCCAGTTCTCATCTGAATCATTCAGATGTTCATTGGCAAATTTCAGATGGGCCTGTACATGTGCTTTCTTGAGCAGGGGGATCTTGCGGGCGCTGCAAGATTTCAGTCCTTCACAGCCTAGTGTGTTATCAATTGTTTTCTTGGTGACTATGGTCCCAGCCGCTTTGAGATCATTGACAAGATCCTCCAGTGTAGTTCTGGGCTGATTCCTCACCGTTCTCATGATCATTGCAACTCCACGAGGTGAGATCTTGTATGGAGCCCCAGACCGAATGAGATTGACAGTTATTTTGTGTTTCTCCATTTGCGAATAATCGTACCAACTTTTGTCACCTTCTCACCAAGCTGCTTGACGATAGTCTTGTAGCCCATTCCAGCCTTGTGTAGGTCTACAATCTTGTCCCTGACATCCTTGGGCAGCTCTTTGGTCTTGGCCATGGTGGAGAGTTTGGAATCTGATTGATTGATTGATTGCTTCTGTGGACAGGTGTCTTTTATACAGGTAAGAAGATGATTAAGAGCATTCCCTTTAAGAGAGTGCTCCTAATCTCAGCTCGTTACCTGTATAAAAGACACCTAGGAGCCAGAAATCTTGCTGATTGATAGGGGATCAAATACTTATTTCACTCATTAAAATGCAAATCAATTTATAACTTTTTTGAAATGCGTTTTTCTGGGTTTTTTTGTTGTTATTCTGTCTCTCACTGTTAAAATAAACCTACCAATAAAATTATAGACTGATCATTTCTTTGTCAGTGGGCAGACATACAAAATCAGCAGGAGATCAAATATTTTTTTCCCTCACTGTACATACATACCATACAATTGCATCTTTCTACACTGTGTTTCTACTTTTTGTTCATTACTTTTCAGGAAAAAGAACACAGGAAGTTTGTTTTATTTGATTATCATTAAAATACAAGCAGATGCCATAGAATGCCACAGAAAGGAACTATACCTCAAGTTCTCGCTCCTTTTTCTTTTCTTCAAACTGCAAGCGTAGCTGCAATTCCTCTAAGGCGGCTCGGTACATTGCGTCTTGCACATTTTGAAATTCAAGAATCTGATCAAAAACAGCTCGAAGCTGGTTGAGAAGCATCTATAAGAAATTGTGAAATGTAAAAATAAGATCCTACATCCACAAATATTACATTTAGTGCAAAGATAGATTCAACCGAGGTGTGCAATTCTAAGCTCTCTTATTATGGAACAGTGGGATTTCACTTCTGAATAAATATTATGCTGCACACATTGCTAAATGAAAAAAAGGGGCGATGAGCATAATCATTACAGAAATAATGTTTAAATAGAGAAAAGGCTTACTCTTGAATCAGTGTCCAGCAAACAGCGAGATATGATAGTATCTAGGAAGACTTCATGAGCTGCAATGATGTGATCTAAGTCCTGAGCTTGTTGGACCTTGTTCCACAGTTCATCCCATGAACATTCCAGGACCTAAGGCATAATTTTAAGTATTTAGTATAATGATGTTCTTCCTTCAGAAACTCTTTATTTAGCACACTCTTTACTCTATACGGCACTACACACATTTCTTCTCCTCAAAACAAAAACAAAATAGAATACAAAATGGTTGGTTGAAGGGTACCTCAAATGTAATATAATACTGCATTTGATGAATGAAATGGACCATTTCTGATGCCAAAACGTGACACTGATGCAGCACCCCAGAAAGCTCTGTAAGAAAATCAAAATATTTGTATATTAAAAATTAGAAGGGATTGATTCATCTAACATTTTTAAAAAAATACAACTGAGGTTGATAACCTGCACCCTTTCTGAAAAGAATAAAATATAACAACTGATCAAAGAAAAAACATAATATACTATATTTATACTATCATCTTTTTAATCCAATAAATTGAAGCTATAAATTCTAATAGCCAACATTGTTTCCAGTTAATAATAATATGACAAACAGAGTCAAGTGAGAAATCAAAGTTAACTGTATACATTCCATATAATAAATGAAGCAATGCTGCTTTTTACTAAGATACTTGGTTCATTTAACTTAGTCCTGTAAGCCTGGCAGCACTTCTTCATACTTTATTCTAACTCCACATGTAGATTGAACTTGGCGCCTTCAAAATGTAAAGCTCTGGCTCTACCACTGAGCTACAACCATCTCCCTAATTGTTAGTAAGAACGTGGAAAAGAAAGTATTTCAAATGGCAGAACAACAAAAACCAAAAGATAAGAAATGGTTCCTCAGAATTAGGGATGGATGAATCTGTTAATCCCCAGCTCTGCTTTTTCATTTCACTGCAGCTTATTTTAAAAAGGTGGTACAGAACAATAAAAGTTATATTGCCTTTCATTAAAGGAATGAGAAATATTGCCTAATAAACCTATTATTTTAGAGGAATGTTCATGCTTGGCCAGGGCCAATACTCTTAACTCATGAGACATCTTTTTGCTTATTAACAAAAGAAAGGTGACTTTCCTATTAGGTGGATTGACAAGTGGTTTCCAGTAGCTACTATGCTCAACGCAGGAAGGGAGAGACTTATCCTCAGAGATTATAATACTCTTTTGGGAGAGAGCTTTGCTGAAATGTTTAGGCCAAACTTTGTGAGGAAAGGAGATAAGGCTTTCTCAGTCAAGGGTACTCAAATGTGGAACAAGCTTCAAAAGAAGATAAAGCCATGCCAAAGCTTTCCTTTTGCATACTAGATGTCAAAGCCTACTTGGTTGCCATAGCCCACCTGTGACAGAGAAAGGTTAAAGAATTACTACCCTGTAGCTATTCCTTTCTATACAAAAAATGTTTTATAGTACTTGAGATGCACAAAAAACAAAAGTCACAACATCTAGTATAAAAGGAATCATACCAGGAATACAACACACTGAAACAATGCAAGAAAGTATTGCCAGAAGCAGAATGATTTTCAGCATTCTTACTGAATTAAGACCATTAAAGTTGTTGAAGCAAAGGGCAGACAGAAATGTGAATACCGTACTATGGCAGAAAACACTAAAAACAAAAACACCATTTCATTTCAGACCCACAACCTATGATTCAGGGCCTGTATTCTGAACGGTTAAAGCAGCCTTCCTATTGTCCCCCTAGTGTGCATTGCACTATGATTCCCAGCCAACGTGGCTAAAGAGTTTATTCAGTTACTTGATGGATACCTTTTAACAATTTATGGATAAACAGCCCAGGGATTATAATTTCCTAGGTTTACTTAGTTCTGTTTGAACTAATGATTAATATCCAATATAAAAAAATTTCAGAAACAATTGAAAATCTTATGATTTGGCAGAGCACTCTCTGAAGACAACTGTTTCTAAGGCTTGATCTCTTCTAATGTTTATAAGGTAGCAAGAGTTTGCTTATTACTTACATGATAGTCTTACATCACAGATAAGACTAAAAACTGTTGAAAATAAAGGAATTGGCAAGTGTGTGAATTACTACTGATATTGTAGCTGAAAAGCATGGATGCCTTCAAATTTAGCTTTTGTAGGGCTACCAAATCTGGATGACCATTTGTTGGTAGCAAAGAGACAGAAAATCTAACTTCTTCTGCAGCTCAGGTCTGATAGACTTAGCTTAGTGCTTAAAAGGGAGTGCTTACTGAGCTGATTTTAATCCTTGTTGTAATGCCTGAACAGGGTTTTGCTTTTCCCTGTCCCTGTCTCTTTACTTCATTTCCATCCAGTTTTGTTGCCTTCCTTCTCCATCCTGGCCTTCTGGCAAATACAGGTAAACACATGCAGAGATATATATGTCTTTGTGTATACTGTACGTTTCAGCCTAAATCAAACCATTATGGATAAAGGCCTCTTAATTGAAGGTTATGAATGGTCCTAATGAAGGATTCAAACTGGGTCTCATGAACCAGTTTGGTGTAGTGGTTAAAGAGCTGGAATAGGAGCATGGTTATGGTCTTTTATCATGGAAGCCAGCTGGTAATTTTGAGCCAGTCACTTTCTATCAGCAATATTGTAGACTGCGAAACAAAAAATAAAATAGCTACCACACTCCATCTGGTGGATTGTGGTTCATAACTCACAAATGTGTAGCAATCTTACATTCAGTGTATGGAACTACACTGAACATTTCCATCAACAACTGACTTAACTGATCAAAATATTTAATCAATTAAACCAATAATTATAAGCGCTCGGTTGTTTAAAAAAACAAATGTTCCACAATATTGATTTATTTTTAAAATTATCTAACAATCTCACCAGTATGGTTGCTTATAAACAAATACTCATTTAATCTTCAGAAATTTAAACTTCTTATAGGCCTGAAGAAGAACTACCCAACAAACCTATACAGGTAGTCCTTGCTTATTAACTACCTTATTTAGCGAATGTTCAATATTACAACAGTGTTAAAAAAAACCACCTAACTAATCCTTGCATTTACAAGTGCCACAATGTCTTTCAGTCATGAGATTGCCATTTAAGTACTTTGCAAATGGTGCACAATTATGATCACTGCAGGGTCTCATGATCAGAGGATTGCTATTCAGATGCTTTGCAACCATTTTGGGACAACCAGAGTTAATAGAGAAGGCAGAAGTAAAATTGTAGGCAGAAATAAGTTATAGCCATATGATGTTTTAATTAGCAACCATGCTTAGTGACTAAGTGACTAAGTTGCTGGTAAAATGAAGTTTTCCAATTAGAAAATGGGAGCACCTGACCAACTTTGGCAGGATGCTGAGGTGAACAGAGGACCATCAGGAAGTTTTAAGGCTTCAGACTATAATGCGAAAGAGTTGAAATAACATTCCAGAGCCCATTTCCGTAGACAAATCACTAACACATTGTTGCCAAATAGTACAATATGGATTTTTCCATACAGTCAAAAGCTCATCCAGCTTTTTACTTTTAACTGAAGCTGCAATAAAAATTATACAGAAAAAATAAACAATCCAAAATAAAGGAAACATAACAAAAACAATGAGATTTCAATAGGGCAGTGCAGTGGCAGAAATGTCCAGTGTCATTATACACTGCTTTGGCAGAAGGTATCTCCCGAGATTAGAGAATAAAGAAGCAAGAATATTCCTATTCAGCATATCCATAGTTGCAGATAATTAACACACATATTCTGCCAGCCCAGTGTCTTAAACAATACTCCTTGCTTTCTATAAATAGCTATGTCACAAGTAGTAAAAGTGAAGAACTGCATCATTTTTGAATAGATGCCTTACAGATGAAATGAACTCTAACTTAGCATCCCCTCTACCACATCAAGGCTGCCATCCAGAGCCCCACAATGCCAGTGTGACAGGAGAAGATGAAAAACGAAAGGATAGACATTAGAAACTCAAAACTGTAAAGTACTACTCACAAAGACTTGCTTGCTGATATCTATGGAATGTGATAAGCTTTACCCCCATTGTATTTGGTTAGTACTACTCACAAAGACTTGCTTGCTGATATCTATGGAATGTGATAAGCTTTACCCCCATTGTATTTAGTTAGTAAATAAATAAAATGTCTAAATGTATAAATAAATTTAATTTATTTACAAATTAAATAAAATTTATATAAATAAATATTGGGCTAGTTTGCAAATGTTGCCCCCTTCTGGTAAAAAGAATTACTCAAGCTGTCAGTGTTATGGGTTTTTCTGTGCAAATACTGGATAAATTACTACCCAGGTGGAAACCCTAACCAATAGAAGGCAGCTATCCTTTTGGGAAACTGACTTCTATATTTATTCTGAATATAAAGATTAGAAGGTAGCTAATTAGTAAAAAATAATAATTTCCATAACTTTATATACCATGTAAAGTATGCAATTGGGTTTTTTCTATTGTAATAAAGTAGCAACTAATAGCAAGTTTATCTAAGCCTTACAGACAGAACATCATTAGAGCCTATTCATTTTGAATTTAATTAAATCAGTTCAATGATCACAATGTACCAGAACCTATTCTAAGAGCATACTCTAAACTTACTCTAAGTTTACTTTAAACTTCCAGAATAACCTGAAGAATATTCTCTTCTATTGATAATCTGAAGAATTATGGATAGAAAACAGCAACTGATGTAATTATGCACTGAACTTAATCCCTTACCAGGCATATTTTTTAGAAGTTTTGCATTGCACATATGTCCTTTCCATATGTCAGTAAGAATATATTCCATCCGTTTTGCTCTCCATAGGAAGTTAAACACCCTCAGATAGTGGCTCATACACTCTCGTGTAAACATCTGCAAATAATAGCAACATTCGATCATAACCTTTAAAACGTCAAGTACTGCTGCTTCCATTGCTTCAAGTATCTCTATTAAAAGGATAGTGCAATAGCTTAAGATCATTGACTCAAGAAGCTGAGTTATGGGTTCTGAATACAAAGACTCAGTCAAGTTACAGTCTTATTATTAAGAAGTCTCACATTAGTACGTAAGGATTTCTCTTGTTCCTCTGTGCTACAATAAATACAAGGAAAACAGCATGATGAGGATTTGTGTTGTGTTGTGAAGCTCTGGGTTCATTTAGCTTCCCTAGATTCAAGTGCTTTTGTACCTGCTCCTCAGAGTATCTTCAGCCGAAATATAGGAGTTATGACAAATCTTTTACTAAATACACATATTCTGAATGCACCAAAAAGTTAAGGTCTGTGCTGCAGTCATGATTAGCTACTGCTTCAGTTCCTCATCTGAGTGGATAGGGAAGATAGAGTCCCATTAATCCCCCTCTGTAATTTCTCTATGCTGTTTCATTACTAGAAATAATTGAAGATATAGAAAATAACACATTTTATTGGATGAATAAATCTGTGTGTTGTAACAAACAGCTAAGATTCAGTTGTTAGCATCCTCCCAAAGTAGTAAAATCTCCCTTTCCTTGATCCTTACTGCCTCAAACTGTGTTTTAATGCCTGTTGAAATAATGATGTGTTCATTAACTGAAAGATCTTTTGATAAAATCTGAGAGATTTTTGCATCTAACTCGATAATCAAAAAATGTTTAGAAAACAGTTGCTGCTTTTTTTTCACCTCTTATCTATAGATCAATCTGAGAAATGCAAAGCTTCAAGGGCCAAGAGCATATTTTATAACCCAGAAGATTCATCATTTGAATCAAATGTTCTACATTTTGACATCTTTGCCTAGTATACAAAATTAAATAAAATATTAGAGTTCTAATCATAAAGAACTATGCTTATTTTCATATTTTATTTGATATCATAACAACCTTAAACAATTAGATTATGAATGGTGGATGGAAACTGAAAAAGTGATTTATCAAAGCGAGATATAATTGTTTATATTGATAGATGTTTATATACTTCCCTTGTCCAAGATTCCAATGTCTACTGGGCTTCTTTATTTTCATGATATATAGTTTTAAATTCTGTTCCTTACATAAGTTGGGTTGATTTGTTTAAGGAATAATCACATTAAAGAATATTATATTATAAACTATAGCTATAATAAAATCCTTCCACTACCTTTCAATTCTCAACATGTGAAAGGTTTGTTATAATGAAAGGAAAATACATTAAATGGTTAACAGCATGCTTCAACAAAAATTAAATATTAAGGAACTGATTACATAGCTCTATAACTACTCATAACTTATGGAGAAGGATATGGAATATACAAATGGATTAACAGATGTTAAGTTAGATATTATCTTCCTTTGATTAAACTATATGTAGCAAATACCTTCTGACCAAACTTTCATTTTTGACATCTCGTTCACAGAGCACTGTTATTCTTTACGTATAGTAAAAGCATTTTGAACAATGGTGCTATTTTCTCATCTGTTTTAATGAATACTATATATCACATTTATTTAAAGAGAACAAATAGGTTCCCTAAAATACATTTTATAGTTCACACAAATTATCCCAAATTAGTTGCTACAGTTTTAGAATAATGGCTGAAAATGAAAATCCATTTATTAAGTACTTTCTAAAATCTCCGACAGAGCAAATGAATTATTTATTTCAAATAATGACGGTCTTAAAATGTAGCATTTTAACACTCATTAATAATTTAGGAAAATTGAAATTTTGGCTGTACTCTTAATACAATGAGTACATCAAAGATATCAAGCAATCTCTTTAATCATGTACTTCTAAAAGTACAAAGGCTATTTTAATAACAAGTATTTAGAGAACTAAGTAGCTAATTCTAGGTAGGAGGGGATCAGAAATGGACAAACTGAACTATACATCCTTACCGTTGCAATTGGTCCATCAACATGATAGTCTAAACTGAAAACATCCCAACCAGTATCACCTGGAGACACCTTTAAAAAAAGTTATAAATATTTAAGCAAATCAGTTACATAGTTATTTAGCTATTTTCCCAAAGTAATCATCATCTAGCATTTAGTAATGATCAGTGGTCAATTGCCAAGACATAGTGGGTAAAAGAAAGACCAACCTTATTTAACCAATCTAAAATGTTAGACTAGGAGATAACTATATTTGTCAGTACACAGAATAAAGGAAATATAATTGTGACATTTTCTGTTCAGGTAAGCAAAAAGGACAATGATGAAGTTACATCTATAACAAATCAGACTGAATAATGCAGCATCTTAACAAAACTGTATCAGAATAAATTCAGAACTATAATTTAGGCCATAATACACCACGCAGTAAGCCCATATACATTATGAGTATGCTTAATTCAGATTATAGCCTTACGTTTTCATTATCAAACATACTGCACTGTAATATCTATAACTGTCTGAGTATTGGGACTCATTTTTCAGTGAAATAACAATTAGTGTAAGGTCAAGAAAATCTGACAATCCAGAAAGATGATAGTACTTTGGATGCTGCTGACCTCAGAGTATATTTTTCTTATTTTTGACAAAATCAAATCTAAAGCTATCATGAAATATTAAAATGGCTCAGAAATACCTCCAAAAGTCTAACATCCAAGCGTTTGAGGATCTCAGGATTATCAAACTGTGCGTTAGTTGCCCTGACAGCTGTTTCAAGGATTCCTGTCAGATTATGCTGATACAAGGTTGTAGCTGGTCTCGCGAGTTCTGGCCTATTTTTAAATAATATAAATAAAAGACAGATATGTAATTGTTACTATACCCCATTTCCATCCAGCGGTATATACAATAGTTTTACAATCAGTTGTAAAACTGCACAAAAAAATATGCACATTTTCAAGTTTTCTACATCACATTATTTTTTGTAGTTGCAAATACTCAAGATATAAATTTCAACAACACCAACAACTCTAATCCACCAACCATTCATATTTCAGTTCATATCCAGGGATCAGGATGCAGAAGCCAATGAAAATGCCCACCATAGCAGTTTCTTCCATTCATGTTCAACTGAACTCATACAGAAACTGATAAAGTGTTTTTCAAACTTCAGGTCATATCTGAATTAACCTATTAGCACTGCAACACAATTTTTCCTTTAATATAAAATCTTTTTAGATAATGCATTCTTTTCTTCTGCTCCTATTTTTAAAGGATTTTCTTATTTTCCTCTTTTTAAACAAGCATACCCTGTGGGGCTAGGAAGATAGTGACATAAAATGACTACAGAAGAATGCTTCCAAACAGCTACACTATCTACGGATTTGGGGAACTTCTTTTATATAAAAAAAGGTTGTCCTATCTAGAATCAATTAGTTCAAAATATATATTGTAAAAATTGATAAGAAAATATCGCTTTTGTATTCCAAAAACTGTTTTAGATGCTTCATTTTAAATTTAGTGACAAAGACTATGCAATTGTGCTTTTTGTATTAAAGAATATTTAGAACTGAAGCTTATATTCCCAGAACCTGAAATAGCAAATTAAAAATTCTATGTCAAAAAGTGTTTATTTCCATTAATCCACAACTCTCCAATGTTTGACACACCAAAATGTTGTGCCAATTTTCTGTCTCATTATCATTCCCTGCTGCACTTGAGTGTAGTGATGTTACATCAATTCAGCTCTTGGACAAATAGACATCTCTTTGATGTCTGGCAAGCAAATGGAATCCTTTGTAATGAAAAATTGGCATTATTGAAGGAAAAGAAATGTAACATGTAGAAAGTCTGTAATTATACTATTGAAATGCCATTGTAAAAGAAAATCCAAGATGCTTTTAAAAATATTGACACGAAGGGAAGTAGGTGGGGTGCTGAATTTAAAAGTACGGGATCCAGGAGTTTTAAAAGCTTGGGATCTGAATAGACATTTAAATAAATATATCATGATATATTCATCAAAAGGTAGTCTTTACTTTCTCTTTGTCAAAATATTACTCAGTGATAGCAGCCACCGAATAGTAAAATCCAGAGTGCAGAATTTAAAGTTTTATATCTTCAGGATTTATTTGGCAGCCTGCATGCTGAGGCAATAAATAACCAGAAGATACCATATAAATTTAATATCATGGCAATTCTTATTCTCAAATTTACAATCTAAGATGCTGAAAAACAAAACAAGGAGAATGAGAGAATCAATTAAAATTAATGTAGAAAAAAGAGCAGAATTTTAAAAGATTTGATTGATACTATTAATGGCTGATGCACAAACAATTCAAATAGTGCAATTCATTCTCTATTTTATAATGTATATATAAAGTCTAATCATGTCTGAAGTTATCTTAGTGAAAAGGTATAATGTAAATTTAATAAAGTTTTAAATACAGAGAATGAGAAGGATTATATTTTAGATTAATAGTGCAATCTTATGAACATTTATTACGCAGTAAATGTAGCTGTTTGAACTAAAAGAAACTTACTTTTGAGTGTACACAGATAGGATTGTACCATCAGGCTGCAATCCTATGCACACTCACCTGAAAGTAAGTTGAATGCATGGTTAATATCATATGAAGAACTTTCAAAAACTTTTAAAAGAACAGATACAAGAGATCAGCTTTTTAAAATTTGGGAAAACTGTTCCACCAAAATTTAAAAGAACCAAATGTTTCCCAATAAAAACTTGGGAAAAAATCTAAAGTAGAGTGATTTATCACTGAATAAAATAATAAAGTGATAAGAAATAAAGATATATATTATAAATTTCAATATTGGGCTTCACAGATACATTTCTTTCTTTGCATTTTTCTTTAATTAAACAATAGGAAAAAAGAAAAATAACAATTATGTGTATGTGTGTGTATGCACATATTGAGACACATAGAATTTCTCAAAAGTCTTAGTGCAGCTTTAGGTTTTAAGCTTTAAAAGAATAAAGCTGCACTTTTGTGACACTCTATATATGGGGTTCTATATATGTATATAAACTTATAAAGTTTTATACAAGAGTTTCAGTAAAGGTTCTTTTTGTCCAAAACATTCCTATACTGATGAGTTCCTCTCCCATTTTATAAGGTAAATAATAATCCTCTACAAGATAATATTCTATATGTCCAATGAAATAGAATTATCTTATAAAAGCATCATACCTGTATTAAACGTTAAAGTGACAAATGATAATTTTTACAACCAGATTAACAGAATCATCCCTCTAAATCTGCATTTACTTACTTTAACAAGTCCATTAAATGTCTGATAAAATCTCCTTGACCAAGGAGCAAATAACGTCTCATGGCTTGCATATGCTCCAGTAAATTGTACTTCTTATTGAGCACATCTAGCAAGTATTTGCTGGTCTCAAAATATGCAGCATCTATTTTTCCCTGAAATGCATTTTCCAAATCAGTGAACATTTCAGCAGCTGTTACAGGAAAAACAAGAAGTTACCAAGATTGCAAAACAAGCAAAACGTATTAACTCTTGCACTCAGTATAATTACTTGACTTGAATTCCATAAAATGAATTGTTTCCAGGTACACCCAAATCATTTGATGAATAGAATATTAAATACTTGTTTGTTTAATGGTGCTATAGTGAATTTTTTAGAGGTAGCAGGGATTCCTATTTCATCAAACTGACATTGTGAGCGTGCTAAGCATGTTCTCTCTATTTTTTAGTATTAAACCATGAACCCTAAGCTAATCCCAGGAAATTCTCTGCAGGGATAGATGAAGATTAAAAATTTGAAAAGGTATCTATTCCATCTGTAGGAAAGCTGGATGGCTTACATGGGCATGAGAAATTGGCTCTGCTAGATTTGCTTCATCATTGAAAGTCCAAGTGTAGAGGTTGGGGCTTCTCCTTGACCCAATGATATATGATGCAAAGGGTGAAGATAGCAGCTAGTTAACTTTTTATTAACTTAAGGCACCATGGCGCTGGGGTCTTATCTACACATATAGAATTTGCCTTGTTTTTCATGTCCAGGTTATACCCAGGCTAGTCTATGGCACTGAGCAATATGTGAAGCTTTCATGAAAATTGGCTTTACCTATAAATGTTACATGAACTTAAGAAGGACCTAAAATCCCAGGTCACAGGCTCACCATTAAGATCAACAGACAAAATAGATGCTTAAACAGAAAATATGAGTTGGATCATTTTATGCAATGACTGAACTAAGCTACTGTTCTAATCAGTTTTAAGAAGGTTATGAGAGTTATGAAAGAAGCTCCCAACTGGGTGTCCCCTGGGGCAATGGTGAGGTCACCAGCTAATCCTGTCAAACCAGAAGTACCTTGGTGCTTCTAACAGGAGTATGATGTGATATAAATTAATATAGTATGGTGCTTTGAGATTTAGGTCCCAAAAAGTGCACAAATAAATGAATATGCAGTAGCAGTTGCTGGGTGATCTCAAGAAAAAAAGTGCAGCTGCTTTTGCAGACAGGTGATATGCTTGTGCTCATACATACTGAAGAATATATTCAGAAGTAAACCCAAAGAAACAGTTTCTTATATATAAATTTTCAAATAATAATAAATTTGAAATTGGAATTGGAAAAATAATTATAATTATGTGAAGTTTTCAATCAGAAATTCAAGTCCATGAATTTGATCATATCTTTAAATTAGCTTTCCAAAATATGTACCTTTAGATCATTTCAATTATTTAAATAAAATAAATATAATAAAATATATATTTTTAAAAATATAAACGCCACTTTCCCAGTTTGAATCAGCTTTCCAAACTTGATTGTCCTGATTTGACAATTTGATTCAAGGCACGAACTAACCTGATTTTTTTAATCAAACACATAATTCAAATCAGATTTAACTGACAAATAATTTGTCATTTTGCATATAAGCTAAAATGCTCAACATGATTATGACTTTTGTTATTTAAACTCCTGCAACAAGAAAATAATGATCTAGCAACACCATTATACTTAAGCACACTATATATGAGAGTGCACTATATATTTAGAATCACACAACCCAGTATTCAGGTGTTTCTGCATCTCTTAAAGAAAGACTTTATGGTGCCGTACAAGCCAGAAAACCTTGGCTCTTGAACTTTTTACACAATATTATTGTTTCAGATAATGATAATTGCAAAATAATGAAGTCAAAAACAAAGCTATTGCTGAGTTTCTATGTAACCTTAAGACAAAATTCTGTATGGCAAAAATTAACAAACAACCTATATAAACTAGTAGAGTAATCTTATTCTAATTTCATACCATCTTTTGGAGATTCTGCAGATCTGGGCACAGCTATCATCTTCGATGATGGACTTTGGTCATGACAAACCTGATGTAAGAAGTTTATGGATTTTCCTATTAGGAGAACCTAAATATAAAAATGACATTATTTTTGAAGTTTTTTAAGAGCAGAACATTTTCCCTTTCAAAGCATTTTCCAGGGAGCACACTTTATTTATTAAAATAAAGCATACAAAAATCAAACAACAATAAATGTACAAAATTTACTCCAGCTTTGATAGCCCCTTCCAATTCTATACTCAGACTTAGCAAATAAAGAGGGGGATTCACCTTGGTTTAATGATGGGTTTATCACTTTGGATGCCAGGCTTAGTAGAATGTTTTCACCATTTATTGTAAAAAAAAAAAGTTCTATGTGCCCAATTTTTGAGACTAATCTGAAGAAAAAGGCTCTATAGCAGTGGTTCTTTGACCCAATTGCCCCATGTCCAAGTCCCAAATAATGTCATTACTCCCCACCTGTGTTATTTCACACAAGTGGCTTAGCAGTAGCAATTCCAAACTGGACTCTCACAAAAAGCAACTATAAATTGCCTCTTATGCATGGGATATGCCAAATTACCCCCACTTTAAGAATCACTGCTCTATAGAATATCAACTTTTATAAGGTATGCTTCCATATTATGTGTGTGTATATCTGTATGTATGTGTGTAAGTCAATTTTAAAGTGATCAGAACATTCTACCAGGTTTATTTTTTCATACCTTTCTGGAGTGATCCATTGTAATGAAAGAAGGAATCATTGATTTTCTTAATGTATATTTGTCATGCCACAACCGATCTGTTTTCACTGTAGGATCTGAAGCTACAAAGAACTGTGGATAAAACAGTTTCATAATAAGCCTAAATATGATACATATATAATGACATGTATTTTTCTATATATAAAAACTAATATATATTTATATATACTGTAGAATGATAAGAGTTGGAAGGTACCTTAGAAATCATTTAATCTAGCTCTCTATTCAATGCATCCTTATCTATATTTTTATCAGAATATTACTTTTGCTGCTTAGTCTTCCCTATTGGCAAAAAAAGTATGGCTTATTTATTTTTTAAAACTTGTGTGCTGTCTTGCAAAACCAAATTTTCTCATGATAGCTTACTATAGAGTCATTTAAAAGGTATTTATTTTTAAAAGACCATCAATTCATAGCAAAGAGATATGAATACATGCTGCACAAAATTGGACGTTTTTAAGCCTTTCTGTTAGCCTAAAACATTAAGAAATGAATCATGTCATAATAGCATCCAGTTTGTTCAGAATCTAGTTAATTTTGAGCTTCATAGGGCACAAAATCAATTAAGTATAACCTAGAGAATTTTTATCTTTTCAAAAAAGAAAATATGTCCATCTATTTAAGAAATACACCTAGAGAAAACTGAGCCATGGTGCAGAAAATTTTAGTTCCCCCCTCCCCTTTTGCTTATAGCCATAGTTTCCTAATGCACATTAGATCATCTGTTAAATAATTCAAAAATAAGAGCAATCCCCTCATTCATTATCTATTTCCCCAATGTTGGAAACAAAACAGAAGAATCCATGGGAGTCCAATTCTCTGAGATTAAAGTATATAGATCCAAAAAGTGTCTATCCCAAAGCTCTTCAACTGAGAGATCTCACATTAGAAAAAATCAATAGACCAATGTAATACAAAGTGAATTAAAATATATTAATCATGAATATCAAAGGAATATACAACAATTTTGGCAGAACATGTAATATTCAGGAAGGGTTCAAATAAAGTTTGCTATTAGTATTAATATCCCTGTATCACAAGCAATATACATTTATGCATTAGAACAGGAGTCTTCAAACTTGGCCCTTTTATGACTTATGGACTTCAACTCCCAGAATTCCTCAACCAGGCACGCTGGCTGAGGAATTCTGGGAGTTGAAGTCCACAAGTCATAAAAGGGCCAAGTTTGAAGACCCTTGCATTAGAACTTAGTTTTGAAATGAATCTCTCTCTTTTTTTTTTTTTAAAATATGTTTTATTATTTTTATCGGGATAGACAGGGAAGGGTAGGTAAAGGTATAACATGGGGTAAAAAACAAGGATTAAACCAAGGGTAGGGGTAGATACAATAATGGGGTTAACCCCAACACTAAATCAACGCTTTAGCAAGCAGACTATCGTCCGGGTATACATATTAAGTATGCATGATTAACATAGTACTAAAAAGCTATATTAATAAATTTATCACTATTAATGGTAAAAACTTAAGCCAATACATATCATTCATTCTATAAGTAACAATAATCAATATACTATTAGTGATGTATTACTAAGTAAATATAGTTAGATATAAATATCAATATAACGCTTTTAATTATAATTAATTATAGTTAAATGTAAACATCTAACCAAAAAGTTAAAAAATAATATTCAAAAGAAAATACATCATTTATCTTATTTAATTTCATCATCCTTTTTCATTCTGTCTTATTGCTAACCATTGATAAAATTTTTCCCATGTTTTAAAGAAAATTGTGTCTTCTTTCTCTTTAATTTCTAAAGTTAGTCTATCCATTTCTGCACATTCCAATATTTTCATAATAATAATCTGGTCAGGTGGTATCTTTTCATTTTTCCAAAATTGGGCAAATGCTATTCTCGCGGCTGTTAATATATGTAAGATTAAATATTCATTCTCTTTTCCGTAATTAAATCTTAATATTCCTAATAAAAACAATTCCGGTTTAAATTCTATCTGTATCTTAGTCATCTTTTCTAGCCATTTATGAATTTTAAGCCAATATATCTTTGCATTAGGGCATATCCACCAGATGTGATAATAAGTTCCTGGTTTTTGTTTACATTTCCAACACATGTTTGATACATTTTTAAACATTTTCTCTAGTCTAACTGGTGTCATGTGCCATCTATAAAACATTTTGTATAAATTCTCCTTATATGCAGCCGCTTTAGTAAGTTTAATATTTCGATCCCATAGTTTTTGCCAATCTTCTAAGTCTATAGAATATCCAAAATTCTTAGCCCATACTATCATTGTTTCTTTTACTTGTTCTTCTTCCATCTTCCAGCTTAGCAGAAATTTATAGAGTTTTTTAATCAAATGTTCATCAGTTTTTAACAATATTTTGTCTAGCGGTGTCTGTTCTTTATAAAATCCTGTAGACTTTATATCTTTTTCATATCTTGTCTGAATTTGCAAGTAAGACCACCATGTTAAGTCAATACCCTGTTGCTGAAGAATTTGTCTGTCTTTAAGTTTCCCATCTTTGTCCAAAATATCTTTATAGCTAACGAGTTTATCATAGTTAATTAGATTTGGATAGGAAAAGGCTTCCATTGTCGAAATCCACTCAGGTATTTTCATGTACATTTTATGTTTAATTTTTTCCCACTCTGAAAACAGTACATTCCTTATAGCATGATTTTGAAAATATTTATGTACTTTATTTTTCTCATACCACAAAAATGCATGCCAACCTAATTGCAAATCATGCCCCTCTAAATAAAGAAGCCTTTTGTTTCTCAATGTAATCCATTCTTTAAGCCAAAGCAAAATAGCTGCCTGGTAATAAAGTCTCCAATCCGGGAGTCCAAGGCCCCCTCTGTCTTTAGAATCTTGTAATAATTTAATTTTAATTCTAGCTTTTTTACCTTGCCATATAAATCTAATTATTGTAGCGTTTAGTTCATCAAAGAATTTTTGATTTAACTTGACAGGAACTGTTTGAAAAAGAAAAATTAGCTTAGGTAAAATGTTCATCTTAACAGTCGCTATCCTTCCTAATAATGATAATTGAAGATTTTTCCACTTCTCCAAATCCACTTTTATTTGTTTTAGTAATCTCTCGTAGTTGTCTTCTTTTATTGTTGTATGTTTTGAAGTTAAATAGATACCTAAATATTTAACTTTTTTCGCTATTTGAAGGTTTGTCTTTTTAGCGAATTGTATTTTTTGTTTATGTTAAATTCTTCGTTAATACTTTAGTCTTTTCCCTGTTTATCTTCAACCCCGCCACTTCTCCAAATTTCTCTATTTTCCGCAAGAGTTTAACAGCCGTCTCTAGTGGTTCCTCCAAAATAAAAACTAAATCATCCGCAAAAGCCTGTAGTTTATATTTTTGATCTTTTATCTCCAATCCTTTAATCTCAATATCTTGCCTAATATTTCTAGCCAATACTTCCAATGTAAAAATGAATAACAAAGGGGACAACGGACATCCCTGCCTTGTTCCTTTTTTAATGTCAAAGCTGTCTGTGTAGTCTCCATTTATAAGTATCCTTGCTGATTGTTTATTATAAATTGCTTGAATTGCATTTATAAAATTTCCGCCAAAGTCCATCTCCTTCAACTGTTGAAACAAAAATTGCCAATTAAGATTATCAAAAGCTTTTTGCGCATCAAGAAATATAAGCGCCAACTGTTTCCCTGGATGGTTTTCATAATACTCCAACACATTTAAAATAATCCTTAAATTGTTGTTTATCTGTCTTTTTGGTAAAAAGCCATTTTGGTCTGGATGGACGAATTCAGTCAAAAATTTCTTCATTCTTTCTGCCATTATTGTAGTAAATATTTTATAATCCACGTTTAGCAAAGATATTGGTCTGTAGTATCTATCTCTCTTGATAGATACAGTACCAACACCTTGACCTCTTCCTTCCCATAGGATGAACTTCGTTCTTTCTTTTTCTAGCTAAATAACCTCTGCAGTATCTCAGACACTTCCCCGTTGAGGAGATTGGGCCTCTGGAATTGCCTCCTGTAGGAGTTCTATCTGTTTGAATATTATCTGCTTTCTGAAAAAAGTTAAAAACAGAGCTTTTCCAGGGGACTTTGGGGGATCTAATATCATGTGTTACTTTTGGACATTTATTTGTAAGATATTTTTGTTTGATTACTTTTGTACGTTCATTTTATTAAATTGAGCCACCAAGAGTTTTCAACAATTGTGAAGAGTTAGAAATTGATGAATAAATATTTAATTTTTTTACTTTATTTATATCCTGCTTTTATTATTTTTACAAATTAAAGGGTGACATTCTCAAAAATTATCAATAAATTTGCACATTTCTCTGCTGGTTCTCCACAATTATGGCTGGACACCCGATCAACAGAAAAGCATACAAACTTCAGGCATTAAGAAAATATAAATTGGTACATATCACCACATCTGGTTGTAGAAAGTAGTTTATTTCAATCCCGATTTGGTTGCTTGCCTTGCTAAATGCCTCCTTTCCCCAAGACCAAACTGCCCCTTTTATCTGCCTGCATATTCATCTTATATCTCAATATATTCTTGCTTTGCTCATTCCCTCACTCTCTTTACTGTGATAAACAGGGATCCTAACATTACATTACTCCTATTAATATATTACACAAAATGAAGGGGAGGATCTCCATCTGTTAGTTCCTCAAAATAAATACACACAAACCTATACATGCATATACTTTGTAATATAAGCAGTGGTGGGATTCAGCCGGTTCGCACCACTTCGGCAGAAACGGTAGCTAATTTTTTGTTGCCCAGGCCCAGAATGGACGTCCGGAAGCGGCATCCACACAGAGAACCAGTTGTTCACATATTTGAATCCCACCACTGAATATAAGCATTATTAAGGTATTAGCATTGCTACATGTTATTTATAAGAATGTTTTAAATCCATTTTGTTCCAAGTTAAAAGAAAGAAAAAGATAAGATTGTTTACACAACAATGGAAGTGGGCACATTTAAACAATATTGGGACTTCTATAAACAAGTAATAAATCTCATTACATCCATTCTAATGCAAACACATTAGTTGGATGTCTTTGACCACTATCTTCACTATCAACTGAATGGCATTTCTGAATTAGATGTTTCAGCTATTTAAATGCATACATCCTAATGCCATGAACCAGACCTTTTCTGAAAGTAGATTACTCTGTTTTTATGTAAGAAACCATAAGAACTTGTAAAGACATCCCATTTTCAATTTTTTAAATTTATATAGGAGTAGACAAGATCACATGCATCAGTCTAAACCACATATTCATGTATGTGCTATGCAAAGTAGCACAAGCAAAAAAGGAACAAATATGGATATGTGAAAAGCAGTGAGGGGGAACAGACCCCAAAACATAACATTCTATCCCCCTCATATACACATTTGCACTGGAACATAGTAGTAACTCATAAATATGTATATACCACATATACTCATTTAGGAAAGTATGTTTTAAAGGACCATTTTCTAAAATTGACTATAGCTATTCTGCTCAACAACAGGCATAAAACCATAATTGAAGTATTAATGAGAAAAATATGGTTTTAAATCCATCAGACAATTAAATCATCTTTCAGAACCATGAAAACACTCATTTTATAACCAGGGCAAAGTAACATGCAATGAATGTATTTAGAAAACACTATTTTTATATTTAAAAAAATACAAAAAGCAAGAAGAGCATTTTATAATAATCCAATGAAAAAAAGAGATCTTGGAAAGGGTGAAGGAAACCAAGGTCAGAACATAATTGCAATATAATTATTTTATTGAGTCACTTTACCCATTCAAGGTTCTTTGAGTTTTGTTATTATATCTAGTACAAAAAGAATTGCAGGAGAAATGAGAAATCATAGTACAATCTAACTGATGAACAAATGCCAAGGCCTTCCAACCAACAGATAACAGGGGTGATTTTCTGCTGAGAAAATTAAGAGCCTGTTTACAAAAGCAATCAAAGTCCCAAAGGAAAACCCACATTTTCATTTGCCCCAATGTAATGAGGCCCTCTTCCCCCCAAGAAAACACTATATGATAAGCTTTGTAAGGGTTATATTCAGCAGGATATTCATATTTGCTAGAGTAGAATGTTCTTGGGGCTTTAACCCCATAAGATTTCTATATCAGATGGAACTTTATTTTACTAATTAAAGTTCCAAGTTTATAATGGATGTTGTGCATTAAGCATCTACTACTATATACCCAAATTAAATGCTGACTATTAATGAACATCCTCCATATATTTTGACTTTAACTGAATTTCTCATCCAACATGGCTGCTTTTGAAAATTTGTGAAGTTATTGAATTTATAATTTATAATCTATTTCAGCAAACATTAAGGAATATTAGAATTTAAAAAAAAAAAAATCAACTATTGCATATTCATATTATATATCTGATAAATATGGGACATGATTCCTTAGCTCCGGGTCATTTTATCCTAATATACATAAGTTTTTTTTACATCCAAACCATATTTGATTGGTTGGTTTATGGGTTATAGAGATTGGACCTATGAATAGAATAGAGTGGACTGGAGTGGAGTGGAATGGAATTTGGAATGGGAATGGGAAAGAATAGAAAATAGAACAGAACAGAACAGAACAGAACAGAATGGAATAGAATAGAAAATAGAATAGAATAGAAAATAGAATAGAATAGAAAATAGAATAGAATAGAATAGAATAGAATAGAATAGAATAGAATAGAATAGAATAGAATGGAATGGAATGGAATGGAATGGAATGGAATGGAATGGAATAGAATAGAATAGAATAGAATAGAATAGAATAGAATAGAATAGAATAGAATAGAATACTTTATTTGGCTAAGTGTGATTAGACACACAAGGAATTTGTCTCCAGTGCAGAAGCTCTCAATGTACATGCAAAGCAGCAGAGTAGTAATAATCACAATATAATAACAATAAGAGGGGGTAACAAAGAAGATAAGAAGGATAATAATAATGATAATACAGCCATACAACATGGGTAAATATATTTAGACATACAAAAGTATTGTGAGAATTAGGTATTCAGCAAAGTAATGTCACGAGGGAAAAAATTGTCCCTGTGTCTAGTTGTTTTGGCATGCAATGCTCTATAGTGTTGTCCCAAGGGGAGGAGTTGAAACAGTTTATGTCCAGGATGTGAGGGGTCTATAGATATTTTCTCAGCCCTTTTTCTGACCCACACAATATGCAGGTCTTCTATGGGAGGCAGGCTGGTTGCAATTGGTTTTTTTCCTAGCTATCTATTGGAGCCTGTACCTGTCCTGTTTGGTTGCTGTACCAAACCAGGCAGTTATAGAAGTACAAATGATAGACTCAATAATTCCTCTGTAGAACTGTATAAACAGCTCCAGTCTGAACTTCCTGAGTTGATGCAGGAAGAACATTCTTTGTTGTGCCTTTTTAATGTTGGTTCTAATCTTAGGTGTCCATTTCAATTCCTGGGAGGTTATAGAACTCAAAACTTGAAGGACTCTACTGCTGATATTGTGCTGTGTAATATAGTAAGAGGTTGTAGAATAGAAATGCTCCTCCTAAAATCCACTCTAAGCATGTTCAGATCCTGACTGTTCCAGCTGCACCACAGGGCCAGTTGTTCAACCTCCCATCTATATGCAGACTCATCGCCATCTCGAATGAGACAAATGACTGTTGTATCATCTGTAAACTTCAGTACTTTAACAGAGGAATCCCTAGAAATGCAGTCATTGATATATAGAGAAAAAAGAAATGCAGAGAGCACACAGCCCTGAGGAGCGCCTGTGCTAATTGCAGAGATACTAGATGTGATTTTCCTTAGCTTCACTTCTTGCTTCCTATCTGTCAAAAAGCTAATAATTCACCTAGAAGTATGGACAGGGACAGCTAACTGAATCACTTTAGAGTGAAGAATTTCTGGAATGATGGTACTGAATGCCGAGCAGAAATCTACAAAAAGGACCCATGCATACTGTAGGTCCCTGTGGATTCAAGATGTTGCAAGATGTAGTGCAGTGCCATATTGAGTTATTTAAAACTTAAGTTATTAATTATATTAAACATTAGGTTTATTTTTAAATTGTAATAATATAGTAATTTAATAATCATTATTAAATGAATGAAATAATCATTTAATAATAAGTTTAAATTAAATATTAAGTTTATTATTAAGTAAATATTAGGTTATTTCAAAAATAACTTAGTTTATATAACTCACTTCATGGTATGTGTCCTCCAATTCTCCATCATAAATCCAACGATAAAGAAAATTCAAGATGGGATGTGATACAAGGCCAAGAATATGTTGCACCAGGGATTTCATGTAGGGATCACCTGTTTTACTATAGGCATGAACAGCTGATGCAAGTTCACCTCCTTTTCTTCCTGGAAAAATACAGTGCATAAAGTTTGATTGGTGGAGAATCTACTGAGATTATGCATAATAATCTGAGATATCTTCAATATTTCTCTACTGAGGCATTCCTAAACAAATAGCTAGCGATGAAATTCTGAACCAACAGCATAGGCTAGAGAATGAAGCCTTTGTTTCTCTACCTCTACACCCTGGTGCTATTAGCTTCTCTTACATAGCTGATTGGAACTTGGCAGAAGGCACCCAATGCAGCACAACCAGGTAAGAATCTTTCCTGAAGCCATTTAAGCAATTGATTGCTCTCTGTAAAGATGAGGGTAAATTTCCTTCTTATACCCTCTGCATTATAAATCCAGCCTGCTTTTCCCCACCATTTTCACAACCTAATGGCCTGCTCAATGTAACTCAAGCAATTATTGACATAATTATTGCTGGGAAATTCCAGTTCCCAATGTACTTTCCACACAGTTATCCTCTCCATCAGCCACACCCTTTCATTCCATATACATGGAAAGACCAAAAATATCTGGAGCAGCAGGAAAAGGAAGAATATCCTACTCTGATTCCTCTCATATTGAGAGTGGCAGGCATGAGCACCCCCCATTCCTCTTCAACCGAAGCTGATGGGACAGCTGCATTTCCAGAATTCTCCCTTTCACCTTCTGCAGTCTCCTGCAATCCAGGGGAAGGTGAATCATGGAGACAATCAAGGTGTATCTCTGCACCTCAAATCGTTGAACAAGTAAGAAAGATGCCTTGACAGAAATATGAAGAAGCTTTACTTAGGCAAAAGGGGCTGAAACAAGGTAACATTTGGAAGTGGTTCAGGCAGAGGCCTCCCTGGTTCAGTGGAGTACAAGAAAGGGAGGAGACACAGCACAATTTGCAAGATTTTGTTATTTTTGCCAATCTCAATAAAAATAGTTTTAGCCTTCCTGTGGAGTAGATTTCTTGGTTTGCTCAACCTAGCAGGATGAGAGTCATCAATACCAGGTATTCCTTGTCTCCAGAATTAGAGTCTTTAGTAGAAGACTTTTCATGTGGCCAGTTATTGTTTCACTGGAAACAGTAAAAGAGACATGGTATAATGGTTTTCAGACAAGTACCTATACAATGACCTAAGCAAGTCAAACCTGCAGAACATCCACACACAAACACGGAGGTATTTAAGAAGTTTAGTCTCCTAAACTATGCCTATGAGCTCAGAGAAAAAGGATCAGCATGAGTGATTCAATTTTTTTTTTAAGATGAAAAACGTAGAAAATTAGTGAAAGATACAGCCTGAAGGACAGAAGGGAAAGGGAGACATTATTGAAACCTTTAAATACATTAAGGGTGTGAATAAGAACATGGGGGCATAACTTCAAACTGACAGAGGAAAGTTCAAAAGTAATGTTAGAAAGTATTACTTCACAGAAAGAGTAGTGGAAACTTGGAACCAACTTCCTGTGGAGGTAGTGGGTCAATCATCAGTAACTTGAGTTTAACATGCTTTAGATCAGGGCTTTTCAACCAGTGGTACGGGTACCACCTGTGGTACATTGGCACCTGGCAGGTGGTACACGACCATCCTAGAAAAGTGGTAACGGGGGAGGGGAATGAGCTGAACCGGTGGCAGCACTGCACAAGCCTGAGTGAGAGATGGCTGGAGCTGCAGGGCTGTCAGGGCTCAGCGGAAGCGCCAGGATCAGTGCCGCTTTCCAGCTGATCGGCGCTTCTTCAGGGCTGTCAGGACTCAGTGGAAGCGCCAGGATCAGCGCCAGGTTCTAGCTGGAGCTCGGCGCTGATCCTGGTGCTTCTGCTGAGCCCAGAAGAAGCACCGATCAGCTGGAATCTTGCAGCATCTCCAGGGTCTTGTGATTTACATTCAGATGCTTGGCAACTGATTCATATTTATGACGGTCACAGTGTCCCAGGGTCATGTGAAGTGACCAAAACCTGCTGCAACCAGCCAGCAGACGGGGGGAATAAAAACCAAACACCCCCCACCCCACCCCGCTGCCAATCCTCAACAGAAATGCTCACAACAATGAAAACCTCCGACAGGAGGAAGAGCGCCACCAGGTGGGCAGGCAGGTGTCTTGCTCGGCTGTAGCTTGGGGGGCACCTTTTTCAATGCCATTGTAACTTCGAACAGTCACTAAGCGAACTGTTGTAAGTCGAGGACTACCTGTACTTTATCACTTTTTTCTTTTTTTTTTCTTTTTTGGTCATCAAGGTTTTGACACCTTGCTAGGCGACTGGTGGTACTCGGATATTGCCATATCCTAAAAGTGGTACAATGGGTGAAAAGGTTGAAAAGCCCTGCTTTAGATAAACACATGTCTACCTTCCAACAAAAATTTAAAAAATAGAAAATAAAAAAACTTCAAAGAGCAAACTCAGTGGACTATTAGGTGTTTTTCTGCTGTCAGTTTTCTATGTTTCTTTGTTTCTACACAAGGGACATAAGAAGTTCAGTATCTGACTGACTGGTTCAGACTGATTTTTGGTGTCAAGAATGGATTCTTGGGAAGAAATGATAACTGAAGGAAAGGGAAAGTATTGTGAATGATGATAGTATAAAATAAATTCTGCTCTTTCCCTTTATTATTTCATGCCCTTCATTTTCATTACTATTCCTTACTCCCTTTCTGCCTTCCACTCAAAAGTTACTTACCCCAAAAGCAATAGTGTGATGTGTATGCATGTAATACTGTAGTCTTGACAAATCATCTAATTGGAAGCTCGTGGGGTATCGATATTATCTTAACATTAATTTTTATTTTATGTGCAATTGGAAATATTGTATTACCATGACAGTGATCAACAAGAGCTGCAAGAGTTTTCAATCTTATTTTAGGATCATACGTCCAGACTAGCAGACGGCGAAGTGTTAAACTGCTTTCAATCCCCAAATTTACACCTTGATCATCTTCTACCTGCAACTGGAAAAAAATCAAGAGATAAAAAAGAAGTTTTACACCAACATTCTATCCATATCAACTCTGAAATATATTGCACTGAATTTAAATGGGATTTAATCCCTATTAGAGAAAATTACTTCTTCAAACCTTCTTCAATCAAGAATGAAAATCTCTTGTTTTATTTTATTTTTAATCTCAATTTGAGCCATGCATTTATATATTTTACTTGATTGTTCACTGATTGGGGGTTTATGTGGAAAATGTATGTGAGTATGTAAAAACATGCTTAGAATAACACATTGGAGAATCGTGAGAACTGACATTTATGAAAATATATAAAAGAAAATCTGTGCTTTATTATATAAATCAGAAAGCACATACACAGGAAACTACAGATAATAAGAAATAAAGTTTTAAACCCCAAATGTTACAATGATTTGCTATAAAATAGTTGTTCAACAATGTTTCTGTAATAATAACATTTTTAATATAATTCTATACATATTTCATGTTATATAAATACAAGAAAGATTATAAAGTGGATTTATTAGTTTAATAGCTCAGAAATAATATTCTAACAGAACTGACCATGCACAACAAAGTGACCAATATGTGATACAACAGAAAATGGGTAGTGAGAAATTATCAGAATTATAATATTTTGTTTTCCCAGATGTCATTCTTAAGCAACACAGATTAATAACTATTTACAAATCTATACTAGAGACTATAGCTCTTCAGAGATCATTGTACTATAACTCTCAACATGCTGATAATTGACCAAACTAGCCAGAGTTGCTGGAAATTGAAGTCTCAATTCCTCTTAGCATATAAATAGCCCATTCCTGAAGTACAGATGCACAACTGTCAAATTGTGTGGACTTATTTACCTGTGAGTGTAAAACAGACAATAATCTATAGTATTCTTTAAGCTCTTGGTTTAAGGCAGCACAAAAACTCTAAAAGACAAAAGACAAAAAGAATCAAAACAATTGTTATACTTCAATTACATTACAGAGTGGTCTGAAGGATTATAGTCTATTGATTCAAAATATGTTGGAGGAAGTAAAGTATCAGATTTCACACCAAGATGTAGAAGAAAATGGCACTGTTCACTTATAAATAACTTTCAATGCAATCTGGACAGAAGGAGTACAATAACCAGCATAGGTGATCTTTTCAGTTGAGATGGAGGGAATTAACTGTCTTCAAGAGGTTGGGGTTCATAATTTCATTGGTTGGGATTAGTTTGTGCAACATATGTTGGAGGTGTTAGGTAGGTCATTCTAATGGAAAGGCCAATTTGGGACTGAGCTTCTGGCTTACCACCCTCATCCTAAGGAACAGGTGGTTATATTGCTGGTGCCATTGACCTTAAAAGTGCTGATGGTGAGTCACACATCTATTTGCAATAAATCCATCCTCATCCACGATTTAGTGTTGAATGAGTCAATGGTGACAATATTGTCATGTCAGTTATCAGGTTCTTTGGCAACATCAGCATCATGGCCATTGGGTTAGGAATGGCTCTGATAGTGAGATAAACTTTGACTGTGACCAGGCAACCTTATGGAAATATGGTTTGGATTATAACAATGATATTAAATTGTATAATGCTATTCTCGACGGTCCGCAAGCCCACAACCAGTCACTACTGCGCAGGACCGGAAGTCCATGTGAATTTCTTTTTTCTACATATCTAAATAAAATGCAAACCAGTATCAGCCTTTTCTACTTTATTCTGCCCAAAACATGTACAATGCATACGGTTAAATTACAGTTAAGATTTAATTGGGAAATGGAAGGGTGCAATTCATAGTTATGTAGAAAAGGCCCTTGGAAAATCAGTGAGACCATGAGATTTGAACACAAACAATAGCTCACTGATTTGGGTTTTTTTTTGGGGGGGGGAACATGACACTCAAATGGGATATTGATAGATAACAGTTTCCCACTGATATATTTCACAAAAAAGATAAAGCATCGTTAGGGGGGAAATCTGCACATCTGAAGAAAAGAATTGTATATGTAGAGTTCTCTATATATTCAGGTTTTTGTATAGGAAACATCAGAACAACGTGAGAGAAGACTGAGGAAATATACACATCCTGCACAATTTTCCATTATATCTAATCCTTGCTTAACTATGGTACTTGGGACCAGCAACCCCATTGCTAAGGGATACAGTCATAAAGCACATCATGTGACGATGCCAAATTATGACAGCAGTTTCAGCAGTCACAGTTACCATCATTAGGTGAGCCCCTGCAGTTGCAGTGTCCCATGGTCATGGGATCAACTTTTGCAACCTCCTGTCAGCTTCCCCATTCACTTCACGTCAAAAACTGGAAGTGAAGGCCGTGGGACACTACTGTAATGGTAAGCCAGGTGCCAAGCACTCAAATCATGATCACATGACCATGGGGATGTTATGACAGTTGCAATGAGGACCCCTTTTAAGTCCCCCTTGTTTAGTACCTGTAATTTGAAACAACTGTAACTTTAAATAGTTGGTGAACGAGTGTGGTCAGTCAAATGAGAACTAAACTGTACTGTCCTTTTATGGTGTACCTTCACTTATAAAAGGCAGAAAATTATGTTAACAAGAAAGGAGCAATATACTGCTTTATGTTCTAAATCTTCCCCATTCTGGTTTTTGCTGAGAATTCTGGAATAAAACCACTCCTTTAAAGGAGAAAGCCTGAGTTAAACTAATATGTCAGATTTTAAGAGATATGATAATACAGAGACAGACACACATAATTGCCAACGGATAGTAATAACACTACCAATACTATTAAGACTGATTACTGATAAAGTGGTCAAATTAGGAAAAATAACTTCACATATCTAACCAGTGGGAGGGAAACTGCAAAGGTAAAGAGTAGACATTTTTAATGCGCCATGTCATCTCTACTGAAAGAACTCAAATTGCCAATTGTTAAAATAAATATTTTTTAGTTAGCTTCTGTAATCTGCTGTCCTCCAGACATATTAAACTACAGTTTCCACCATTACCACTTAGGGCAGTGATGGCGAATCTTTTAGAGACTGAGTGCCCAAACTGCAACCCAAAACCCACTTATGCATCGTCAAGTGCCGGGTGGGTGTGGCCCATTGGGTGGGCGTGGCCCATTGGGTGGGCGTGGCTGTGGTGGTAACGGCAGACTGGGTGGGAAAAGTTCAATCAATCAATTCCAACTTTGCAAGATCTTTTTTTTTCCCCACGAGAAGTTGAAATTGACTGAACTTTTTTTTTTTTTTGCACACGGCAGCGGAGGCCTAAAGCGAAAAGGTTTTATAAAACCCAGCTGAAGGCCTAGGACTGGGGCAACGGCACGTCTGCCCACAGAGAGGGCTCTGAGTGCCGCCTCTGGCACCCATGCCATAGGTTCGCCACTACTGACTTAGGGGGATTATCCAGAAGCCAAACTTTGGGAAAATTGATTTGGATCATTCTTCTTTGAAGCAGGGCCTTTTCAACCAAACTGGAATTGTGTGTTCAAGTGTAGGTCCTGCAATAAGAGCCAGCTGCCTGAAAAGTCTCCCAAATATAATAGGGTGCTTTCTTCTCTTGCAGGCTGGACACAGAAGGAATCAATATTTTGACAACTCTCCTTCTAGTAGGTAGTCTTGATTACTAAACTAGATATCAGAAATGCCACAGCTCATCCCTCAGGTACTTCACCACTACTACCCGTGTGCTGAAGGAATGTGCCAATTCAGTATCTTTGGTCTCTTCCCTGAGAATATCAGGGACATATTCATGGAGGGACCATGTATCCAATCAAACCATCTTTGACTCTTCATGCTTCTTTGGATTTTTCTAGTTGACAGTTTTATTCTATAAGTAAGTAACCAGTGGGAGGCCTTGTTGTCTCCCAGCAGAAATAATCAAAGAATTCTCATTTTACTCACATACCTGACCCACCAGTCCAAATGCACGGTCCATGCTTCTCTGGTCGGTATATTTTCTTATTTTATTATGCAGCCATCCTAGCTCAGCGAGCCGGCTTGTGGTATCTCTGAGAGACTTACAAAGATTTGCCTAAAGAATTAAGGTAAATGCTAAGTAAGCAAGCTGCAGAACTTCACCAAGCACACTAAGAAATAAATGTCCACTCAATCTACATACCAGTATCTGGTTTCTTTTTTATTTATTTTAATCTACCCCATTATATCATGATGTTTGTAGTAATTCGCATTTAGTGTGTTTAAAATGGCTTGCAATTGAGCAGATCACTTGAAGAACTTGCTCCTGTATAAACCTATATTGTATCTAAGATTGATTACTGGAAACTTTTCCACAAGGTCAGCCAACTGTGGAGATTTGGTGGGCAGCAACTAAAAAAAGGCCATTTCTGTCTTTATCTCTATATTTGGATACCACATTTTTATTCCAAGGTCAGGTAATATTACTTTTGAGATTGAATTTTGCTGGTCTTTTTAAAATATCTGTATATTTAATGCATATCTGATATTTAACTATTGTTTTATGGTCTTTTTGTTTTATTATTAACCACCTTGGATATCAACAATGAAAGAATTTGACAGAGAATGCTTTTTTTAAAAAAATGCTAAAATGAATAATACATTACAATCTATTCACATAGGCATAATCAAGTTCCATCTCCCCCATCTACACTATGTCTAATAAGTTAACACAGTACCTTTGCATCTACTTTGTAACAGTTTTCTGAATTAAACATCTTAATGATTTTGCCATCTATTCCCTGGAAAACATATAAAATGTCTCTCACAAGATATGCCTCGGATATTTCAACAGATCCTGTAAAAACAAAAAGAAGTCAAGACAGTTCAAAGATTTGTTTAAATATATTTGTTCATTTCTCTTTCATAATGACACAATATGGTAGTGTCCACAGACTAATTTCAGTTTGAATATATTTTGGTGCTATCACTATTTTAATAATCTTTGACATATATTAAATTGTAAAAACACTAAATTCCAAAATACATGAATATACATCTGTTATGAAATAAATTAAATTCAGAAAATATTAAACTTCTGGTGTTTCTTAAATATCCCTACTTCTTTCTTCATCCATCTATCTCACATTTAATTCTGGAAAACTGTACTCAGTAAATCATCATATTCTTTAAAAAAAATCTAGATTATCACTCGATGTTTCAAATTCCAAATATCTACAGCATTTAAAAATTAAAGAACACTTAGGCTTGTATTTTTCCCTATAGTCCACAACACACTTAATATTTATAATATTCATAAAATGCATATGCTGTCTTTATAAATATTCTTTAACTGAGACTATGAATGTTTTCAGAAGCAGTTACAAAATATCATGGCAGGATGCATCTGTTTCTTCTATTACGTTTGCAAGCTAGAATGAGTTGTTGTTTTTTTTACTAGCATAGTTTAAACATAGTAAATTAAAATAATATTTGTTTGACACTGCTCCAATGCTTTATCCACATCACAGAACCCAGGGCATCAAGTGGTGATACTGCCTAAAAAATAAAGCAATTCTATTACACTTTTGAACCATAAAGTTAGCAATGGAAGGCAACAAAATAATAAGCACAAAACAGTTTCTCCTGAAAGTCACTAAGCATATAAAGCACTCTACAAGGTTATTTGCAACAAGCATTGAACAACTAACTTCCCTTCAATTTTTTTTCAATTGACTGGGTTAACGTAACAATGACATGATTTATTAAATGATTTATTTCAGATACTTTAACATTTGCTTACATCTTTTATTTATTTATTTATTGAATTTATTGGCCAACCATCTTACTACAGGGTAACTCCGGGCAGCTTACAATGTTAAAAGAATAAAACCATATAAAGCACATAATATGAATAAAATACTATGAAAATACAAATTATCAAATCTAACTAAAAGGTGGGATGGGAGAAAGTTTGATGAGCAGTGAGAGAGGTGGGATTTGTTATTAATCTATCAATCACTTCCAGTGTGAAGCTCCCCCACTGTAGCCCCAAGCCAACTGGCAGAGCCAGATCTTCAAGCTCTGGTGGAAGGTCAGGAGGGATGAAGCCAACCTCACTCCAGGGGACAAGATGTTCCAAAGGCCAGGGGCGACAGCAGAGAAGGCAGCCGAAATACTAATCCCATTGGGATGAGACAGTCCCTCAAGTAACCTGGATCCATGCCATAATCCTTTGCAATTAATTGGAACAAATTTGACCTTATTTTATACCTAACAAAATCCAGCTGCTGGATAGTACATAGTTGTTGGCTCCATTTCTAAAATTATAATTTGAGTCATTAATTAGGCACTTCATACTTTAACATAAGCAATTTATTGCTACCACATTTTTTAAATGATGCAAGCACACACAAAGCTTATGATGTTAACCTTTAACACAATTCCTGAGAAGGGCATCTACCTTACCCACTCAGTTCTTTCGGAAACATACAAAGACTAGAGGAGGCAAGATTAAGAGAAAGCTAATTAGTGACATCATCAAATGATATCTTTAGGAGGAGGAATCACTATTTTACCGAGAATTATAAATACAGGTTTTCAAACAATGAAAGAAATCCTTCGGGGGGGAAAAGATTAAGAATAATATAAGCCCTTTTCTAGCTAGTCTTGAGAGTGGTGATTATGAAGAGTTGTTTCTATTTTAGAAGCAACTTTATTGTGTCCGTGTCATTTTGTGGATGTTTTGCAAGCATTCCTCCCTGCTGATAGATGTATATACTAGCAAATTTAGCTATTCTTCTACAACTCTCAGGGGAATGTTGACTTTTCCTGGATTAGTACAGTTTTTTGCTTTATCACAATCTACTCCTGGAAATGTTACTATGAAAAGCAATTCACATACAAAGCTCCCTTGGTTGTACAAAATTATAGTTGCATGTCTCCTTGAATCATAGTCCATGAGCTTTCAAATGTGGAGCTTACATCATAAATAGTTTATGCTCCCAATGAACAATACACTGTTTATATCACAACAGGTAATCCTCACTTAACACTTAGCTGCCATTGAAGTTATAGACACCTCCCCCCAAAGGTACTTATGATTGTTTCAAAGTTACAGCTGCTGCAGCATCCCCACGATCATTTGCCCTTATGACTGACTGCAGTCATAATTTTGGGGAATGAGAGTAGGCCATCCATCCCTGGGCTGCTTGGCTGCTTCACAGAAGCAGCTGCCATTTTCAATGTGTCCACAATTCCTTGCACCAAAATGGCAGCCACTTCTGGGAGGGCACCATGTAGCCAAGGGACAAATTTGCTTCCCTAAAGCACTCTGCACAGCAGAGGAAACCTCCGGAGCTCCAGAGACCTTTCAACGCTAAGTGCAATGGATGACGGGGAGGGCGTCAGGAGGAGTCCCAAGCCCTGCTGGAATCCAGTATGGGAGAAAAGACTTGCAGGGGCCCAGTTGGGGGTTAAAGTAGGCCCAAGGGTTGTGGGGACCCAATGGGTGAAAAACGGAGCATGGGGTATTTCAGGGGGTGCATTATGCCCATGGCAGGTGGACCTGGGCCTGCACTATGCTTCCCAAGACCTCCCCCACCCAAGACATTTCATGCTCCACATCAGAGAGAACAGGGGATGGCGGTCATTAAGTGAGGCTTAATGTCCATTACCACTTGCAACTGTCATCGGTTGAGGACTAGCTGTAACTTCAAATATAATTACATCATTGTAATAACTTATACTTCTTATTCTTTCTTTCATTTAAATCCAAAGTAGGCTTATAGTGCTCTAACAAGTGGGATAGAATGAGGGGCTGATTATATATTATTTCAGACAGTCTTCTGCAAGGAACTGTATCTCTTAAAGTTCTTTTAAAGTCTTTCTTTTTCAGACTACAGCCGCTCTTCCCAGCTGAGGATGAGTAAAGCAATATCAATCTGGCTTCTTTTACTGTTACCACAGTAAATCAGACTTCAATACCCATATTCATTTGTCTAAGGCAGTTTTTTCAGCTGCCTTTCAAAATACTACTGGATGGAATGTAATTTCCCAACGTAGTTTTTCCATCCCCATCTTACAAAAACATTCTATTTTTTTTCCTGTAACTTTTTGTCCTGAGAAGTATTTGTCATTGAAGATTAAGATCGATACAGAATGTTATACATGTTTTATTATATTCTAGCTTTTAGTGAGAGTGCTGTACTCAGTCCCTTTGTTTATTTATTATTTACTGATTTGAAATGTTTGTTGACTACCCCAATTGCTGGATTCTCAAAGGAGAAACAACAGAACAATGTATGTTTAAAATGGATCAAAACTTACATACCAAAGAAGGACATCCACAATCAATTAAAGCCAATGGCATAGTGGAATAAAAATATTTTAACTATCACATGGAATGCAAGGAGAGAGAATGTGGCACCTACGTCCAGGGGAAGCATACTGCAAAACATGGGGGTCACTACAGAGAAAGCTGTCTGTCTGAGTCAGATATCTCATATCTCCCATGGAAAGGAGACCTTAAGAAGGACGAGGGGGGACATGATAGCAGTGTTCCAATATCTCAGGGGCTGCCACAGAGAAGAGGGAGTCAAGCTATTTTCCAAAGCGCCTGAAGGCAGGACAAGAAGCAATGGATGGAAACTAATCAAAGAGAGAAGCAACCTAGAACTAAGGAGAAACTTCCTGACAGTTAGAACAATTAACCAGTGGAACAACCTGCCTCCAGAAGCGGTGAATGCTCCAACACTGGAAGTTTTTAAGAAGAAACTGGACAGCCATTTGTCCGAAATGGTATAGGGTTACCTGCCTGAGCAGGGGGTTGGACTTGATGACTTCCAAGATCCCTTCCAACTTTATTATTATTATTAAGTTACAGATTGGACTGCAAAATCCATTTTGAAAAGGCAGTGTGTTGATGTAAGCTGATGTTACAATGCATAGGGCTTTACCACTTATTACCTACATTTTGAATTGGCACCAGAAATTACCAGTGCAGCAACCTCAAAACCTCAGTCTGGCTGCTGCAGTCTAGATCAATTATAGCTTCTGTATCATTTCCAAAACCTAATCAATGTACAGTGCATTGCAACAGTCCGACCATATGGTGATCGAGGTATAAGTTATTGTTTCCACATAGGGTTCCAACTGCTGCACTATAGGGCTGAGCAAAGGACCCATTGGTCTTCAAGTCATGTTCATATCCAACAAGAGCCCCAGATGTGAGCCTACTTTGAGGGAATGTAAGTCTAGCTAGAGTAACTATTGGGACAAATGTTACTGATTGTCCCAATGCTTAATGGTGAAAAAGTATTGATAGGATTTCATCTGAGTTTGTTTCACGTCATCCAGATTCTTAACATCCAAATTCAGATAGTCCTCAACTTATAACCATTCATTTAGTGACCGTTTGAAGTTACAACAGCATTGAAAAAAGTGACTTATGATCAGTTTTCACACTTACGACTGTTGCAGCATCCCCATGGTCATGTGATCAAAATTTGGGTGCTTGGCAACTGGTGTGTATTTATGACAATTGCACTCTCCCAGTGTGATATGATCACCATTTGTAACCTTCCCAGCTGGTTTCTGACAAGCAAAGTCAATGGGAGAAGACAGATTTACTTAACAATCGTATGATTCATTTAACAATTGCAACGACTCTCTTAACAACTGTGGCAAAAAGGTCGTAAAATGTGGTGCAACTTACTTAATAACTGTCCTGCTTAGCAACTGGAATTTTTGGCTCAATTGTGGTAATAAGTCGAGGACTACCTGTACCAGTTCAAGATTTCGATTGAAGGCTCAGTCTGGTGTGGAAATGTGTAATCGAATATAACCAACATAATCTCTCCCTGGGCTTCATACAAAGATTGAATAATATGGGAAGCACACTGAATCCTGTGGCATCCAACATTCCAACATCCCGTGACTGAGCCTAAATTCTGACTGACATGAATTCACATGATTCCTGTCTTCTAGGATTCTCTACAGGTAGATTCCCACTATCTTCTCAACATACTTTCCCAAAAAAAGGGAAATTGCAGGAAGGGACAAAAGTGTCAAAAATGTCCTCAACCTACATTAGTTCTGTTAGTGCAGGTGCTGGAAAAAAAAGCTTCTCACTTTACAAGAACATACACTCACTCCTCATTTAGTGACCAAGTTCTGCAAATTTGGCTGAGTGCTATCATCCATTCATATAAAGTTCTCTCATACAGCTAGGCCAGTGTTATTCTCACTTCAATGCATTGTCAGGCACTTGAAATTTGTTGTAAATGTGCACAGTGGTCAGAAACTGAACTTTTTATTATGTTATTGTATTTCAGAATGGTGACTAACTGAGGTAGTTGCTAAATGAGAAGTGGGTGCATATAATTAGAATAAAGAATATAAAAGGGTAGAAAGAAAACTTGAAATTCTTGAACTTGAAGTGAAATGTATCAAACTGGATGTTTTAGGAATGAGTGAACATAGGTGAACTTGGATGGTCTATTGGAAAACCACTGATATTCAGGGTATGAATCCCTATGAAGGAGTAAAGGGAGAAACAGCAAATGAAAAAGGTTTTTTAAAAAGATAAAGAGATCTGAGATGAGATCACTAATATTTATACATAGCTAATATCTTATCTAACATAAAATGGAGAATGGAGACAACAAGAAAGAAAACTGATTTACTTTTGCTTCTCTAGTTACAATAAGGGAGCTAGTTATTCTTTTGAAAAAGTTTTAAAGAAATAAGCTACTGAAAAAATGAACTTGGAAATTCAGAATATAGAAAGGAATGTGTATTTTCCATATATAACAGACTATGCAATATATCTTTATATTATAAATATAAATTTATAGGATTGGAAAAGATGTCAGCAGGAAAAAATTGGAGATTAAATACAAGCAATTTCAGATACGCAGATGACATGACTTTGTTAGCTAAAAATAAAGATGATTTATAAGAAATATTTATGAAAGAAAAAATGGAATGTACTATAACACTTGCCTATTAAGAAGACAAAGTTAGTATCAACTTACATACTGATATGTCAGAGGACTGGAGGACAATGTGAAACTTCACCTCAATTCCTCCTCCACTTTACTGAGTTGTCAGCTAGACTATTTTTTGATATCAGTTATAATAGACTGGCAGACAGTTTTACTCATCTTCCTATCAGCTGGAGTTCCAGAGGACCAACAGAGCTACATTTAGAGCTATGTTCAGACAAATTATAATCTGTCACTTATGCAATTTAAAATATGGCTAATGTTTCCATTCCAGATAACCATCTACATTTGCTGAAACCTGTCAAGCGGTGGTTTTTTAATCTAGGGGAAAAAAATGTTTCTAGAATCTATACAGGCTAGAATCTATACAGGCTGTATGGATGGAACCACTTGGAAGAGTTGATACTGAAAGACATTGGGGCTCAGCTTCCAGGGCAACATAAATTATATCAACATATTTTTCTGCTGATTCAAAAACAGGAAGAATACACATTAATGGAGCCATGATAATTCAGTGTCTGGAGACTACATGGTCAAGATGGAAAGGAGCAGATTCGGGTTCCGGATCGCGGCGCTGGCGGACGCGCGGGGGGAGCGCTCTCTCCGCCGCCCGGTTTCCCTTCATCAGGCGACCCTGAAAACGGTCGTAAGTCGCCCTGGAGGGGCGACGACCGTGAGGAGGACCCTCGACAGATCGCGGAAGGGCGGTAGCCCTTCCGTTTGATCCGAGGCAGCTCCTTTGGACCGTCGGAGAAAAGATCGGCCATTAACATGGCCGATCACTAAGCCGTGCCAGCCGAAAGCCAAAATCACTACCAAGCACAACGAAAGCACCGCGGAGGATTTGGGTGAGACCTTATTCTACCTTTCTTGTATCCCAACTATCTTCCTGTGAAAGCCTCCTGAAATTTCTTCCCCGTTTTTAACCTACCTCGGGAAACTAAAGCTTTGAAAAGAAAAGAACAACTAACCTAAACAACTAAATAACTGGACTTGTACTTTTTGGATATTTGGGGTCCCAAGAAGTTCCTATTGTGGACCTATTACCTTATCTATTTGTTAAATTGGGAAAAAAAATTCAATTGGATAAAAGCCTAACTGGTGTCTGGAAAAAGATTTTACATGCTATCGGGGACATCTTGTGGCAAAGCCTGGTACAGCAAGTGAATTTCTTTGACTGTGAGGCTTGTTTACTCCCTAGATTTGTCCTTCGTATTATCTAAAAAAGATAAGAATTTGAAACAGCTGGGTGGTGAAAACAACTTCTAGGAATAGTGGAGGTGAACATTTGCTGACTTTTATTAAACATAGCCTCCACTAAAGGACTATCTCTAATCACCATAAAAATGGAGGAATTCTACCCACAACTCAACTATAAACTCATACTTGAAAAAATCCTTGAAGCCACTGAGCTAATGAATTCCAGAGTGAAAGACAAAGATGTCACCTTAAAATCACAAATTGAAGCCCAGATTCCAATTAATGAACCTATAATCCAAAAAACAACAGAAGAGGTACAAACTAATATCAAAGAGGATTCTACACAACAACAAGTACAATTTACTGAGAACTTTGACAGTCAAATCTTGATTTCAGCTAAAGGACCTGCAACTGAAAAAGCAACAGAAACTGAAGAAAGCAACACTAAGATGGAGGACGCTAAAGATCAACAAACACAACATATTGAGATCTTAGACAACCCAGACAATCAAATAACAACCACAACACTGGACATGACCTCTTATTCTAGCCAGATGAAACTGGAAGAAGAAGACCAGACTGAACTGACTACAAATATTTTAAATCAAACATGGAGATTTGAACTATTAGGGCAATAATCTAATGATCACAAAGGGGCCAGTTCCTTTGAAAAGTTGATAACTGGATGCTCTCCCTTGATTCAAATAACATGTGTAGGAATGAAGGGAGACACATCTGAGGATTTAAAGGCACTGGTATGGAAGCCTGTTTGGCACAAAAAGAAAGCTAGAGTTAGATTTAAAAATGGGATTTTCCTTCCCCCCTCCTTTTTTTTCTGTTGACTGATAATGGAAGAGCTTAAAATCTTACTTAATGGGCTAAGGAGATTTTTAAAGATATCGATTGATTCAATATTTAGGACTTAGATTTATAAGGGAAATGAAAATTAGCCATTAGAGTATAGTTCTGAATTGTATTATGGAAGTTGGTTTGTGACAATAAAAGATATTTTATTAGTAAATGATGAGATACTAGGATGAGAAATAGAATATACTTCTGAAATAAAGTAAGAATGTAATTAACTGAATAATATGTGTATTTTAGATACGGTAACTATTCTGTAATGAAATTAGGAAAATTTGGGCTATCCAAAGTCTAAATATTATGGATATTAAAGGCTAAATTGGAATAAGGTAATTGAAATTAGGTAAAACCTCAATACAGGACTTGGATATGTATAAGTAAAATTATATTGATAAATGTATTGATTGATTGAGCTATAATCAGAAATGTATTAACGTGAATGTGATATAATAATTAAGGGAAATAGAGAGGGAACCTTTAATGATGTAACCTGAGATATGTATGAAAGACTTTGTTATTGGACTATTGATTACCCAATCACCACGCTGCTTCCTAAATATTTGGATGTAAAACTGAAAAATTAATAAAACTTGTTACAAAAAAAAGATGGAAAGGAGCAGATTCATGCTCAATCCTAGCAAAACCAAATGATAAATGAATTTTGAGGCCTACTAAATTCAAAGACTTCTATATTTAGTTCTGACTGGGTAGCATTCTTCAAAGAGACTTGATGCGCAATCTGGGGCCCTTCTAGACTCATGACTCCTACTTGAAAATCAGATGGCAATCATGGCTCAAAGGGCCTTTGAACTATTACTGGACCCATTGCTGAACCTATTAATGGACTGGGAGACCAGGCACACAGTCACTCATGCCTTAGTCATCCTTGTCTGGATTATTGCAATTCATTCTATTTGGCTGCCCTTCAAGACTCCCTGGAAGCTACACCTGGTCCAGAATGCAGTGGCACAGACAGTTGCAGCTGCACCTCAGTACACCCATGTAATATTGTGGCTTTGAGGTTACCAGTGGGCTTGGAGGTACAATTTAAGGTGCAATACGTTAAATATCACATTTAAAGCCCTTCATGGCAAAAAATCTGAGTTTGTGGGACTATCTCTCTCTGATTATCTCTACCCATCCAGTAAAATCCCATGGAACTGATATGTTCCAGATCCTGTCTCTTAAGCAATGTCCTCTCATGGAACCCAGGATTCATGCTTTCTCTTTCACTGTACTTGCCCTATAGAACAGTAATCCCACCAAGATCCAGATGGCTCCGATCCCACCTGGTTTTTCCATAGACATTGGATCAGGAAGATGTGTTAACCCATCTGGTTTGACTGTTCTGATTGTTGAATTTGCTTCTTGCATAATCTGTATTATGTTTTCTTGCATCTTATTACTTTTTACATTTTATTATTATAATTATATATGGAGTCATTTGAAAAGGGCAGCAACAATTTAACTAACTAAATATTACCATGACTGCAAGAATAGCCAATCAACTGATTCTGAGCCAAACAAAGACTAATATCTGATTAAGGAGATCATAATCAAGCAGAAATTCACATACTCATGCAAGTGATATGAATGAAGTAGGAAAAATGATTATATTTGGCAAGGCTGATGGAAGTACCAAAAGACAATGGAGATTATGGAAATTTACTTCAAAAAGATATGAGTTGCTGCAGGAGACTGGTCAAGATGCCAAGCATTTTTCCATGCAGTTGCCAAGAGCAAACATAATTCAGTAGCATTTAAGCAACTAATAAACATACTAGAACTTATTTCCTTAGAATTATATTTTAAAAACTTTATACTAAAGTTTTTAATATGGGCAAAACACATGAAGCCCCCAATTTGACAATTGATTTAGGCTCTTTCACTTGAAAGTTTACACACACTGCAAAGTCAATGAAATACATTTCGCTTACCACTTATATCACCCTCCCGCCTTGATCTTGGCTGATTACGTGAAACCGCGGTTGACAGGCCTTTTGAGGTAGAATTCTGTAATGTAGGCTGGCCTGCAGTTAACGTCCAAGCAAGCCGTGTCCCCAGCTGTTGTCGGAGGCAATCTCCTACTCCCGTACGTTGATAGGATTGTCTAAGAAAAGAAACCCTAGGTATTAATATAATAATGATAAAATGGCAATAAAATACATGAAATGCTCCAAATATTTTTGCTTTCCATGGCTGTCCAATGGTGTTCCAGCTAAGCCTAATTCAAGCTTTGCAGACAGAAAATATACAAATATATAAAAAATATCATCACTATAAAAGCAAAGGATTTCTCATGTGTTTCCTTCATATACAACTCATAGCTGTATAGCCCTATAGTGTAAGAGGAAGCCTCGAAAATCTTTAATGTTCAGCAGATATATTCTCTAGTATATTAAATACAATACCGAAGAAACATATTCTCATCCCTTCAGTTGTTTGCTACCAAAAAAGTTATATAACAAAATAATGTCCTTTAATGGGACATTAGAGACTGACATTTCAAATGCCTTCTGAGAGAAACTGTCTTCCACACTGAAGTACTAAATTTAGACCTACCAAGGCAAGCTTCAAAGCTTTGTTTCAATGATTACTTGACTTTTTTATATGGCTGTATGGTTTTTATTTGTAAGCCACCAAAAGACATTTAGGTGAGATGGGCAGTGCAGAAATTTGATAAATAAAAAATAATAAAATAATTTCTAGTAGATCTCCTCTAATATTTTAGTAAACTTATTTCAATCCTGCAAGAAAGCCTATTCTTAGCAATGGAAATGTCTCTTATCCAAAAGTTTGTATATGGTGCAGATGAGAAATAGTCACCATACCTGGGACACTTGTCTCTTACTAGCTATATTCAAGGTCATGTTGCTAAGCTATCATGGGGAAAAGACTGAGAAATTCTCAGTTTCTCAGACTAAGAAATCAGCTAAGAACAAATAGTCCTTGTTTATCAACCACAATTGGGACCAGCAACATGGTTGTTAGGTGAAGTGGTCGCTAAGTGAACCTGTGGTTGTGCTTATGATCTTACTTCAGCTTTTCTTTGCTTTAGAGACCCAAGAGAGTCATAAAGGCAAGGTCTGGTTGCAAATTATTTTTCAACACCATCGTAACTGCAGTTGTTAAGCGAACCAGTAGTTAAATGAGAACTATCTATAATTACCACACCACTTACCATAATAAGTAATGTATTAAGTTTATCAAACTGAAGAGATTTATCAACAAAATATTGCACTTTCTAAATCCTGTTCATAGGCTTTGAAACTTAGAATGCATTCAACAATAAGCCTCATTAAGGCCAACAAATATATTTTAAGATAATATACTGAAACACAAGATTTTCTACACTACTTACCATGGAATCATTCTAAGCACTTAACAATATAGATTGCATATTAAAATAATTCTTGAGATCCTTATACACAATCCACAACAATTTAAAATACAGAAAAAAACCTAATCTGAAATAATTAATTATAATAAGTTCTTCTTCTACAGCTTAAGAAGTACCTCAATAATAGACTATATACTAGTAAGTCCTCAATTTATGATTGTTCACTTAATGACATTTTGAAATAACAATCGGCTCAGAAAGGGTGCTTTATGGCTATAAAGCACTTACAACTGTCCCAAACTGTGACACAGACACTCCATAGTCAGATGATCTTGATCTGGGTGCTTGACAATCTGTACACATTTAAGTCTGGTTGCCAAATGCCCTGTGGCCATGAGATTCCCATTTGCAATCTTGCTGGCTTCTCCAGAAAGTCAATGAGGAAGTCGGCAAGAAAGGTTGCTGCTGCTACCAACTGCCTGACTGCTGTTCCTGCAACCCGCTGAAAGATTTCCACTCTCCTTCATCAACAGAGCTGAAATTCTTCAGCTGGCAGCTCTTTCAGCCAGCTCCAGAGATGAGAGGGAGCTGAAATCTAAGCAGGATTTTCAGTCCCAGAGCAGAGAGGCAGAGCAGTAAGGTAAGGAGCACAGGGTGCTTCAGGTAGGTGAGGGAGGCTCAGCGCAGACACAAGTGCTCAGGGCTGAAAATCCTGCTTGAATTTCAGCAAGGAGGAATATCAGCTCCTGAGCAGGAAGGCAGCGCAGTAAAATAAGGAGGGCAGGGTGCCTCAGGGGGGAAGGAAAGGCCAGCACAGGCTGGACATGAGTGCCTCTCTGCTCAGGGGCTGAAAATCCTGCTCTCAGGAGGTTAGTAAAAGTTTTAGCTTTTTAAGGCTAAAACTGAATAAAAAGAGTAGAAGATCAAGATAAGCAGAGATTAACCACTGGATTAACACCAGACAAACAATCAAATGAACAATCAAACAGTAAACAACAGCCTAATCAAGGAACTAGCAAAAATTTCCAACACTGATAGGGCAAGTTATTTTAGATAAAGAGATAGCAAACCCCATTCCCTTCTAGCATTGGTAACAAAACATCTGCAAGCAAACAAGCAAGCTCAGAGAGCACAAAGAACTCTATTGTGAACCTGAGAGTCATATTTAAAACATATTGTGGCTCCAGAGTCACTCTGAAGTCAGGCAATGCCAGAACTGAATTAAATAAAAGAATAAATAAAATGACACATTTCCTTTACCCTGGAAGAAATGTTGGTGGAGTTGGCGTTGGCCCATTTGGGGCATATATCCCTATACTACTGATCCCACTGCTTCCCATACTGCCAGGCTGGACATTCCGGTCTTGATAATTCAGAGGAAGGCTCTGAGGTCTAGCATAGTAGTAAGGAGTTGAGTGAGCATCCCGTGGTAGAGCTTGAGCAAAGAGAGTAGCAAAATTTGAAACCTTTAAAAAAAAAAGGTCCACATTTTAAGGATACCTCATAGAGAAATCATAACCTAAAGCATCATCCAAATCAGTGTTTCTTACACTGTTCTGCAGAACACCAATGGTAAAGATGAGCCATGAACAACTCCATAATCCAGCAAAATGGTTTTTATGTTTTATCTTATTAGCTTAACATTATTTTATTGATTTGCTTATTAGATGTTTATGACAGCTTTATTACTTTATAAGTAATGTAAGACAGCAAATATCACAATACTCCTTCCTCTTCCTATTTTCCCCACAACTATCCTGTGAGGTGAGTTGGGCCGAGAGAGCATGACTGGCCCAAGGTCACCCAGCTGGCTTTCGTGCCTAAGGCAGGACTAGAACTCAAAGTCTCCTAGTTTCTAGGCCAGCACCTTAACCAATACATCAAAGTGGATCTCTATTATCCTATCAGTGAATAAAAAAGACATTATTGCAGCTCTTTGTAACACCAAATGTAAAACAAAAAGAAAAGAAAACATATCTGAACTTTTCGGATTAAATTTCAGAGAATGCCAGGTTTTTCAGCAATCACCCAATATAACCAGAAACAAAACTGAAATAGGTTGAATGTTACAGCTTAACAAATCTCATGCAGATGATGAAATAGGTCAACAAGTCAGAATATAGGTATTTCTCACTGAAGAAAATTTGATATTCTGACCTTGAAATTGTTTAAGAAGCTACATCTGTTAGAAACCTGACTGTTATTTGTTTTTATTAACTATGTATCTAAAATAAGTTAACAGTAATAAAACATTCCTAGAGCCAAGTCCATTTTCCCCCTGGATATTTTAGATATGTTCATTACATTCAATACATGAACTCACTTCTAACTTCTCAATGACAACTGACTAAATATCTACACTGTAGTTTGTAGAAATATCAAACACATTTTTGTTCCTCATAAATTTATTTGCTAACATAAATCAATTGATGCCTTTTGCTAGCTACCAGGCCTATCAGGCACAAGATTTCTTGCAATGAAAAAGAGGCTTTTTTTGCAGTGGCACACCAAGTATGACATACATTCAGAGTATTACTTGCTACTAATTTCAGTGAAATTTTTAGGCAGAAGAATATATTAAATTATTTAACCAGTCATTTAAAAACATTTTAATGTTAATCAATTAAAACTCACTAGCTTGTCATTTAGCTCATACGAATGACAAATCAATGAAATTCAAACATTTAAGAAAATTCAATGTCAAATTTTACAAACAAAAATTAGATTTTAAAAGTTAACATCTACATAAACAAATACATACATATTTAATAAACAAAATTAAAAATGCTATTTGCCTTGTTTGACTGCTTACGCGGATCTTCACTGAGACTAAGCAGGAGGTAGAGAATTGACCATCTGTTTTTCAAAACGCCCTATAATAACAGGCAACAATTAGATATGACAACCAGACTTCAAAATATAAAAATATCACTTATTCAGAGCAGAGTAAGTATTGTGTACCTTATCATTTCAGAAAAGCATGAATAGGTAACCCCAAGTTCCAAGAAATCTAACCCAGCTATTGTTTATTTCTGCAAAACTGGTCTTTAAATTCTACAGCAGCAGCCAATCACTCAGCCAGCTTCAAAGAGAATAAATCACTTACAGACACACAGATCTATTGTCACAATCATTTTGTGTATATATGTGTACATATGTGCATGCGCATGCACACACACATACACTTTAAAGTATCACCTTTTGTACTTATACGGTTTCTTTGTTTATACACGGCATTGGCTTCAAATTATTTCATTTCCACCTTCTACATTTGATGGTGCTAGTAAAACCAAGTGGACAGACTGTGTAGACCAAACTGTTTCAATCGACCTATCACAGCCACACAAAGAAGAACTGATATCAAGCATCAGTAATGGAAGGATTGCTACTAAAATAAGACATGTCCTTGCCAGGATATTCCAAGTTTCTTTCAGGTTTGTTTAAATGATTTGATTCTGCAAGATAAATTATGAAAACTAGAAAACTAAAGAAAATGTCAATACTTCTCTTTGAGTCATTAGCTGCTCAGGTGCAATTGCATTAAGCAGCCTTTTAACTATTTTCAGAATCTCAAAATCTTTTAGCAGCCTCCTCTACTGAAAGAAATAACTCAACCATGCCAAAGAATAATTAATTTGCTTATGTATATGAGGGTTTAGTTGTGTAAGATTAATATATTGTTAATTATCATGTACAGTATGTTTAAGGAATCCTAGACATAATGTACCAAAAAAGAATTAAAATAAAACCAACATTATTTAAGGGACTGAAGGAATATATGATCAATTAATCAATATACATTAACTTAAAAATAGAACAGGAAGATAAGTTTAACATAAAAAAAGCAAAATATACCTTGATGGTCTATGACCTTTCCATAAAAATCATTACTATTCATTTTATTTTCATAACAACAAGATTTCATTGCAGTATCACAGAACGTAAGGGAACATAATACATTTCCAAGACTAAAAACTATGATCAAACTGGTATTGCAGGGAACAAGGTTTTGCAAAGCAATGACATTAGTATAAATGATGTACAGCTGGTCCTTGGGCTACAAGCCTAATTGGGACTGCAGTTACCCTTGTTAAGCAAACTGGTCATTAAGCAAAACATCATGTAACCATACCACCTAGTAGTAATGAGTTTGGGCAGTCCTGATTGCAATCGTTAGGCGAGAACCACACAATCTTTAGGCAAGGATCTCATGCCACTCCTACCCTGCGTAAACTGCCAATGCTTCGAATCTCCCCACCAGCCTAACTCCCCCCCCATCTCTGTCCTTTGGCCACCCTGTGTTCTACCACCTACCCCTGCCACTGCCCTGAGCTGACCTTCACTGTCCTCCTCCTCCCACAGCTGCTCCAGGATCCAGGTGCTAAACAAGGACACAGTCCCAGTGAGTCCAGCAGGGCAGCAGAGCCTCATCTGCTAAAGGAAGCTCAATGGGCCCATGGTCTGAGGGCTATTGTTGCTCGTTATCTACAGTGGAAATTGGGGATCCTGTGTCTGCCCTGCCGTCCTGCCTCTTCTGCCAGCTAAGTCCCATAACTCCTTCCTAAGTGGGCCCAGCTCTGCTGCACTGGAGTGGCATTCGCAACAAGAATAGGTGGCAGAGTACAGGGTGGCTCAAAGGGTAGACATTGGGGGGGGGGGAGATAGGTGAATGGAGGAACTGAAGCAAAAGCAGTTTGTGCGAGGCCAGAGAATAAGAACATGGGAGGTTGCAACTGGTTGTAAATGTAAGCTGGTTGCCAAGTGCCCAAATATTGAACATGTGACTGCTAGAGTGCTGCAACAGCCAGAACTTTGAGGACTGATCATAAATCTCATGCATTCAGCAATATCGTAAGTTTGAATGGTCACTGAACAAATGGACATAACTCAAAGATTACCCATTTCTCTCTTGTCAAAGGGAGAAAAAGAGCCAAAGGGGCCTTCACAAGGTTCCCATAGTTGTCTATATATGTTGTTCCGCAACAGCAAAAGGGAATGTGAACCCTTTTAGAAGGCAGGCTGCTTTAATGCTTCAAGAGGTGCTTCATTTTGCTAATGGTGTTCTAAACTTTTTGCACAGCCCAAGTAGAATTCATTCCTTTACCTGTGAGTAAAGTTTTCTATAGAGCTCTGAAAATACAGCAGCATGTTCTTCTCTTCCTTGGCGCACAACTGTAATAGAGAAAGGCACTTTAGGGGAAGTATTGTGAAGCAAATCGTGTTTTACTCAGCGTTGATACAAGAAGCTCTTTGAAGGCAAATGACATTGCTATTGGGTGTTTTACTGCTTTTAGATTTTGCTGGTTTATATTACAAGGTTGGCCTCCAACAATTCCTATTACATCATAATTTGTTTTTTTATCTCAATATTGTTCACATTTATGTTGTATTAAGAACCAAATGCATGCATCTATTCATTCTTCATAAAGAACAACCTTTTACTTATTATATAAGTGATCTGAGTGCTAGGAAAAGGTTTTTCTGCATAAAGATGATTATCTCTTCACAAGAGCTGCCTCACTTACATAAAAATGCAAAATAATGTGTAAATTAATGGGAAAACACAAATCTTTGTTATACTTGATAGTACTTGCCTCTATTGCAGGGGTCCCCAACTCTGGGCCACAGCCCACTACTAGACCATGGTCCATTCGGAACCGGGCCCTGCCAGCAGTGGGTGAGCGAATGTGCACATGCAGCCCCACTTGCACAAGCGGCGGGTGCTCACACGAATGAAGCTGTGCGTGTGCACGTGCTTGCCCCTCACACAAAACCATCCCTTCTTCCCACTCCACGCCAGGCCTCCAACCCAGAAACGTTGGAGAAAGCTGCTCTATTGTATCCTCTGTGGTACTGATTTGAAGAAAACATGATATAAATTTCCAAAATGGAAATGCAGAAATTGCTTCTTTGCCAAGATTAAGAGTCACACTCCTCCTAACTACAACACATTCATCTGACATTACTCAAGATAAATCCAAAAAATATATCCATGCCAGGGCTTAAATTGAGAGAATGGTTCTAAGGTATACAATTATGAATACTATATACTCATGTAATGCTTGGTTTTTCTTTTTGTGAAAACTTTGAACTGTTCATTTATCAACATGATTACAAGGATACTAGCTATATAAATCAAGCACAATTTGATGTCATTCAAGAGTTATAGTTTTCAAATTATGTTTTATTAAACATCACTCAGTCACATTTTTTAGATGGGTGACTATATAAATTTGATAGATTAATAGACAGACTGATAGATAAGATAGATAGATAGATAGATAGATAGATAGATAGATAGATAGATAGATAGATAGATAGATAGATAGATAGATAGATAGATAGATAGATAGATAGATAGATAGATAGATAGATAGATAGATAGATAGATAGATAGATAGATAGATAGATAGATAGATAGATAGATAGATAGAAGGTAACCCAAACATCAAGCAATTGTACACTGTTGCCAATAAAACAATCTACACTTGGAACATGCATTTTTAAAATTTTCTATTAAATACTCTACGTGGGCCAATATAAATGTCAGAAACATTTGCTGCAAAAATAAAAAGACAACATCTCAGTTATACACAAAATAATTGAGAAAATGGTATTTTAATTTAAACTATTCCACTTCTTCTGATTTATAAAATTAGCCTATGTTATAGTTTGTGTTCAGGATTCTACACAATGCATCTGGAAGATCAGATCATCCTCACTTAAAGCCATAAAGTGGATGTCATAAGACGGCAAAACTGTCAAAAAGGTAACCTCTTCCCCTTAAGTTTCTTGTCTTGTCCATGGAAGGAGGGAAGAAATGAAGGGACAAATCCCCACTTCCTGCTGCAAAGAGAAAACTGTCCAACCTGCTCTTTATACAGCATTTTTCTATACATATTTGCAATTAAAAAATGGCTCGCCTTATTGTTCTGCAGAGAAAACAGTGGACTGTGTAGGATGAAATAGGATCATTGCTCCCTGCCTCACTTCCCACAACCAGTAAGTGCATAATAGCCAAAAGCTACCCTTCCAAACTGCTTGTATTTTGGCAACCTCCATCTTCATGAAATAACGGGATGACCACAGCAGAAAAATCCCTGCCTCAGCAATCTATAAAGGAAATGGGAACTTTCAAGAGAAAGAGAAAGAGAAAGAGAGAAGGAGAACAAGGAGAAAGAAAAGGTGAAAGAAAAAAAATCTACATTTGAGGTCTTAAAGATCTGATTAAAGATACTGGTCAAGATACCTTAGAATTATGTTATTTTCTTAAAGGGGAGCCAGGGCAGGAAGGATAACTGCTCACAACACAACTAGTCAAATTATGACCACTTATTCAGCAACTGTTCAAAATTACGATGCTGCTGAATGAGGGTAACTTATGACCAGTTCGTGAAGTTGCAGCTTGGCAGTGACCCTGCAGTTATGTGATCATGCAATTACAATGTTGCTGCGAGCTGAGGTCACATGATTGCCATTTGTGACCTTCCTTGATGGCTCCACACAATCAAAGTCAATGGGGAAGCCAGGAGGGAATGTTGCAGTTGCTCCTGTAAATCAATCCTATCACTTTTTCTCCTGAGGAGCCCCACTATGGAGTACAAGATCCCAGAGCAGGGATCTTGTACTCTATAGTACACTCACCCACCTGAGCTCCCACCAACCCTCTCACACTCATCCTCTCTGGTGCCCACTTGCATCTTTTGCTAGCCTGCCAGTGGCTTTCACTGTTCCACTTGCACCTTCACTGACCTGACTATGTTCTCCATTGCCCACCCCACAAGGCCCTCACTATGCCCCTTGCTGGCCCACCCACACAAGGCCCTCACTATGCCCCTTGCTGGCCCACCCACACAAGGCCCTCATTATGCCCCTGCTGGCCCACCCACACAAGGCCCCACTATGGCCCACTGCCTCACTATGCTGGCCCACCCACACAAGGCCCTCATGCCCCTTGCCTGGCCCACCCACACAATGCCCCTTGCTGGCCCACCCACACAAGGCCTTCACTATGCCCCTTGCTGGCCCACCCACACAAGGCCCCTTGCTGGCCCACCCACACAAGGCCCTCACTATGCCCCTTGCTGGCCCCACCCACACAAGGCCCTCACTATGCCCCTTGCTGGCCCACCCACACACTAGGCCCTCACTATGCCCCTTGCTGGCCCACCCACACAAGGCCCTCACTATGCCCCTTGCTGGCCCACCCACACAAGGGTCCTCCCTTGCTGGCCCTCCCATGTACATGTACCCTACCATCCACCCACAGCACCCCCCCACCCCCCCAAGCTCCTTACTCCCACCTCTTAACTATTGCATGGTGCTAGGATTAAGATGGTTGCTAGGATTGCCATCACTAAGCAATGTGGTAACTTGATATTGTACTTTACGACATTATCACTTAATGACAGTAATCCCAGTCCCAATTGCTATTGTAACCTATATATATGTCAAGCCATTAAAAAGCTTAAAAAATAAAAGAATGGGGTGAGGCAAAAACTCAGATTTAGAATGCACCTATACTAGACTCCACTAAAGTCTATAAGTTTGTCTAATAGTTATCTAAAAGTTTGGCTAAAAGTTTGTAATTTCTTTTAATTGTTGCTAGACACCTGGAGTGACTGAGTTGGGCGGCATACAAGTTTATTTTGTTGTTATTGTTGCTAGTTTAAGTCTACTCTAAATTCCCTCAAGTTCAGCTGGGCTTACTTTAAACAAGCCTCTTGTTATCCCGTTACTCATTATTTAGAGTTGCTTTAAGTTAGAATCTCTTCTGCATCTCAGATCTTTTTGTGTGTTATTGACAATAATCAAACAAATACTATCTGAGCCAGACAATCCACCTGATGCCCTCAGAGGTTGATACCAACCATGATGAGAACAGCAAAGGAAGCATAGAATTCTGAGACTTATCAAGAGTGCATCAAATATAGAACCTTGCTACAATTGTCATTTCATATTTTCTTCACTACAGTAGTTATAAGTGATATTAAAAAAGAATTGAAAAAGTGCATAAAGCCATTTGTTCTGCATTATGTTTTCTCTGTATTAATTTCAGCTAACAGTAATATGTTTAAATTCATATCAACATATACTAAATTTTAGTTAGGCTTTATAAAAATTACTGGAATAATAATGCAGCACTGATAAGTAGTAAAGTGACTCTAATCAAGTACAATTTAATAGCAGTATGAATTGTATAAAAATAAATCTAAACACCATTAAAAAGCAAATTCAAAATAAACTTACATTCTTTTTTAATTTTTTCTGCCACAAGAAATTCATCTCTCTCAACTGTAGGGGCAAAGTTACTTCCAATGACTCGCACTGCATACTGAAACTGCTGAGCTACATCAGCTGAAATGAAATCAGAGTTAGATTGCAAATATTTCATTGTATTTGTTTATTTAATCATAATGTATCCTATCTTTCTCTCAAAGAGTTCATGAAAAGGCATGTTTTTTTCCACCCATATTATCTTCCAAACAATCTTTGAACTTAGGACAAATTGATAATGAACAACTGAGTGTTGTCCAAAAATATTCATCACTGAACAGAAATTTTTCAAGACTTGGAAGCCATAACATCACATATATTAGTAAACTGATAGAAATAATAATAATAATAATAATAATAATAATAATAATAATAATAATAATAATAATAATAATAATAATAATAATAATAATAATAATAATAATAATAATAATAATAATAATAATAATAATAATAATTGGAAGGGTCCTTTGAGGTCATCTAGTCCAACCCCCTGCTCAGGCAGGAAACCCTATACCATTTCAGATAAATGGCTGTCCAATCTCTTCTTAAAAATTTCCAGTGTTGGAGCATTCACAACATCTGGAGGCAGGTTGTTCCACTGGTTAATTGTTCTAACTGTCAGGAAATTTCTCCTTAAAAACAAAGCCTTCATAATACAGTACCATGAATGGATAAAGTGTGGTCTTATACAATCAAGATCTTTGATCTAAATCAACAATTCTCAAAGTATTGTCTGGGGATTTTTTCAGGCGGTCTATGAAGTCAAATCAATATTTTTAAATTTCTCAGTTTTAACTTCTAATCTAGTAAATATTTATAGATGTAACTCACATTAACCAAAGCTCTCTGGGGTCCTCAATCATTTTTAAGCATATAAAGTGGTCCTGAGACCAAAATATTTAAGAACCACTGATCTAAATCATTTTGGAAGCAATCATCACAAACCCAAGAAAGATATATTGCATTTCCTCAATTAAACCCAAGGCTTTAGAAGCTTCTAATCTATTAAAAACCATTTCAATTATATATTGCCTGTAGCTGAAGCAGATGACACAGATTGAAACATAAATTTTATTTATTTATAAGATAATTAATATAATACCATTCACAACAGGGCCAGGTTAAGTAATTAAACAAAGCAACCCAACTCTAAAAAGCTAGATGAGATTTTTTACATAGCTTGTCAAGGGAGAACATCTATTTGTTCAACTCAAAAATCAACTAGGTTAGCAAAATTCTTAAAACGATTCAAAAATTACAATGGGGTTTCCAGGTGTTTGATTCAAGCAGCCAGGTTTTTTCACACATTTTTCAGTTGTTTCCATTCAATTTCAGTTGCTTCCTCTCTCCTTAATAAACAAAACATGTGTACACAACCTTGTAAAAATAGGGGGCATCGACTCACTCCCCAATCAACTGAAGGCTGCACATGATGTCACATGGAGAGATGTGATGTCATTAGAAGAAAGCCAATTTTTTAAAACAAAATTTGGGGGTTGAGATTTTTATGGATGGAAAGTCCCCAAAAATGATTTTTAGAGATTTGATAGGCTGATGGTTTAATAGTGGTAATTTAGAATAGTTTGCTTCATAGACTTCTTTTTTTATATATATATAATATTTTATTGGTTTTCCAGTTTTACGTTTGAGTATTTGGAAAGCAACGTGGTGATTGGGTTAGTCAAAAGTTCAATAACAAAATCTTTAGTACATATCTCAGGTTACCTCATCAAATATTTCTTCTCTGTTTCCCTTAACATTTGCTATATCATATTTAAGCTAGTAAATTTCTAATTGTATCAAACTCAGTTAAAACTTCATTATCACATTTATCAATACATTTTTTGCTTATGCATATCCATATCCTGTTTTTAGGTTTGCGATCGCGGCGCGGGCAGACGTTTGGGGCGATCACTCTCTCCGCCGTCTGGTTTTCTCCCGCCGGGAGACCCTGAAAAGGGTCAGAAGTCGCCCTGGAGGGGTGACGAGCGTGAAGAGGACCCCCGAGTAATCACGGAAGGGCGGCAGCCCTCCCGTTTGATCCGGGGCAGCTCTTCGAACTGACGGGGAAAAGATCGGCCATCAACATGGCCCATCACTAAGCTGCTACCAGCCGAGGCCAAAATCACCAACAAGCACTTTGAAAGCACCGCGGAGGAATTGGGTGAGATCTTACCTTCTCTGTACCCCAAGTATTTTCCTGTAAAAAGCTTTTTGAATTTCTTCCCCCTGTGAGGAGAGAGGGAAGGGAACTTTTTCCTCCCACCCTCTAAAATGGCAGCGTCTGACTACCTAGGGGAAATAAAGCTTTGAAAAGAACAACTAAATAATTGGATTTGCATCTTCTTGACATTTGGGGACCCCAAAGTTCCTACTCTTACAGGGACCTGCTATTTTATTTACTTGTAAAAAAGACAAAAAAGAACTTAAATTGGACTTCTATTCCCATCTTTATTTTGAAGAGAAGGAGGAATTTGTGATTTGTAGCAATTTTTCCATTAATTTTATTGTTGCAATCACAGAGCTTAGGAGGAAATCAGGACCTGGGGACAACACGATACTTAAAAGCCACAAGTTGCCTCCTCCTGATTAAAAAAACGGGGGGGGGGGGAATACCAAGCATAGAGCTGTGCTTAAGGCATTAATGGGAGTTTCAGTTGCAGCTAGAATGTATATAGCTTCAGTTTAAAATCATAACTTCCAATAGCAATTCCAATCTTAAGTCAAAACAAGCTTGCATTTTCAAGCATTGACACTTCAAATAATGTCTTGATTTTTCAGTACTGCTCACTTGAATCTTTATAATTAAACAATATATTATTCCTTCTAAAGCTGATTTCTCAGGTCAAAAGCTGATGGAAACACGAAAACCAGAAAGCTAGATTTAAACAGCTGTATATGCTGGAGAAGCATTTAAATCCAATTTTGGATAATTCTAAATGGAGGCAGAACATGTATTGTGTTTTCACCACCAAATATATCACTCAGTTTTTCCAACCCCTTGCTTAGCCCTTAAGAGTCACCAGTTATTGTGGGGTGGAGGGTAATCAGTACCGATTAGCCAATGGCAGCTTTAGTAATCATCAGTATAAAAATGCACTCACACACACTTTTGATAACATTCATGTTATTCTATGTACAAGCATCTGTAGTCTGTAATCATTATGGAACAGCAAAAGAAAAACAGTGGGGGGTTATATTACCTCTTTCCTCAAAGTGATTGAGACATAACTTGTGAAAGCCATCATGGTTGATGTTATATGGTGTGTAAATCAAAACCAAACCATATTATGGCTTAATATATTGTATTCTGTCAATGTCTGGTAAGACTGTCAGTCATTGCCTTCCATTGCTCATGGAACCCAATAATCAGCTCTTTATTCTACCCCTAAATTCACTATGAACATTCAGTATTTAGACTTTAGTTCTTTATTTAAAGAAACCTTTAATTCTGTGTCTTTAAATGGTTGGACGGGGGTGGGGAGTGGCAGGAAACTGATAAAACATTGTAAAAATGCAAAATTAAAGAAATACACAAGTGGAGCCTGCATACAACAATTATTCCTTCAGTATTCAGCATTCTATACTCACTGAAAATTGAGTGATCATCAGAACCTTGGTCCTAATATGCTTATTGTTTTCTTATTTGTTTTGATAAACTCAGAAAAGAAAAAAATGATAGCATATTTCAGTGATAAAAGTGCCAAGCTGCAGATCTGAAGGGAGAAAATAATATCCAAGCATTTAAAAAAAAAGCCTAATGTGATCTTTGAAATGCATTCCTTTCACCATCTGATCTTTAATTCTTTGTTTTTATTAGAGATTTCATTTCATATTTGGCAAAACTAGATCAGCAAAATGAAGAGTGCCAAATGCAATGGGGTAAATGCCAAATGACTTTTCCAAAAGCAGAAGGAAGGAGCTGATATCTTGAAAAACAAGCTTTCATCTTGCAGATCCTAATGGACTTCACAAGCTGGCACAAACCAATATATAGAAAAGATAGCAAAATTAACATCTATTTTGCATGTTCTTCTCTATTTGTTACCTTAATTTTCAAAACACTGGGGCTTAACTATGTCCCAGTAACAAAAATTAAACAGTAATCTAATCATATTAACATTCACTATAATTAAAATAGAAGAGATACCCTCAAATACCCCTTAACTTTTATTACCCGAAAAACTCTTATTTAAATGAATTAATTGCATCTCATGAATATACAACATAGCAATGTGAGAATATATATTTTAGAGTTAATAAGAAAGCCATTTAGAATACGCCCAAAAACACATATATGCCAGTTCAAAGATTTCAGAAACCTCACTTTAGGAGTGAAAAAAATACAAAAACTTATGAGAATGATAATAATTTTAAGATTATGTCTTTGTTTGACTATCCTGGCAGAACCTCTTAATGAACACATTTACAGAACATTCTCCAAAAATTAAGGATATTATTATATGCTATTCTGATCTCAAAGTGCCTACAGCAAAAAGCATACATTATCAATTTGATGAAGGCATATTCCTAACACATTTTTTAGCAATTTAAATCATGTGCGTTTTTATATTAATTGCTATAAAACCATGTTTCCCTAATGATTAGTGGTGATTGTTCTTTACCATCTATTATGCAATATATATTTCCTTCTTTTTATTAATGTATTAGAGGAATTTACACTCCATTATTTAATATATATATTTCAAAGCCTAGAAGGGGTTCTCAACAAATCCTCTGGGAAATTGGAAAGGAAATAGTATAGAGACTAGTATATAAAGTTAAAATGGAAAAGAATCCCCAGAATAAAATATTCTAATTGTTGTAGCTGTAAAAATATGAAAATATGTAATTAAATTAAATATGTGGTCACTATGTAGACAAAGACTTGATGGAACAAATGAAAAAATTATTAAAACATTTAGCTGAATGGTTTTTCCATTAACAAGGTAATTAGTAATAAACAAGTATTTGAGGTCAGAAATAAATTAAAAAAAAACTAGAAAAATCTGAGCTTTTGAATTCAATGACTTGGGATTTCAGGCATAAGTTAAGTGCTCTTGAAAAGAAAGATGAGATACTTCATTTTGTGCAAAAATTCATTTTGCTATTTCTGGCAACAGTTTGCTTGAGATTGTATTATTTCCCCTATTTTGATGTGCTTTAAACCTCTGGTTGCTGGTTGCTTCCAATTAAGATGAACATTGCATCTTCCCCATGGACTTCCATTCTTTCACCCTCGTTCCTCACTTTTATCAATATTTCCACCACCAAAATAATTTTTAATCGCATCTCCCTTCCTGCTCATATTTAGAAAATCTATACACAGCTTTTTCTGCTTCCTCTCTGCTTTTGGGTCTAGATATAACCTTGTATCTTCACAATCTCCACTTTCCAACCCTCGCCCCCTTTCATTCCTTCAAAAGATAATCCCCTTTGGCATTCTGCAAAATTTTAGCTACACAAATGTTACAATAATTAAAAATTAAAAAAGAGAAATAATTTTATTATTATTTAATGAGAACGTCCTAACATGCAATTATCTTCATAATATGGATGCAACCATCATCATAATATTTTGCAGTTTCCTCTTGGTGTTGCAAAAACTGCAATTAGCAAACTGTACACCGCAGCACATATATAAACCAAAGCATGTTCCTTGAGACTTGTGTTTTCTCATCTGACTAAAATATATAGTCTCCTCCAGTTTAACTTGCTTCTTGCCTATTCATATATGCACCTACTTCAGCAGTAGGATATCGGACTCCCAAGTTTTGTATTTCAGTCTTGCTGTACAGAATCAAACTAGGATTTCAATGAAACACATTTTGGCAGCATATCTCACCCTTGAAAATATCATTATCTCCAGATCTGAATTAAATTTGAATGTCTGCACAGTTTGAGGCGACTCTGAATGGTTCCACTCCTCTCTAGATGGGTACATCTTCTAGTCAATAGTGGCAGGGGGAGATGTTGGCACCTTAAGTGCTCTATAATGGAGTTTTAGAAAACTAGGTCCTTTCCCTTCATCCTTTTTAACATCTATATAATGCCATCAGTAGAGGACCATTGTTGATTTGGGGTAAGACATTATCAATACACTGATGTGCTTTTCTACCCGGTTCCAATGGGGGATGCAGCAAAAGTCCTAACTTTGTATTTGCAGGCAACCAGAGTCTGGATAGAGAGGAACAGGCTCACGTTCAAGATTCTGTTACTATAACCTTATAAAAAAGGTAGTACATTATTAGTATGCATGACTTTTGGTCTCCTAGTCTGGTTACTTGGAAGAGTTAACATCAGTCTTGCAAGTCTCAATGACCTGAATTGCCCCCCCCCCACTCCATTTTTGTGAGAATTAGGGAAGAGCTTCAGTTACTTGGATTGAGTTCTGCCTGGACTGAGATTTCTTTTAGCTGACTGTTGTCTTGATTACATTTTTTTTCAATGTTTCTTTCTTCCCATTTCAGGAACCCACATTGTGGCCTCTAATCTTCCAAACTGTCTTCTCTACATTACATAATATTTGCAACAGAAAAAGAAGAAATCTATTTATTTATCAGCAACATTTGTAAGAGAATCGGCTTGAGGCACCTCATGATCTAGGTCAGGGGTGTCAAACTCAATTTCATTGAGGGCCGCATCAGCATTGTGGTTGCCCTTGGGGGGGCTGGGGGTGTGTGGCCAGGGTGGGTGCGGCCTACTGGGTGGGCGTGGATGGAGTGGGTGTGGCCTACTGTGTGGGCATGGCTAGCTCTACATCGTTCATGTCAAGGGGGCCTGTGGGGGCCTGGGCAGAAGTGGGACAGATCTGAGGGTCTCTGGCAGAAGGGGGTGGGACCAGGGCAAGTGCCAAGGCATGGTCCAATGGAGGAGCCTCCCCAGCATGCACCCAGGGGGCGGGGCCGACGCGGCAGGGGCTGGTTCCTTGCTGTTTCCAGACGGCCTTGTGGAGCTAAGACTGAATGCGTTTCAGCATAGATGGCCACCACAAAATTGTACATTGGCTCCCGGCCGGCCTGGGCCAGGGCCAAGGCAGCGGGGGCCATTCCCTCACTGTTTCCAGGATGGCTTCGCGGGCCACATGAAACCACTTCACGGGCCGCACAAAGCCGGGCCTTGTGTTTGACATGTCTGATCTAGGTTTTTAGAGGGTGTTTGGGGAGTTTTCTAATGATCTGACAGGCTTCTGTTCCTAGAAGCCAACTAGTAGTTGGCTTCTAGGAACAGAAAGCAATCTGGGCTCTCTGACAAAATTGCCCCTGAGCAGTTTATTTCTATGCACCAATCCTGGGGCACACTTTAAGTTTCTCTGGGAGATGAAGCATCAGAAATGACATTTAGTATATGTATGGATAAGGATCAGAAGCCCAAACTGATCTAGAATAACTTCAGACCAATGCCATGGTGATAAGTAAGGGAAACTAACAATTCTCTCATATAGCATCAGGCTGTCAGCCAGCAGCTTTCTTTAGGGTGGTAAATTCCTGCTCATCACTTTCTGGAGCAGGAGAACCTGTCTACAGTGTTTCTGCTTATGAACTTGCAAAGCATTTTTTCTTTATAATGGATGTTTTATTATATTTTGATATGTTGATGTAAGGGACAGTTAAGGTGGTGTGCATAACACAAACCATTAAAATACATCATCATACAATATATACAACATCATTATACATTTAAATTAAATGCAGGTAGTCTGCAGCTTACAACCACAACTGGGACTGGAATCTCAGTCATTGAGCAAAGTTGTCATTAAGCAAGGTGCTCACATGACCACTTTACTCAACAACAGTAATCCCAGCACTCCTAATTGTGGTTAAGTGATGGTGTGGGTCATTAAAAGGATTGATAGGTGCCTCAAGGGTGGAGGAGGCCTTGGAGGCCTCAGCCAGCTATGGTGACCAGCAACACATGTAAAATGTTCCACTTACTTTTCGTACCTAGTTGATGCAAGGCACAGCCTTCCTACAGAGGTCACCTTGCGCCATTCTGCCCATTGGTGTCATTTTCTTGAAGCCTCCCAGCATCTTAAGCTCCATTTCTGCACCCCACTGGAGTTCAGCTTCCTTTCCTGCATGGAAAGGAACTCCTCTGGTGGGAACAGAAACAAAGCTTAAATCATGAAGCTCTAAGATGCCTTTCTGCTCCCCACCAGAATTCCCTTCCTTGCATGGAGCAGAGCTGAAAACCCTTTTCTGGCATGCAGGGGGAAAAAGCTTAAACCATTAATAACTAAACTATCTAAGCTTTGTTTCTACACCCCACAGAAGGAAACTCCTCCAATGGGATGCAGAAACACAGCTTAAACATGAAGATGTAAGTCCATTTCTGCACCCCACTAGAGGAGATCTCACATCCTTCTGTGGGGTACAGAAAAGAAGCCTAGATCTTCATGAGTTTAGTTTCTGCATCCCCAAATGAGGGGTTCTCTTCCATGCACAGAGGAGAACTCACCTTCTGCAGGGGGGAGGGAGGATTTAGAAAAGAAGCCTAAATCATGATTTAAGTTTCATTTCTGTATAGTATAGAAGAATATTAGCTCCCTCAGCTGGCAGCTCATTCAACCAGTCTCCAGAGACAAGAGGGAGTCCTTTCAGCAAGCAGCAGTGGCTGCTTGCAAACTTACCTGCCAGCTCACATTGACTTTCTGAGGAAGCTGGCAGAGAAGATTGCAAATGGTGATCACATGATCACAGGGAACTTGTAACTGGTTGTAAATACAAACAGATTGCCAAGCACCCGAAATGCGGACGTGTAACTGTGGGGAGGGCAGACAGTGTGACACTTTACTATGACCAGAAGTGCTTTCCGAATCCATCATAACTACAAATAGCCACTAACCAACCAGTCGTATGTTGAAGACTATTTGAGCTGCTTATAATGGATCTTAAAGGCTAAAGGCCTACTGAAGCAACAAATGAACAAATTGGTGCCTTCCAAAACAATTTAAGGGTTAGAGCCAGACATACTTTCACAATTTTCCACAATGTGGACGTCTTTGGCTCTTAGTCCATATTCCTTTTACCTCCAGCTGGACAGCTACCCAGCTGCCTGAGAACACCATTTTACCTGAAGAAAAGTAATCATTAATCTATTTAAAGATTCCAGACCTTCAAGCAAGTTTTGAAATATGTAGAAAACAATTCCTATAAAAAGAAGCTTCAGGGAATTAAGTAGAACATTCTTTCCAAAAGGTCATGGCCCAATGATAAGCACTACCCTTACCAGGACTAGCTTCTGGCATGTCTTATTCAATAGCATCACAATGCAATAAAACATAACAAAATTATCTTGTATTCAGATTTAAAAAACAATTAAAAATAATAATTTATCCCACAGCTCTCAATATGATCCCTGATCTTTGTGCCAAGCATATACCAATTCCATTACATGCATGAATTGCACAACAGGTTAGAAAATCTGCACTGGCCTGCAAAATTTAGCTGCCCTTCACTTTTGAAAATGGAAAGAGTGATTTATAATGAGAGCTACAACTCATGCAATACAGCAAAAGATGGCAAGGTAAAGTACATTGATCAGAAATCTTTTTTCATATATGGATATAAGCAATCTCAACTACAGAAGTCTGGCAATGAGGGAGCTAAGAGGACAGATAAGATCTACAACTATCACAGAGATTTTTATGGCTAGCCTTAAGATCAAAGCTATGCTTACTGCTCAGCAAAAAAAAAAAAGGCTAATATAAGGTTTTTCATAAGTTTCCAGAAGGTCTAAGCATTGGGGTTGGGGACTCTCCCACTCTGCCCACCAGTTTGCATGATCCAGAGTGAATGCTCCTGAAATTGCTTTTATCATTTTCCCCATTTCAGCTGGGAACTTAGAAATAAGGCTGAAAGAAGGGAAACCCTTTTTCCTTTCAGTTAACTGATACGATCCCATCTGAGGTATATTACTAGATTACAACTTCCAAGACACAACTGGCATGAAAAATGTTTGTTGAATAGTTCTCATCACAACAAAAGTTTTAGACCAAAACCTTCTCTCAAGAGGAAAGTTATTTATGGATGAACTTAACTAAATGTCTTTTCTGGGTTTCCTTAGATAAAAGCATACTCTTATTATTGACATGCAGTTGAATTAAAAAGTCTTCTTTATTAAGCCAGTCTCAGGTACATGTATTGTTTAATGGCTAGCCTGGAATAAGGGCTTTAAACATTCATGACATTTCTTCTCCAAAAACTATAGGCCAGAGTTTGCCATATTTTGATCTGGACTTCCACCTTAAAATCTAATGGACTGATTTCTGACTGTAAGTTGCCTCTTCTGAGCAGGATGTAGAGTTAACTCTGGCAAATAGTCTGGCAGAGCTTTTTCATGTGCCCAATTTGCCACAAAGATTATGTCAGAGTTGATCTGCCTGCTGGCCAGACCCTTAGTAGTGACTTCAAGCACTGTTTGGTGTGGGTATGCCTTTTGGCCTACATTGTCTATTAGGGCATTTCTCCTGACATGCCAGTGGCCTTTTGGTATCTTTGATGCAGTTATCCCCCAAAAAGTGGTTATGGATAATCCTGGAACTTCTCTTGATTTCTACAGTTCACTTGCTTCTAAATCCATCTTGAGCATCTGATATGTTTGTGGCAGCTTTGGCAACTGTTGTAGGGATTCCTCTACTAACTAAAGTCTTCAGAGGAAGTAATGAAGTTCCTGAAGATCTTCAAATGTTTGTTTTTATATCTTTTTATCCATCTTTTACGAAAGTGATGGGGATCACAAGGCTTTCTGCGTGCTGCTAGTTAGTTCTAGCTAGATTCTTGACATCAGTAATATTTGGAATCCCAAGACCCCATCCTTTTATCTATATATAGTATCTATTTTCGCATTGTATATATATATATATATATAGCTATCCTTTGACTTACCTGCATTCAGTTAAGTAGCACACCTGTACCTACCGAATCATGCCTGAACTAACATAAATGAAAGTAGTAAACAATCATGTATTTAACCTCTTGTAATAGTCTACAAGAAACTGGGCCCTGCAGAATCTTTTGCTGCTTGCTACTGCTATCAACATTTCAACAACAGTCCATTGGCCTAATAACTAAGAACATTTTTCAAAAAAATATTTCAATGATTTCAATGAGAGCTAATTGACACATATAAATCTTGTTTACTGTACAGGTAAATCATGTTTGCATGCAGTTTTACAACCAGCACACTATTTGCCTTCCACACCTGCTCCTTCTGGCTTCTCTTATTCCTTTAAGAAATTTAAACTAGAACTAAACACGATTCCCAGGACTATAACCCCTGGACCGGGGATGATTAGTTTCAGATCTGAGAGGCATAACTGAATAGCCGTTTAAATTCGTGCTCCCACTGAACCATTGCTTCAGTTCGCCCGGATGCGAGGGGAGGAGTAAGAAGAGTGCATAAGGTAGTCGCGCTACTCTCGTCCCTGCCAAGGGATTGCACGTGAATCAGCCTGCTCGCCCACCCCACCCGCGGTCCGCTTCGTCTGTATTCTGCAAGATCATCACCATCCTCCTCCTCCTCATTATTGAGAAGGGGAGCCGGAAAGCCCGGCTGCTCCGAGTGGCCCTGTCAGCTACAAAGGAGCCGCTTATTCTCTTCCTGCCAGAGAGCAATCCTCTGGGGGGAAGGGGAGCCAGACAGTTACCTTCGCCCTTGCCCAGGATGCGGCAGCAGAGATTCTGCAGCAGAACGTTGGGGGACTTCTGGTCCGGGCTCGCCATCCTCGCTCGCGGAGGGGGGGGGCAGGGGCGGGGAGAGCGCCCTCTTTCCTCCCTCTTCGCGGGGCCACTCCCCGAGCCGCCCAACCCGGTGTTTGACTGGCCCGTGCCTTAGGGCGCCATTTTAATCAAATCCGTCGAAAGGAGAGGAAAAGAAAAGAAAAGAAACGGTTTTCAAACGCAAACCCCCATAATGCCCCGCAGTCCGGACGGCGCAACACTGAACACTTCCCGTCGGGCAACAATCTTTTCACAACGAAGAGGTTCCGGGGACGGAACGGATACCTCCCGAGAACACTCAAGGAGGAATTTCATTTTGCGGTTTTTTTTTTCCTTCACTCTATACAACAACAATTGGATTCTTTTCCCACAGAAAACGAACATAATTTGCCCCTGATTTGTCGGACCGCACTCGGTTACATCATCTCATGACGTCATCTTTTAAAAATTGATTGGATTTTGGTTGCGTCTCTTCGGGTTAATAACAATAATCTTTCAGTTTGAGGGGCATTTCTTGTTCTCTAGAACGCGAGTCCCCCAATTTTTCATCTCATCGGCGTCTTCATGAAATTTCAAGTTGTTCATTGACCCCCATAAAAATTATTTAATAAATACTATTTTAACTAATAGCAATAGCAACAGCACTTAGACTTACATACCGCTTCACAGTACTTTCCAGCCCTCTCTAAGCGGTTTACAGAGTCAGCATATTGCCCCCAACAATCTGGGTCCTCAATAATTATAATAATAATAGTCCCATTAACTCCTCGGAGTCGTTATTCACCACTTTGGGGAACCATGCCATAGGGTAACAATTTGATTCTTTTCCCACAGAGGATACCCAAGAAAAGGGAGATAATTTATTCTTGTTTACCATATGGCCACTTAGTTACACCATTGACCATCTCATTTCAAAATAATTGGATTTTTTGTTAGTGCGGAGAGATGCTATTAGCTTTCTTTTTATTTTTGACTACCAAACTTACATGATTCTCCTATTTAATGTCTAAATGGTTAGATCCGAGATACTGTATATATTGATTTGATATATATTCTTGTCTAATAAAGGAGAATATTTGTAGCTCGGGATTAAAATGAGGGGTCCTTGGTGCTCTCTGAGCTTGCTTTTTTCTTTTTTTCTTTTTTTTTTTTTGCAGACTTGCATTACCCAAACTAGGTAACATCATCAGTGGTGATGATGTTACCTAGTTTGGGTAATGAAATCACTGCAAGAAAACATGCAAGCTCAGAGAGCACCAAGGACCTTTCATATTCTTGTCTATTTTTATAGGATAATCTTAAACATATTCTCTGGAAGTACAGGTAGTCCTCGATTTACAACCATTTATTAGTGACCGTTTGAAGTTACCATGGCACTGAAAAAAGTGACTTTTAACCACATTCCACACTGCAGCATTCCCACACTCACATGAACAACATTCAGAGGCTTGACAACTGGCTCATATTGTGTTTCCCTGAAAATAAGACCCAGTCTTATGGGGAGGTTTTGACCAAAAGACCCATTACGGCTTATTTTGGGGGGATCTCTTATTTTGCAGCTGCCCGCCACTCCATCCCACTGTCTGGTTGCTCGTGGTCGCAATAGAGCAGGAGAGCGCACGTTGCACCACTGCTGCTCCAGGAGGTGAGACGAGGCAGGTGGGGGTGGAGCTTCCCCATCTGCCCCGCACCCGCTTACCTGAGGGCCCCCACAGCCAGGCCACCCATGCCCTGCCACCTGCCTTGCCTTGTGACGGCACTGGCAGCAGCAGTGCCATCTAGCAGGAGCCTGTGTGGCCACCGGCCCACTTGTCTGTTTGCTTGTGGTCGGAATAGGACAGGAGAGTGCACATCGCACCCAGTGGTGCCACCACAAGGTGATGCGATGCAGGTGGAGGGTAGAGTTGCCCCTTGCATTGGCTGCCCGCCCATCTCTTCCCTTTCACTCCCCTCTGGAGCTGGACTGCCATGCTATGGAGATGGATGGGGGAGGCTCGGTTGCCTTACCCAGTCCCCATCCTCCATTTCAAACCCAGGGGGAAGTGATGGCAAAAGGTCTCTGCCGCTGTTGTACAATAGCCATGTCTGCTGCTGGAGAGGCTTTCTTCGGTTCCCTTCACGGGTCTGCCCACACAGCCATGGGAGAATTATACCAGGGCTGGCAGCGGGGGCGCTTTGAAGACCGTGCTGCCGTGACTCCAGCCGCCCGCCCTGGTATAACTCTCCCATGGCTGTGTGGGCAGAGCCGCAAAGGGAACCGAGGAAAGCCCCTCCAGCAGTGGACGTGGCTGTTGCACAGTGGTGGAGGAGGCCTTTCACCTGGCTCTGAAATGGGGAGAAGGCAGCGCAAGGCAGGTGGAGGAGGAGGTGGCAGCTGTCACCAGCTGTTGCACAATGGCGGTGGAGGCCTTTCACCATCACTTCCCCCCGGCTCTGAAACGGGGAACAGGCAGCGTAAGGTGGAGGAGAAGGAGGCAGCTGCTGCCGGGCAGGTGATCTGCAGGATGGGGTGGGGCGAGACAAAGTGGGGCCGGCGGGGACTGAAGAAAGCCCCTCCAGCGGTGAATGCGGCTAATGCACAGTAGCGGCAGAGGCCTTTTGCCATCACTCCCCTCTGGCTTTGAAACGGCGGATAGGGACCGGGTAAGGCGACTGAACCTCCCCCGCCTGTCCTCCGTAACATGGCAGTCTGGCTTGGGAGGGGAGTGAAAGGGAAGAGGCGGGCAGGCAGCGGGGTCATTGAACAGGTGGGAGGTCGCCGAGTATGGAGTGGTCTGGCTGTGGGGTCCCTGAGATAAGTGGGTGTGGGGCGTGTGGAGCAGCTCCACCTCCCCCACCTGCCTTGCCTCAACTCATGGCGGCGGCACCAATGCAACGCATGCTTTCCTGCCCTGTTGCGACCGCGAATAACCAGACAAGTGGGCCGGCAGCCATGTGGGCTCCTGTTGGACGGGGCTGCTGGTGCCAATGCCACCGCCATGAGGCAGGTGGCAGGGCGTGGGTGGCCTGGCTGTGGGGGCCCTGAGGTAAGCAGGTGTGGGGCATGTGGGTCAGTTCCACGCACCCCACCTGCCTTGCCTCACCTTGTGAGGGCGACACCGATGTGATGTGCTCTCCTGCCCCGTTGCGACTGTGAGCTCCTGGTGGATGGGGCTGCTGCTGCTTTCACTGTCACTGCCATGAGTCGAGGCAGGTGGCGGTGAATGGGTGGCCTGGCTGCGAGGGCCTTGAGGTTAGCGGGTGTGGAGCGCTTGGGGCAGCTCCATCCCCACCAGCCACGCCTCAACTCATGGTGGTGGCACCGGTGCGCCACATGGCCTCCTGCCCCATTGTGGCAGCCAGCAACCAGACTCTGGGATGGAATGGGCAGGCTCTTAACTAGGGCTTATTGTTGGGGTAGGGCTTATATTAGGCGCACACCCCAAAATCAGGCTAGGGCTTATTTTCTGGATGGGTCTTATTTTGGGGGAAACATGGTATTTATGAGGGTTGCAATGTCCTGGGGTCATTTAATCACCTTTGATGACCTGACAAGCAAAGTCAATGGGGAAGCCAGATTCACTTTATAACCGTGTTACTAACTTAACAACTGCAGTGATTCATTTAACAACTGTGGCAAGAAAGGTTATAAAATGGGCAAAACTCACTTAACAGTTGTCTTGCTTATCAACAGAAATTTTGGACTGAATTGTGGTCATAAGTCGAGAACTACTTGTAAACATATATAGGAAAGTTTTAGAGGAACTATTGTATTAAAAGCTATCTATTAAATTATAAATTATACAGTATGTTCTGGCTAGCGTACTTTTACCCTATGTATAATTATTATTATTTTTACTCTAATGAGTTGCTTTAAAGGTTTTATTTAAAAGTGTGAAATATTATTTAAAAAGTCTAAATCAAGAATTGTCAAACTTTTTCCAGTGATGGAATCTGTTTGTTACCTTGAACACAATCAAGAGAGGTGGGCTTCTGAATATCAAATGATCAGCCCTGCTCTTTAAGCTCCACTTTAGAAGCCACAAGGAGGGGAGGGGGAAAAAAAACTATCCTCAAGGATTAAGAGGTCCCCCCCCCCTTGGTCATTTGTAGAGTGTGGGTGTTTTGATCTTCCTTCCTTCCTTCCTTCCTTCCTTCCTTCCTTCCTTCCTTCCTTCCTTCCTTCCTTCCTTCCTTCCTTTCTTTCTTTTTCTTTCTTTCTTTCTTTCTTTTTTCTTTTTCTCTTTGCCTCTTTGCAGAGATGTTTTTGTTTTTTAAGGTCCTTTGGTTTTAGTCCTTACAAAGAATTTTCTCTTGCCCTCTTGGGAATTTTTTTTGCCTTGTGCCCATTTTTTTGCAGAGCCCTTTGTGTAGTACCCAGTTTGAAAAATCTAAGAGAATGAAATGATTCTTTTTATTATCTTCCAGAAAGCGAGACCTTGCATAGCATACAGATGGTCCTTGCTTAAGGACCATTCGTTCAGTGACAGTTTGAACTTACAATGCTGAACAAGTGGTATTTATGACTGGTCCTCAAAGTTCCAGCCATTACAGCATCCCCAACATGGTGGGTTCATGATCCAAATACCCGGTAACTAGCTTGTAATTACAACACTGCAGCATCCATGATCACATGATCACCATTTGTGATCTTCACTGCCAGCTTCCAAGCAAAGTCAACCGGAAAGCCGGCAGGAGGTCACAAATGGCGTGTCAATGTTCCGACTAATGGAACACTTCAAAGAAATTCCAGGCATTGTTTATTCTGAGACGTCTTTAATCATGATCACAATGTCGGCACATATTGAATGGATGCCAAGATCTGAATTTCCTTTTCTTTGCACATTACATTTCAAGCTATTCCCCTCCCCTATTTTGCAGTCATAATTCACATAATTCACATAATTCACATTCTCCAATTAGCCTGAAGGGCAAAGATTCACTTCCGTTCCTTATCCCGCGCTTTCCTATCTTCCTCCTCCCCCCTCCCATCAACTGAAATTAACTCTAAAAATACCAGACAGTTCTGCATATCTTGTCAAAGCAATAATATCCTATATTAGCAGCGTTGACATGGCGACCACATGACATGACTCTTAACAATGGCACAGGATTCACTTCACAATGGTAACTGAAAATGGCAGGACTGCTGTTGCTAAGCAGTGTGGTCATTTGATGACACACTTTATTACCAGCTCGTTTAGCAATAGAAATTCTGATCCCAATTACCGTCATTAACTGAGGATTACCTCTTAAATGTCTTATGCTTTCATGGATGCATTTTTCCCCAATTGTATGATTTTTTTAAAAAAATAAACAGTGCAAACATACGAAAGAGCAACAAAATACAGAAGACAATAAATGTCTAAAGGTACAAACCTAAAAAATAGAAGAATCTACTTAATAAAAAAAAATCCATCCAATTTAAAAAATAATCCAAACACTAAAATCTAAAATATATATTTTAACCAACTAGACTTAATTGGTTTACAATGTTCACATTGTTAAATTTTGTATTTGGGCAGAAAGAACAGCCAGCCCATTGAGAAATTACACATTAGCTTATTTCTTCCTAGGCTCTAATGTAAATATTGAAAGCAGAACTGCTAAGTACTTAATTAAGGCTGTTGATCTAAGCATCTGATACATCCAACACATTGGGGTACCATGCAAGGGAGATTCACTTGTCTGATTGCTGACTCCTTGCATTATCATCACCTATGTTTTTTATCACTCCATTACCATTACCTTCCATCTATTTTATCCTGGAAGCAGTCTATATATTTTATTTTTTTATTTTTATCTCCTCAATAAGGTTGCAAGATTAATCAATTAATAAACTATTCTATTCTAATTTGGGCATTCTTCCTGCTGAGAAACACTTCTCAAATATGCATTCAAAAATATGTATTTGAACAGGCAAAGCCAGGGCAAAACTAGGACATTTCTTGATCTTGTTTTTTCATTTCTCTTTTAATGTAAATTTTTGTCTCATTTTGGCTTTTCTATTTCTTGGGGAGAAAAGGATGCTATGGGATACTGTACTTGGTACCCCAAATTCTGCTGTAATAAAGCTATAAGCTGTACTGTTTAAAGGAATAAAACGAGATGCCAGTTATACTTCAGTTCTTTTATTGATGAGACATTTGAAAACAACATAAGTTGAAAACAATTCAGCAAACAGAGAAATGATAGAAATTCTTTGGCAGTCTTCACAATGGTATTGCTGGAGCTACAGTTTAATTCAGAGAAATGAAATAAGAAGGAATAATGGATCTGTGAATGTCTGCAGAAAGCTTTGATTGTACAAATGGAATAAAAACCATGTAAGCACACATGGGGAGAATCTTCAAATGAGCTGTAAAGAATAGAAGCAGAGATCAACAACTCTAGACTTAGTGTACTAGAGAGAAATATATGCCCCAAAATCATTTAGAATGGAGTACTCAATCTCAAGAATAGCTTTTCTTTTTTCATTAAGAAGATTCAATAAAGAAATGTTGCACTTCTTACCAACCTCCATGCCAATTTCATTTCCTAACAAAACATTTCATTTCTAATATTTGTAGAACACTCTATTCACTATGGCACTTGTACCACATAGGAACCATCAGTTTAAAGTTCAAGGAGGAGAAGACATTGTAAATCAGGTTCTGACATCCAAGCAATCTTAAGAAATTGAATGCTGGGAAGATAGTTGAAAATGGAAGCAGAGAAAGTAATAAGGCAAGTTATAGTTAATTGCAATTTCCCAATAAACTTGCTCAACTGAAAAATTTTCAAGAGTGCAAAAAGATACTATGTCTTGTACAATTATACAGCATTTCAGAAATAATTTGCAGGGGTGCGAATGTAGCACTTATCTGCAACTTTTAAAAAGTATTTGCATTTTTTTCAAGATTGCAACAAGTGACCTCTGATTAAGTTTATTTTCAGCATATTAATATATCACATCACAATGTTTCTGCTAGACCAGATTGCAGAACAACTACTTGGAAAACGTGTACTAGCATTAGGAGTAGAAAACAAATAATAACCCTTTGTTACTATCACAAACAATGATCTCTTCTTTGTGTTTAATCAGATTTGAGAAAAAGATTTCCTCTAGCCATGTATGAATTGTTACTCAATTTCCTTCCTTGTCTTTGGAAAGAGGTCATGGAGCCAAATTTCACAAAGGGATAGAACCCTCATAAGTTATTGTGTCAGCTTAACATATCATCTTTATATTTTACAAGATGATGAACAAGATTTCAAGAGCAACATCCACTTTATTGGTCAGCAAATTTCCCAGAACACATGTATTCACTACCCTCCAAAGTGGACCTTTGGTTTCCAAACCTGCAAGAGGTTGATGTTTCAACAGAATAATCTGATCAGCTTCATATCACCATCCTTTTGCTTTGCAGAAAAAGATTCAGAGTGTGAATCTCTGTCTACATGAGTCAGAACTGTAATAAATTGGGATAGGTCCATAATTATCATGGCTGCTCATAAAATATTGAGCTGCTTGCTATGGACACTCAAACTGCAGGACATTCATTTTAAGGTTGGATCATCAACAAAGTTAAAATCTACCTTGGAGACTTGGGTTTCTAGTTGGTTAATCTCTCTCTCTCTCTCTCTCTCTCTCTCTCTCTCTCTCTCTCTCTCTCTCTCTCTCTTCTTTCATACACACACATAATGATATATACAGGATTAACGAAAGCTAAGTTGTATTTATTAAAAAGTTTATATATATAAACGTGAAGCAAACTGACACCCACCTTGAAGATGTGGCACGACCACGAACGCGAAGCCAAACAACAGCAATGCAGCTCTCCATCTCAAATCCCCCTGCAACTCAGACTAATCTGAGCACAACAGGGCCCCCACCCAAGCAGAGCACACACCCCGCCAATCAGAGCACAGCCAACTCCCCATCCAATCAGAGCACAGCCAAGCCCCTAACCAATCAGAACACACCTCCACCCAATCAGAACACAGCCAAGCTCCCATCCAATCAGTTCATACCTCCACTGGCAGTTAAAAGGAAGAAACAGCTGCGATCACACATTGCTTCTAGAAGCACGAGGCCGAAGAGACACCAGCCTGAAGATGACGAATGAGACTTCGTCGAAACGTCGCCAAGACACTTCCAATTTTACGGGAGAAAACCCGAATTACCAAAGACCTACATACAAACACCCGTGAAAACCTCAGAAAACATATATATATATATATATATATGTAGGTCTTTGGTAATTCGGGTTTTCTCCCGTGTAAAATTGAAAGTGTCTTGGCAACGTTTCGACGAAGTCCCATTCGTCATCTTCAGGCTGGTGTCTTCGGCTTCGTGCTTCTAGGAGCAATGTGTGATCGCAGCTGTTTCTTCCTTTTAACTGCCAGTGGAGGTATGAACTGATTGGATGGGAGCTTGTGCTGGAGGTGTTCTGATTGGTTAGGGGCTTGGCTGTGCTCTGATTGGATGGGGGGTTGGCTGTGCTCTGATTGGATGGGGGGTTGGCTGTGCTCTGATTGGATGGGGGTGAAACCAGCCTGACCAAAATCAATCCCGACGACGCTAACAGAATCAGACTCGAAATCACCAACATCCTCTGCACCAGCAAACCCCCCAAAAGCAACTTACACAAAGAGGAACAGACAGCACTAATTAACCTGAAAGAAGACACCAGCATAATAATCCTACCAGCAGACAAGGGCAACGCCACGGTGGTTATGAACACATCTGACTACCAAACCAAATTAACCAACCTGCTCCAGGACTCCACATACAAACCCCTAATCACAGATCCCACCACCTACCTGGAAAAAACCACTAGATCCAAAATAAAAGCCTTCCCCCATCAGCGAAGAGATCCAGCAAAGAATCATTCCCAGAGAAAAATCATCCAGATGCCCTAAGCTCTATGGTCTCCCCAAGATACACAAAGAAGGAACCCCACTTAGACCCATAGTCAGCTCCATAGGCTCACCTCTACAAAACCTAGCCAAATTTCTCGCCAAACAACTACAGCCCTATTCAGAATCCATCACCTCACACGTAAAAAATTCATTCCAATTCATAGAGATCATAAAGAAACAAAACTTACAGCCCAGCGACCTACTCGTGAGCTTTGATGTCATTTCCCTCTTCACCCAAGTGCCAATCCAAGAAGCCTTGACAGCTATCCAAAACAAATATAACCCCCCCAAGCACATCCTAGATCTGACCAACCATTGCCTATCCAACACATACTTCATCTATAACGGACAAAAATACAAACAAATAGAAGGAGCACCCATGGGGTCACCCCTCTCACCTGTCATTGCAAACCTCTACATGGAACACTTTGAAACCCAAGCTCTAGAAAAATCTGATCACAAACCCAAACTCTGGCTCAGATACGTAGACGACACCTTCATAATCTGGCCACATGGGAAAGAAAAACTAGACAACTTCCTCACACACCTCAACAGCCTACACCCCAAAATACAGTTCACCATGGAAACAGAAGCTAACAAGCAACTTCCTTTCCTGGATGTCTTAGTCTACAAGAAATCCAATGGCTCCCTAGGACACACCATCTACCAGAAGAAAACACACACAAACCGCTATCTGCACGCACTCTCACACCACCACCCAGCACAGATCAACTCCGTAGCCAAGACACTCATCTCGAGAACAAAACGCTTAGCTGACGAACAACACCTAAAAACCGAACTACACACTCTCACTAATGTACTAACATCCAACGGATTCCAAAGAAATAAGATTGCCAACTTAATCCAAAAAGAAACCCCCACCAAAATCCAAGACATAGAACAAGAAAACGGCAAAGCCCTCCTCCCATACATAAAAGGCACCACAGACAAAATCAGCAAGATCCTCCACAAACACAACATCAAGACAGCATTCTGCACAAACCGAAAAATATCTACCATCCTAAGAAACCCCAAAGACAAAATTGAGTTAGAAAATCAAGGAGTATATGAAATCCCATGCACCGCCTGCCCCACCACATACATCGGACAAACCAACAGAAGAATAAGCGCACGCATTGAAGAACACAAGAACTCAGTCAGAAAAGAGGAACCAACTTCCTCCCTGGTCCAACACCTCAAAGCCACAGGACATAAAATTGACTTTAAAAATACCAGAACTATTGCCAAAACTGAACACTTTAACAACAGAATAATCAGAGAAGCCATCGAGATAGAAAAACGCCCACACAGCATGAATAAACGAGATGATACCTCCCGCCTACCAGCCATTTGGAAACCCAGCCTTATTGACAGACGAATCCCTAGCACAAGGAGCGACACTGGACCCACACTCACGAAGACCACACATGATGTCACCACCACACATCCACGCAAAAAGCAGACTCAAACCCGCACCGATGATGAGGCACGACCGCGGACCAGAAACCAGACCACAGCTGCATCATTGGCCATTTTAAACCCCTCCATTCCATACGTAAAGCAAACTGACACCCACCTTGAAGATGTGGCACGACCACGAACGCGAAGCCAAACTACAGCAATGCAGCTCTCCATCTCAAATTCCCCTGCAACTCAGACTAATCCTAGCACAACAGGGCCCCCACCCAAGCAGAGCACACCCCCATCCAATCAGAGCACAGCCAACCCCCCATCCAATCAGAGCACAGAGGTATGAACTGATTGGGATGGGAGCTTGGCTGTGTTCTGATTGGGTGGAGGTGTGTTCTGATTGGTTAGGGGCTTGGCTGTGCTCTGATTGGATGGGTGGGTTTGGCTGTGCTACTGATTGGATGGGGTGTGCTCTGCTTGGGTGGGGGGGCCTGTTGTGCTAGGATTATATATATAATTAGCTATTATCTATATATATAATCCTAGCACAACAGGGCCCCCACCCAAGCAGAGCAACACCCCCATCCAATCAGAGCACAGCCAACCCCCCATCCAATCAGAGCACAGCCAACCCCCCATCCAATCAGAGCACAGCCAACCCCCCATCCAATCAGAGCACAGCCAAGCCCCTAACCAATCAGAACACAGCCAAGCTCCCATCCAATCAGTTCATACCTCTGTGCTCTGATTGGATGGGGGGTTGGCTGTGCTCTGATTGGATGGGGGTGTGCTCTGCTTGGGTGGGGGCATATATATATATATGTTTTAACATATATATATATATAACATATATATATGTTTTCTGAGGTTTTCACGGGTGTTTGTATGTAGGTCTTTGGTAATTCGGGTTTTCTCCCGTGTAAAATTGAAAGTGTCTTGGCAACGTTTCGACGAAGTCCCATTCGTCATCTTCAGGCTGGTATCTTCGGCTCCTAGAAGCACGAAGCCGAAGACACCAGCCTGAAGATGACGAATGGGACTTCGTCGAAACGTTGCCAAGACACTTTCATGGTGCTCATTTCTGTTTCTTGCCCAAAGGAGCTAGCATTGTCTAAAGACAATTTCTGTGGTCATGTGGCCAGCATGGCTATACACCAAATGCTCATGGAATGCTGTTACCTTTCCACCAAAGTGATACCTATTAATCTACTTGCATCTGGATACTTTTGAACTACATATATATGTATATGTATATACATATATACATACACACGCATACAGACATTCACAGAGAAAGAGAGAGAGAAAGAAAGAGAGAGTTGGGAGGATAGTAACCTCTTTCCATTGTTACTTCCCAGCAACCAGAGAAGTTTGAATGCCAAATAAAAATTACTAAGTGTACCATTTTCAGAGAAGTAAAGAAAGTAAAGAAGTAAAGCTAAGGTCCTCAATGAAACATGCACACATGCAAGCACTAAGAAAAAAGGAAGCAAAATATATCCTACCAAACTTTTACATTCATTCTACATGATCTATTTTGAGGAGGAGGAGACAGAAGAGGTAGTGATGGTGGCAATGAAGACAAAAACACAACTGGATTTCTGCAGTTCAAATTAGGCAACCTTATTGTTAAGTAATAACTAGATTCTAACTTCATCTTCTAGTCTTAGAATTTTTTTCATAACACTATAGAAATTAATGGAATGTCTGAAGAAATATGGCAAACAACTGAATCAGTAAAGTTTTTATGTCAGCAAATCTGTAGAACAATACTGTAACCAACCGATTGGAAGAGGTCTGTCTATGTGCAGTACCAATACCAAAGAAAGGCAACTTAAAAGAGTTTTAATGGTTTTTCTATGGAAATGAAAGCTGGACTTTGGTGTTGAAGAAGATTCCAGATAATACTATGGATAGTCAAGAAAACAAACAAATGGATCATAGAACATATCAAATGAGCTCCTTAGTGCTCATTTGATGTATATTAGGCTCAAATTATCATATTTTGGACACTTTATATAAAGAGCCTGAGAAGTCCATCGTGCTGGGCACATTGGAAGGGGAAAAAAAAGAGGATAACCAGCAACAAGGTGAGTAGACATGATTATAGTAGAAATGGGTGCAAAGTTGAAGGCTGGGGGAGGTCATCCTGGATAAAATCTATTTATGTGATTGCTAAGAGACTTGATGGCATGTAATAAACTGATCAACTGTCAAGTGACAAGATAGTCTGATTATTCTTTTTCATAATCTGTGTTATAAATCACCTTGGAAAAATTTTATCTGCAAAGGTAGGATATCATGAATAAAAGTACTGATTCTTTGGAGAAGTACAAGGTTTTCATTTCTTCCAGTAAGAATCCTAATAGTCAATATCTTTCCGTGGCTATAATATTTTCAGCAGAAGTAACTTGAGTACATAGATATCAGGACAGATAGATTTCTTAATAACTATTTTACCCTATCCCTTTTCTTTATATTGTAGCACCAAAAAAGTCTCCATGTTGCAATTATGTTTATCTTCTATTTTTCTTTTAATAGAAGCTATAATATCATTTACCCAGTTCATATTTAACTATCAGCATTTTATAAAATATATGTAGAACTTGTACAGGCAGGCTATCTTAACAAGTAATAGAAGTATATAACGTAAGGCTTTTAAAATATATGAGGAACTCCAAAAGAAATGGAATGCACTGAAAACATTTTCAGCAAAATGTTCATTGAAACAGTTAACCAGACGCTATGGTATAACTGTATCTACAGATTGTTTACACCAGGTGGCAATGCAGAGGTTTCACAGACCAACTAAAGAGCAATGTGTAGACTCATAGTTTTATATACAGGCAATTATATTCTTTAATTAAACCAACAAGAGATATATAGCATTTTACAAAACCTCAGTATATAAGTGAAACCTGAAATATATACACCTAGACAGGAAACATAATTTATCTGGCAAAGCTGTTTTGCTAGGAGAAAAAGTGAAGTTATACCAGCAGAACAGTTTGGAGTTATAGGCAAAATGTGTACCAGTACATTTGTGGTTCATTCTCTTAAGTTCACATTCTTAAGCTCACAATATAGCCAATTAAAAATAAAAATGGAGAGTGACTGGGGAATTAAAAATAACTTTAAACTTTTAATGTTCCATTGTGTTGCTGTGTTCAGTATAGCTGACATTCTTGGTTTTCTTATCAAGATCAATGAATGGATATAGTTAGAGAACAATGAGAATAGAATACTAATAGGATTTCAGCCAAATATTTATCGTTTTTCAGTTAATATAGTGGCTCTAGCTGACAAACACTGATGCAAATGCTCCCCAAATTAATAGCACTTATAATTAAACATTTTATGGCATATTATATTTAACATGCCTGTTGATCTCAGGGGCTACTATACTTGCGTTTCACCATCTGCAATCATATTGCACAAGCAGAAGTGAGGTGTTCTCATCATTATATAGCTGCATATGCAGATACAAAATTGATTAACGGGTCATTTTATAATATCTTAAGCTTCAGATAAAATATTAAAAGGGTTTCATTTCTTTTGCTTCAATACAGTGGAGAAATTCATACTGGAGTTACATTTTTTTAAAGAAAAAAAAAAGAAAAATTAGGCTTAGAGTCAAAGCAGCATGAGCCTACAGGTGAAGCAGCTTAAGAAGACAAAAATTAAATGAAATCAGAAAAGCCAATAATTGTGCTCCCTTATTTTCCACTGCCTGATATCTACTTCAGAAATATGTATTTTAATACAATTCTCTTTGTATTAGCATTCAATATTTAAAGGAAAAGAAAACTTCAGTAAAAATGAGAAATGAAATATGTACTGAGACAACATTGATCATACTTGTGGATGATCTCTGGCAGGTCCAGCATGGGGAGTGGTGTATCCATTCTGGCTCTTCTTGATTCCTTGATGACATTCCATATCATTTATTAGGGAGTTGAGAGTGGGAGACAAGCTTCATCAGTGATTCTCCTCCTTCTTCCAAGGTCAATTCCTTTTCTGTAGATAATGAGGTTGAGGTCTAGCCCTAAGCTACTGCACTGTTGGGTGCAGGGCTTGACTGTCTTCCCATTCAACATCTACATGAAACTCTAATCATCTGCCGGCATAGGGCTTAGTATCATCACAATCCAGATGACATTTAGTTATTCATCTCTGCACTGAGCCATCCAAGTGATGCTATGAATGTCCCTTCCAATATCTGGATGCTCCACAGCTCTGGGTGGATAAGAACTGACAAGATCTAACACTGTGGGCCCTCCCATCTAATAATTAACCACAGTCTTATTGAGGGCAACATTTCATACATTTAATACGACTTAAATAAGGTAGATCTCTGAACTAGAAAGGCAATTTAAGCTAATTCAAATGCTTTGAATCGAGGAATTCTAAATGTAGAAAATGCCCTCCCCCCAGAGCTTCATGTGACTCCCACCCTTATGACATGCAGGAAATTATTGAACACTTGGTTGTTCTCCCAGTCCTCTTTTTGTTTGGTTTTGGTCTCTTCTGATCCACTTTGATTTGGCTTTGGTATTTTGCCCTTCCAATGCATTGCATTCTTTTATATGTTTGGTGTTTTCTTTTAGAGGAAAGCTGCCCAGTTGTTTAGGAATTGGAAAACCTATTAAATAAATAAATAGATAAATAAATAAATGTAGTCACAATTGGAGATAAATCTGAGTGGATATCTCAGAGAAAAATTTTCCACACATTTTGGAGAGTGGAGAAGTTCCTTGAGGATGGTCTCCAGCATGAATCCAAAAGCTCAGAAGAATACATTTCTGGTCCCAGTGACTGACTCAGATTGGATCCTGCAGAAAAAATATTGCTTTCTAGGTATAACTAGATCAAAGAATTTGATAGCTTTAGAGAAACGTTTTATCAGGTCATGTAGTCTATCACTGATAAAAAGGTAAAACTGTCTGTCTGTCTATATTTACCTACCTACCTACCTACCTACCAACCCACCCATCTACCTATCTTAAAGTTCACCAGAATTCATTCTACGCTAAGGAAATGGTTACCTGCAGATTTTCAATAAACTTCTGTTTTGTATGATGGTTGGTTTGTCCATATAACTTCATCAGGCAGTGTTTTCACTATTACATAGAATACTCTATAGGTCTGATTGATCATTACAGGCACAACTTCCTTCTTAATTTTTTTTAAAATTAAGCTTCATTATAGGATAAAAATACAGGAGAAACAAAAGTCTGAAAAATAAGAAGAGAGAAAAGAGCAAATAAATAAATAAAAGTAATGACTTCCATCTTTCTTTGGGGCAGTAGATTGCAAAAATAATGCAACATTAACCTTTTGCTTAATATTTCACAACATTTCAAGCCATTTCTATAATTACAAAATAATTCTAATCATTGAAATTTAAAATCAAATTTTAATTTTTGCAGCTTCAAGCAAAAAGTCCATGAGTGGTTTCAAAGTAGAAACAAAACTATTAGGTAAATTTTTCTCTTTAATTAAAACAGTCAATTTTGCCCTTTCCACCAACTCCATGATCTTTACTATCCACTCTTCCATTGTAGGAATTAGTGTGTCTTTCCATCTTTGCACATATAAGATTCTTGCTGCTGTCAACATATACCATAACAAAGTTCCATTTTTTCTTTCAATTTCTTTATCTATCAAACCTAAAAGAAAAACTTCTGGTTTCAGTTTTATATTTATGTTGAGATTCTTCTGAATTAGAGGAAAAATCTGATCCCAATATTTCTTTGCTTTATCCACCAGAAATGATAAAAAAAATATCCTCTTTGCAGTTGTATTTCCAACATATATTTGAAATTCTGTCATACATTTTCAGCAATTTCTCAGACATTAAATATCAACGATACATCATCTTATAAAATTTTTCTTTAAAATTATAATTTGATGTTATTTTCAATCCATTAGTCCAGGGATCCCCAAGCCCCAGGCCGCAGCCCATTGGAAACCGGGATGCACAAATGGCAGGCAAGCAGGCGAAACTCCATGTGGGCAAATGGTGGGAGGGCGTCCTTGCGCATGAAGCTCCATTTGCACGGAACCATCCCCTCTCCCTTCCCCACCGCTGCTGCCACCACCAGTCCGCAGAGCCGGAAAGATTAGGGACCGCTATATTAGTCCACATTTTTCCCATTGATCAATCATTATATTATATACATACATACATACATACATACAAAATTATTTGCCCATTTTTACTCTTTAACACATTCATTTTCTAAATTCAATTTCAACAACAGTTTATAAATCTTAGCAATAATGTGTTTATCATTAGCACATAACGCAATTTAAAACTCACTTTTTGTATACTTAAAACTATAGCTTTTCTTATCTAAATTAAATCTTCCTTTTAATTGTACAGGCACAGCCACTTTAGATGCAATTGTATTTCTTGATGATTAGCTTGGTTTTTTTTTAAATCAAATTTTGGCACCGCCCATCTCTAAATGACTTTGGGAGGTTTACAGATAAAAAGTCATAAAATCATATAAAAGAATCAGTTAAAGCAGAATTAAAACTGAATGACAAACAGATAAAAAGCAAAGATAAAAGATAAGTTAAAAGGTGGAGGGAACTGTTGAATGCACTCTTTGATCTCCATGTGAATTGAGGTTTAGTAGCTAGTCATCAACCCATAAAAATAATGCATGTCTAAAATAAACTGTGAATAAGAATTGTATTCAAATTATGTACCCTAAATGCCAATCAATTACCATTTGAGACATCCCAAATTCTATTTTGAGCTGTTATATATAGTACAATATACTGTATATTCCCACATTGGAAACAGAAACTGAAAATCCTGATTTTATTTTAACAATATGAATACAGAATATTAGTCAAAATGTGTTGCATGCTATATGAATTATCAGTAAAGGTTACAACATTGTTCCAATTATTTAAGTACTGTATTGTGTATTTTACAATGTTAACTCAAGGGACTTCTATTATTTACGTTGCAATAGAATGTTGTCTGTCTGTCTGTCTATCTATCTGAAATTTCTCACAAACTGATTAATGACGAATATATCTATTACTAGGATGAAAATAATTTCATATCTGTCAAAGCTACGAGATGACACTTGACAGATCTGTGCCATTAATGTTATAAGTTTACTGACTGGTGCACGGATGACAGCTTTCAGTAGTGAGAAAGTAAGTAAACGAAACAACTGCTTCTTTCTCATTTCACTTGAGATTCTTGATGGACAGTTTATCAGGTGGTATGGCCTATATTTCAATGCACACCAGTTCACTGGGTTATATAGAATTAACTGCATAATTTGGGAAATCAAAGGAGGAAGTAGAGAGTAATGCCTCTCACAAATTAATACAATGCTTGCATTATGTGTCTCTTAAAAGAAAATGTTCTATATATTTTCTTAATGAATATTATGTATATGATATTTTATTGATTTTCTGATTCCTTCTAAAATTTGAAATTAGGATTATAGCATTATTATAATTCTAATAGCTCTACTATAAAACTCATGTGCTGTGTTTGCATTGGGGCTATCAGCATTGTATCGGCTCTGAATATCTATTCATAAACTCCAAAATTTAACCTGCCCAAACAGTATACATTTAAACAATAACCACGGTCAAAGGAATTACTTAGTATTGAGTATTGGAAGATGTTAAAAGGATGGGCAGGTTCCTTGTTTCAATTTTTAATGAGTTGATGAGGCAGTTAAGCAGGAATAAATAAGTAAAAAGTGTCAAGGAAAATCACCTGCTGTATTTTATGACACACTTTGCTGTTGGAGTCTGGAGAGACTCCTTTCTCATCAGTTACTTACATGGGGTACTAGTGGCTCTTCAATAAAACATTATTATTTTTATTATATTTTGATATTATTTTTCATTGTGCAGGAGTCCAGAATGGTAAACAGAAGAAACATTTGCATTGAAGCAATCTTACAATAAGACAGTATATAATTTTTTAAAAAATTGTAAAAGTGTTAAATGTACAAACACTACCATTTATCAAAAATGAGGTACATTAAAATTAATACAAAAAATCAGCTAATTACCCATGATATATCTAGATGAGCAAGCAGTTTTCAGATCTAGCTCCAAGTCCAAAAAAGTTTTTCCAGCTAAATTTGGACAAATGCATTGAGTTGATTTAGTTCTAAGCACTTTAAATTTTTCTGTCAAGCATTTGTACCTTGAACCGGACCTTGTACCTTGTAGGCAGATATGGCTGTAAATTTTGTTTCTATAGACACTTAACTCCTTATTATGGAACTGACTTGGCAGAAGGCTCAAAAACCCAAGTAAGATCTCTCTCTCTCTCTCTCTCTCTCTCTCTCTCTCTCTCTCTCTCTCTCTCTCTCTCTCTCTCTCTCTCTCTCTCTCTCTCTCTCTCTCTCTCTCTCTCCCCCTCTCCCTTTCTCTCCTTTTCCCCTCTCTCCAGCAAAGAATGAAACCATACACAGAAAATCAGCATACCGCAGTAACAGTAATCAATCCTTTTATATAGATCAGTGCTTCTGGGTTTACATCCTGGGCTGTTGCTCCACTTTTCTGAGTCAACAGATAGTTGGCTGTTTTCTTGATTGCCTCATTCCTGATGGTCTAATTGCTTTCACTTACCTGGGAACCACAGCAGCTCCAACCCTTACTATGGCAGTTGCATTCTGCAGGAACTGCAGTTTCTTTACCATTTATAAAGAGTGGATTCATGTAGAGTGAATTGTAGTAATCCATTGTGATGTTATTAGGCATGGAATGCTGAAAATAGCCCAGCGTGATCCAGGAAGAGATGTAGCTGATGCACCCAGGATGCCCTTGTTCAGTATTTGCTTGAAGTACATGTTCCTTTAGAATATCCTGCTTTCTTCCCCCTCCTTAAGAGACAATTGCTGAATGCAAGAAATCTGGTCAATTTTTGTCCAATCTCTAATGTTCCATTTAATGAAAAGCTTGTTAAGAAGGTGATACAGAGATGGCATTGATCATGGTTGTTGATCCCTCTGGCACAGGGGTGTCAAACTGCCGGCCCACAGGCCAGTTTCATCATACCGAAGCTGCGCCCACCCCATTGCTGGCAATGCAAAAAGAGTCGCGATATGTTGTGACACGTCACGTGACATGGCGAGTTTGACACCCGTGCTCTAGCAGATTCAGACTGGGAGTAGTGCCTTTGTCCTGACCTTTCTTGATCTCTTTACAGTATCATTAACCATGATGTCCTGCTCAGTTGGCTGAGGGGATTGGGAGTGGAAAGCACTCATTACCATGGTTCTCTTCCTTTCTTCAAGGCCAGTTTCAGTCAGCTTTGTGGGGTATCTCAGGGATCTCCTCACTCTCCACTCCTATTTAACATCTACATGAAGCCACAGGAAAATGATTAAGAAGCAGTTCTGCTAGCTCCATTGCCACCACTTCACTGCCTGCTAGCCATGGAACTTCTGATTAATGCTCTAGGCCAGGGGTGTCAAACTGCCGGCCCACGGGCCGGTTGCATCATACAGAGGCTGCGCCCACCTCAGCTCTGGCAATGCAAAAAAAAGTCATAATACGTTGCGACATGTCACGTGACGCGGCGAGTTTGACACCCGTGCTCTAAGCATCGTAACTCTGCTCTGTATTCAACTGGCTCTCAAATTTTCTGAAAATATAACAATAAGCTCTCATGAACTAGCATGACCCAGCTTCAGCATATCACTGGATATAAGGTATTTCCTTATTTGACTTATTGCTTATCTGTGTTTTTGAATATTTTAATTGCTGTCTTGTGTTAATATTTGATTGCTGTCTTGAATGATGTAATATCTTCAGTATTCTTTTATATCCTTTTATTGCTGTTTGATGTTATGTGATTATGTTGTTTGCTTATACTGCCTTGGAATAAAGACTTATTCCTCACAATGGTGTGCCTATTGCTTCCGAAACTAGAAGAACCTATAGAACCTGTGATTCAGTCCTGCTTGCCTGTGAAGAGAGCAATACTCCACCATGCAGAAGCATAGTCATGTGCTCTCATTGATGGTGATCATAAGCAAAAGCTATTGAAGACAGAAATATACCCATTGGACTTAGAGGGCTTTCTTTATCAATTAGCATGCAAGGATCATACTATGAGAACAGAAGGAAATCTGTAATGCTTATTTTTTGGTATTTCCAAGAAGAAACTTAGCCTTAAGGTGCTTCTCTAATAATATGATAGCATAACCATTTATTTATTTGTTAATTAAAAATCTGTGCCAATACAGTATAAAAATAAATTTCTAGTTAAAGCTGAATTGGAAGGTTTAAGTTGTCGCTGGGTTCATTCTCAGAGCTTAATCCTAGTGATATTGGCAGTATATCATCATCGTCATTGTCATCATCATCATCAAATTTATATCTTGCCCCAAGCAGTTATATTTGGGAATTATTATAATATATAATAATATATTTAGTGGTATATAGTAAATAATAATATATTATTGGTGGGGAGAGCAGGAAAGCAGAAAAGAAACCTAATATTACCAAATTAATGAGTTCTTTGTTTCCTTGTCTAATTCTTAAGCAGTGACCAAAACTTGCTTCACAGGAACTGAGTGTTTCAAGCTGTCAGGTGCTTCTTTGATCTTCTACTGCCTGATGAGACAAGGTGACAAGATCCCCTTTTATATGTCCTTTTCTTGGCCTTGGCCCAGCTCATGGTGTCTTTCAAGATTCCTTGGGTTTCTTGTGAGACATGTGAACAATGAAACTAACCTGAATGTGTCACAGCAGGGCAAGAGATCAATTATACTCCCTCGAGCATAATTTTGACAGCCATTGTGACCTGCTCAGTTCTCTCATTTGATATATTTTCTGTCTCATATAAACACAATTTAGAATTTTACCCACTTTAAGGAAGCCTTACTGGGACTGAAAGGGACTTAGTTATTAAAATTACATTAATTTTAAACATCAAAATAAGATTAATAAATGAATGAAAATGTTCTTCCCCCCACCCCAGAAATGTATGCATGCCATCTTAGAAAAAGCATTTATTCCTGCATAATAAAGAGGTGAAAAAGAAGTGTCACTTCTCTAATAAGTGTCAGACACTGGGGTTCTTATGAATATAGGTATTAAAACTAATTAAGGCTTAAATGTTAATTGCGCTAAGTTTTTAGATTCACTTATAAGATTTTGAATGTATTACTCTAAGTGACTTAAATGTTGCAGCAACCCCTATGAAGTGCTTTCCCTTATTTTACATTGTTTATGTGACCTTGAAGAACATATGAGATCTGGTTTGGGAATATAAGATGTAAACCCCACAATAAAAAAAAGACATTTCAGAATTCATTTGAGGCAATGGAGTGACCGTTTCACAGGTTCAAAAACCTGCTCTTGGATATTTCCAAGCCTTGAAAGCAGAACGGTTAAAGTGATGATAAGTAATGATTCTCTATTTTAAGTAGCACTAGACAACCTGTGACCCATCATCATTTGAGAGATATTTCCTGACAAAGAAACAAAGGAACAAGATGACCACAGGCAGGGAAAAAAGCAGTGGGAGCAGGAGTGACTTCAATCTTCCTGCCAGCTTCCCCATTGATTTTCCTTGTAGGAAGCTGGCAGGGAGTGGAAATTATGATCTCATGACTATGGTTGACTGGGGTGGCACAACAGTGCAGCAGCATTGAAACAGCCATAACTTGCCAAATTTCAATTTCCAACCCAGGAGTCATGGATTCCAGATTTTGGATGCATTCCATAAGTTAGCTCATTTGAGGCATGTTGATTTAAAAACTGTTGCCCTATGATGCACCATTTTGCCTAATTGAAGGTTACAAATAAACAAACATAAGAGTTTTAGTAGTACATAGTTAGTAGTGTTATCGGTTCTTCTGAAAAGCAGTCAGAAGACTCCCGTGTAGCAGGTTTCAAAGGATCCACCATTTTCATAACAATGACAAAAACATCATGCTATTGCAATGCATCTCCAGCCCTTTTATACCTTTTGTGTTTGATGTGATGTGAACCAATCTGTGAGATCTAGTAAAGAAGGCTTGCTGAGCTGAATGGAACAACTCATCGCAGCCAAATCACCACAGCCAGATTGCCATGGTCAACTCACCACAGCCAATTTGCTGTGGCCAACTCACCACAGCCAATTTGCTGTGGCCAACTCACCATGGCCAACTTGCTGTGGGACAACTCGCCATGGCCAACTCATCCCGGGGCAACTCACTGTGGAACAATTCAACAATTCAGTTTAATTATTTAAAATAATTAAAGCATTATTTCAATTTTTGTCATTCACATTTTATTTTGTCCCTCCTTTGGCACCCTTTCTTTAATGATTCTATTCCACTATTTTTTTGATTTTAGTGTAACTCGTGTCCCACAGTGAGATGTCCTGCAGTGAGTTGGCCATGGAGAGTTGTCCCACGGTGAGCTGGCCGTGGCGAGTTGGCTGTAGTAAGGTGGAAATGGCAAGTTTGCTATGGTGAGTTGTCATAGACCCCAGCAGATTCTCCAATAAGTCATCAAGACTTTGCAGAGGGTTTTCCCTCAGATTTGGGACTGTCAGCAAGGAAAAACTGTCTGCAAAGTCTTGAGTCTTTTCCATAATGGACCCCAGCCTCTGGAACAATCTACTACTAGATATTCAACTATCTACTATTAGATAAAAAAATGGCTTATTGGAGAATCTGGTTACAAAATTGATTTTCTGTGTTCTAATATATATATTTTAAGTGTATCTACTTAGAGTCTTTGGAAATGGAGTGGCCTGTAAGCCAAAGGAAAACAAACAAACAAATAAACAAATAAATAAATAAATAAATAAATAAATAAATAAATAAATAAGGATTTGCTTATCATGAAATCAGGATTGACCTTGCCAGATGCTAAAATGCTTTTAGCTTCTCGTGAAATTAAACACAGTACACCAAAATAACAGGTTTTTAGTAGGGACTTAATAGAAATTATGGGATTGACAAACAATCTTATGGTAGTTTGGTATTATTGAATGTTCTTTTCTGCTGTGAATTGGGCTTGTGTTCCATGGGACTTTCTGCTGTGAGTTGCTCAGAGCATTCCATTTGCTAACAGTTAGCAGCTTTTTCAATCACTTCTAATCCCATTGCAGGGTTTTCAGCTCAGGAAACTGAGCTGAAAAAAAGAACCTTGAGAAATTCTATCAAATGACAGGTTTGCATGTAGTATTACCATTAAACATAAAAAGAACAGTGCTAATATATTTTTGGACTCTTTAAGCAAAGTTTAATTGGAATTTTAAATCTAAGATCTGTTTTAAATACCAGAATAGATGGAAAGCCATGGTATTAGTCATTACACACAGTTCAAGACATAAAATTTAAATGTCTACACAAGGAAGAATCAAAGAATATTAGCTAAGAGGATTTAATCCCTGTAGTTCTTTCAAGAAATTAAATACCAGTTTCTTAAACAAATTTTTTAAAAAGAATGACTTGCATTTTATAATGGCCAGGTCCAGACAATATAGTAAACCAAAAGCAATTAAAATAAACATGGCTCGAAACAACATATGAACCAACCCCTACATTTCAATGGCTAGCCTGGTTACAATTACTTACACAAAGATATTAATTCCATTGTTTGTAGCTTGTGGTTGGAACTCATGGGAAAGATTTACTCTTACAAACATTTATTATAAATTTAATTAATACATAATACATTAGTGCTCTCAAGTCTGCAGCTGATGGTATCAAAAGCTGCTGAGAAGTCAAGTAAGGCAAGGATGAATGCACAACCTCATCCTGCCCTCGCCAGAGATCATCCAAAAGCATGACCAATGCTGGCCTGAAGCGCCATTGAAAGGGATCCAGATAATCTGCTTCATCCAAGGTTCTCTGAAGCTGCTGCATAACCACCTTCTCAACCAACTTCCCAGAAAGGGCAGGTGAGATCCTGGATTAACATTGTCCAGTATAGTTGGGTCCAGCAATGGCTTCTTGAGGAGGGGGTGAACTAAGGCCTTTTTAATAGGCAAATAAACAACCCTCCCAGTCAAAAAATACTGTACCACTGCAAGAACCCATGCACATGACAACTCCCATGCCACTTTAACAAGGCAGGAGGGCATATATCTAAACAGCAGGTGGCTGAGCCTACACTCCGAAGGACACTGTCCACTTCCTCAGGTCCAAAAAGTTCAAACTAATCCCAGATAATCTGACAAGACTTCTGCCCAGACATTCCTCTGGACCTGCAACAACTCCACCATCCACCTCAATGTTTCTTCTTTCTCTTCGTCTCCCTCAACTCTTCCATGAACCATGGGGAGTGCAGGGACCCATGAGAAGGGAGAGATTGCAGGGGTACAATCCGATCTAAAGCCTCAGCTGCCTCCTTATTCCATGTGGCAACCAAGGTTTCAGCTATCCTGTACAGCACAGCAGACCAACAGGAACAACTCCCAGCAATCTCTGAAATCTATCCTGGTTCATCAGTCACTGGAGTGGACCAATCTAGTGGGTCTAGCCTCCCTAAGTGGATGAGGTTTGCTCTGGAGAATCTCATGATAATCGGGGTATGATGTGATGATGACAAGGTCATTGATATTTTTTCCCAATTTCAGATCACAGAGCCAATGCTCTGACAGGGACATTAGGTCTGGTGTGTGAACAGTGTCCCGTGTTAGGTTCTGAATGATCTGGGATAGCCCCTTAACCATCATGGTGGCCTGAAATGAAACTATAATCTATAATTAAATTATATAAACTATAATCCTTAGAAAATAGAATTAAAAGGGCTGTTTCTTACAAGAAAATACTCTCCAGCCTGCCACGACAATATCATCCAGGGCCTAGTCTGGGAAATTCTTACTCTCTATCTATTAACTATATTGAAATATTATGCTGTTTTAACTTGAATAGAATAGAATAGAGCTGGAAGGAACCTTGGAGGTCTTCTAGTCCAGCCCCCTGCTCAAGCAGAGGAACCTATACCATCTCAGACAAGTGACTGTCTAGCGGCTAGCCTCTTTTTAAAAAATCTCCAGTGATGGAGCGCCCACGATTTCTGGGGGGCAAGCTATTCCACTGGTTAATTGTCCTCATCATTGTCCTCAACTTTTGTCCTCAATTGTCCTCAACGTCTGGAGTAGCACCAAGAAAAAATATATCAATGATTAGGGAAGTGAAAGTAGGTCAGTAGCAGACTGCTTGCCAGATCCTTAGATACAATGTAGAGATTCTTAGCCATTCCAACCAACAGAGTTGCTACAAATGCTGATGGACAAAGTGTATCAACAAATATCCTAAGGCTAAGCCTAAGGCACAGCACTTCTCGCTCCTTTCTTTCCTCCATTTACTTCCCATTCATGTTTATTCTTGTCCTAGCAAGGAAGGGAATATAATGGAGTGAAGCATGGGGGAAGATAACAAACTTTGTTACCATTGGATTAGGAAAGAAAGGTGTTTTTTTTTTGTTTTATTCAACAAATTCTCTATATCCCATCAATACTAACCTTTCTAAAAGAGGGGGAGGAACCTACCACATAACCATACACAAACACAAAATATCAAATAACAAATGATGACCAAGCACATAAACGTTTTCTGACTTTGTCTCCCTTGCAAGAGGAGGCATTTGAAGCCTTGCTCTCTAAGATTCTTTCAGACCTGCAACACCCAAATTCCTTTCTTTTTAGTTCCCTCCCTTTTTTCTCTTTTTTTTCAAAATGTTATCTGTAGCATGTTTTCCTACTTCAAGGAAACAATAATCGTGTTTGTGCAACAGTGCGCCACAATCTAATCAATGACATTTTAGCCTTAGGCCTGAATTCGTGCCATGTAAATCCATTAAGTCAGGTTGAGAAAGTCATAGTTATATTGGTTTTTGATGATGAACCATCAAGTGAGTGTTGACTCCTAGCAACTTTTTCCAGCAAAATCTATACCCAGCCTTTCAGGCCTTCCAGCCCCTATTGCTGCTGTAATTGAAGTCCATCCGTCTAGACTCTAGCCCAAAGGGGCAGTGGTGGTGGTGGGGAGGGGAGAACTTACCACATTTCTGTGCTGGGTCTGGTGATATCCATAAATATAGGTGTCATTTTGGTTGTTTGAAAACTGTCTCATCATTGAATAAATCATTAGATTAAATTGGTTCTCATGTTTATTACTAAGGTTATGTTGAAGAAGAAATAGTGTTGCTTTCAGTCTGGAAGGACACAGTAGAGAGAAACAGTAGAGATTGGGAGAAACTGATAAGTTGTTCACCTGCTTCATTTTTGTTTTCTAGGACTGTGGTTCCTCCTTGCTGCTTTCAAGTTTGACATTCCAGGCTCTCACCTACAAGCAGCACATCTTGCTTGCACATTCTGTCAATTTCAGACTGAATTTGACCATAACAACGCCGTATTTTTCCATTAATGGCTGGGACATAAACTTGGATAACCATCATACTAGACAATTGCCCACAAAGTCTAATTGCTATAATCTGTTAACTGTTATCAGTTAAATGATTACATGGTACCCCAATACTCTCTCTACTGTGTCCTTCCAGACTGAAAGCAACACTATTTCTTCTTTAACATAACCTTAGTAATAAACATGAGAACCAATTTAATCTAATCAAATTAAGGCACCAAATGAGAAACCTAGAGACAGTGAGTTCTAGTCCCAGCTTAGGCACAGAGCCAGCTTAGTGACCTTGGGCCAGTCCCACTCTCAGCCCTAAGAAAAAAGCAATGGCAAGAAAATCCACTGAACTTCTGAAATCTTGCCAAGAAAACCAGGCATTCACCAGAAATCAATGCTGACTCAAAGGCACACATACACAAATAAAAAATAGTATGTTTTTCTGACTGAATGTGTCCAATTCCAGTCCATTTCAGTTTATATGCTTAAGATGTCAGCATGTACTTGCTTCATTTCATCTTTCAGAGTAGAAATTTTCTGGGTTCCACAGCACACCATTCAGGAACCACAGTTTTATTGTGTTGAGCTTTTCCTTGTGATGCTTTTTATGTTTCATGCTCCCTCGTTATTCGGTCTTTGCAGTTTTGGATTTTCTTTTCTGCATGTCTACAAAGGAACTATGCATTAGAACTAGGCTTTAACTGAGCTGCATCATAAACATTATTAGAACTCCAAATGACTCGGGTCTTCCTCAGTAATACGTTGAGTACTCTCTGATCTGAAAGCCCCATCATCTGGCACTGACTTGTGGATCACTTTATCTTGTCTAACCATGTGGCTTCCTTGGTAAAATATAGAAGTCATTTACAACTGCCTTCTCTCAGGCAGTTTGAAATGATGTGATCATCCATCTCCAGTATCTTCCTATATCACTGCTGCCTAATATAGGTGCCTGCTTGATTTAGCCAAGCACCTGGAATGACCTTCCTACCTTGCATGAACTTGCTGGGTATGGAGTACACTTCTGGCATTCTTCACTCATTCCTTTCAGAACAACCCTTATGATGAGACAACATAATTGAGGGGGAATAGTTACATTAACTGTGAGTTTATGAGCAGTACAAATGCAGCCAATTAATAACATTAGTCTTCATTTTCAGAACAAGGTTATTATTTATTTATTTATTTCAGGGCTTGGGGTGAAATATAATGCACTGCCCTTCCTAAAACTCAGAGTCTTTCTTTCTGTTTATTAATAGCTATTTGTATAACTTTATTTTAACTTTTAAGTAATGCATCACTAGCTGATTCTAGTAAAGGGCATTACTATCACCTTGTATTTAAGGATCCCGTATTGGTTTACTTAAAACCAATATGGAGATTATTCCCAAATCACAGGCGTTAAGGGACGCCTTTCTCAAAGTGCAACAAAACTCTTCGTTGTTTTTTCATGGATCTTTCTGGCAATAACTCAGCGTATCCAGGATGCTCCTTGCCGCTCCAGCCCAGGCTGCGCCCCTCTCCGGAGATATAAGCGGGAAAGTCAGGGGCTCTAGGAAGTCCCCTCCTCTCCTTAACTCTCAATCACTTTCACGCGCTTTTGACAGACGAGAGTTCGCGTTTTGTTAGTCTCGCGCTGGGATTTCAGGATCTCAACGCTCGCCGTTTCTTTCACTCCAACTTTCTCCAGCCTGATGCTTTTAGGGTTTGGAGAGAGTATCAGGCCGGCCGGGAACGAGAAATTAATCGCTCTTTCTCCAGGTGTCCGGGAGGGAAACGGGGAGGAAATAAACAACAGTCTGTGTAAAATCTGAAGACAACTACAGTTGCGCGCCTGGCTGAACAAAGGCGCGTTGTTTCCCGGCTTCTTCTGCCTTCGGCTCCCCCTCCATTTCCCCTCCCCGATTATTTCAGACCGGCGAAGATTTCAATAGCCCCGCCGGCAAAAGAGCGCGTCGGAAGCTGTCAGACAATACCGTCTGGGGAGTGGTGGTGGTGTTGAGCACTTCTGAAGTTTGCTCTGGTGGACGTCGATGCGCCCAGAGGCTTGGTGAGCTCTCCGCGTCTTCCCATCCAGTACTGCCAATACCACGCGCTCGGCCACCCCCTGTTCTTTAGAGCTCTAAACCGGCCAATGGCGAGTGTAAGGTAACCTCTTTTCAGATTTTGTTCCAGGCACTCCTGGCAACCGGCGAGGAGAGCACTTGTGGGAAACAACGGGGCGGGGATGGAAGAGTGTGTTGCTCCTGGCGAAGAGATTGGACCGCGCATGCTCGCCCGCGCCGTATGACGTGAGCTTAGCAGGGAAAGATCAAAGAAGAGGGAGAAAAACCTGACGGAGAAGCGAGCGGGGCTCGCGGGGTTGCGCAGGAATCGGCCCAGCGCGGCGGGAAGTTTCTGGGAAAAGGAAAGAGCGAAACAACCTCGGCCGGTCTCCTGCGATCTGCCCGGCTCTCTGAGCAAAGTTGCCTTTTCTTTTCCTCCATCTCCGCCTCCTTCGAAGCCAGCTGCTGCCGGCGCTGGTAAGATTCAGGCAGCGCGGACTGGAGCGCACATGGGAAGGCGAGCTAGCCTGGTGCACGCGTGACAGAGCGGGAGCGAGGGACGAGAAGCTCCCGCCAAGAATACCCGACAGGTCATGGCAGGGCAGGGCTGTGATCGGGGCTGCTCTGAGGTAGAAATCCCAGCGTGGGTGCGGGAAGCAGAAGCGTGAGCCGAGCCAGAAAGAATCCCCCCTGGGCGAGAGCAGCAAAGGGAGGGCGCCGCCGGAGCAGCTGCCAGTCGCTTCGCCATGGATTGCAGCCGCCTCAGGACTCTTATTAATAGATACGTAAGTACGCGGGCCCCCCCTGCCTTGTTCGCCGTCTCGACTTTACCTCTTATCCAGGGCGCTTCGGCGAACCCGGACACCGACCTGCAAGCTGCCTCGTTTAACGTAGAAGCCTCCCCCCCCCCGCTTTCCATCCGCCACATGTTGGTCGGCAGCTGCCCCTTTACGCGACAGGCTGGAACCGGCTTTTCGCGGCTTTTCTTCTTTCCAGGGAATTGCGGTGGCTTCAGATCCCGAAGGAGCTGAGCAAAGCCGGCCCTTCTCTGTTTGTGAAATGTTGATCCGGGGATGGGAGATAAGCCTCCCCGCCCCCGCCTTCTGTATTCGTGACAGACGAAAGAGGGAAGATTACAAGTTTTGAGGCTGCAAATATGGATCCTTGGGTGCCCTGCTTATTTTTCCCATTCTTGGAGGTTGCTCCTGAATACAGTTGACATGCAGATGAATGGATAGAATGGTTCGAGCTCGGTCCTCATCTTTACCGTATTTAGTTGGAAGTATTAATGGAGGGTGCTTCAGTGAGATTTCTGTGGTTGATTTTGCCTCATGTAAACAGCATTCAGATCATAGTTATGCAGCATTTATTTATTTGGAAACAAATTCATTAGATCCAGGGTACTTATTGCCAAGACAGAGGTTCAAGTAGATTGCTTCTCCAAGCAATATTATTTCTCTTTCATTCCAACTTTTTCATTTACTTTTCATTCTTCCATTATTAACATCCTGGCACTGCATGCTTTTATTATGAAGATTTCATTTCAACATATAATTTGCGCCCTGTAATTTCAGCCTGAAGAAATTTATGTAGTAGTAGTTATTAAAAATAATCAACAGGACTTTTCCCCCCAGCACTTTTTTTCAACATTTTTCTTATTTAAAAAAACTTTCATCAATTGTTGTTGAGGATTAGCAACAGATTGCATTAAAGACGATCTTTTAATTAAACCATCATATTAATTCTAACTGTGTTGTATAGAAGCATGTCCCAATTGACTTTACTGGAGCTCATTTCTCCCCATCTCCATTTAGAATGGAATGGAAGTTGGTTACAATTAAATACTGTACATTTCAATAGGAAGAGGAAGCTTGTTTTGTGAGGAACATATATTGGCAAGATAGTTCTATTGAACACCAATAACACATGCACTGAAATTGGAAAGCCAATTTGTACTCCTTTCTGAATTTGTTCAGGGTTCTTGATCTATAAAAGAAACACACATTTCCCCGACATGGTATAAATTTAGGGGGAAAAATCACTGTAAACAAATTGACATTACATTTTATGAGGCTTTTTTAGCATGTAAAATCTCTGCAGGCCTGGTTTAAATATTATTACAAGCTCTCCTTTCTGAAGCTTTCTAGTCCCTGATCAGTCATGAGTCTGATAATCCATCTCATGATTTGCAACTGAGATCATAAGAAATAGCCCTTGAGGCATGTTCTACAATCATGATTGTCCCTAGCAGGTAGCCATTGCTAGCTTGTCTGGGGTTTCTTGATCATTCTGATACAATCTGCACTTCGTTATCTCAAAAGTAAAAACTTCATGTAAAAGAGTAGGGCCTAATTGCTTTAGTATGTTTCATTACTGATGCTGAGCAATAGTAATAAAATAAATAAATCTAAGCAAAGGGTAATGAATCACATTTTGTTTAGCATGAATATTGATTTTTCCTTGAAATGTTAGCTGGCTGTGTTTTGTGCAGAAAATGGAAAAAAAGAATGACAAATACAAATATTTTGCATAAAATTTCAGGTGTCATTTGTTCAGATTATTTCGGTACTACTAGTCATGAAATTAGTCAGAAAGGCACAAAAATCCTTACACCATATGGAAACTTTGTGCCTGGCTTTCTGTTCCATGAGATGGGCAGCCATATAAATTTGTTAAATAAATAAATAAAATAAATGAAACTAAGTTAAACAAAAGAACAGAGAGTTGTGCATCCTTTATCACAGGACAAGCTTTGCTATAAACTGTAGGTAGTCTTTAAATATTGCAGCTCCATGAATTAGCTGACATCAGCTAAACTTCAAATTGGCATGGTGTGTTATAATGTTCTTTGCTTTAATCTAGATTAGAATCACTTAGACCAGGGGTAGGCAACTTTGGCTCTTTTATGACTTGTGGACTTCAACTCCCAGAATTCCTGAGTCAGCATGGCTGGTTCAGGAATTCTGGGTATTGAAGTCCACAAGTCATAAAAGAGCCAAGGTTGCCTACTCCTGACTTAGACCATCTGGATCCATCCCCACCCCACCCCATGAATTTATGTTAAACCATCCCTGACCAATGCTTCCTTGGCCTCCACTTCAACAAATCAGTAAAGAGGAGCTCGTTACCTCTGGTTTGTAGCTTAAATCCATTATGCTATGTCCTTCAGTCTGAAGTATCCCACAGCCTTCTTACGTGCGGCACCCTTTTTAGATTCTCCCACAGCCTTCTTACGTGCAGCACCCTTTTTAGATTCTTCAGAAAAACTGTCATACCCCCTTTTATTCATTCTATTTATCCATCTTTTCTCAAGGCCAAATTCTATTCCAAGTCTATATTTTTGCAAAAACTGTCACCAAGCCAGAAGTATAGTATCCTATACCTATGCATTTGATTTTTTTTTCTACAAGTGTATAACTTTGTATTTGTCTCTGTTTTATTTTCATTCTATTATTTTGGCCTGTTTTTACTAATTTAAGATTATTTTAAATTATATTTCTGACTTCTAAGATATTAGCTATCTCAAACAACTTTGTGGCATTACTAATCTGGTAATCATTTCATTTCTTCCAAGGCTTTAGTAGTAATGTTGAACAGTATAAGACTTAGAACTGAGGTGGTTCACTCTGGTTTTTTTGGAATCATTGTTGAGTTCTCTTTTGATAACAGTTTTCAAGGAATATATATATATTTATATATTTATATATTTATATATTATATATTTATTTATTTATTTATTTATTTATTATCTATCCAGGCCCACTTAACAGTTTCCTAATCACAAAGAATAGAGATACATTGTTAAATTCTTTGCTGAAATCAAGTTATATCATATCTGTACTATTCTTACCATGTACCAAGGAAGATGCCCAATAAAATGAGATAATCCAGTTTGGCAATATTTATTTTTGACAAATCCATACTTATTTCTTATAATTGCCACACATTTTCAAGTACTTATAAATTATTTATGATCAACTCCAGATATTGGTGTTAAATTTTATTTTATTAAATTTATTTGCCACCCATTCGGCACAAGGCAACTCTGGGTTGTCTAAAACTAAACTGTAGATTGCTGATCTATAATCCCCCAACTCTTTCATTTTCTCCTTTTGGAAGATAGCAGTTTCATTAGTCATCTAGCATTTCACTAGTTTTCCAGGATTTCGCCAGATAATATATAAAGGTTCGCCAGCATTTCATCTTAAATATATATTTTTCTCTTTCCGTTATTTTGAACATTAATGATATCAATTGTGTATTTTTGTTATCATATTCATTATGAGAATCATCCCACCAGATCACTGCCATACCTATTTAATTCTGGGATATATAGTACTATAATACTACAGTATATACCTTATAATACAATTTCTAGAAGGATATGGACATTGTTGAGTTCTATTGGTTATTTAAGTGAACTGAAATCAGATTTCAAATTTAATACAGGTATCCGAAAGAAGTAATAGAAACAAAAGGTTTAAGATGTAAGGAATTTGTTGAATTCTACTTCTGGAGCCTAAAATATGATCAGAGTTCATATGGGCACCTGTTACAAACATTGTAAACAAAATTTGTCTTTTTCCCAGATCAGCTACAGAATATAAGCCATATGATTATACCTTAAAATTATCAATAAAATTGATCCTAAGATAGTGTAACAACCATTAAAATTCCAGGTGAAAAGAAAACTGTACAGGCTTTTTAAATATTACGATTGGAGTGGCTGATGCAGCATGCCTTCCATATAAACCAGAAAGATAGAGCTCTGACAACAGAGGGTTCTTCTGCATGTCTTAACAGTAAATTCAAAATAGGAGAAATGGACCTCAGATAATTAGGCCATAAATGATTTAAAACTTTAATTTAATTGGACAAATCAACACCTCAGAATAAATCTGATTAGCAATTTATAAATGTACAGATATTTTATAATAGATAACTTGTACCTTGTGCCAGTTAATTTCCTAGCTGCATTATTTTATATCAGTTACAAATTCCTGACACTTCTCCATGCAGAGCAGGGGTGTCAAACTCGCAACATCACGTGACACGTCGTGACGTGTTGCGACTTTTTTTCCATTGCCCGCAATGGGGTGGGCGCAGTTTCGGCATAACGCATCCGGCCCACGGGCCGGCAGCTTGACACCCCTAATGCAGAGCATATTATTGTATCAAGGTGGAATGCAATCAAGGCATGTATAATGGTTGCTAAGTCTGTCTGGCTTAGAAAAGATTGTACACATAATTGTGCAAAAACTTTCTAAAGTGTACTTATTCCCAGTGAATCCAATAGCTCCTGAAGATTTAAGCAAAAATTCACCTGGAGATTCAAGATTCCAGATTTTTCAGAGGGTGCAAAATCCCTCTAAAATAGGTTAAACTTTAATCTTTGAATCCAATTCCCTATTTAGCATCTATTCCAATTTCAGATTGCTTTGTCCTAGTACTTATCCAATTTAAACAATCTTAAACAAACGTAAACAATTACTTTGTTAAAGTTGAATAGTAAGGGCCAATAGAGCTTCAGATATTAATGATACTGCATACCAAAACTCTAGATGACACCTCTCAGTATCTTCATGCATATATAGTAGAAGATAAGATATAATATTATGGAATATTGTAAATCATGTAGGAAAATCATGATCAATGTTATCTGGGAAAAGGACCAGGGCTGTTTTTCCCCTGAAAAGTTTTGGTGTTGGTAATCTACCAAGATAACTTTAAAAAAAATCCTCATGAGGATCAAATGAGCTCTACCAAAATGAATGAAATAACAAGTACAATTTTGTCTAATAACTGAATGGATCTAAGAAAGTATTTCATACATAAAAATGGAAATAATATGAAATATGCAAAATAGAAGTAATTGTGCAGAAATAATACACATCTTGGACTGAGTCACATTGATAAGTCCTTTATGCATTTCTGCATGAGGTTTTGTACAATGCACATTTTCAAACATATCACTAGATCTTTCATCTTTAGCAACAGTGCAGCTTAACATATTTTGGTCAGCAATTTGAAGCTAGAAAGCACCAATTTTCTAAAATGCTATCTCCTCCCCAAGCACTTCATATTACTACTAGTTATTTTTTTTCCTTTTTTTTCTGAGCTAAAGGTTAAAGGTACCTTTAACAAAGTACTTGCTTACAACCATAATTATGTTCTGAGGAAACTTATAAATCAAATTTATATTTCATAGCTACTTTTGGAAACAAGGTAATATTTGGGTAATTTGTTTTACATTTCCAATTTTTTTTACAAACTTTTATTTTTTTTAATGTGTAAGAAGTCGATGGGGAGGTAAATATAGAGGCGGTTAGGATACATTGGTTCCCAGCCATTGTATTGGGAACCCTACCTGTAAGGCATCTATAGTAAAATAATACATATGAGAAATAAAATTTTATTATGGAAAATTTACTTACTTGGAACTTAAATGGAAGTTTTAATTTATCAGGAATCTTCTGGAAATTAAAAAGCCAAAATGTAAGATCTGTAGCTGGTGGAATAGAAAATAATTACACCTCTGTTGTCTGAGGAGCAAGTAGAGGAAAGAGATTGCCCCATAAACAGATTTGGAATTTACAGAGAGAAAGTCTTTGGCAAGGCTAATAACTGCTGATTTTATGTTCAACTGAACAAATGAAAGCCTTGAGGCATTTAGCACAATGTGACCCAGGTTAGTGCAGAAAGATAGAATAATATGGATCAGATATGAGGCCAATTATATCTCTTTGGAGGCCTCTGGGAAGATGTATAAGAAGTAAAACTCAATTCTTCCTAAATAAGCAAAGTATGTTTTCCGTTATTAATATCAGCAAGCTATGTTTTTCTTGATTAATTCCATATTTTTCCTATAAGCGTTGCATGAAGGATTATTACTTACTGAAAGTTCACAAAACGGTGCTGACTTTATTACTGAATCTTTTGCCAGTATTCAGTTGCAACATCTAAACAAGAATTAAGAAATTCATCTTGATGTACATATGTTTATTGATTGCTTAGAAGCAAAACTTGATTTGTTTCCAGGGGAAAAAATCAGATAGACAAATCTGAGCATCCGCAGAATGCCCTTTCTAATTCAATTCCTCCACAATTTTATGGAAAAAAAAACTAGTATGAAAAGCAAATGAGGAATTTAAAAATCTAATCTAAACCTTTAAATGCAGCAGCTTTAGCCCTCAGGTTGAAAATCAGTCTTTGCATATTCCAAATGCATTAAGGGTAAAGATCTTAATAGTCCATTTTTCATATTTTATTTTGTTTTGTGTAGAGGGAAGGGGTCTTATACATTAGTTTGAGAATTCTCCTACTTAGCAGGATATTCATTTAAATTAGTCTATATTTTCATGTGCTAGTTCCATTTTTTTGCGTTGGAATAAACCAGAAATGCAAGGTCAAATGCTTCACATATTTTCTAGATTCAAAGAAGCAGAATGTTGCCAGTTAGCTTACCTTTTGGAAATTGTAGACTATGTAATTTTCTATATATAATCTGTGCCCAGCCTATAGATTAAACTGGGATTACACAGGCTGTAAATTTGTGGTTATTAACTTGTATAGGTGTGCCTTAAAGAATAAGCAAACAAACAAAACAGGTTTCTTTCCTTCCTCCAAGGAATAAATAATATATTTCCCAATTAATAAAGTAAATATAGATGCAAATAGTTGGAGTTTGTTGTGGTTAAAATGAAATGAGATGTTACGGGTGAATAGGGATTCTAATGTCCATCAAGGAGTATTGGATGGATGGTGTGGCAAGAGTTTCAAGGAAAGTTGTTAGTAGTATAATGCACCTTTAAATACTGTGTTTCCCCAAAAGTAAGACCTATCCTGAAAATAAGCCCTAGCTTGATTTTTGGGGTTGGGCCTAATATAAGCCCTACCCCCAAAATAAGCCCTAGTTTTAGGGTGAGGCACACACCTAAAAATCAAGGGCAGGGGTGAGAGGGTGGAGCTGCCCCATGTGCCCCGCAACCACTTACCTTGTAGTCAGGCCTCTCCTTGCTGGCCCACTTCTTCTCCAGCATCCACAGGCCTGCATTTCACAGTCAGGTCTTTCTGGAAGGCCACTGCAGCTGAGAACCGAGCTATGGATTCAACCCATTGCTCGGTTCTCGGCTGCAGAAGCCTTCCGGGAAGGCCTGACTGCAAAATACAGGCCTGAGCTCCATTCTGAGCTGCAGAATGAAACTTCTCCTTCGGCCGCAGAAGTGGGCCAGCTACATGGGGCTGTTGGTGCCAGAGGTGAGTGGGAAAGACACACCCCGGAAATAAGACCTGGTGCCTCTTTTGGAGGCAAAAAAAAAAAAAAGACCCGGACTTATTTTTGGGGAAACAACGGGTACTAAAATATTGAATGGCTTTTTAAAACTAGAGATTCACTGTTTTCTTTTTATTGATCGCAGTTGGATTGAAAAAAAATCAATTCCACTCATATAGAATAAAGGAAATGGGAGCAACAGTGCAGGGAACGTTAGTGAGTCTGCAGTAGGAAAAGGCCACTCTATTTATAAAAATAAAATATTTTCATTATTTAATTATCTTCAATCTTAATAGAATTACTATGGTGTAATTGCTCTGGAAGCAATAAGAATGAACTTCAAGAAAGGCTAAGGGATGAATCACTAGTATTCGTCTATGGACTGGTTTAAGATAAAAAAGATGTGAGTGAATAAAACAATGATCATCTTTACACCTTTTGGTATCCCCTTCTTCTCCCAAACCAAATTAAGAGTGAACAATGACTTGATGAGACATAATCAGTCAAAGTTCATACTCTGTCAGAACAGAACTTTAAAATATTGTGAGTGCTACCGGCAGACAATACAAAGGGAAACCAAGAGAACTTGGGATCAGCCTTGCTTTGCATTTTGCATAGTCACAAAAGTAGGTGGCACAGAGATCCAATCTGACTGCTACTGGCCAACTACCTGCAGAAAAAATGGTGAAGGATTTCAACTTTCTTTTTAAACTCTTCCTATGAAAACATTAGCATGGGAACAATATTTAATATGTTATCAGGAAAATTCTCTGGGTCCTCAACAGTAACAACGAAAAACAGAGGTCTTTCCATATGCTTTTAATTAAACTCCTGGGGACACTTAGCCAACACCTTACAGGGCAGAGAAAGCACTAATCCCTCATCAACATTCTTTAATAGCTGCTAGCACTTAGGAGAAGTCAGATGATACAGTCTGCAGTAGCCAGCCACAAGCAGACACAGACACTAATTTATAATGTTCCATTATTACTGGGTTTGTTGTCTTTTTCTAAAAAAACTTTAAAATACTGTAATGTTTAAGCACTGCTGCTTTGTATGAATAAATAGAAGAACACAATGATTGTAACAACACAATGCTGCTCCAGTAGAATAAAACTCCACTAATAATAAAAAAATAATGTATTCTGAAAAGTTCTGATTGGAACAAGAATCAATTGTGCTTGTATGCACATGCCCATGGAAGGAGCCAAGTGAGCAAAAAATATGCAGAAAAGTAGTACAGAACAAGAGTGGGAGAAAGCTCAGTAAACAATGGAGAATGGAGTCTTCAGCTTGGGTACTTTGAAATGCATCCTGGAAACTCAACAGGGCAGAAAACAGAGCATTGTGGGAATCCCCTTGGCTCCTACCAAAACTCAACATACGTACCGAGTTCAACATAGACTTTGGATTTTTTTTAAACGTATTTTGAAATCTCAGCATAAATGCAGAACATGAGCACAAAGAGTCTGAATCTATCCCTTCCCCAACTCAGAAAACCAATCCAATAATTATATTTACTACTTTTTAGATTAAAAACTACAGTATTAACAGTATTTTGTGTGTGAAGCAGAGTTGTGCGCATGCACATGGACACAACCTGCTCTGCATTACCTTTCTACCTGCAATTAGTACATAAAAATGCTGCTCCAAGAGAAAGCTAGGATATATGGACCTTTCAAGGAAAACTGTGCTAGCATGAGATCCCTGGTTATACTACCATTGGGTCTCCTGGAGATCAAACCCCTTCTCCTCCTGGATTATCAGGAGCTCTCTTCACTGGGGAGATTTACATTACTGGTAATGCTTTTATTTACTCTTGAATCACATAGACTGAAAAATACAAATGTTTGTTCATCACCCAAGAGCTTTAACCTGCACATGAACCCTATGAGAATCCATGCTGCCAAGACTGTCTCACTGGCGTCCGTCTTTCCCTGAAGTTAATCCATGAATTGTTTCAAGGAAAGTAACAAAGGTAGAAGATGGATTTGTAGAACTTTCTGCTGAAAGAGTTACTGCAAAGAAGAACAGGTCAAGCCTAAAGGGGACCTTTGCCATGAATCATGCCAAATCTAATGCTTTTGGCAAACATCTAAGCAAAGCTATGGAGATGAGAACATTTACTATCTATTATTATTATACTGATAAAGTCTTTCCATTGGCACGGAAGAATTCTACAAGTGATGGGAGATAGAGTTATAAAGCTTTAGTTTTTCAAACTATTATATCGATATAAGTATAGCTCAATATATGAACGAACGAACGAACGAACGAATGAGGGTTAGGATCTGATAAGTGACATATAAATTTATGTAAATGAATAAATTGAATGCATTGCACATTTTCATACAGTATTTAGATTTAATCTGCAGGATTGCCAGTCTCATTTATATTTAAATTAGTAGGTGCTTGAGCTTCCTTGACATTAAAAGATGTTTTGTTCCAGCCTTTGCTTTGGAATGGTTAGTGTTGTGAGTCATCTGCTATTTCCTTGAGTAATGACCATCACCAGATAGGCACCCAATTCAGGAATTGGACTTCTCCTTTCCAAACTATCACCCTCAGGAAGGAAATGGGTGGCTGAGCAAAGAGTCAGCATTGCCAATTTCTGTGCTTTAGGAAATACCTCTCCTGTAGCACAGGTTTTGCTCCAGATGTACCACCTTTGGCACCAGTTCAGGATCAGTAGCAATTCCATTTTGCCACTTAGGACAATAGACATAGGAGGATTTGAAGCTGTGGGGGCTCATAGGTTGATGAGCCAAGACTTTGAGTTGCTGCTTCTACTTTGTATCTTTGCACTCAGAGAGAAGTTTCATCTCTCATGATAGATGCAACTCTGTAATGCAGAGGAATTTTAGCGGGTTTTTAAATAAATTGCTCTAGGATACCATGAAATATTTCTGTATGAAGAATAATTACAAAAGATCCTCAGGTTTTTAATACCATGGGAGATGGTGAGAATCAATTTCTTGGAAGTGCAGTCCTTTGCCTATTATGCCAATGGAATTGTTATCTTTATTGAAGTAACTCTGTTAATATAAATTTATAAAGTAATTCAGCTCTGAATTCAGCTTTTGGTAGGTTTTAGTTCCATTGTCTTCAAAACTAAAACTATACATATGTGCTGATTTTTAAAAGAATGATGCTCCCTGAGTTTGACTGCTAAATATTGTTGCTCCTAACATTTGTTCCATTGAGGTGCTTGTCACATCCTGCAGTGGCTGCAGTTCACCTAGCAAAGCTATCAATAGGTGATGCAACAGAAAGTTGTTTTTCACCCAGCTTATTGCACAGTATAATGCTGATCAGGGCTGAGAGGGATTGGTTGCCCAAGGTGATCTAGTTGGCTTTGGCACCCAAAGGAGGATTAGAAGCTGGTTTTCCCACTCCTAGTCCAACTCTTTAATCATTACACCCTTTGGCTCTCAGTATAGTTTCAAAGTATTTTTTAAAATTGGAAATTTGGTCATCATTTATGTAATTGTTTCATTTGAACTACTGAGCTACATCCAAGAATGTTCATATTTCTTCAGTTAAGTTGCTCAACATTAATTTGTTCAAAAGTGAATCATTGGAGTATCAAGTGCTCAGCATGAGAAACCTGCACTAGATTCTGTTTGGTTTTCCAGGACTTGAGGAGAAACTTTACTAGAAATATTTCCTGTTTTGTTCTTTTCCCTGAGCAAGTTTGAGATCTTTTAGAAAATACTTTAAAAGATACTTCAAAGTTTCTTTCAGCATTACTTGAGTAGTAGCATTATAAGAACAAGATAGAAGGAACAACAAAAAATCTTACCAGCCAACAATCATGGGTCTGTGTGATCAGCTGTTCTCTCTGTGTGCTCTGAAGTATGAAAAGCTACTTAGTTGAAGTATTTAACAATTCTTTCCATTCAGGTTGGCAGTTAGAAAATGTGCAAAATCAAATGGCCTCCTTTAAGGGTACTAAATGTAACTTCTAATAATTCTCATAATTAAACTTTATCTGTAACTATTGTACTTTCATACACAGTTGCACACTGCTTTTCGTGCAATGCATTATCCAGTTATGAGAGGTTGCTTTCAGCTTTAGCGGCTTGATGATGTAAACATTATGCTTTTATCTTTTTGGTTTATAACTTGTCCTCTCTTGCCTGTCTTCAGTTATTTCAGCTGGATGAATCCACAGGCAGTGAATCCTTATTTGAGTGATGAAGTATTGCCAGCAGTCTTAAAGAGAGGCTGTTGTATGTCCTTTCCTAAAAAAACCCTTTCCTGTACCCAGATATCTATGACAAGTTCTACCAGTCATAAATATCATTTGGGGGGCTAGGTTTAATAATGACTAGTATTTGTGCAGGTGCTGAAGTTGTCTGAAAAAAACAACAACCATCTTGGCACATTTGAGTCTTGGTTCAACTTTGAAAAGCCTGCTTATAAAATGAACTCTCTTTTACCGGTATTAGCACTTGCTCTGAAGAGTAATAGTAAAACTTTCTTTTTATTTACCTCTTAAGAACACTGAGTTTAGCAATGTTTTGTTTGCTGCCATATTTAATGATTTTGCAAGGTTAAAAAAACAGGACTTCTCAAGAGTCACTTTTTGTTGGAACAAAAATGGATGGAAAATATAAGAAAGATGAAAAAGACTGATATAATTTTAAGTGGAATATAATTGCAACATCCTTGATTTTTTTCAATGTAAAATGCATGCAGATAGTCCTTGACTTATTCATTTAACAATGGTTTGAAATTATGACAGCCTTGGAAAAAGCGACTTACAACCTGCCCTTGAAGTTACAATTGTCTCACACATCTGTGGTCACTGTATTTATGATGGTCGCATTGTCCTGGGGTCATGTGATCACCTTTTGCAACCTTGTGACAAGCAAAGTCAATAGGGAAGCCAGATTCACTTAACAACCATGTCACTAACTTAACAACTGCAATCAGAGATTTTTTGATAAGCATCCTCATAAGCCTTGGTGAGATTCCTAACTCTAACTTTTCTTTGTCTGCAGGATTTGTTCTCTCTCTAGGGGACCCAACTGTCAACTCTGCAACGATCTTGGCTGAAGCCATTTTTGCTTCGTTTTCGGTTGCCACAGTACTGGGAGGGGGGAGGGGTGGTTTTAATCTTAGACTAAACAATAATTTGTCCCATGGGAACCAAGGTCATTGCTGCCTGACTTTTGGCGAGCTGAGCCTTCTGTTAGAAAGCCCGACAAAGTATTCTATTGGGGAATGTAGTTGATAACATTGTGCTGGGGTGGGAAGTTCAACTTTGTAACATTGCAACCCTTTGGAGAGAACTCCAGACTTGGTTTCACTTTTGACTGTGCTGATACTTTGTAGCCAATAAACATGTTCTTTAAGGAAACCTCTTGCCTTGGAGTTCTGCTTTTACTGGTCTCATCTATCGGAACCATGATACAGTGATAACTGTGGCAAGAAAGGTTGTAAAATGGGGCAAAATTCACTTATGTTTCACTTGGCAACAGAAATTTTGGGCTCAATCATGGTAGTAAGTTGAGGACTATTTATATGGCATTCAAGTGAAGTTGTATATTTGTTAAGGACCATGGAGAAAATATAAGAGAAGGGAAGTCTAAGCAAGAGCTGAGGAAAATGCTGATCAAAAGATGGTTCATTGTCTGTGATAATGGTTGTTTCTACTATATCTGTAGCCTGTTTGGGATGTTTGGGAGTTATTGTCATGTTTTATGTTGATTTCACTGCTATTTTAGCAGGCAGTTTCTCTTAGTGGTGAAGGTATAAACAGTCAGCCCATGGTTACTGCAGTACAAGGTGCTGTAGGGGTCCAATCTGTCCTTATTCCTATTTAACATGTACATGAAGGCCCTGAGAGAGGTTTCTAGAATGCTAATTTGCTTGCAGTAGTTCTGAAGCAAAAGTACCTTGACCTGTAGATCTTGATGCAATCCCGCAAACACTGCTGTAGAAGTGGGGAAAGACACAAACAGAAACCTAAGCAGATAGGTTTCTCCATTGCAGATCAGCCTCAAGTAGAAGATTGAAGAATGGATCCAGGAAATCTATGGGACTTTTGGATCATAGCCATCACAATAGTTTTGAAACCCTTTCCAAAACATGGCATCTCTTTAGTCAGGTATTATGAGATTAATCTGCATATTTTTACTTATTATCATTTTCACTGACCTATATGCAGTGAGTTTACACTAAAATTTAGTTATTTTGTTCAATTAATGGGGAGGAGCATATTACCTAGTTGGATAATGAAATGTCTGTAAGCAACCAACCAAGCTCAGAGAGCACCAAGAGTTCCACCGTTCAATCTTGAACTACATATATTTTCTCTGGTTCAATTAATTTCATTCTGCTTTGTGTGCTTGTTCTTACCAATTGGAATTTGTTCATTATGGTATGATATGAAGTCTGATAGAATTTGGGCAATCTTTACATATTTACATAACAAAACCTTGCTGCTCTAGATAAATTGGGAATGTGTTCTAGAATTACTAGGTACTCTGTACATACATAGGCTGGCTAGGTAAAGGAAAACTGATCTTAACAGAAAACTCCTAATATATGTTTATATTTTTGCAGCTTTGTACAAGTTCAAAACACATTTTCTCCTTTTCCCAGTTACCGTAAATGACTAAATGAATAATTTATTTGGACTGGTCGATGTTTGTAGGAATCCTTTATTTGAATAAAGACACAGGGATGGGTTTCTGGCTATATCCCAGATTCAGAAAAAATCTAGTTGTAGCCTGTTACTTCCTACAGTCTAGTTGCTATTGGTTACAAAGTATTGCTGATGCATTTTCTATTTTAAAAAACGCTACTGTATAATATTGATATGGTAGTATTCAACTGAGGAAATGTGTTTGATTGGTAAGGTCATATTTTCATTTAGAACTCTATATTGGGTGTTCTTTTAATTAAGAACATTATATTAGGTGAGGTGAATTAGCAATGCAATCCTATTTAAGGTTTATTCCTCAAGGAATTCTCAATGTGTTTTGCATGGATAATTCTCAATGGAATGAAAGCAGACAGTAAATTTGGATTACCTTAACAAAGATATTTTTTTAAGTATGCAAAAACTTGAGAACTCATAGTAAATGTTTATGTGTCTGTCATAATTATTGATGCTGGTTGCAGTCCCCCCCACCCATATTTTAATGAAAGAGGAAAATAGAATATTGTAAAACACAGCACTAATTCTGTGATAGTTTAGCAGGATATTGTTCAAATACTACTTCAGGATGTATAGTAAATGACAATACCAACCAATCTTGGCTATCCTGAACAATTAAGCATAGTCAGATCTAGAAAAAAATCCAAAATATATTTTATTTGGAATCAAGTCTTGTGGATTTCAGAGTTGACTAAAAAGAATTGATTCTTTTTACTTCTTCTGCTTTTAGTATCATGTTGTCTCTATAGGGATAAAGAAATTTAAAAATAAAACTGAATCTAGTGTAATATAGTATATCTAATTGTGTAATTGAAAAAAGATAGCGTGGCTGATCTTTTCATCACTAGAACCTTCCAGATTTCTTCTGTTGAAGCTCCCTTCTTATTCAACCAACATGAACACTGACAGACATTAGAAAGATCTAGAAAAGTGATTTCCAAACTTGGCAACTTTAAGATTTGTGGACTTCAACTTGTGGAAATCCACAAGTCTTAAAACTATCAAGTTTGGAGACCTCTGATCTAGTATATCTCGATGAGACCAAAGTTGGGAGGCTGACTGAACTGAAGCTCAAAATGTCCTTCAAGGCAAATACTATTATCTCATCAGTTTAAATCACCATGGTAATGATTCTACACAAATAAAACCAACATTGGCTTTTTCTTTGTATCTTTGTTCTCCCTTCTACACCCACACTTTCTTACTTTAATTTTAATGATTATCCATATTTTGATGGGGATATTTCCTTTAAATAGTGTTGAATAGCTCATTTTGTAAAGTGTGCATTTTTAACTTAAATACATAATATATTGAAATATTTCACAAATAGGTAGTTCAAATGAGATCTTTGTAACCAAATAAGCAAAATCTTTTTATTTAGTTATGTCTGTATTGTAGTGCAATCACACAAATAGAATAAATTTGCCTTGCTCTCATTTTGTCAGATTGTATATTATATTAGTCCTTCTATTCCTGAGTAAGGTTATAATATATTACCTTGAAACCACAGCACTGAATCTAGACATTGTACCTTTTCCCATTAATCCATTGCCACATATATTTTTGTTGTACATTAAAAAATCAATTTTTATGTGACTGAAAATGCAGATTCAAATAAGTTGTACCTTTGCCAGTTAGTCTACTAAAAGTTGTATCTTTCATGCGTGTATATATATATATTTCATTTATAGCTAAACCTTTTCTAGTTAAATTTTGTATTTTTTCACATCTTTAGGAATTAAATATAATTGAACTGCAAAATTAAAATGAATCTGTTTTCAGATAGTCTTAAATTATCTCCCTGCTTCAATTAAAAGAGGATTTTATCTGGCCTATTTTAAATAGGGGATTAAAGACACTTCCTCTGCATTGTTATTGTGATATGGTGGGATTATATATCTCCTGAAATGTGTATCTCCTAAAGATGTAGGGGGAAAAGTCTTTTTTAAAAAAAGATACTGCATACAGATATACAGGTTAATTTTCATGATGCTTTAAAATGTGGATAATTAAAATCAAGGTTTTGTTATTTTTTCTGGATATAAATGTATTTAATAATATATTAAGTAATGAACTGAAAGCTGAAATTCTACAAATAAATAGAATAGAATAGAGCTGGAAGGGACCTTGGAGGTCTTCTAGTCCAGCCCCCTGCTCAAGCAGGAGAACCTATACCGTCTCAAGACAGGTGAATGTCTAGTCTCTTCTTAAAAATCTCCAGTGATGGAGCACCCACGATTTCTGGGGGGTAAGCTGTTCCACTGGTTGATTGTCCTCACTGTCAGGAAGTTTCTCCTTAATTCCAGGTTGCTTCTCTCTTTGATCAGTTTCCAACCATTGTTTCTCATCCTTCCCTCTGGTGCTTTGGTGAACAACCTGGCCCCCTCTGTGTTGTGGCAGCCCCTCAGATACTGGATCACTGCTATCATGTCTCCCCTATTTTTCTTTTCTTTAAACCACGGGTGTCAAACTCGCCATGTCACGTGATGTGTCGTGACATGTCACGACTCTTTTTGCATTGCTGGCAATGGGATGGGCGCGGCTTTGGTATGATGAAACCGGCCCATGGGCCGGCAGTTTGACACCCCTGCTTTAGATTATATTTTAAATATTTTAAATTGGTTTTGTATTAACATTCCTTAACAAAATAAAAGACAACATGAAACTTTATTTATAGCCTTTTAAACATGTTTATTAGAATATGAATAATTATGAGTCAATACTGAGAACTTCTATTTGTAATAACAAAATCAACAATATTTAAATATGCTTTAAATATTTAAACAGATGCCACTTCACTATATAACTTTCCATATATGAAAAATTGTACTAGTCACTTCTTGAAACAAAACTCCTAATGGGTACACCTCTGTATTGTAGTAATTGTTTGTCAGATATGCATAATAAATATATTGTACTATTTGTAGATATGAGAGTCAGGTTCATGTAGTGGTTATGCATCAAGCTAGAAACTGGGAAACAATGAGTTCTAGTCTTGCCTTAGCCAGTCTCTTTCTCTCAGCCCTAGAAAGGAGACCATAGTGAATCATGTCCGGGAAAAAACTTGCCAAAAAAACTGTAGGGACTTACCCAGGCAGTCTCTGAGAATCAGACATGATTGAATGGAAGGAGAAAGAAAAAAATTATGTATCCATACATTTGTAGTGGACATACTTCCATTTATGAAATCTCATGAATTTGTTAGGAAGAAAATATAACCGAGAGGTAAAGTTATGTCTGCCAGTTTTGGTCTCTAACAACTCAGGTACATTTGGAAAAGCACCTCTATAAAACCTGAAAAATTGTGGTCAGTGTTGGCTAGAGGACTGATGATCTGATTTAATGTATCTCCCTGTGTAATTTTGACAGCCTTGCAAGGCAATCCAGACAAGTAACACACCAAGATGTACTGGCTCTACTTTATTATGAAGTCACATTAACAGAATCTTGCAAGACTGAAAGTACATTTCTCCGCCCATCATCTTTACAGCCCAGAAAACCTTGTGAGACGTTTGCCATATCCACCTTCCTTCTGAGGGCTAAGCTGCTGCTTATTCATCCATTGCCCTGGCTGTAGCTCTTCCTTTTGTCTCCCAAGATCACTCCCACACATCATTACAAATATTTAAGATGCCACAAGTCTTCATGATGCTGTTCATTTTGCTTTAAGAAACGAATAATATCCTGCATATTTGCAGGAGGGGGCAAGAAGGATGTAATGCAAAATCCATGTAATGTAATACAGGATGTAATGCAAAATCCATCTGTTACAGTAAAAAGACATGGTGTATGGAAATCTCAGAATGACCCTCAGATTTGGAAGAGTTGTTTAACCAGAATGTCATGTTTCTCAGGGGAAATATTTGGCCTATTTTTATAAAATTGGAGATCAGAATTTCCAGACTGATAGTAAGCTTCTCATACTAATATCTTGCCTTCCACTTTTTAAACAATTGGTATTTGCTATTTTCAGTTCCCTTCTTTGACATCTTCTATTCATGTCATCATTTTTTCTTGATACTTTTGTTTTGGAAGTTATTCATTAAAAATGGATGATCCCATTAGTTCCCCAATTGTTTGAGATACAGATTATTTTTCTTACTTCTATTGTACAAAATCCTCTTGCTTTATCATTCTTCATTTTCACTAGTGGCAGCCTCTACCTCATTTCCTTTGTTTTTATTACATCACTAACTTCTCACTTCTACAGTTTATTTTTAAAAATTATTATCAATATCTATCCATCTAGTTAGTTAGTTAGTTAGTTAGTTAGTTAGTTAGTTAGTTAGTTAGTTATTAAATTTTTATGCCTTCCATCTCCCTACAAGGTGACTCTGGGCCGCTTATTTTGTATTTCTACTATTGTCTCTCATTTCATAGTGTTGCCTATAATAGTCTATCCATGAATTGTTTCTTCCAGAAAAGTTCTTTAGATCTCCATTTTCTTTCTCATTATTATCTTTTTTGATTTTTTTGAACATACAAACTTCATGAGTAGTTTGTATATTGGTGTCCTCATTTAGTCTTATGTTTTATTCCAACCTTTTATTTATAAAATAAATACAATTGCACAATGTGCAAAGTCTCAAGGACTTTCTAGCTTACTTTTTGTTTGAATGCAGCTGTTTACTTTGTTTCTTCATTCCTTTTGTACCTCATTATTTGATAGGATGTTCTCAATTTCACTTTACTCTCATGAACTGTTCTTTTAATTTAGCCAGTTGTTCTTACTTATGAATTCCCATTCCAATTGGGGTTTGGCAAAATGCATTTCTTTGGCCTTTTCATATGCTTTCGTTTGGCAACCTGGTTTCTTATTTTGGTTTACAGTATTATTATTTCACTGATTGATATCTAGTTGCTTTTTATTTTGTACCCTTCTTTCCCACCACTGATATTGATATGTCTAATTGCCTGGATGTTAATAATTTATCACACTCCTTAGCAAGTTAGAATTATCTTCTTGCTCTTTTAGTTGGCAGTATCAAGCTTCGGTCTTTGCGGAAATTTAAGACTTTCAATATTAATTTATCATATTCTACAGATTTGTTCATTTCTGTTTACAGGCTACTTAACTCTTACCAAGTCTCCTTCTACCAGTCATTTTGATTATCTTCAATCCTTTTCCTCCTTTAATGCTTCATTGATCTTATGTTATACATGTAATTTCTCCAGTGGTGGGATTCAGCTGGTTTGTACCACTTCGGCAGAACCGGTAGCTAATTTTTTGTTGCCCAGGCCCAGAATGGACTTCCGGAAGTGGCATCCACACAGAGAACCACTTGTTCACATATCTGAATCCCACCACTGAATTTCTCTTTACTATTTTCTTATGTTATTTCCTATTAATTTCTTTTAATGTCTGATAGTACAAGCTTTTAGACACACACACACATACACGTAAGGTCCCAGTCCATTACTTAAACTTGAGATACCATATCAATCTAATCAGATAACCCAAGCGGAGACTTCTTGATCAAGCAGCACTTTATTTGATCAAATTAAGCAGCTGGGTGGCCAACAATCTGGAACGCTGGCAGAGTTACGTCCAGAAGTGCCACACCTTAGAAAGTTGGTAGCATTGCTTTATAAACTTTGTTAGCCAATGAAAATCAGACAACAGAGCCATTACATCATAAAGAAGACAGCAATCATTCCTGTACATTCCCATCCATGTACATGTTTCCCACACTTGCATGAGATTTTTCTGGTGCAAAAGCCAATTACAAAATATATATATATCCAAGAGAAAACTTCAGAAAATACAATGCTATTTATTACAGTAGCACAATCCTGGTTGGAAACAACTGAACAGGGGAAACCTTTACCTTACTTTACTTTACACCCCCACTCACCTGAAATAGATTATTCATGTAACAGGAATGTTTCAAAGAGAAAAAAACACACTCTTGTGTATAATGTAATGTGTATAATCAAAGTTTTATTTTAGAAGATTGTGACATTTAGTCATAATCATGGTTTATTGTGCTTTTTAGAAATGGAATGTAGATTAAGAGAATTTAATTACTGGTACAGTATTATCTTTCAGTGTAAATTAGCTGCTTTTTTAGTTTAGCATCACCCTTTCAGCAACTGAATTAATGCCTACATTGTGGATAGATAGATTTTGTAAAAGTCTTAAGTGAGTGAAATTGAAATAGTAGAGCATAGTATTTCCAATATAATGCTTTACTTTTGGCAGTGAAAAGTGTTTGCTTTTTAAACTGGGGGGAGGGTATTAAAACCTAAAATTATTTCAATTAGTACCCTTTCATTCCTAATTCTCTTTGCTTTTTTACTGTAGCTTGATGAACCGTTACTTCAGCAGAGAAAGCTGTGATGGCTATCACATGTCAAATTGTCATTCAATCTGAATGTGAAATGGGTCTCCCTAGAAAACAACACTTGTTATTAGAAACATAATATATAAATGGGAAGAGTAAACTGCTAACCTGGATGTTTAACTTAATTTTTTTTGTAGTTCTGATTATATTTCAGTCTGAAATTTAAATTTAGACCAAAGTACATTTAGACAAAGTACCCTTCAGCAACCACAAGCACCCCAAATGAGTTGGGACTGTTGGCATCTTTGGCCAGCGTAACAAATGAAAGTGCTAGCCTGGAAATTATAGTCTCAACACATCTGGTATATGTTGGGGGATGGGGCAGAAGGCTGCCACAGAGATGATAAAACTACGAGAGAAGTATCATTTAGAATAACATTCAAACATTATTTCAGTTACCGTTTTCACAGATTTGCCAATATTCTCAAGATATGCTAATAGTCAAGAGGGAAAAGACAGCAAGGTGAATAAATAAATCCCAGTAAAAAAAAATCTGGTTTCTTCATAACATTTATCTTCATAATGCTTTGCATTATTGTATGAATTTGTATCCAAATTGCTGGGCTGGCCTGGGCTGTGCCCCACCGCTGCCTCCCAAGTCAGCCAATAGGTGTGAATCCTAGGCAGTGGGTGAAGGTGGAGCTTGGAAGGTAGTGGTGGGGCGCGGCCCAGTAGTAGCCGCAGCTGCAGCAACAGATCGCCTGCCTCCCCCCTGCCTCTGCGCTCAGACTTACCTGCGGTGTGCCAGGGGGCCAGTGGGCTGTGGCTGCTGATGGACACCATTGACCCCAACGCACTCACCGCCTCTTGTGCTGGCCACACCCACCCGCCAGGGGTTATATTAAGCCCACCCAAAAAAATCAGGCTAGGGCTTATTTTCTGGGTGGGTCTTATTTTGGGGGAAACACGGTGTCTAGGATTACAGGTAGTCCTTGACTTACAACAGTACATTTAGTGATCATTTAAAGTTACCATGGCACTGAAAAAAGTGCCTTATCACAACTGTTGCAGCATCCCCATGGTCATATGATCAAAAATCAGATCCTTGACAACTGTCTCATATTTATGACGGTTGCAGTGTCCTGGGGTCATGTGATCACCTTTTGCGATCTTCCGACAAGCAAAGTCAATGGGGAAGTCAGATTCATTTAACAACCATGTTACTAACTTAACAACTGTGGTGATTCACTTAAGAACTGTGGCAAGAAAGGTCATAAAATGGGGCAAAACTCACTTAACAACTGTCTTGCTTAGCAACAGAAATTTTGGGCTCAATTGTGTTCTTAAGTTGAGGACTAATGCCCCAGTTAAAAAGGCCAATTCAGTATTAGACTGTATTAAGAGAAGCACAGTATCATGGAAGGCAATAGTTTCATTGTACTGTACTTTGATAAAATTTGATAAAATAAGACACAGCAAACTATTAGAAATCCTGAAACAAGGGGGACTAGATGACAAAGACATCCAAATAATAAAGAATCTGTATTGGCATCAGGTAGCAAATGTGAGACTAGGCCAAAAATACTCAGCTGATGCAGAAATAAGAAGAGGGGTCAGACAGGGATGTATTCTGTCTCCACTACTGTTCAATATCTACTCTGAGTCAATCTTCAACGAGGCACTGGAGAACATCGATGCTGGCATCAAAGTAAACGGTGTTTGGATCAACAACTTAAGATATGCTGATGATACAGTTCTGCTTGCCAGTAAGCATGAAGACCTTCAGCTCCTCATCAACAGAGTCACAGAAACATCTGGAAAATACGGCTTGAAGCTTAACACCTCTAAAACCAAGATCATGGTCGTCAGCAAACAACCCGTTAACTTACCACCAGTAAATTCAGAAGGAACACCACTAGAAAAAGTTGAAAGGATCACGCACCTCGGTTCTAATTTACATGAAAGCTGGGACATGACCGCTGAAGTAAAGACAAGGATAGAGAAAGCTCAAACAGCATTCTTCAAAATGAAAAAGGTCTTCTGCAGTCACGACATAAGCCTAAGACTGAAAATCAGGCTTGTCAGATGCTATATTTTTTCTATCCTGCTCTATGGAGTAGAGAGTTGGTCTCTGACAGAAGGCCACCTGAAGAGACTAGAAGCATTTGAAATGTGGATTTACAGGCGGCTGTTACGTATAAGCTGGGTTGACAAAATCAGAAATGAGGAGGTGATAAGCCGCCTGGGAAAGCCAAGGGAAATCATCAAAACAATTAAAAAACGAAAGTTAGAATATTTCGGACATGTGATGCGACACCCAGAAAAATACAGCATACTCCATTTAATCCTCCAAGGAAAGATTGAAGGCAAACGAGGTCCAGGCAGAAGAAGAACATCATGGCTTCAAAATCTAAGGGACTGGTTTGGACAAAACTCAGCAGCACTTTTTTGTGCGGCTGCTGATAAAAACAGGATCGCCAACATGATCGCCAACGTCCGATAACGGATATGGCAGAAGAAGAAGAAGTACTATGTGCTGTTTTTGTAGTATAGTTCTGAACACTACATTTTAAAGTGAAGCTAAAAAAGAAAAGCTCAGGGTTGATGTGATAGTAGCTTTCAAATATCTAAAAGGCTGTCATTACAAAAGGAGTCAATTCAATTTTCTGTTGAAACAAAGAGCAGACGATAAACCAACAGGTTGAAATCCAAAGAAATATTTAGGCTCAGAATCTCACAATACAGTAACAGCTGTTGAGCAGTATAACTTGGTGGTTTTCAAATGAGCATCTATACGGTCAACTTACAAAATGAGATGTAATTTGCAATTCCTGACTGAGTAGGGAAATGGATTAGATAACTCACAAGGGTCTTTATAGCTCATGCAATGTATGAATAATAGAATTTTATGATTACCTTAGAATTAGATTTGTGAAGCTGAAAATAATGCTGATATTTCTTGTATGCTCCCAGGTGAGATTCATTCATAACTAGCAAAGATCATACATTCATTACAGAGCTGAATACATCTTAGTATTCTTTTTCATCTAAATTATCTGGCTGTGGTTTTTACCACTTTGAAAAAAATAAAAGGCATTCAGTGGAAATGTATGAAATTTCAAAAGAATATCAGGAATAAAAAAATATACTGTGTTTCCCCAAAAATAAGACCAGGTCTTAGATATTTTTTTTGGCACCAAAAGACATATTAGGTCTTATTTTTGGGAAACACAGTATCAGGGTGATCAGCCCGGCCGGGTGCCCCACCCCCGGCGCGCATACAAGAGGCGGCAAGCTCTCAGGGGCCGAAGGTATCCAGCAGCAGCCGCAGCCCGCTGGCCCCTTGGTGGAGTGCAGGTAAGTCCGAGTGTGGAGGCAGAGGCGGGGGTAAGACAAACGATCCAGATGTGCTGTAAAAACATTTAGAATCTTGTGGAAGGAGAATGATATAATTTTGATTAGAAAAATACGCCTGATCCTGATACAGTTAGACTGTGCCTATAAACCTTTACCTTATTAGTCCCCAAAAATATAAATTGTTGTAACTACTGTATATTGAAAGGAGCATATTCTTACCTAATATTCTTTACATTCTTGCCTAGCATCAATTTTGAATAAGCTTGCTATTTTATTGCCTTGTAATAAGGAAGTATATTATCTGATTTTGCTACTATGATAAATTGATGGACTAAAAAGAACCAAGAGGTTTGGAGAAGTCCATCCTTCATTGTCCTTTAAATCTACACTTGGAAAATGTAAATAACAGCTTCTTTTAAGCTTAGCACGATTTTCCCTACGTGCATATCTTATAGGGAGAGAGAAGGATGTTTCCTAGGACATCAGCACTGAACTTAATTCCAAACTTAATAAAAATGTTTTAGGCTGCTTCACTGTTTTAGATAAGATAAGATAACCTTTATTGTCATTTTTTTACTGTGGGCACAACGGCACACATCAAATATGAAATTTAGTTGCCCGCTCTCAAAGTGAAACACATACATGACACACACCTAAAACATATATATACAACATATGTATAGACCCACACCCGTACATATACATAACAAATAAATATTAAATACTGTCCATCTTGAATATATAACGGAAGGAGGAAGCTTGAGAGTTCACAAGGTTAATGCTGTATGGAATGAAACTATGGCTGAATCTGGATGTTCTGCTGCGGACACCATGAAGCCTCCTCCCAGAAGGTAACAAGGAAAACAGGTCGTGAAGAGGATGTGTAGTGTCCCAGATAATCTTACAGATCCTGCTCAAGCAGCGCTTCTGTGCTATGTCCTGGATGGGAGGGAGGGGACTGCCAATGATCTTTTCGGCCATTCTCACCACTCTCTGCACCGCCTTCCTGTCTGAAGTGGTGATGCTTCCAAACCAGACTGTGATGCTGTATGACAGGATGCTCTCGATCGTCCCCCTGTAGAAAGTGGTCAGGACAGAGGAAGGAAGATGTGCTTTTCTCATGCGACGCAGAAAATGCAGGCGCTGCTGTGCCCGCTTTACCAGTTTCTCACTGTTGAGCGACCAAGCCAGCCTACTCGTTAGCTGCACACCCAGGAATTTGATGCTAGTAACCATTTCCACAGGTGAATCATTGATGCACAGAGATGTGTGGCTGTGCCTGCCTTTTCTGAAATCGACAATGATGTCTTTGGTTTTTCTGGTATTTAAAACTAGGCTGTTTTCCTTACACCAGTTCACCAACCCCTCAACCTCCTTGTGGTAAGCTTCCACCTTGTCATCATGAATAAGGCCCACTACTGTTGTATCATCTGCGAACTTCACAATATGGTTGGTGGCAAACCTAGCACAACAGTCATGGGTCAACAGGGTGAACAGCAGCGGACTTAAGATGCAGCCCTGAGGAGAACCTGTGCTCAAGAAAATGGTATTAGAGGTATTTGTTCCAACTCGCACATATTGGGGCCTGTTGGTAAGAAAATCAAGAACCCAGTTGCACAAAGGAGTGTTTAAGCCTAAGAGGCCCAGTTTGTCTACTAGATGCTGGGGAATGATTGTGTTAAACGCCGAACTGAAGTCGACAAACAACAAATGCATGTGAGTATTTCTTTCCTCTAAGTGCTTCAAGCTCAGATGGAGAATGGAAGAAATAGCATCCTCTGTAGAGCAATTTGGTCGGTAGGCAAACTGAAGCGGGTCAAATGCTGGCAGGAGGCTAGATACAATAATGTCCTTTATCAGCTTCTCAAAGCATTTCATAATGGTGGATGTCAGTGCAACCAGACGGTAATCATTGAGGCCTGTAATTGTGGACTTTTTTGGCACTGGCAAGATGATGGCCGTCTTAAAACACGATGGGACCACTGCCTGCTGCAATGAGAGATTGAAAATATCTGCGAAAACACAAGCCAGCTCCTCTGCGCATTCCCTGAGGACACGTCCAGGGATGTTATCTGGGCCTGCTGCTTTCCGAATGTTAACTTTCTGCAGTGTTTTCCGGACAGAGGTGACATCAAAGCTTAGCACTTGCTCGTCAGGATGGGGCACAGCTTTCCTAGCAGGAGTGCTATTTGATGCCTCAAATCTACCAAAAAAAGTATTCAGTTTGTTTAGGAAGTCTGTGCCGTCCTTGCATCTCGATGGAGTCACCTTGTAATCCGTGATGGCCTGGATCCCTTGCCACATTCGCCTGATGTTTGTTGGGTCCTGAAAAAAGTTCTGAATTTTCTGGCAATGGGCTTGCTTTGCACCTTTTATGGCACTTTTCAGATTTGCTCTGGCTGTTCTAAGTGCCAGCATGTCACCAGATTTAAAAGCATTCCGTGCTTTCAGCATCTTGCGGACCTTATAAGTCAGCCACGGTTTTATATTCGCCCTCACAACAATGCTTTTCAGGACATAGACATCTTCTATGCACTTTTGGATATATGCAGACACCATGGTGACATACTCCTCAACATTTGTATGTTGGTTATCAGTGGCTGCTTCCTTAAACATGCCCCAATCTGTGCACTCAAAGCAGTCTTGTAATGCTTCTATAGCTCCCTCTGTCCACACCCTCACCTGCTTTACTGTAGGTTTCACTCTGACTAATAAAGGTTTATAAGCTGGAATAAGCAGCACTGAGAGATGGTCAGAGGAACCAGGTGGGGGCGGGAGATAGCTTTGAAAGCCTTCTTGATGTTGGAATAAGCAAGATCCAGTGTATTGTTCCCTCTGGTTGCAAAGTCTACATATTGATGGAAATGTGGCAGGGTAGCTTTCAAATCCACTTGGTTAAAGTCTCCCACTGCAATAAATGCACCCTCTGGGTGAGTAGTTTGTAAGTAACTGATGGTATGACAGAGAACCTTCAGGGCCTCTTCTCTGTTTGCATCAGGGGGGTTTACTAAGGGATTTGGAAAAAAATATTTCTATAAGTTTAGGCTTGGTGTTAAATATGAGACTTTTTACCTCCACTACACCTGATTGTGCTCATACTGTGGGCCAACTATGAGACCTATTATTAGCATGGCCAGGCCAAGCTGTTTTTGCTGGTTCCTATGCAATGGAAATTGTTCTGTAATGATGGCAAATTTCAAGGGTGAATAAGAGTCACACAAATAAAGATGGAGATATTTACTTCTTTGTAAAGCAACGTAATCCTTATAGTATATGGTGGGAGAGGGGGTTGCATCAGAATGTACCTTATATTTTCTTACAATTCTTGTATTAGGGATTGCTTGTTTTTTTAATTCTCTAGAAGAGGACAGCTGCTCATACAGTAGTAGCAGTATTGAATAAAATGAAATGATAAGTTTGGAACCGGATTCTAATATGCCCTAATGATAATCATGTAAGAAGATTATGCATCAAATAGAAAAGCACCAGGTTTAAAGTTGCAGGAGAAGAGGCAGTTAGTAGCCTTTTTGCCGAAAAAATTGGGAAATGATTAGCTTACAGATTGGAAAACTTCATATTTATATCAAATGGTGGCAGGAGTGTAAGAGTATGAAAATTACAGAATCATTGTATTAAATGTTTACACAAGCAAAGATTTGCTTAAAAGTGAGAGAAAGCAGAGCTATACAGAAATATTTGTTTCCATTTTTTTGCTAGCTAGAAAGCTGGTATTATAAAAGTTTAATTTGCTGAGCTATATTTTTTGCTTCCTGGTGATCTTTTTAATGAATTCTCTTTTGTTTTTATCGTGTTAAAATCTTTTGCACTTTTTTCTACTCTGTTTTTTCAGTTTGCCATTCTGCTATGTGAATTGTCATCTCATAAAAGGTTTGCTTGCATCTCATGCTATCCTTATGTCTGTATCTTTATTTAATCTTTAAAAAAATCTTTCAACTACTTATTGCAGTCCTTAATCACTAATTCTTTTTGTTACAAAATCTCATTTTACCTCCAACTAAAAGTTCTGTCTTTCCTCTTATTTTTAAATATCACCAGGTTATGATCTGAAAAAGGTTTTGCTCATAATTCTTTGTTAGTACTAATTTATAAGAAATACAAAACATATGTATCCTTTAAACTGTCCTTCAGAAAATTTGTATATTCTGCAGAATTTCTGCATGAACATTCTTTGTGATGGCTTTCCTCTTTTTGGAACAGCCTACCCCTGAATATCTACCCCAACTGCATTTCTGAAGAACTATGAACACATTTTCATCAGAATGATTGCAATTTTTGTTGCTTCTATTAATTTTAATGTGTAATGTATATAATTTAATGTAATATCTTGTAAACCATTCAGGATCTTTGAAAATGGAGTAAGTAAATAAATTCTAATAGGGTAAGGAACATAAAACTAGAATTGGATTAGTTTGGGGAAAATAAAGAAATCTATTAGAAGGATTTGAATCTGATTATATGATGAGTGCTCTTTATTGTCAGCAAGGTGTGATTATCCAGACACTAATCTGCTTGCAATAAAACTTGGTCTTATCTGTGTTGTGTGATTCCTTGAGAAGCAACAGCTTGTAAATTTCTGAGCTGGTGAGCCTGAAACAGCTGTGAAAGCTGAACAACATGAAATACCTAGAAAAAGAAGATAAACAGTGGAACACAGTTACTAAATAAGTATCATGGACTGCACGATGATGGATCAGTCAGTCAGTCCTAGACCAACTAGCCTGACTGATCCTTTGAGATGTTGATGATAGGAAAACAAAAACTCGCCTTCTTTGGGCATGTGATACAAAAAAGAAATTATGCTTAGTAAGGTGGAAGAAACTAGAAAGAGTGCTTGATAATGGAAATGGTGACGGGAAGAGATCAAAGAGAATAGATGGACAAAATGACAACCAGGAGTGAAGCTATACTGACTATTATATTTTATTTCTAAAATATTTGTATGTTGTTTCTTTTGCTGTGAGGTTTGAGAAATCATATGTTAAATATTTAATAACAATAATGACAACTTCTTGTTCTCAGCAGGCAGTTCCAGCACTAAAGACAAGGAAATAGATTTTTACATTATTTATAAAAAATTACACATAACAAGATTTTCTGATTTTATGACATTCATTTTATAAGTAGCATAATCAAACCAAGTGCTCATTTTTAAGGAATATTAATGAGGCAATTTTGTAGAAGAGAGTTTCATATAATAGCTATATAGTCTTTTAAATCAGAGTAGTTGGTGTGTAGATATATTAAAATCTGAATGATAGAATAACAACTGAGACTGGATTAGTTCATCCTGTAATCTAATGTAGACTCTAATACAGGGGTCCCCAACCCCCGCTCCATGGGCCGGCACTGGTCCGCAGCATGCCAGAAACCGGTCCGTGCAAACAAGCGAAGCCCCATCCACAGGATGCAGGCAGCACACAAAACCATGCCCTCTCCGGTCCACGAAAGTCCCTGGTGCCCAAAAGGTTGGGGACCTCTGCTCTAATAGTATCTTAATTATGTCATCTTCTCTGCAACTTTGTGGGGCAATGACAGAATTGAACACAATATTCCAGCTGTGCTATACAAGGATTTAGAAAGCTTGCTGTGAGCTTTAATTTCCTTCAATCTTAATTTTATTTGTTCCGTAGTAGCTCCTGCAGAAACGTATTAAGATCCTATAACCTACCCACCAGCTGGAACAAAGTGTATATTTAAAAAAATCTATTTATTTAACATAGGTTCACCAATTAAAAGTCAAAAAGATATGCTCTTATAATTTTTTTTAAAATTAATCTTAATGAAAGCATAACTGTCAAGAGCACACAGAAATAAGAAAACCATTAATAGAGTTAACTATACTCCCCCATAGCTATATCATTCGTGTCTGTTTGGCTTTTGCATCACAGAAGTGAAATGGTGGGCCCATTTATTCTTTTGACTTTTTTTGTATTTCCAAAATTTAATAATACATACAGTATGAATCATTTTCTGTAGATTGGTTCTTTGGCATATGACCAGGTACTCTTCTTTCATTTATCCATATCTTCTCTTGACTTTTCTTGACTTTGATCTCCTTAAGATTCCTACTTGATTCTTGGGTCAAGTAATTTCATTGTTCAATGTTTTGCATTGCTAACATTGACATGTTTCTTTCTTTTATAATATGTTTTTGCTGATATTGTTCTTTTTTACTGTATTCCTGTTTTACCTGACTATACTGCAGCATTAATTCCTTGACAAATCTTTAATGTTCCCTAAAATAATTTCTTAGTAGTTATAAATTGCCTTTCAATTCTAGATAATGTTTAACATCTACATCTACAACTACAACTATACTATCATTTCCCCTCTTTTTCTTTTAATGGGAAGCATCATAGACTTTGAATGAGGAATGCAGGTATCTCCCTTTACCAATAACTAAATTAGAAATGGAAATTGCTTTTCAGGTCTTTGGTTTTCTGCTTATAAACCCACATTGTGTTTGCATAACACTTAAACAAATCTTAATTTTCTGAATTAACTCAACTGCCTGCATTGCATAATACCCAAAGGTATATACGAACCACAACATACTGAACCACAAATGAGCTAATTCCATTTTAGTGTAGCACATTGTGCAAAATCAGTCACAAATTGCCAAACATTGGGCTGTGTGAACAAGGAAATCTTTCTTTTGAATGCAGGCGCCTTTATTTCCTGTATCCCTTTTTAATTCTACTGATCCTTTCTCTACATCCCAAGCAAATTTTCAGGAAGAGGCAACAGACTGGTTGGGAAGGCTGTATAGGGCATAGGAGAAACTTTTTTGGGGTAGAGGATTTCTTAAAATATATGTAATAGACTAGAAATCAATACAAGCAAAGTCATAGTAGGTGAATAATTCTGCCCTAATTCTAGAATACTTCGAATATTTACTTGTTTGACATTCCCAGGCCTCCTTTGTGATAATTGATTTAAACTGAATTTACAATTGACAACATAATTTCACAGCTAGCTAAAATTAAACAGATTTTCATTTAAAGAAATTTTAGTTTTGCTAATTGCATGGAACCAATATCCTGGCATTGTATTTTTAGACAATTAGAGATCCAATTCTATGGACATTGTAAATAGTATCTTTGAAACATTGTTTTACATTTCTGTAAATCAGCATGCTATGTTGAACTTTAATTTTTATGTCTAGGTAAATGGTCTATAAACTTTCATCTTTCAGCCTGACCCTCTCCAATTTCATTGGATTACATATATCCACTCTGCTTGGGATAATTAAATTGCAGAGCAATATATCTCATCAGCTTCAGAGTTTGGGCAAATTTCTAAAAGTTGCCATGATGTTTTATTATATCTGCTTTTCACCCAATAGCAGTTTGAAGAGTAGAATATTGAAATGGCTGTTTTCTGTTTGTTGCTTTCCATTACTTTCAATGGCAATAGCCCTGATCCAGCATCAGGACTGGCATGTTAGTATCAATGTTATTGGAGAGAAGGGTAACTGACTAGCAATTATTATAAAAAAAAGGACCCTACTCATTTTTTCCCACAGTTCCAAGTTACACTGGTTCTACATAAGCAAGGAGAGAGAAGAATAGATTGACAGCTTTAATGGCACCTGATTCCATCTGTTTTATTCCTAAGTGACTCATCATCACTACTAAAAGAAACAATTCTTCCAAACAAGAGTATCTGTAAGTAGATAGAAAAACTGCTATTAACTAGCAACCATCCTGATTTGTTTCCAGCCGGGAATCAATAGCCCTGCCATAGGCATTTATAATGGTGTTATAGTATCATCAGATTAACTTTTTATTCTTTCCTCAGAGATACTGAGCATCAAATTCGCCTTCTTATAAAACAGCTATTTACATTTTAAATTGAGTTTCCATTCAGCTTCCATCACAATTGCAATATTTTCTTGTGCAGTGTATGTATTGTGTAAAAATATACAGCTTTAGCCACATGACTATAAAGATATAGCCAAAAGAATCCCAATTTGCCATGAAATTAGATGAAACTGATAGAAGTAAATGGCATTCACCCTTTTTATTTCACAGTCTATAGAAAAGACACTTTGATTTTGGTATATATCTTGTAATATTTTGTAAATAATAAAAATGCAAATGTTACACAGTTTTGGTACCTTTAATTGGGATTCTTTGGAGAAAAGTGGAAGGTACTGTATATGTGAAGTTTTCATATACATTTTTATAATATAAGATGATAAAGTGGGGATTCTCAGATTTTGTAGGACAATGATGGACGCTGCTCTAATAAAGAGAACAAACTTGATCCAGATTGGAAAGATAATGGGATTCAGAGTAATACTATCCTATAACATCATTTTTTTTTAGTTTTATCATTTTTTTCTACAGTTCTACATATAGCTACTGTACAGGCTGCAATACTTTGTCTATGCTTTTAATAACTCATGACCACTTTATGATCAACTGTCATAGAGTTCTCAAATGTTGGAAATGCAAATGTAAAGAAGAGACCTTTTATCATTTATGGTGGACATGTGATAAACCAAAGAAATATTGGAGTAGGATTCATATTCTAATACAGACAATTCTTAAAGTGAATATAAAGAGAAAACCAGAGATTTTTCCTTTGGTTTAAAAAAAGACTTGGGGAAAAAAATTGGAACTTTGATGTTCTGTATGTTGATGGCAGCAAGACTGCTCTACACACAGAAATGGAAGACATTACGATCCCAAGAATGGACAAATGGCTGCAAAGGGTGATGGAGTTAGCAGAGATGACTAAATTGTCTGCTTTGATCAAAGAAAAAATACAAAATCTTTTATTTCTACTTGGAAACCGCTTCTGGACTTTGTGCTTGAGGTGGAAAAAAAATGAAACTTTGATTTTGGGTTTTACTGATTAGATACGGTAGATTTGTTGTTATAGAAACGACTAGTTTAAACTATTATGTAAAAGTAAAACGTTGAGGTTTGATGTTAATCCCTTATTCTACTGCATCAAAGGGAGTCGAAAGTCAATGGCTTTAATTTAGTTTCCCCCTTCTTTTCCTCACTTTTCCCTTCCTTTTCCCCCTCCCCATTTTTCCTACTATTTTGCTTTTGTATTTTTTTATATGTTATAACATAAACTAATAAAACTGTTAAATGATATTTAATACCATTTTTTCTAAAAGAAATTAAAGCTGTTTTGCATTTGGTTCAATAAAAAAATCTAATTCTGATTATCTTCAAAATAATAATAAAAAAACCAGTCATAGTTCTAAACTAATCCTATATTAATATTCTTGTGTTCTATCTAGTATCTTTGTTTAGAGAATTAAGTGTCCATTTGATTAGGTGTGCATTGATAAAGGTGATAATCTTGGACTTCCGGTTTTGCGCCCATAGCGCATGGTCACGCGAGAGCGGACCTCCGCTCCCCACGGCTAGTTTCGTCCTGCCAGGGGGACCTTAGATGGGTCTGAAGTCGCTCTGAAGAGGCGACCGTGAAGGAGGGGCGCCCTGTTGATCACGAAGCGACGGTGGTCACTTCGTTTGATCCGGGGGAACCCAACAGGAGAAAGGCTAGCGTGAGATCAGCGTCTAGCCCAAGCTACTTGCAGTCGAAGTCCCAGAGCATGAACCTGAACATCGGTGAACAGCGTGCTTGGAATTGGTGAGAGTACTGATCTTCTTTCTTCTATCTACTAATTGAATCCTTGAGAAAGATCCCCAAAGCAAGAAAACCTCCGGAAGTAAAGGGAGGGGACTATATCCCCATTCCCTTATAAACGGAAGCGATGGATTAATATTAAAGAGGAAAGAGATATACTAAAATTTGATTTAAAATACTACAGTCTGGACAAATGTAGGAATTAAGAAACTGTCAAGATTATACCCTAAAGAGTTTTTGATGGAATTATAAAAATATATAACAAAAATAACTTTTTGATTGAAAAAAAACTGAAAAAAGAAATAACTGCTGACATCTAGTGGAGAATCAGAGCATAGAATACTAACAATAAGGACTCAGAAATTGGCAGAATGCCTAGAAATAAAGAAAAAGCTGTTCCTTTGAATTGTAAATAACCTTGAAGACAGCTGGGAACAAAGGACGAACCAGCTATAAGATTAAAAAGTGTCTGGGGAAAAAAACACCTGGACTTTTGCTTAAATCTAGGAACTGTTTATGGAAAAGAAAAACCTTGGCTTTTGGCTAATCTTTTAGAGGAGAATTGACAGGAAGGATTTAAAGTGGCTTAACACACTGAACTGTAATTTTGACTGACTGATAAATTGACTTTTGAATTAAAACATTGATGAAAGATTATTTGAAGGGGGGAGACAACATGGATATCACATACGTATCAAAAAATGACAGGATGCCACATTCAATATTTTCTCCTGAAGGACTTAGCCTGGAAAATCAAGGGCCTCCAGAAGTAATACTTCTGTCATGGTTCCGAAAGAAGAAGCTTTTCAAAGAAACTTGAGGCATTGTTTTCCTTAAAGAATCTTTAATAGCAACATAGCTTCGGCACGTACATAGAGAAGCCAAAATCTGAATTCTCCTCCCCCCAGCCCACAGTATCTAGGCATAACTCACTCCTTCATTTAACAGTCATTAATCACATTCTCCAATTAGTTTGAAGTGTGAACTTTCCCTCCCGTTCCATAACCTGCCATAATTTATCTCCTCGTATTACAACTAACCTTTAGAATACTCTGCTGAGATATTGTTATGGCTAACTAGTTCCCAAGCACATTCTTCCACCTCCCCTCCCGCACCATCTAATTGTAACTCTAAAAGTAATACACAGGTTAAATAGAAAATGTCTTCATCTTCATATATTGTCAAGCAAGAACATCCGATGTTAGCAGCGTTGACAACTTCAAGGCAAGATAAATATTTTCCAGGAGGAAATATATGTAATGTTAGGACAAATACAAATGACAATAGACTTAAACCACGAGGAAATTCGAAACAACTTTGATGATTTAAATAAGCATATTTCCAATCTAAATCTACAATAAAAAAAACACCCAGGAAATAACAACGAATGAACAAATAAATCAGATAACAGACTACAAATTAGAAGAATATGATCAAATTGATGAAATAACAAATGAAAAGAATTACAATTTAACACAAGAAAAATGGAATGGACTATAGAATTACCAGGAGAACCATCAAACTTTGGGAGACAGAAAGTATTCATCTTAACTTACTTCATCTTTTGTATTCCCAACAACATTTGTAAAAATACAGGAACCGCCAGGTAAGCAGATTACATCAACTAAAAAAAGCATTGAAAGTGTTTCTGAAAAAGCAAAAAAAAGTATAATATATCATTGTGATAGTTACAGTTATAATTTTATATATACTTGTTTAATATAAACATCATTCAAGGGTATATATATTTATCTCTAATATACATCATTTTTAACATTCTGTGTTTTATATAAATGAATTCCATATTTCATTATATTTGTCCAAAAAATGTCTACATCTATAGGCAATCTGCTATTGTAATCAGTAGTTTGTGAGGTTTGAAAACAAGTCTAGTCTATGTTCATTGAGTACAAAGCTTGTGTTAATCATGCTTCAGTGATGGCACAGACTCTTTACTATACATATTGAATGTCCTTGGTCATCTTTCTAATCAGCTTTAACACCAAAAGAAGGATTTAGCTAACCTGTTATTGTCCACTGTAGTGACTTTAAGGATACTATAAATTCATTAAATAAAATATTTATTTCAAGAGCAAGTATTAAATATGTTGAATATTGTATAGTTTTATCTTCTTGTTCAATATATATATAATCAGAAGAAGCCTGCAATTTATATATATATATATATATTCCTCCTTTTCCACTTATTTTTTATATGAATCATACAATATTGTACTTTATTGCTCATGAGTGCTGTTTAATGGCTTTGATAATAAGATCCTCTTTAAATGCACTTTTGGCTTGTTAATAACCTCTGTTTCAGAGAGGAGCATTATATTTCAACTTAATTTACCATCACTGCATCCAAAATGTATCCATTTATGTGAAACTAAATTCCCCTGAAATGGAATACACTGTCAACATCAGTGATTCATCAGCAAAACCAGAAATGAACTAGACTTCAAATCAGTTTTATTTATGATGCTATGAAACAAACAAAAACTTCACTTTAACCAATGAAATAAGGTGCTAACAGTGCACAGAAGCATGGATATTGCTTTAATTTTTGTGTCCAATAATGGCATTCTGTTTTGCATTAATGTTTTAGACTTTATTTATTTGGGTTGTTTGAGAGTTAAATTGAGTTAGATTGATAAATCCACCCTATTACAGTTCTCACTGCAATTAGAACTCAATGTACAGAGTCCAGTTTTCATTTGTCAAAACTGATTCTAAAAGCTAATGTAGTTAAATATAGTGATTTTGTACCATCCTTTTTTCTATAGAACCCTATTAAATTCACATTTTTTTGGATTTTAAACCTTACCTTAAAAAAGGCTTTGTATAATTAGAATTTCAAGCATTTTCAAAATACGAAGTACAAAAATTACATTTTCCAGTGTGTTTGAAAAGTTGCTCAGTATTTCCATAGACTTCTATTAACAAAACAGAACATCATTATCCAGATATGAAATAATAAAGGAGTTCAGGGACCATCACAGAGCAGTAAAAAAGCTAAGTTGGAGGTTGGGAGTGCAGGATCAAAGCTGCACTATTTTCTATTCTGTATTATACCATATAAAAAAGGGCTGGGGATTTAATTGAAGTCATTGCCCTCTTGACGTTTTTTATACCGCCTCCATCCCTTTGATGGGGTTCTAGGCCCAAGACATGTCACTGAGATTGCTACATACAATATAAGAAAAGAAAATTGTCTTGTACTGATGTTTATACAGGTTGTCCTCGACTTACAACAGCTCATTTGGTGAGTATTCAAAGTTACAATGGCACTGGAAAAAGTGACTTATGACCGATTTTCCGCACTTGTGACCATTGCAGCATCCCTATGGTCACATGATCAAAATTCAGACGCTTGGCAACTGACTCATATTTATGACAGCCGCAGGGCCCCGGAGTCATGTGATCATCTTTCCCGACCTGACAAGCAAAATCAATGGGGGAAGCCAGATTCACTTAAGAACCGTGTTACTAACTTAACAACTGCAGGGATTTGCTTAACAGCTGTGACAAGAAAGGTTGTAAAATGGGGCAACACTCACTTCACAAATGTCTCATTCAACAACAGAAATGTTGGGATCAATTGTGGTCGTAGGTCGAGGTCTATCTGTATTAATATACTTTTTGGTAGGGTTTTCCTGATACCTACTAATTCACCAATGCACTTTGAATGTGCTAAAGTTGTTGCAACTGAAAGTTGCCTTGTGGCTAACATTGGGATAACAGTGTTTTTCTATTCAGACATTTTACTGCACTGTGAAATACAGACGTTAAAAGAATTGCAGCCTTATGTAATATAGGAAGCATGTACAGTTGTATTGTCAATGCTTAAATAATTTGAATAAATTAAATATTCCCAGTGACATTACCTTATAAGGAATGGAAAATATTAGTCCAAGACTGACCATAGCTAAAAATTGCTGAAGCTCATTTATAAGAAGAAAAACTGAAGTGAGTGGCTAAAAGGTGAAGTCATTGCTGCAAACAACTTTTACTATATTTATGATTAATCTAATTTGAAATATTTGTAGTATGAAAGCAGAGCAACAAACTAGAGTTTATTTTAACCAAAAAATAAATAAGGTAAGTATAAAGATTAAATATAGGAGGTAAATTTAATTTAACCTTAGGTGGAAAATATATACTAAGTTTTTTTAAAAGACACCTATCCAAAAATTATAAAACTATAAATAAGAGCATTTATATATGTATCAAATTATTCAAATCATCACCCAAAACAAATCAATCTCTTTTGTGCTTTGTAAAAGTACAAAAAAAATGCTACTCCAAATTAATGAAGGCCATAATCAGTTTTAAAGCGGGACTTAATGATTCACGGAGAACAAATGTTTTATAGTAATAGCCGGTAAATAATGCAAAAGATACTATTAGAGCAAGTGTTGGATTGTTGGTCAGTATGTATCCTTTCTTACCTGCAAACGTGCCAAAAAAAGTTTTGCTCATATTGCATCTAACTTCATTTGTATCCAGAGAGTTGTACTTGTGGAAATTCAGAGTGAGGTTGTTGTTGGGTCAACAGAGATCGTTTTGGTTCACTGGAGAATATAATTGAAAATTGGAAAATCAGTAGTAAACACTAATAATATAAGTTGAAGAAAAAGCAAGGTACTTGTCTGGAATGTGTGGCTGAATTGCTATATAATATTTTGTGGTTGAGATTACCGTGTGCAGGTAGTCCTCGACTTACAACCATTTGTTTAATGACCGTCCAAAGTTAATGGCGCAGGAAAAAAAGGGATTTATGAACATATTTCACACTTAGAACCATTGCAGCAGCCCCATGGTCACATGATCAAACTTCAGGCGCTTGGCAACTGGCATGTATTTACGACAGTTGCGCTGTCCCAGGGTCACCTGATCATCGTTTGTAACCTTCCCAGCTGGCTTCCAACAAGCAAAGTCAACAGGGGAAGCCAGATTTGCTTAACGACTGCATGATTCACTTAGCAGCTGCAGTAATTTGCTTAACAACCATGCCAAAAATGTTGTAAAATGGGACACAACTCATTGTACAACTGCTTTGCTGGGCAACAGAAATTTGTGGTCATAAGTTGAAATCATACCTATATGATTTCAAAAAACTTAGTGATTTCTGTCTGATTGTTCTTCAATATCAACTTCTTAATTCTCAGTTTTCAGCATTTATATTATATTATTTTTTTTTAAATTGCCTTGTGTTTTGAGTGGGATATCTTTGAAATAGCCCAACGATTACTACCTAAAACTCTTTCCCCAAAAGATAGGATAATGTCTATTATTTAAATGACAGTATTTTATTATTACTTTGTCCTGAACTGATTTAGTTAAGAAAATATTGACAAGAACTTCTCTAGCCAAAGGGACAATTAAAGCATATGCAACTAATGATGATGAGGCATATTGTATGGAATTGGCTCTTTTGAATTATGCTTATTAACTTCTATACTTATTTCTGTCAGTGTTTCAGCATTTTATTTGAGCAACAGTTGTTGTACTAGGTATCTTTATTTCCGTCTCCTCTTCCCATTTCCAAGTTAAATAATTGACAACAACTAGTAATTTAACAATTCTTTAAAGACTTTTTAAATAAAATCTGCTTTTATTATTTTTGCAAATAACTCAAGGCAGCAAGCATACTAATACTCCTTCCTCCTCCAATTTCCCCCCCCACAACAACAACCCTGTGAGGTGGGTTGGATTGAGAGAAAGTGACTGGCCCAAAGTCACCCAACTGGCTTTCATGCCTAAGGCAGGACTAGAACTCACATTTTCCTGTTTATGCTACTAATGAATAATTATTGCTTGGATTAATCTTGTTACTGAAGAAACTAAGGTGAAAGTCTGTAAGGTCTATATGACTCTTGGAAATGTTTCATCAAACTATAGTCTATAAGGAAAACTTATAAGGAAGGATATGAGATTACCAACAAGTATCTGATTTTGAATTTGCTTTGGATGCTCCAGACCTAAGGCTTCAGGAAATACTTTGGAATCAAGAAGATGGATATGGTATTAAAGGACTTTAAAATGTGTCTTTCATGGTGCCTTTGGGGTGAAGGACTGGGGAGGGTGCAAATGACACAATATGTGTGAAGATAACATCATAAAAATGACACAGATTGTATAATTTGATACTCAGTCTAATTTCAGAAGTTTTGTAACTGAATAGTTCTAATCTCCAGCAAGCGTGAATTTTTCTGGGGACCTTAAAAGGAAAAAAGAGTTGACAGAAAGAAACTAAGACAGAGTAAATGAAAACTGAAGAGAAAAGAAGGAACCAGAGAGTCAGAAAGAATAGGTAACCATACCAATTGTGGAGAGATGGATGAGCCAGCTCTCAGTGCCTTATTCCTTACTCAGTCCTGTTGGCTGGAGGCCGGCAGGGAGTTGAAATCCACAAAGTTGCCAAGTTTGAAAAACACTGATCTAAATTCAGAGAGGCTGCACAGTTCATTAAGTCAAATTGACAGCTCCTGTTTCAGCTGCTGAAGCTTTTAGAGAGTTTTCATTTTTCTGGAATTTATACTGTCCTCCATGCTGTTCGGGAGCTCTAGGAAACTAGATGACATAGGTGCAGCAAGCAGTTAAATTGGTAGTGATAAAAATAAAGCAGAATCTATATATAGGTCTTCATAGTGCAAAGTTCATTTATTTTCTTTCTTAGAACTATTGATATGTGTTCTGCACTGAAGTCATTGAATCATTGTGTTTAGATAGTGAATCTGTTTCTGCTTGGCTCTTGTATTAATTGCCTGGTTGGACTGGGATAGAAGGAACCTGATGCCTATTCTGTCCTTGAGAGGGACAAATATGATGGAAATAGGCTTTGTCCTCCCTTTCAACTATCCTGTACTGCCCCTACTTGGGTAATGGGAAGGAATAACTAGGTTGCTCCCACCATAATTTTTTTTCTTCTCTTCTCACCATATTTGCTTTTAGCAAAGATGAAAAAAGTAAAAGTAAAAAGAACAGGCTATAATGAATTGCTGCCATGCAAAACCATCCTTCAGAGCAACCAGAAAGCAAGGAAGGAAGGGTAGGATCAAGGATCCTGCCCCTTTGCTTCAGGATGGGAGGGGAAATCTTAGGAGACAGAAGCAGGGATGAGCCAGGAACTCCCAGCAAGGGGCAATTTTAATTCCAGGACTCCAGGGGCAAAACAACTATGCTGTGTTCTCTTTGGTGCAGCAGCTGAGCTGATTAATTTCTGAGTTAATCAGCTCAGCATGTGATGATTGCTGGAAGCCCTACAATGTCATGGGGACATACAAGGCCACTGCTGATCTTATGAGCACAATTCAGATCTTGTTATTCTTTTGAAAAATTATTTTCCTTCTTAAATAAGAAAATTGGAATCAATATACCTGCACCTTATACTTTGGGCAGTACATGATTTTGTGCAAAGGTTAACAGGAAAAATTAGCATCCAGAAGACTAAAACCATTTAACATTAAATTTAAAATGTGCATTGAAAGGTTGTTTATGTGGTTTTCTGGGGACATAATTTGCCCCCAGAAGGAGCTTCTTCTGTACTTATTCCAACCCTGGAATACAGACTCTTCTCCCTGAATTGCAGCAATTAGAGGATGGTAAATTTCTGTAAGTATTACTATTAAACTAATGTATGTGGAAAGGCAAAAGGAAGTGTAAAAAAAGGAGGGCCATCTCCCCACTTTTGGATAAAGGAGACACGCAGAAAGGAGAGATTGAAGAAAAGTTGGTTATAGGCTTGGCATTTTAAATTACCTCTGACAAGTTTGTTTCTGGTCTGTTCTACATGCTCAGCTAGTGACCTTCCCCAAGAACCATGGGAAGGGGTATTGTGATGTTGCTCACAAACGTTTCCCTGCAAATAGATATTCTTCTAGCACCATTATTCACATTATGGAGCAGGAGGAGGAGGAGGAAGGGGACAGGGGCTTTGTGCATTTCAGTTATCTTTTAGATGAGCTTTGAAGACCTCTGAATTATGGAAAGTACGAAAAAAACTTAGTATACCTTTTAGTAATTATGATACAATTCTTGCAATATATTTTTGGTTTTGCATACCCACTTTTCCTTAATTTGTGACCCAGTTATGACTGCATTAGCTGATATTTAATCATGTGCTTAGCATGCACAATATGGATAAGTTAATAACCTCATTTTATCTCTTAAAATATCCTAATATCTATGCATTCTGAATTAAACACATTACTCATTTTGTTCAGATCACTTGCAAGATAGTTCTCTAATGATTTGTACTTTGTTAATTTCTCCTTTTACCTGTAACTGTAGGAACATGAATTTCAATTTGCATTCAGTTTCAATTTCTGGATAACATACAATATCATTATCCAGTTTAAGACTAGTGTACCTTGCCACTGACAAAAAAAATGCAATACAGTAATAGATCTATTGTAAGTTGAAAAGGTAGCTACAACTAAACCATAATAATTCTGACATTACTGTCATTATTCAATAATTTCCATGAGTGAGATTTTATGACCATGGAGTTTATTATGATGTAGATAAAAAAGTCATAGGAAGGTACAGTTCCTACTTGTACTTTGTGTTCCGCTTGCAGTTTTAATTTCAATCCATTCATAAATGTGCATGGTGAAATCATACTTAAAATAATGTAATCAAAGTTATTGAGGAACCTCTTTCTGGAGATTCTGTGCTACCAGTTTATTCAAATTATTCAATGGATTATTCAGTGGATCATTTTATGGATCTTCAGTCTCATTATGTTTCTTCTTCATGACTTGCCATTGTGTCAATGTCAAGGTACACTAGTCTTAAACTGGATAATGATATTATATGTTATCCAGAAATTGAAATTGAAATCGAATATAAATTTAAATGCATGTTCCTACAGTTATGTGATAAAAGATGAAATTAACAAGATGTTTAGAAGTACTCGCATTTCTTGTACATGAAATGGAACTTATTATGATACCCAGATCAGAATGATCTGTGTTTAACTTTAACTATGATTTGTTGTATCCCCAGTGACCATGAAACTAGCCTTTTTTCACCTTAAGTAGTACAATACTCATGTTTCAATTCATTTTAAATGGAAGTTTCTGCTTTTACTGACTCATTAATAAGCCAGAAATGAAGGGGAGAACTCAAGGTTCACAGAAGTGGCTTATTGTTATGCAAAACTTCAGTTTAATATTAAATTTTATTTCTGTAATTATCATGATTCCAATTTCTTATTATAGATATACTTGACTTACAAAAGTCCAAAAGAAATCATTCCCTTATAGTTTTCCATCGAGGCAGTGTTTGGGAACAGAGCAAAATTGAATGGCAGCATGTACTATAGCTTCAAATTATTCTGTGTCCTATGGCTTCTGTGTATCTTATTTTTTATTTTAAAAGTGATAAAGTTATAACCATTGTATTTTTATTTCCCTTCCTATTTCATAACCCTTGACAGTAAATTAGAACACTGTAGTATGCAGCACACTATACTTATTGCTAAATAGAAAGCAGTGTTTGAAAAGAATAGGGATTCTTTTAATATATCACTGAACAACAGGGACATCTGGAAGTTGTGATTGTCCTTATCATCTCACCCAGACCCAACTTACACAATCTCTTTTTGGCATTTGTTAGCAAAAACAGTGCAGTTCAGATTGCTTCAATTTGTTAAATGTTCCTCTGCTTTTTAACCTAGAATAAAAATAATTTGACAATGACATCACTGATCAGGTTGACCTAGGGATGATTGACAGCGTTTCTACAATAAAATCTATTTTAAATGCAGAGCTGTATTAGAGATAGATAGATAGATAGATAGATAGATAGATGGATGGATGGATGGATGGATGGATGGATGGATGGATGGATGGATGGATGGATGGATGGATAGATAGATAGATAGATAGATAGATAGATAGATAGATAGATAGATAGATAGATAGATAGATAGATAGATAGATAGATAGATAGATAGATAGATAGATAGATAGATAGATAGATAGATACAGACCTATCAGCCTGACCTCAATACCTGGGAAGATTCTGGAAAAGATAATCAAACAACGAATCAGCGAACACCTACAGGCAAACCAAGTCATTATTAAAAGACAACACGGGTTTGTCAAAAACAGATCATGTCAGACAAACCTTATTGCCTTCTTTGACCAAGTGACAAAATTAGTGGACCAGAGGAATGCTGTGGATATAATTTACTTGGACTTCAGTAAGGCATTTGACAAAGTAGATCACAACCTACTACTTGATAAGATAGAAAAATGCGGATTAGACAGCATCACCACCAGATGGATCCGTAGCTGGCTGACCGGCCGTACTCAGCGTGTGGTCCTCAATGGAACCACATCTACATGGAGGGAAGTGTGTAGTGGGGTGCCCCAGGGCTCTGTTCTGGGCCCAATGCTCTTCAACATCTTCATCAATGATTTGGACGAGGGGATAGATGGGGAACTCATCAAATTTGCAGATGACACCAAGCTGGCAGGAATAGCCAACACTCCAGAAGACAGGCTTAGGATACAGGAGGATCTGAACAGACTTGAACACTGGGCGCTATCTAACAAAATGAAATTCAATGGTGAAAAAAATAAGGTTCTACATTTAGGCAAGAAAAACCAAATGCATAGGTTATTATAGGGGGTACCTTGCTCAATAGTAGTACTGTGAGAGGGATCTCCGAGTATACGTGGACAATCATTTAAAATAGAGCCGCAGTGTGCTGCAGCTGCCAAAAAAGCCAACACAGTGATAGGCTGCATTAACAGAGAGGATAAGAATCAAGATCACGCGAAGTATTAATACCACTTACAAGCCTTGGTAAGCCACACTTGATACTGATCTAGTTTTGGTCACCACGATGTTAAAAAGATGTTAAGACTCTAGAAAGAGTACAGAGAAGAGCACAAAGATGATTAGGGGACTCGGAGGTTAAAAACATTATAGGAAAGGTTGATGGAATTGGGTAGTCTAGTTTAATGAAGAGGAAGGACGAGGAGGGGACATAATAGCAGGTTCAATATCTCAGGGGCTGCCACAGAGAGAGGAGTCAAGCTATTTTCCGAAGCAGCTGAAGGCAGGACAAGAGCAATGGATGAAACTAATCAAGGAGAGAAGAACGCTAGAACTAAGGAGAAAGTTCTGACAGAACAATAACCCAGTGGAACAACTGCTCCAGAAGCGGTGTGAAGCTCCAACACTGGAAGTTTTTAAGAAGAAACTGGACAGCCATTTGTCCGAAATGGTATAGGGTTACCTGCCTGAGCAGGGGGTTGGACTTGATGACCTCCAAGGTCCCTTCCAACTTTATTATTATTATAGATAGATAGATAGATAGATAGATAGATAGATAGAGAGAGAGAGAGAGAGAGAGAGAGAGAGAGAGAGAGAGAGAGAGAGAGAGATTATGACACAATTTGCCTCCATTTATTTTTCAGGATAATTTCTTGTTGAGCAAGATTGTATTACTATACAGTTCAGATCAAAAACTGCATGTTTTTTTGAGCATTGTAAACAAATTCTTTATTCTCTCCTTTTTAAAAGGCCACGTTGGTATCATGTTAATAAAACAATTTTCTCTTCATTCAGGTTAATATTTATCATCTTTCTTAATCAAATTTCATTTTTTTAAAATTTCTGCCTTTATCTGTACCCTTAGGCTTTTGACAGCTTCTCAGTATTGGCAGAGTCTTATTTCAGATGCCTTCTCTGTCTCTTTCTTGTTTGGCGATAAATGGCTTGGAGCGACCATTTTAATTTTGCCCAAATGTATGTGAGGTTCTATAATCTTCTTAATTCAATACATAATGGCTAGAGGTTATGGGATCTGATCTATAACATAAGTCACCAAATAGCAAAAGATTCCGAGAGCTAAACTACACTAAGAGTGTTATAGAATATTTTAGAAGAAATTTGTAAGCTGCCTAGCATTTTTCCCATGCTGTATAAGCCTGTCATCATTTCGGGGTAAACAAATACTAGGGTACTCTGCTATTTATCACTAAAAAGTTAAGTTTGCTTTGTTGTTGTTTCATTTAACAGTGCATCATAATGATTTTTCTTAATCCAATAATTGCTTAAATTAGCATGCCAAAGTATACAAATTCCTTGTCTATAAAAATTGTTATTAGAAATTGCTAATCCCAGGTATTGTTGCCTTCCATATTTGTTTAAATATGATGAAGACCTCTGCGTTTCACACTTATAAAAAAATGGGAAGTAATTATAAAATAATCCTGCCCAAACATCTTAACCAGAGGACTTTATTTTCTAAAAAGTCTTCAGAAGCAGCGATTTTTAAATGTTGTGTGGGGGTGTATGCTTTTAAATCAGCACCCCCAAACTCACCCTTTTTAGAACCAAGTGATTATAATCACTCTAATTACTCAACCTCTTAGTATGATTTGGTTTGGTTTTTGGTTTTGGACTTGTATCTAGCCATTATATACATTTATTACAGTGATAATAGAACCATGTGTTTATCATAGAGTCAACAATCAAAAGTGAAACAAGAGGTTGCCTCAGTGGGATGTGGGGCATAGAAGTTTAACAGTAAACAATAAATAAATAAATGAGCATTTTCAATAATTTAATTGTTACACTGGCTATTTAATATTCCATTGCATACACACATGAGCCAGGCAGCTGGGTTGATTTATCACAAATGTGCACAGCACTGATAGAAGCAGTCCATTTGTTCCACCCTTCGCAGAAATGGGTAAAGCTAATCAGAGACCATTTGCTTATTGTGATATCTAAATTCAAGCTCCTAATTTGTTGTTCTCAAACAAGCAAATTTTGGGAATCTACAATCTAGCTTTGTTGCTGGAAATAAAACTATGATTCTGAACTCAGATACCCAAAGAACAGCTTTATCTACTTCTGTGAATGGTGATGTAAAATGGAATCAAATATTCTTTATGTTGATGAACTGGCTGTTCGCATTATAGCAAAATAACTTATTGTGTACAAATGTTAATTGGGAGGCATGTACAGTGATCTGGCCCGCTGTGTACATGTACATTTTTTCCTATTATCATTGTCTCTCATCGAATAGACTTTGGAAAAGAGTGTACAGCTTAACATCTTTAACCTGTGATTTTGTAGCATTAGTGCTGTTCTGTTGCAAAATAAAAATGTGTTTGCTCTCTGTGGCAACCATATTGAATAGTACCACTTCAACAAACGTTGCCTTATGGACAGTCATGGGAATGGTGGTAAAAACATATCAATAACATGTAGTTATATTTCACAAAAATCTCCTGCCATTTCAAGAACAATTTCTTTTGAATAACGTTGGTTCACCTAGGAATAAACCAGATTGAATCAGATGCTGTTTAAAGCTGCCAAGTCTGTTCCTGTCTTTCCTTGCTTATATGGAATCAATATTACTTGAAATCAAGAATGAAAATAAACAGTTTTTTTCCTACAATAAATAATTTCTCTCCTCTCCAACTGGATGGATAGAACCATGTTGCTCCTGATGCTGGATCAGGGCTATTGTCATAGCAAGGAGTTGGAAGGGACAAATTGCTCCTATTGTACTTTAGAAATGCACATTACCGAAAATACCCCGCATAATAGGGGATTCATATCTAGAAAAGTAGACTTTTCTCTGTTCCTCTTTGCAAATAGCTACTGGATCAAAAGTTATAGTAAAACATTACAGCTGCTTTGAGATATCTGTCCCAAACTATGATGCTTTTCTGGTGTCTTGGTCTGTAACTCTTATGATCCCAAGCATGATGCACATTATTATCCGATAGAACTGGAGAGAGCCAGGCTGGAGAGAACTTAGAGTTAGTCACAAACATTACAATAATCAGATAGACCAGATAGATCATTTTATAACTCAGCAAGTTGGGCAAACTCAGTCAATGTCTTTGTTTATGATACCATGAATTATACAAATGCAGACAATTGAAACCAGTTTTTAGTCAACAAGTTATACAAATAGCCTGTGGACTACAAGCAGCAAATCCAAAACTCTAAAGATGAACTTTCAATTCTGTGCTATTTGTTGGTTAATTATGTTTTTCCTTTCTGCTTCTATATTTTTTCCTAGTACCTAAAGAAAGAACAAATTACTCTAATTTCAATAATATATCTTTATTGCTGAAAGTACATGTAACTACAGAATCTTGGAAACCAATGCTTATTAGTGAGTTCATTGAGGCAAAAACTCCAGGAACATTTTGAACCATTGTTCGCAGGTGCCTAAGTACCACCTAGATCTGTGTTTTTCAATCTTGGCAACTTGAAGATCTGCAGGCTTCAACTCCCAGAAGTCCCTAGCAAGCATCTGCACATATTCAAGTTGCCAAGGTTGAGAAGGACTGAACCAGGTTACTGTCAATTATGAGACCAGAGTTCCTCTTCCTCTTCCCCTTTCTATTTCTTGGTTGTTTATTCCTTCCATTACCTTCCCAGCTTCTTCATGGTCTCTCACAACATCTAGTTACAGATAAGACACTAAATTAAAATTAATTCCAAATTATGGATAATTGTAGTCTACAAAGTCAAGGAATGTTTGGTATTTCAAGAGAAAGTCCTTGCAATATATCTATATATACAGCATATCTTCTTATTGTAATTACAGTGTTCAGCTACATTTCTATCAAGACAGAACCAAATCAATTCTAGAAATACTCAGGAGTTTCAAGTTTCATGTTTTTGAATCAAAAGAAGCTGAATGATTAAAATTGTACAAATTATAATTAATTTAGAATGCAGAACTCTGTATATTATATCTGCTGTATATATTCAAACCTTCTACTAATCCCTTCACACCAGCTTGCAGCCCACTTGGATTCTCCTCACTAGTATGAGAGATGATGTGCTTTTTCAAGGCCAAAACTCTTCTGCTGTCTAGTAAGTACATTACTTGTTTTTAGGACTGTTGTCTAGCTAATTATAAGACAGACAGTACAGTAGCATGTTGCAGGTGTTGTCCAGAAGGATTTCCTTATCAAAGTGGTAACAGTGGTAAGATCATGGTTCATGCTTTCCATATTTGCTGTCCATTAGTTACATTGGCATAAACAGCTGCCCATCAATCTCACCTTGCTCAGATAAGTCTGGTGCATTTATTCTAATGCATTAGCCTGTAGGGTGATAGGCTTTTATTTCTGGAAAACATTCTTAAAAGCATGAATCTCTAAAAATCCCAATATTTAACCAAAGTCACTTATTTGTGAACTTCCTGTCTCATCATTTTCTTAATGCTTTTATGTCCTTTAAACTAGACTCAAAGTCATATATAAATTAATATTCCTTTAACTTTTGAGTTTGATAAAGATAACATTCTTGAAAATGGTATTTTTGTATGTGATGGAAAGACAGCTTAATGGATTTTTTTTCAGTTTTGGGTTCTGTTTTTGCTGACAGTGTTGAAGCAAGAGAAAGCATAAGTAATGCTTCCTCATTGATGTGCCAATGAAACTTGGTTTCGGTACATTGAGCTTTTGGTTATTATTAGAAAGTCATAATGCTAAGGCATATTTATGGTTTCTTGGATGTACCTTTTAATGGGTTTAAGTAATAAAGCACAAAGAGATGGATACACTTCACTACCCTGTCCATTTTGCTGCATGATTTTTCTATTCTTTTTGTGTATGTTTCTTTTTTTGCAAAGGTCTTAGTGGAATTTTCTGAGGGAACTCTGGCACAGGGTGGAAAACTGTCTTTTGTTATCCTTTCAAAGTTTATATATTGATAAATGTTATCAAGAGTTGCAGCAATATCTTTTGTAGTGTTGTTAGAATTTGGGGGAGGGGATTGTAGAATAATGGCTTTAATGTTGTGTGCTGCTGCTTTAAGTATTACTTTTATTTATTTTGTTTTATTTATTTATATATCAAATTTGAAACTGCCCATCTCATTCACAGAGTGACACTGAGCAATGTACAATTAAAACATATAAATTATATAAATATTATAGTCCAACTGGGGCAGTTAAAACAGGAAAAAGTAAATTAAAATAATTAATTTTTGTTGAACAAGATAGAAGTTGAGAATAATTTTAGAGGGCTTTCTCCAAAACAGCTTTCTCTATGCTAACCTCTTCTAGATAGATGCACTCCCAGAATTTTGGGTCATACCAAGATCAAGTTCAAGCTGTCTTAGCTGAGAATTTCAGGAATTGTAGTCTCAACATATATGGAGTGAACCAGGATGGGAAAGAAATTAATATCATATCATATATAATATATCACACATCACATATCATATATCATATGGAATATAACTGTTTTGAGACACTTTATTTTTAAATGTATAAATTTTTATTATTAATTGAAGCATAAAGCTACCAGCACAGATTTTTGATCTTCTATGCTTCTTATCCTACTCAATTGAAATGATAATCAATTGTATTATAAAATTCCAAAATAGTTGTATCCAGTATGAATCTTAGTATATTTTGTATGATATTATTGAAGATTCATAGAATCTTTCTTTCCCATGTTCTAAAACTGAGCTGGTATATTTGGAGACAAAGCCCACAAAGGAAGGCAAACTGATAATCATAAGATAATGGAAAGTTCTACCTTGTCTGACCACAAGGAGGTAGACCAAGACTCTTGAGATCTACCATTTTTGGGGATACTCCATCCTTGCTCTTGCTATATCCCATCATCATCAACATCAAAGCTGCAATGAGGTGCAGTAACACCTTAAATGCACCATTCAAATGGTTCCCCTTACAGATGAGACTATCTTCCTTCCATGACCCTACTGCATTCTTCCATGCAGGTCTCCCATCCTTTATCCTCATATGACTCCCTTCCATGCGTCTCACCTCCCAGCATGTAGATTGCAAACTGCAGTAGGAGACTTATCTTATTCTGACTCTTAGCTCACGGCTAGAAGTAAAATTCAGTCTAATTCTAAATATTTTGTTACTCTACAGGGAGATGTTAGAATAGTCTTTCTGTTGCAAAAGACCGTGGATTAAACAATATTGCATGCATTATGGCACACAAAAATCCAAAATATCCCTTCTGGGTGCTCAGTCCAGATCAGGACTAGGTTGTGAAAGATGTAATTTGAAGCCATTCCTCCCTTTTCAATGTCCAATTTGGCCAGAGTCACAGAATTCCTAGCAGCTCCTGTTAAGATGAGCCACACTGTGTGCTTTTGGTTTTACTTTGCTATATTTTAAAAGTTTGATCAATATAGCTATTCTATTTTTTATGTATTTGGTACATATTACTTAAATATTTTGGTGAGCAAATATATATACATGAGAGACAGTTTAATGTAGTGGCTAAACATCAAGATAGAAACCGGGAGTCCCATCTTAGGCACAAAGCCAGCTGGATGACCTTGGGCCAGTTTCTTTTACTCAGCCCTAGGAAGCAGGCAATGGCAAATCACTTCTGAAAAATGTTACCAAGAAAACAGGGAGTCCAGGCAGTCTCTGAGAATCAAATACAATTGAACAGAAGAGTACACATACACACTTACATACTGTACATACGCGCGCACCTAGTGTATATTTATTGGAATCAATGATTTTGATGCAAATAAATTTTAGTGCAATCTGATCTGACCCTGCCATAGTCCCAACAAACACTATTCTCTTAGTGACAGGCTTCTCCTTGATGCAAGGTGTAAAACCTTTGAGAATTTTAATTGTGCCCATTATGATCCCATTATGACAGCTTTAATAGCTGTTGTAGCAGCTATTTTCAGTTAAGCAGAGTAATGCATTCTGTGTAAATATTGGTTTATGATATTTAAATTAAGAGAATAAATTATAATATAAGATAACAGTGCTAGTTTTCTAAATGGGAGATAATGGAAGCATGTTGGTTATAACGTAACTTTTATATACAGAGATGCACACATCAAAAAAGGAAATATAAATTGTTCTTGGTTTCTATTCCCTTGAAGGTTTGAATGTCAAAAGCTATTATGAGAATTAGAGAACTGTGCTAAATATACAGAATGGATGCCCCAGAGCTATATTTTATTAGGATTCAGACTCCTACTTTAATAAAAATCATGTTTGTATTCTGTTCCAAGGATGCATTATGTTATTTTTTCTGATGCTGGTGTATTAATTTGGCCAATTAATGGGGAAAACAACAACAAAGCGAATACTTTGTTTTATTGTCACAAATTATTGTCAGCCTTGTGAGCTAGTCCAGGCACAAAGCACACAAAGCATTAGTTTTATCTTTACTGTAAGGTTTCATTAGAAGAATTTTGTGAGTCTGAAAGTAAATCTCTTTCCCCCCCCCTCCCTGTCTTGACAGTCCAAGAAACCAGGGAGGCTCCCTTCTGAGATGTTTGGCAGAGCCCCATTTCTTCTGTGGACTTTGCTGCTGTTGCCCAACCGTACTTTGGTCTGTGTCTCTTCCTCCTGTCTTCCAAGGTCATCCCCACATAACCATTATAGAACTATAGAGCATATTTCTCAAATGATAGACAAAGAAACAAGTATCTGGAACAGTATAAGCTTCAGAGGTTTTTGCCGTTTATAACCTTAAAGAGGTTTCATAGGAATCTTGTCTCCTTTTACTGAACTGAGGGAAAGTATAGTATTTAATTTTAATCATAAATGTGTGCATATTTGGTATCAGATTTGTGGGTGTGGGAATTCTGTATAATTATGGAAACAGTGAAATTTCATGTCAGAAAAGGTAATCAGGAGGAATATCAAGATGGAAAAGACCGTGAAAGTAGAAACTATGCAGGACAAAGTGAGATGAAATGGAAAGAGAGGTGAATTACAAGGATTGTTAGATTAAAGAGGGTATTTTAAATGATTTTCCTGGATTTGTGTTTCTATTGTATTTCTAGTGGGCAAACTCTTAATTTGTTCTAAAAAATAACTCTATTGCAATCAGTGAGGATTTGATCTAAACTGCCTGTCATCTTATTATTATCAGACTGTCAATGTAGTTTGTTCAGTTGACAGAGGGTGTTCTGCAAATAGAAGCATAGTGGTTTGTAAAATCATGTTTAATGGATTAATACAGGGGTCCCCACCCCCGGTCTGTGGCATGCCAGAAACCAGGCCGCACAAGCAAGTGAAGCCCTATCCACAAAACCATCCCCTCTCTGGTCTGCGGAAAAATCTCTCTTCATGGAACTGGTTCCTGGATTAACATGTTGAATGAACTCAGCCAATTGTCATTCATTCTAAAAATAATGGATGTGATCTGCAAATTCCTTTGCTTTGCCTTTGTCATTCATTTAAATTCAATTCAAGGCAAATTTGTAGAGGATTCTTTATAGTATAGTTTCAAATATGTTACTAATGTTCAGGCAGCCACTATATAGCTAGGCTGAAAGTTAAAATCCAAGTTGATTAACTTGAAGAATCCCCTGGACAGAAATTTCTGAAATCATAAAATCAATGGTTTAATTATTTTTTGGTTGAATTGCCCTAGAAAGATCTGCTCTGAAACTTCTGCATGGAAGTACCTTAAGCAAAATTTTAGAAACAAAGACTGGAACTATTTAATATATAAATATATTCAAAATGTGAGGAAACATTAGCACTGGCTTAACTCTAGTTTGTCAGCAAGAGAAGCAAAGTTAAGCACTAGTAGTGTATCCTTGAACCTCGTTGGATATCTAAAATGGACTACAGCCTATATATTTTAAGAACATACTGTATATTCTAAGAAAGGAGTTATTTTCCTAATATATAATATTTATGAATAATACAAAAGTAATTATTGTTTCAAATATAGGATTCTGACAGCTTACCTATAACTATTCAGGAAACTATGTTTTATTTATTTATTTCTATATCAAATGCAGAAACCACACATCTCTGGGTAGTGTACAGTTAAGCCATAAATACTATATATGTATATGTATTATATTTCATATTATGGATATTATTTATTAGAGATTTAGGAGATGGAACTTTAATCATATATGAAGGGTGAGTTGATGCATGTCTCATCAGTTCAGTTATTTATTATTTGTTTATTTAATATATTTCTATACTGTCACAATAAAAAGGACTCTTAGAGGCTTACATTAAAAAAATGGTATAAAATGTGCCTCATACAAAAATACGAACACAACAGTACTACAATAACAGAAAAAAAAGATAACCTCAAATCAGGGAAATGTTCTCTCTAAAAAAACCACCAGCCTCTGATGTAGAATGATGTAGAACTACTGGCTTAATTATTATTTTTCTTCACAGTGTGCTGGGGAAGAGAACTGGGTAGACAATCGGACAATTTATGTTGGGCATCGTGAACCCCCTCCAGGTGCTGAAGCATACATTCTGCAGCGATATCCAGATAACAGAATAGTCTCATCAAAGGTATTCCCTCATATCTTTATTCTTTTCAATGCTCCATAGAGTATCATAGTTATTTAATTTGCCTTATACTTTTGGCTTCAATGTAAACACTCCCCCCTTTTTATCAACAATTTCATTTTTTGCAACAAAATCTCTTGTTTCGTTGCAGAAGTCTGACACTAAAACAAAAAATTGCTGTTTACTATTAAAATTTGCCAATAGTCAAAATTTCTGCTGGTTTGTGCAAGCATAAAATAGCACAATTTATGTGCTGATTTACAGTTACAGTATACTATCAATGGATTTTTCCCACAATAGATACATGATTGGCTCCACCAAATCTGGGCTACAGAAATCAATTGGACTACTAGATGCCAGCAGAAACATACAGTTTTCTTAATGTCTTCCTTGTCATCCAGTGATTATGAAATTACAGCCCACATCTGGTAGCCTCAATACATTGAGTAATGTCATATAACTTTATTAAATGTTTAAAAGAAAGATTAAAACTGACAAAAATTAATAGTCAAGAGAGAGAATAAAAGCCAAAATACAGAATGAAATGACTAACAGATGTGCAATAAAAAAATACCCAAAATATTTAGCCCATGTTATTATGCAGTCTTTAACTTGTTCATTTTCTGTTTCCAATCTCAACTAAAATTTGTACATATATATACAGAATATATAATTGATTTATATAACTGTTTCAAATGTAGTTTTATCATGTTCAAAACCATACATTACTTTATTAAGTTTAAATCTTTCTAAGAGTTGGATATATGAAAACCATTGACTTTATATGCTTCTGATATCAAATCTTCTCTTAATTTAATTTTATTTTTTTTGTAATATATTTTATTGATTTTGTTAAAACATAAATCACTTAATAATTGATGAACAGTGTGTTGTCTGGGTTACATCTGTAAAACAATCAGTAACAATTGATTTCTATAATCCATAATCCACACAATAGTTTTAGTTGATTTCCTCTTTTCCCAAAATATCTTCTTTTGCAAACATTGAGTTAATACAATTCTTATTGTCTTGATAGATAACAATTAAATATGTAATTTTTCCCAATAGTCCTAAAAATAATAATCACATCAATATAATATTTCTTTTCTATCCAATCATTCTGGTTGCCTTATCATAGGTTCTGTTACAGTCCTTATTTTAATTTGTTTCTCCCACCAAATTCTAGATATGCTTACTGGTTAAGATTTTCTCAAAAATTAATTACATTTAAGAATTTAACTCTATTTTTCCATATGAACCATCTCACACTTTTACATTTCTTAAGGAATAGATAAAACTAGGAAAAAGAAAGAAAAGCAAGAGTAAAGAATCATAAAAAATAACATACTACTTAAAATATATAACCCTCCTAAGCTAATATGTATTTATTTCCTAAATTTCTTATTCTTTTTAACCATAATTAAAAATATGTTTAATCTTTAAACATTCCATTTAATACATCTAGTCATCTAGTCCTTTAACTTTTATTCAAAACATTTTTTATCCATTATAAGTTTCTTAAATTCAATCACATTTAAATATCTAAAACATTTCCTTTATCTAAGTCATTTCAACTGTTTTATATTACTCATATCAATAAAGAGAACAAAAAGGGACAAAAGCATATTATATTATATTTAGAGAATTCATCCCTCTTAGAGTGACATACATATTCCAAAACTTTTCTATTTCTTTAACCATATTCAAACAAATGTTTCTTTTTTAAGTATTGTCTCTGGTAAATCCCATCATCTATTTTCTTAGTTTCCACTTTAGTCTTTTTCTTTTGCCCAGTGTCTTTCTAATCAATGTATTTTGCTGAATCAAAAAGTTTTTCTGTATGTTCGTAAATGTTGTTGTAGATATAAAAAGTAAATCAGGAGAAGTGTCTTTGAATGGAACTTCTGCCTTGCCATGTTTGTTGAAAATCTTTTTCTTTTTCTTTCTCTCCGCTTCTCTTATCATTTCCTTTCTCTCCGATATTCCTGACATCTCTACAGTCCATTTTATCCAATCTGTTTTCTTGTCCTCAGATTTATTTTGTAGTCTTAAGGGATAAGTTGTTTTTTCCAATTCTTGTGAATTTTTTTCCACTAGGATTAAATCATGTTTCCTTATTTTGTTAAGTTCCATCTTTAAGTCTCTATTCTCAATTCTATATCCATTTATCTGTTTTATCTGCTCCTTCTCTGTTGTTGTTTTCTGGGAATTTTTTTGTTGTAGAGTTAACTTGGAAATAGATTGATTTATATTTTCAAAGTTGTTTTGGATTTCTTTGTGGTTTAAAGTCATTGTTGTTTGAATTAGTTGCAGTATACTATATATCTCCTCCTGTGAAGTATTTATGTTTTCTTGATATGTTCTTTCTACATGTCTCTGATCCCATGATAGCCAAGAATTTGAGTTTTCCTCTTCTTTTCTTTTCTCTGCAAATAGCTTTAGAGTCTCAATTAAATATATATGTGTAATCCAAATAGTTCAAAAAAGACTTTTTTTCCTGAAATTTATAATTCTCTCTTTGTCTACGGCCCAGATTATTGTCTTTTTTTTGTCACAGCTGTTCTTTGTTGTTAAAGCTTTGAAGGTCACAGACACAGATTAGCTTTTCCCAGATTTTGCCAAGTCTTATATTAAAGTCATAGCTGTCATAGACTTCATCTGTCACTAGGTGTCAGCAACTATTTGTTTTCCAATTTCCAAAATGAACAATTATCTTTAAAATGAGAGTCCTAACCATTCAAACAGTTTTAGATTTATCCAGATTTGAGTTTTAAGTTTCAGGTTTTATATTTATTTCACTTCCATATATTTTGATCCTCCATAAAAAGATTAATTCACCGCTTCCATTAGTATAAGGGTGGGGCGGAAATCCCCCTCCTTCCCTTTCAGAGATATTTTGCTTCTTGGGGATCTTTTCCAGGAAATTAAATGTAAAATAGAAAAGAGAAGATCGAATTCCTCACCCAGTTTCAAGCACGCTGTTCACAATTGTGCTGGTTAGTGCTTTTGGACTTCAGTTGCTAGTAGCTTGGGCTGGCCGATGCAATACGGCCAGCCTTTCTCCTGTCAGGTTAGAAGGCTTTCTCCAAGTCAAACGGAATGGCCGCCACTGTTCCAGAATCGCTGGAGCACCCTTCTTTCTTCGTCGCCTCTCCGGGGTGTCTTTGACCCATTTAGGGTCCCCTGGCAGGGCAAAATTAGCCACGGGGGTGTGGAGAATCTGCAAGCCCGTGACCGGTCACTACCGTGCAAAACCAGAAGTCTCCCCTCTTAATTTTATTTTAAATGTACAGGGGGTATATTCTAGCAATTTAGCATATCTAACCATTTCTGTTGTATAATATGCTTCTTGTGGATGTAGCCATAGAGGTATTTTTGGGCATATTAGGTTTATATTTATTCCAGATTCTCAAGATGGCACATCTAATAAAATGGTTTCTGAAATTTATTTACACTTGGTGTTTGATGGCACCCAAATCTCATGTTATGCCCTTCAAATAACCTTTATCTCTCAGCATCACTCATTCTTTCAACCACACTAAGAAATCTCTTTATTCTCCTTTTTATCCTCCTCTTATCTTATTGCATTCTTTGACAAAGTGACAAAATTAGTGGACCAGAGGAATGCTGTGGATATAATTTATTTGGATTTCAGTAAGGCATTTGATAAAGTAGACCACAATTTACTACTTGATAAGATAAAAAAATGCGGGTTAGACAGCATCATCACCAGATGGATTCATAGCTGGCTGACCAGCTGACCAACGTGTAGTCCTCAATGGAACTAGGGAATTATGCAGTGGGATACCCCAAGGCTCTGTTTTAGGCCCAGTACTTCAACATCAATGTTTTGGATGAGGGGATAGATGGGGAATTCATCAGATCTGCAGACGACAGCAAGCTGGCAGGAATAACCAACACTCCAGAAGATAAGCTTAATATATAGAAGGATCTTGACAGATTTGAACATTGGACGCTATCTAACAAAATGAAATTAAATGGTGAAAAAAGTAAGGCTCTACATTTAGGCAAGAAAAACTAGATGCACAGGTATAGTATAGGTGGTACCTGGCTTAATAGTAGTAACTGTGAGAGGGATCTCGGAGTCCTAGTGGATAATCACTTAAATATGAGCCAGCAGTGTGCTGCAACTGCCCAAAAAGCCAACACAGTGCTCGGCTGCATTAACAGAGGGATAGAATCAAGATCACGTGAAGTGTTAATACTACTTTATAATGCCTTGGTAAGATCACACTTGGAATACTGCATCCAGTTTTGGTCGCCACAATGTAAAAAAGATGTTGAGACTCTAGAAAGAGTACAGAGAAGAGCAACAAAGATGATTAGGGGACTGGAGGCTAAAACATAAAGAAGGCTTTCTAGATTGGATTATCTGGTTTAAATGAAAAGAAGGATTAGGGAGTGACATGATAGCAGTGTTCCAATATCTCAGAGGTTGCCACAAAGAAGAGGGAGTCAAGCTATTTTCCAAAGCACCTGAAGGCAGGACAAGAAGCAACGGATGGAAACTAATCAAGGAGAGAAGCAACCTAGAACTAAGGAGAAATTTTCTGACTGTTAGAACAATTAATCAGTGGAACAACCTGCCTCCAGAAGTTGTAAATGCTCCAACACTGGAAGTTTTTAAGAAGAGATTGGACAACCATTTGTCTGAAATGATATAGGGTTTCCTGCCTGAGCAGTGGGTTGGACTAGAAGACCTCCAAAGTCCCTTCCAACTCTGTTTTTCTATTCTCTTCTGTTCTGATCCTTTAGGCCATCCCGAAAACTCAATGGCAATGCTGAGGCTGGTTCTGAAATTGAGGCTCCCACCTTAACTTTAGCTGCTGCCACTGAAAAAGGCTGCCTTGCGCACAAGTCTTGTTAATGGTGCAACTGCCCACCAGTCTAGCATTTCCCATGATCTGACACACACTGCTTACCTTCAGGTGGTGTTCTCTTTATGTTGACATGTCCCTGTAACCTAGCTGAGGCTGCTCTTCAGGTTGCATGAGGCCTTTGTTCTTGAAGCAACTTCAGAGAATGCTGTCCCGTGGCCTCTGCAGCCTCTGAAAACTGAGGCTTCTGAGGCCGGTCAAGAGCACACCCCATTGTCATGCAACTTCCATAGCCTCCAAAAACTGCATAAAAACAGTGTGTGCTTTCAAGCTGTTGGGTGTTGGTGAACAGTGGCATGTCACCTTGCACACAGGTCTCCTTAATCACTTTAAAGCCAAGTCTATGTTCTCTGCGTAAAATACCAAACTTGGTATTCTTCCTTTTGGATGGCTCAGAGGTATTTCACAAACTACTACCCAATTTATCAACATTCCTTAGAGGTTTGTTAAATGATTGTCACAGCCAAGCGTAGCAAAGTACACTTCATCTTCTCTGAAATGCTGAAGAATGGTATTTTAGGCTAATTAGTAATACAATCCACTTTATTTAATATGTGACATACATAGATATATAACATATAACATATAATCTTTGTATGATCATAGAATGTTTTTGCAGATATGTAATTTATTCCCAGCAGTAAACAATATATTGTGCTATTGACATAGAAAGAAATAAATCATGTCTAATTCCTTTGTAAATTAAGATTTAGTCTTCATTAACTTCCCCTCTTTTTCAGTACACCTTTTGGAACTTCATACCGAAGAACTTATTTGAGCAATTCCGAAGAATAGCAAACTTCTACTTTCTTATTATTTTTCTTGTACAGGTAAAATGTACCTCTTTTTTATATTAGATATATAAGCCATGTACAGGACCTTTCTTATCATACTTTAAGTGGATAATTGCAGTTGTTAAGTTAGTAATACGGATGTTAAGTGAATCTGGCTTCCCCGTTGACTTTGCTTGTCAGAAGGCCTCAAAATGTGATCACATGACCCTGGGACACTGCAGCCATCATAAATATGAGTCAGTTGCCAAGCATCTGAATTTTGATCACGTGACCATGGGGATGCTACAATGGTTGTAACTGTGAAAAATGGTCATAAGTCACTTTTTTCAGTGCTGTTGTAACTCTAAAATCCCTGTTTTGCAAATATCTGCATTTGGAGTTTGGAAACTTTGGAAAAGAAACTTCTGGAAAAGTCAAAATATGCAGGATGTTTCAAATTCAGGATGATGTGTGCCCTTGGGAAGGAGCTGTACAAAATCAGTAAACAAAGTACACTTTTGTTGTAAATATTAAGCATGAATCACTAAATATGTGTTTGTGAAGACATGCATCCTAAAGATATATTTCAAGGAACCGTAACTAAGTCAGCCTAAGAGACAAACCAGATTTTCCTCTCCCATCTCCGCATTATACCTAACAGCACCATCAGTCATTTGAAATTATCAATATGGATGGATTTCTTCAAGTTATGCAATTTCCTTAATATTTAGACTGCATAGCCATTATTCAGACATAATGCCTTGTCAAGCTGTACCTCACTGCTTTTCAAGACCAAGGTTTGTTTTTATAAAAGTATTGCTTGAAAACTCTATACTTTGTTTAAATATGTTTTTTTGTTGAAATCCATATTCTATAAAAAATATGTGACACTTTATTTCCCAGTTAATTATTGACACACCAACCAGTCCAGTGACAAGCGGGCTCCCACTTTTCTTTGTCATCATTGTAACAGCTATAAAGCAGGTAAGCGTTTTAGAGTTTAAATTTTAGTTTTTCAATTTCAGAATTGGAGGCAGATCATGTCTACATGGTTTTCAAAAACGTTTTTTTGAATGATCATTCATTTCAATGACTGTTGTCATGTTTTATTCCTTCTGCCTTTATATTCCCTCAGTTGGACTGAGAGATGATTGGCCTAAAGCAGTGTTTTTCTACCTCAATAACTTTTAAGATGTGTGGACTTGTAGAATTCCCTAGTTAAAAGAAAAAAAATGTTTCCCTTGTTCTGGAAAGCATATCTCACTTTTTGATTTTCAATTTTTGTTTTTATTCATGATTTTACAGCAGTTATATTTGCTATACCCAAGTGTATATGAAAACTATATTTCTTTATTTATCCTTTATCCATTGATTTGTCACTGTCAAGGATGCATTGATTGATGAAAAGAAAATTATAAAATTACAATTAAGTGGGGGGAAAAAGCCTGAAAATAAACATGCAGATACTGATATATTGGAATAATACTTTCTACCTTATGCTGCGGAATTAATTTCTGAGTACTTCAGTAGTACTGCAATAATACCATATTTTCTAGTGATGATTGCAGAAATAGCTTGTGACAGTTTTTAGTCATTAAATAATTATACAAACTGAGTTTTGTGTTGAACTCTAAGATTCCTGATTGTTGTGAGAACTCCAATGAGACCATTAATTTCTATTCTAAATTATAATTCTTAGTGTGAATAAATACTGAAAACTCAAGTATGTCAGTGAAATACTTTATGCACTCCCCAACAGACGTACTTGCAGGAATTATGTCAGAAAAGATCTAGATAGAACTGGACCATGACGTTTAAGACCTGCCCCTCTTATAAGCAGATAGTCCTTGACTTTTGACTAAAATTGAGACTGGAATCTCAGTTACTGAGTGATCAAATAGATAATTAGCAGATGGTCAGCACTTCTTAACTTACTGTGCTGACTTTCCACCCTCTGCTTGGATTTTGTCTCCCTCTCATCTCTGGGGGCTGGCTGAAAGAGCTGCCCGCTGAAGGAGTTCAGCTCCCCTCCATGCATGGAAAGGAAATCCTTTAGTGGGGAGCACAAATGGAGTTGAAATCTTCAGGATTTCAATTCTATTTCTGTACCCCATTGAAAGAGTTCTGCTCCCCTCTATGCACGGAAGGGAACTCAGTTCTGGAAGTAGAGATTCTACTCTTAAAGTTCTGAGCCTATGTTCTTCCCTCATTATGGGATGCAGATTAATTAATGTTTTTCACCCCCTTCTTTCTTTCCTGGTTTCTCTAATTTATGGTGCATAATAGGCCAAAGGATAAAAAGGAAAGTCAGTTTCAAGTGGATACAATTATGCAATTGTTTTGGTCACCATGCACCAGTAGTTTGCCATTTTCTTCTTTTAGCACACACTTGATTGTATGTTTTATTTGCTGTTTCATTCAGGGATATGAAGATTGGCTTCGTCATAAAGCTGATAATGCAATGAATCAGTGTCCCGTTCATTTTATTCATCATGGCAAACTGGTTAGAAAGCAGAGCCGCAAACTAAGAGTAAGGATCAAGGATCAATAAATATTCTTATGAGGTTTCTTGATATTAGAGTGTATATTTTTGCAGGTTTCACTTATGGCAAGTAGACATTTCATAAATAAGTTACAGTTGTTCACACCCAAAGGGTGTGCCATTAATGGTTTCCTATTATGGTATATAGCATTTGATCCAGTTATGTGATACATTTTATATAGAGTACCTGAAATTATACAGAGCAGTAAAAAAAGGAATTCTAAATTCACTGCAGTTACCAGACTTTAATATCCTCAATTTCTTAAATCACTTCATTGCTACATTTTTAAATTCAATCCCATTATCCATCAAGTGAACAAAGAGATGTTATCTCTCTACGTGCATGAATCGATCTGCCAAAAGGTAAGAATGTTTGACTTGCACCAAGCAACAACTTTGTGGTTAGGCATGATAGTAGCTAAGCTATGATTAGCTACAAAGTAGCTAAGAATTACCATGACATTCTTTTCCCAGCCCAAAGGGGTGAGATGTGGCTTCGTTGTTAGTAATATCCCTTCTTCTGTTATGTTTTTATAATTTTTAAATGTTTTAAATGTTTTTATAATTAATAATGATAAGTAGTTTTATGCATTTATATGCACTTATATTTTAGCTTTATTGTACACTGCCCAGAATTGCTTTGGTGAATTCGGCAATTAAATACATTAGATTAAATAAATAATTAAATAAAGTGTACTATTTTATTGTTCCCAACATAAGCGGGATTGCAGTACATGAATCATATGCCATAAGAAATATAAGAAATGTAATTATGCTGGTTTGTGATCATAATAAAGTTAATATATGGGTGCTAAGAAAGGTATTAATACTGTATTTAAGACTTCATGTGGCTTGGCTGTTGTTTCAAAAAATAGTCTCGTATTTGTGACCTTCTGAGTTTGCCTATGATAGGAAAATTACAAAGTAGAATGTTGTAATGTAAATAGCTACTCAAATCCACTTTGAATGAATTTCACATGTACTGTCTTTCAGAATTTTTAAAGTAACTGGGAATAAGATTATAGACAAACAAGATTAGAGTGATAGTATAAGAGAAGTCAGTAAGGTATTATAGCAGGCAGTATTTTTTTTCTTTGTAACTTGAACTTTACACATCCTGTAGATATTGAACCAATGGATCTTAAGAGTTCTGTTTCACTGAAAAAGGAGACTTAATTCTAGCACTCTCTTCATGATGGGGCTCTTGGGAGTCTTCCTGTCTAGGCTTGTGGCAAATATTAATGTATATAGTCCAGGCAGAAGGGTCTCTTAACAACTTGAAAACTACAACTGGGATTATCTTTGTAGATTTTCTTCTCTGCTGAACTAAAATAACTTTATATATAGGAACTAGCAAAATAACAGATCAGATGAGTGCAAGTGTATGTAAAAAGAGACAAGAAAGAATGAAAGAGTACTTAATTTCATCCATAACATCTCTTGAGTTTTAATGTTGATTGTATATGTTGATTCCTCAACTCTCCATAGTTTACTGAGGGGCCATTTTGTTACACTCCCTGCTTAATAGGCAGAATATGAGAAGATGAAGGCAAAGCAGGTCATTGGCTACCTGGCTGGGTGTTGTTTTCTATTGTTCAGTAAAATTTACTTAAATATAGTGGAACGTTCTTCTGAATAAACATACAAGGATTATGCTGTTGATTTATAGAAAAATTATTAAGATTTTGAAAGCAATCTTTATGCAATGGGATATGGATCTTTTTATTGTTGTTCAGGGCTATTTAAAAAACTATTTTCCCATGGTGGCTGTCACAGTCTGTCAGCCCTTCAAGGAACAGAAGACACCAATGTCATGTCTCTACTTTTACTGTAAAGGTATAGTAAGAGAACACTGCAACTCTCTGAATACTCCTTTTCTTTGTGTAAACTAGGAAAGGGCTTGCCTAAGATGTTTACACACCTTATATTCTTGTCCCAGAATCAGCGCCTTTTATTTGACCATTGTTTTAGTAGCATCTCTTCCTTCTGTTTCTCAAGGCCATTCCCTCTCCTTCTTACATCCTCTGGCTAATTCAACTTAATCTAAACAAGCCAATATAATAGGTAAATAAATAAACCATAAATAAATAGAAATAATCTAAAAGTCATAAAAGTAACATTGGCAGTTTACTTTTTAATACAAAATGAGAAGAAATTGTCACTAAATTCAATAGTTCTTAACCCTCTAATGATAGCCAATGCTAGAACTTTTGTTCTTGATCATTTCCTTTATGTAGACCATTATGACCATTGGAATACTTTTAATCACCTTATAAGAAAGACACTTTTAGCACATCAGTTTAAAACCACCATTCCCTTTTTAGATTGACAAATCTTTCTGAATGTGTAAAGAGCCACAATCCACAACTACATCATGCAAAACAGCATCATTTAAAATCAGAGAATGTTATAGGATGTAAATATGTTAAGAGGTGAATGTTGCTCTACCATATTATTATAGCACAACTTCCTGCCTGATGAATAACTTCTTATTTCCTTGCTGGTCAGTGTCCAGGGACCACTGATACATAGCCTTAATATCTTTAAAACTAGCAAATTTATTATGGCACTGTCTTTTCTAGACTACAGTTCATTTCGGCAGCTATCTTCTGAAAAAATGGTATATATCAATACTAAAGTTAAAATACATGAATAAATATATAGCGAAGTTAATGGAATTACTCCTGAAAAAAAAGGATTGATGAACATTTAAAAGCACACAACTTGATGGACCCAAAGCAGCATGGCTTTACTTGTCAAACTAATTTAACTGATTTTTTAAAAATATGTCACAAATGTTTTCGATGAAGGTGGTGCTGTGGGCATAGCCTATCTGGATTTTACCAAAGTATTTGATACAGTTCCATGTAACGAACTCATAAAAAAATGTACAGGTTAGGACTTAACTACTGGGTGATTCAGTGGCTAGGAAGTTGGCTCAGGGATAGATTCCAGTGTGTGATTTTTTAATGAGGCACTGCCTGAACAGAGACAAATCACAAGTGGTGTACCACAAACCTCAGTCTAACTCCTGTTCTATTCTGTGTGCTTGTAAGTGATACATTAGAAGGATTGCTAGGTTTATCTTTTTGCTGATGACACGAAGGTGTGTAATAGAATTGACATTCATAACATGGAAAATGATTTCGCATTGCTGAAAAATTGATCAAAAATGTGGAAACCATTGCTCAGTGTTTCTAACGGTAATATCATGCACTTAGGAAAAAAGAATCCATTAGCAGGGCACAGTATTGGGTGTACAGTGTTAGACAGCACAACAGAAGAAAATAATGTAGGTATGTTGATAGGAGATGACTGCAAAATGAGTAAATAGGGTGGCCAGGCAGCTGTGAAGGCAAATAAAATTCTGCAATGCATAACTAGAGGGATCAGCAGCAGGAAAAAGAATTCTATATATAGAATTTAGTCAGACCCCATTTGAAGAATACGGTGTTCAGTTCTAGAGATCTCACTTAAACAAAGATAATAATAAGACTGAGTGAATCCAGAGATGGACAACAAAAATGGTGCAAGGTCTGAGGGACAAAACATATCAGGAAAGATTGGAGGAAATGAATACATAAAGGCAGAGATAGAAGGTAAAGGGGTGACATGACCTAAACCTTTAAATATGTTAAGGGTGTGAATAAGGTTCTAAAAGGCAGTATTTTCAATATTAAGAAAAAATTAACAACACGGGCATAACCTCAAACTGACAGGAGGGAAGTTCAAATGTAATGTTACAAAATATTACTTCACAGAAAGAGATGTAAAAGCTTGGAACCAACTTCCAGCGGAGGTACTGAGTCAGTCATCAATAACTGAGTTTAAACATGCTTGGGATAAATATATGTTCATCATCTGACAAAAAGTAAAAAATAATAATAAAAATAAATAAATAAAATAATAAATAAATAAAGTAAGCAAAAACTCAAAGAGCATACTCAATGGATCACTAGATCTTTTCTAATCTCTTCCCCTTTCTTCCTAATACATATGCCAGCTCAGATTGACACTTGACACAAATGTAGTGAAATCTTTTTTTTTCTTCCATTCATTTATTTTTGATTCTCAGAGACTGCCTGGACAAGTCGCTGCAGTTTTCTTGGCAGGGTTTTTCATTTGCCATTGCCTGGTTCCTAGGGATGAGAGAAAGCAACTAGCCCGAGTTCACCCTGCTGGCTTTGTGCCTAATTGGGACTAGAACTCAGAGTATTCTGGTTTCTAGTCCCCAGCCTTAATCACTACACCAAACTGGCTGTCTACACTACTCTATTGAGGGAGACTGAGTTCTAGTCCTACCTTGGGCATAAAGCCATCTGGGTAACCTTGGGCTAGTCCAGCTAGGTGACCTTGAGCTACTTCTCAACTTTGGCAATTTTAAGGTGGGTGGACTGCAACTCCCAGAATCATGGGTTGAGCAAACACTGGACTAGTCCCAGCCCTAGGAAGCAGGCAACAGCAAATCACTTCTGAAAAATCTTGCCAAGAAAATTTCAGGGACTTATCCAGGCAGTCTCTGAGAACTGGACATGATTGAACATTTCACTCAAATTGAACTTGATTTCTGGTGATTATATAGAAACATCCTTATTTTATTGAGACAATAAGGGAAGTGTTTGTCACTATCATCTTATGAGATTTTTTTTGTTAATCTTTAAGGCACTATAAGTTTATAATGTGAAAGTATTTAAAGCAAATCAAGGCATGTTATTCTGTTAACAGCTAAGGATTTTTAATTGTGTATCCAGCTAAGTGAATATAGTATATGTGGAAATAACTTTCAAGATGTACATCAGGTTTCCCACAATCATAAGCACAATATATTTATATTAATTAAAGCAGTCTATTTTTTCCATATTTCTGTGGATATGTGATGGGGGGAAGGCTGCCATAGCACATAGACTTATATACTGCCCCATAGTGCTTTACAGCCCTCTCTAAGCGGGCTCAGCATGTTGCCCCCAACAATCTGGGTCTCATTTTACCGACCCCGGAAGGATGGAAGGCTGAGTCAACCTTGAGCTGATCAGGATCGAACTCTTGGCTGTGGGTGGAGTTATCCTGCAATACTTCATTCTAACCACTGCACCCTCACAGTTCCTTTAAGCAGTTTACTAATTAAAGTTAATGCAGCTCTTAAAGGAGCTGAGCAGTTTTTCTTCAGGCTCATGAGGAAGCTAAGAAAAAGAGGGGCAGCTTTAGTGAATAGCAAAGGGGTATAATTTTGGAGTGTTCTTTTCATAAATTACATTGTTTATATTTACAGTTTTTTTCTAGATCAATAAGTACTTCTGCTTGGTTGGTGTGCCTTTTCCATTCCTCTATCACAGTAGTCCAAGTCTATGCCCCAACCACTGGTGCTGAAGAGAATGAAATTGACCGGTTCTATGAAGCCCTACAGCACCTTATAGAATCAACACCAAAAAATTATGTCCTTATCATCATGGGGGATTGGAATGCTAAACTAGGAAGCCAAAAGATAAACGGAATAACAGGCAAGTTTGACTTTGGAGTACAAAATGAAGCAGGGCACAGGCTGATAGAATTTTGTCAAGAGAATACGATGGTCATAGCAAACACTCTTTTCCAACAACCCAAGAGACGTCTCTACACATGGACATCACCAGACAGTCAACACAGAAATCAGATTGACTATGTGCTCTGCAGCCAAAGATGGAGAAGCTCTATACAGTCAGTAAAAACAAGACCAGGAGCTGACTGTGGCTCAGATCATGAGCTTCTCGTTGCAAAATTTAGGCTTAAATTGAAGAAAGTAGGGAAAAACAGTAGGCCATTCAGGTATGAACTAAATCATATCCCTGATGAATATATAGTAGAGGTGACAAATAGATTTAAGGAATTGGATCTGATAGACAGAGTGCCTGAAGAACTATGGACGGAGGTTCGCAACATTGTACAAGAGGTAGCAACTAAAACCATCCCAAAGAAAAAGAAATGCAAGAAAGCAAAATGGCTGTCTGAGGAAGCTTTGCAAATAGCTGAGGAAAGAAGGGAAGCGAAAGGCAAGGGAGAAAGAGAAAGATACACCCAATTGAATGCAGAATTCCAGAGAATAGCTAGAAGAGATAAGAATGCCTTCTTAAATGAACAGTTCAAAGAAATAGAAGAGAACAATAGAATAGGGAGTACCAGAGATCTCTTCAAGAAAATTGGAGATATGAAGGGAACGTTTCATGCAAAGATGGGCATAATAAAGGACCAAAATGGCAGGGACCTAACAGAGGCAGAAGAGATTAAGAAGAGGTAGCAAAATTACACAGAAGAACTATACAACAACGAGCTTAGCGTCCCTGATAACCACGATGGGGTGGTCACTGACCTCGAGCCAGACATCCTAGAATGTGAAGTGAAATGGGCCTTAGGAAAGATGAGCAACAACAAAGCTAGTGGAGGTGACAGTATTCCAGCTGAGCTATTCAAAATCTTAAAAGACGATGCAGTAAAAGTGCTACACTCAATTTGCCAGCAAATTTGGAAAACTCAACGGTGGCCACAGGATTGGAAAAGGTCAGTTTACATTCCAATTCCAAAGAAAGGCAATGCCAAAGAATGTTCAAACTATCGCACCATTGCACTCATTTCACATGCAAGTAAAATTATGCTTAAAATCCTACAAGCTAGACTCCAGCAGTATGTGGATCGAGAACTTCCAGAAGTACAGGCAGGATTTCGAAGAGGCAGAGGAACTAGAGATCAAATTGCCAACATACGCTGGATCATGGAGAAAGCTAGGGAGTTCCAGAAAAACATCTACTTTTACTTCATTGACTGTGCTAAAGCCTTTGATTGTGTGGATCACAACAAATTGTGGCAAGTTCTTAAAGAGATGGGAGTACCAGACCATCTTATTTGTCTAAAGAACTAAAGAACCTCTTAATGCGGGTGAAGAAGGAGAGTGCAAAAGTTGGCTTGAAACTCAACATTAAGAAAACCAAGATCATGGCATCCGGCCCTCTCAATTCCTGGTACATAGATGGGGAAGAAATGGAGGTAGTGACAGATTTTATCTTCCTGGGCTCTAAGATCACCACAGATGGGGACTGCAGCCAAGAAATTAAAAGACGCTTGCTCCTGGGGAGGAATGCTATGGCAAATTTAGACAGCATGCTAAAAAGCAGAGACATCACCCTGCCAACAAAAGTACGTATAGTCAAGGCCATGGTTTTCCCAGTTGCAATGTATGGCTGTGAAAGTTGGACCATAAGAAAGGCTGAACGCAAAAGAATTGAGGCCTTTGAACTATGGTGCTGGAGAAGACTCCTGCGAGTCCCTTGGACTGCAAGGCGATCAAACCGGTCAGTCCTAGAGGAGATCAACCCTGACTGTTCCTTAGAAGGCCAGATCCTGAAGTTGAAACTCAAGTACTTTGGCCACCTAATGAGAAGGAAGGACTCACTGGAGAAGAGCCTAATGCTGGGAAAGATTGCGGGCAATAGAAGAAGGGGACGACAGAGAATGTGGTGGCTGGATGGAGTCACTGAAGCAGTAGGTGTGAGCTTAAATGGACTCCAGAAGATGGTAGAGGACAGGAAGGCCTGGAGGAACGTTGTCCATGGAGTCGCGATGGGTCGGACACGACTTTGCAACTAACAACAACAATAGCAGGCGTGTCAAACTGCCGGCCCGCAGGCTGGACGTGACACGAAACCGCGCCCACCCCATTGCCGGCAATGGGGAAAAAGTTCCAATACGTCGCGTGACGTCATGTGACGTTGCGAGTTTGACATGTCTGCTCTAGAGAGAGTTTTGCATATTGTTTTACTTCACTGGTGCATGAAAAATGACTATATGTTCTATATAAATGTTTCCAATTTTTCTTCCTCTTCTATTTTAAACTGAGCTTAAAACAAAACTAAAAGCTATTATCTATAGGTGTTATTTTGAGGGAATGCTATTAGAAAAATATTGGGTATTTTATTGTTGTTCTTTAAATATTTTTAATTTTCTGTTTAAAAGCTTAGGATTTCCCAAAATGAAATTTGTTCATAAAAGCTGCATAAATGCATAATTGTATTTCTGTACTTTTGATATGTTGGCAGGGAACAAATGAGTTTGATCCTTCATTTATATTAACAGTTTGTTTCTATTGGAGCTAACAGTCTAAAAGTACAAATTTCAATAACCCCTGAGAACTCCACTCTTGTGTTCAAGAGTGATCCTCTCTGTTCCTATTTATTCCTAAGTTTCACTATACTTCAGGAAATACCATAAATTCTAGCAATCACAGTCAACATAGCATGAAATCATGGGAATTGTAGCTTAGCAAAATATTTCAAAAACGTCACCTAGGTGGACACTTTTCAGCCGGCCAACTTGACACCAATCAAAATGATGAAGTTTGCATTGTGACATTGAGACGTCACAACACAAACCTTCTCCACTAGTGTTACAATGCGGCATGCAAGTATGTGAGGGGTGATGTTTGCATTGCAATGTCTCAACACGTATTTTCATTCCTTGTTACAACTGCAGTTCCCCAATTTATCACTTGATATATAATATTGCAGCTGAGCAGTACAGGAGACTATGAGGAAGTGCTACTTCTATTTGGTGATTTTCTAAACAGGACAGAAGCAAAATAATTTTGCAAATTATCCAATTTATTGTGACTATTTTAGTGAATTTCTAATTTGTTTTTTCTTGATTTGTAGCTATAGTTTTGCAGTTCTGTGGATTGTATATAGGCCTAGACAGAAAGAACAAAGTACTGTAGGATTATATCAGAAATTCACAAATAAATATTGAATCCTTATGTGCATATCATGCTGCACTATAGTCTGGTACGCCAATAAAATCACAGAAAGAATAATAGTTTAGTCACCAATGTCATTTACTTATTAGATTAAATCCAAATCAAATTACATTATGTTGCAGCCTAGGTTTAATCCACTTAATGTCATGCTAGGCCATGATCTGTTTTGACCATGATTTATTGAATAAGCTACAACTGGCTTAATACTAAGCCGTTAACATGGGATATAAACCCCATTAAGACACAAACAACAAAACTACATTATGACTTACCACATTCTGTAACCAAGCTGGTAGGTTCATTGTACAGCACTAAACCAATATTTTAAACTATAATAATTTGATTTATGGGTAACATTAAGCAATCTTGTTGAGTTTCTGTGTTATAATAGACATCATACTAAGCCTAAAAATAGACAAGTCACATTTTGGTTTAACAGTATATTAACAGTGGATTCACTTTATGGGGAGCGACTCTAATCTTATTCTAACCATGATTTCTCCCTGCCTTTCCCCCCCCTAGGTTGGAGACATTGTGATGGTAAAAGAAGATGAAACATTCCCTTGTGATTTAATATTATTGTCAAGTAATCGATCAGATGGCACATGTTTTGTTACAACAGCAAGTCTGGATGGTGAATCAAGTCATAAGGTAACAAGTTTAATGATAGACTCTAGCTGAAGATCAGGCATTGGATGTTTCTCTTGTATTACAGAACCTCAATTTATGAATGAAAGTATCTATGTTTCTGGAGGATTAAGTAACCTAAAGCTACAATGTTAGTTTTGTAGGTGAGTAATAAGACAAACCATCACCTCTGAAGGGGATCACAACAGGCAAGATGACAGATGTGATATCCTAATAGAAACTTCAGTGCTTTTATATGTGTGTCAACATTGCACATCTTAAAAGGAACAGGGTTTCAGTTGCAATAGTGTGAGGACCATCTTGCCTTTTACGACCTTATATCCCCTGTAAATGACACTGCATAAATCCCCTTTTTAATTGTGAGACTTTCTTCCAAATAAACTGGTATAGATTTATGCAATAAGCCTGTTCACACTTCAAAGAATGGGCTTCCTGAAAAATCAGCTGCAGATTTGCATCATTCCCCTGCCCACTACATTACTTGCTGTCACCATCCTGACAGGATGGATGTGCTCCTCATAATTAAAAGATTACCTACCTTTGTTTTAATATATGACATATCAAAATTTGAGTTTGTTCAGAGAATTAGCTCTGCACCATTTTGAAAATATGAGCTTTCTGATACAGCTTATAACATGCTAATTTAACATAGTCGATCCATGTAAAATGGTTTGGTTTAGTTAAAATCTCAGAATTTATATCTGCAAAGATAGCTGTTTGGTAGTCATTCAAAACTGCAGAATTTTGCAATATTGTAGTGTTTGACTACATGACTACAGATGGAAAGATGAGAAGAACTGTGTTTCATGTTCAAAGTTCCTGTTTCCAATTTCAGTATTACTTCCTTTTTTATTCCAGACATATTATGCGGTCCAAGATACAAAGACTCTTCACAACGAACAAGATATTGATAAACTACATGCTACCATTGAATGTGAACAACCTCAGCCTGATCTTTATAAGTAAGAACATGTAATTTATTATCTTCTTACTTATTCTGACTTCACTAATACCATTTTAAATACATTGAACTCCCAAGTGTAGAAGTGCACATTTTGAAAAGATATCTGGAACAATGAAGACGGTTCCTAATTCTTCTCTTCTCTTAGAAAGAGACCTCTGCCTCAGGTGATCAAGATGAATTACATAACACTGACTGTCAGCCCAAAAAAACTAGAAAGCAAATGGTTTAATCTTTATTAATGGCTCTTTAGTTCTGAGGTATGGTAACTACACATTTTTCAAATATTGGTATTATATTTCATCTAAGGGTTCTTTTGTTCAATTATATGATGACTATTTTCTGTGCAGTCCTTTTCAGACCAGTTAATAGTTTAGGAGAGGACTGAGTAACTCCAGTTTCTGTCAACTCTTCTTTCATCCCTTATTGAAACATCCAAGTTGGGATGATAAATTGAAAAAAAAAACAGTTTATGGGTTACATATCACTTGACTTCTAACCATTTATTCGCCGCTTGTAATACTGGCCTAGAATTAGGGTTACACGTTCTCTATATATTCTAACCCATTAATGATACCCACACTACATTTTAATCATTTAAATGTTATCATACACAGTTGAATTATATGGTGATGCCTTACTTAAAACAAGTTAAAATGTGATCCTGGGTTATATTTATGTGAAAATCTGAAAAGTTACATGAACATAGAAATGTATTTAGAGAAATGAGAGAAATATATATTGAACTTAGTTATTTGTGAATGCAAGTAGATATATTTATGCTTCTTTTTTCCAACTAACTCATTTTAATGCCAGTTCCCCAGAGTTTCTTAGGTTGCACACTGATGCAATTTTGGAATAGGATCAGAGATCACCTAACACAATAATATTACTTCCATATTAGTAATTTTAGGCACCATTCTCTGCATAGGTTCCTGGCCATTAGCTTTCAGTCTCCCAGTGTGCTTTGCAAAAGCTATAGAAGCACTGACCTTTTGCTATCCAAGTTTAAAGTGTATTCAAATAAATAAGAAAATAAGATCTATTTCAAATCAAGCTCAATTCCTGCTGAGTTAGACAAGCATATCCATACATTTCTCTTGATGTGATGCAGAAGTTACTTGCCTTTCATTTTTCTGTGATTTCTTTTTTCAAAAATGTCTTGGTCAAAGACATTTCTCAAATGAATTCCCATCCAGGGAAACCATGGTCAATTCCACTTAGCTTTTTAGATCAGCCAAGGTCAATTAATTGTTGCTGTCAAGCTGGGTATTCAAACAATTATTGTTAAAGAAAAAGCAAAATCCTTGTGTGTATGAAGGCAAGGAGAGATCTATCAAAATAACTAAAACAAAAGAACTAGATTGAATAGAAAATGACAATTGCTAGCCAGCAGCTTCCGCAAGAAAAGGCCAAAATCAACAAGATGTCATCTGTGATGTTACAATCTAAGACCTGTCCTTTTGTCCAAAAGAGATGAGACAGATTTCCCTGCCATGTCCACTTTCTTATCATTTTTCACCCTTTCCTGCTACTAGCACATTTACTGCAAAACCTTTGAGTTGCACTATAATTATGGTACACCATAATGAAAGATGGGGAGACATCCTAAAAGGAAGCTGGTAAAAAGGAGCAAAGGAAAATGTGAATCAGCAATAGGAAACTGATAGGAAGCAAAAGTGAAACTAAGGGATTTAAATGGACTGTTAAAAAAAAGGGAGTCTATTTTCCTTCCTCCTTTCTTTTTTTGCAATACTAGTTCTCTTAGGTCAGATCCTAGCTATTTAAGATTAAGGCTTGAGATAAATGTGAGAAAGGCACATTCCTTTCTCACCCCAAGGTAACATCAAGGGAGAGACAGTTCAAAGAGTAAGTATGTAGGAACAGCGGAATTGTAGCAAAACAGAATAACATATCACAGAGCCTTCCCCCCTCCCACTTAGGAGAATGGCAGAACCCTCAGATAGAAAAGAATTAGAAAGAAATGAGATAGATCCCCCCCCCCCAGGGAAGAATGGGTTCTGACAATTCCCCATGGTCACGTGATTTACATTCAGATGCTTGACAACTGGTTCATATTTAGGATGGTTGCAGTGTCCCGGGACCATGTGACAATTTTTGTGACCATCTGACAAGCAAAGTCAATGGGGAAGACAGATTCGCCTAACAGCCAAATTACTAATTTAACAACTGCAGTGATTCACTTAACAAATGTGGCAAGAAAAGTCGTAAAATGGGACCAAACTCACTTAGCACATTTCTCATTTAGCAACATAAGTTCTGGGTTCAATTGTGGTCGTAAGTTGAGGACTACCTGTATTCAGGATGCATTTTTCTAGAGAAAACAGTGGAATCTATTCGCATGCCCATATCTCCAATTATTGGCATGCATATCTCTGCTCCCCCACAGCCATATTGATGCTCAGCTTTTTCCTTTCCTTTTGGCTTTCAGATTTGTTGGCCGGATAAATATTTACCATGAGAGTAATGAGCCAATTGCAAGGTAAGACTTCAAATACAAATTTGCATATGTTGCCCAGGTAATTCATCTCTTAGTATTAATAAATAGAAAAAAAAATAACGTTTCATCCGGTCTGTGCATTTAAATGAATAACTAAACCTCTACCCAAAGATAGGTTCTCTTGAGTTAAATGCTATGTGTATCATGTCCCTGGGTATTGGATTGCAGCTGGGTAGCTAAGTGCTAAATGGCTGGGGGCCAGATGAGCTGTTAGCTTGCTGAAGCCAGGCTCCATTTCCTTAATCTTTATAATTTCTGGATGAATATAGCCCAGGGGGAGATGGAAACCAGGAATCTGTTTTTCCAGAGCTCCCTTTGTGTCCATTCTGTTTGCTGTAAAAGAATAAACTGTGGGGTTGGTCCTAATATGGAAGGAGTCTGGATGTGACATAACTTCACATTACAGTTGACATTTCCCTTCACCGTTCTTTTTCCAGTTCCTGTTTTGGCATATTTGGCCTGATAATAGATCAATCCTGTCAGCAAATCTTGCAATACTTTGACATATCTCTGGGATTCACCAGCAAAAGCAGATTTATCACTCATTGTAATTCCTTCTAACAAAATTCCTTCTTTGAATTAGACTTATGCCGTTCATCATTTTGATATATTAGGTTCAACTTCAGAGATAGTATAAATATTTTTCCCTTTATAATTTATTTTTATATTTAGCATGTTTTAATTGTATTCAGATTTTTGGAACCACATTTAAGATCTAATGTTTTTGAAGTATACAGTGCATTCAGAAAGTATTCAGACCCCCTTCACTTTTGTCAATTTTGTTATGCTGCAATGCTGCAATTTTGTTATGCTGTTGAAATTCATTTTTTTCTCATTCATCTACACTCAGTACCCCATAATGACAAAGTGAAAACAGAATTTAAGAGATGTTCGTAAATTTATTAAAAAGATTCTTTTTTAGGCTGCAGCATAACAAAATTGACAAAAGTGAAGGGGGTCTGAATAATTTCTGAATGCACTGTATATCTACTATTTTCTATCTGTGATCATGCAAACATAAATCATGCAAATATTAATTAGTAATATATGTGTGTTCATGTTTATTAAATTAAATATAGAAAATATACAGAAGTCCTCAATTTATAATCCCAATTGAGCCCAAAATTTCCATTGCTAAGCAAGACAGTTGTTAAGTGAGTTTTGCCCCATTTTACAATCCTTCTTGCCACAGTTGTAAAGTGAATCACTGCAGTTGTTAAGTTAATAACACGGTTGTTAAGTGAATCTGGTTACCCATTGATTTTGCTTGTCAGAAGGTGATCATATCACCCCAGGATATTGCAACCATCATAAATACATGCTGGTTGCCAAACATCTGAATGTTGATCACATGACCCTGGGGATGTGATGTAAGGGTGAAAAAGAGTCGTAAGTCACATTTTTCAGTGCTGTTGCAGTTTTGAACTATCACTGAATGGTTTGTAAGTCAAGGATTACCTGTACCTTATACAATTAAAATTCTCCAACATTGATTCAAGCCACAAAAAAGCTAAATATCTAGTTCTCTTACTCAAATAACTGATCTTGTATGATATATAGTAGTACAGTGTAATTAAAATGGAATTTTCCAATTAATTCCAATAATTCCAATTCCAACTGATTAATCAATAAGCATCATGGAACTCTATAGCAGTTTATAAAATACATGTAAGTTAGCTTTAATGCTTTCTGGATGGACTCTAATTCTCAGTTTGTATTTCAGGAATATTTGTTCAAAAACTTTTAAAGGTTTTCCTAGTATGTTTTGGGTTAGGATTACCATTATTTTTTTAGGTATTAAACATGTATTTATGAATTGTCATAATCAAAATTATGTTTCCTTGTTCGTTCTGCATTTCATTTCATTCTGAAAATGTCTGGTTTCTTTCCTTGATAAAATTAATTAATTATTTTTACTTTGCAGGCCACTGGGATCAGAAAATGTGCTTCTTAGAGGAGCTACATTAAAGAACACTGAGAAAATCTTCGGTAAACTTTGCCTGTTAAGATACTGACTAAAAGCAACATCTTTTAATGTAGTACAAATTATCTCTTGTTCAAAAACAAAGTGAAAGAGACCAACCAATAGAGCTATTTTGAGTTGAAAGCAAGGTTGTCAATATAAAATCCTAAATTATTCAATAGTCTGTGTGGTGAGAGGAGGTGGTTCTGGTTGTTGTCAATTTCCATTTGCTACTTTTTGCAATGTTCCTGAAGTATTTTCTTCTTGTGTGATATCTGCAAGAATGGATCACATGATAAAATCATATTATGAAACCTCTCGGTTTCTACCATGATCTCTGACTATGCCCAGTTATCTATGCACAGAGACCATTGTTGTCCTCTGCTGGGCTCCATTGCCTATTTGATTTTATTTGTTAAACTGTTATTAACTGCTGAAGAGCTCTAGGCTGTGGCTTCATCTTGTTTTCAAGATATAGGCATCCTTAAAAAATAAAAATGGTGAATACTGTTCCTTCAGCCCAAAGAAATGGCCAAGAATGATAATAGCATGGTAGTTTGTACCTTGTGGCTTAGCTGCAGGGAAGTTCGTAGAATTTGGCCTTGCCATTTACAGTGAATCTTTTGTGAGAATGCCTGTGACATCACAAAATATCAGATATGTCTGTTGGCCCAAAAAGGCTGGAATTCCTTTGATTGACAGATTGGATTTGGATACACAATGTTATCACTGAACAGAATAAAGACAATATTTTGTTTTCCTAATCCTAAAATATAAACCAGTTTTCACCCTTCTAGATCAGTATTGCGAAAGTGGGATGGATTTTTTTCAGTGTAACAATAACAAATCAGAATAGTACAGCCACCCCATTTTGGATTGAGTATCTATCATGAAAGCATGTGGCCATTATTCAATTTATTAGTCTAATGATAATCCTGTCTTCTTCATAATCCTATGTTTTTTATTTATGTTTTTGTTTGTTTGTTTGTTTTTGTTTTTTTCTTCTTTCAGGCATTGCAATATATACTGGCATGGAAACAAAAATGGCATTGAATTACCAATCAAAATCACAGAAACGATCGGCTGTAGAAAAGTAAAGTGTTATCAACTGTTCTAATATCTCTGTGTGTATTATGGATGAAATGAATAGAAAATAAAAACATTTATCTGATGAGTAGGGGAATATAATAATTTGTATATATTTGTCAATAATTACTTTCATAATGAGGGAGTTTGGGTCATTTGTGTTCTTAAATGTTTTCTTAAAGTTTATTATTAGGAATTTAAATACAGTTTTCAGTTTTGTTACAGTTCTAAACTTTCTAGTTTTGCCAAGTTTTTGATGCCAGGCTCTCTTTTATCTCATGCCATTCAAAGTTGTTCAGAGTCAGACGACAAATACATTTAACAAATTATTATTATCTTCATATTTTAGTGCACATATTCACACACACATGTACAGACATATTTTAATATTTTATTCCTGGTTGCAGGCAAGTTATTTATTTTAAAATCTAAAGTATGTTGAAAAAATAGCACAGTTCTTTTCATGGCATTTCATGGCATTTGTAAATTTCTTTCAATTATACACATAAGAGCTATGAATCTCTACAGTTTGTCTCAAATCATTCTTTAAATGCTTCCTAACACATCTCAAAATGAAAAAGGAGTGGAAGCAGTGATATTTATAGGGTTTACATAAGCTTGCTTGCTTGTTTTAACCTTGCTTACTTTGAGGCTTTGGTGTTTGTGTGTGTGTATACTTATGTATCTCTCTCTGTGTGTGTGTGTGTGCGCACGTGTGTGTGTGTATAGTATGTATGTTTGTGTGTGTGTGTGTGTGTGTGTGTATTTAATGACTGACTTATCCTGGAAAACATCAAATCATGTTTCAGGTTTAGCATACAGTAGCTATTTACAGTAATTAGTTACTTTGTATTGCTTTTCCTCTATATGAAAATAGAATAAGACAGCCTTTTGAGGAATTATGAAACATAAATGTGATCAGCGTATTTGGAAATGCCCTTTTAGCATACATCAGTACTGTGTAATGCTCCTTGTATATGAATGTAGACACACTGTATTTTCTTTCGTCACGTATCAAATTATATCACTGAGACTCTATTTTTGTTGAACAATTGAGTTAAAATAATATAAAGTAATTGACAATGTATAGTAATAGATATTCATTAATCTGACTTTCAGATTAATCTTTAATTCTGACTTGTCTGGCACATGTATATACAGAAAAGGCTTAGATTAATTGAAAATATAAAATGAATAGTTATGTTTTAAAATGACTATGTTTCATTAATTATAATAATATTTTCTTTCATCTGTTTCAGATCAATGAATGCTTTTCTTATTGTATACCTTTGTATTCTAATTAGTAAATCACTAATAAATACTATTCTGAAATACGTTTGGCAGCTTGAGCAATATCGTGATGAACCTTGGTATAATAAAAAAACAGAATCTGAAAGGAAAAGAAATGTGGTATGTAGACTATTTCATTCATACTGAGATATAATAATGTACTTACCTTTGATTTCTGCCCTTGCCTATCTTGAATAAGTAGAGTGCTTTCAACACAGCTCTTGGCTTTATCCTGTAAACCAATGTTTCCCAATCTTGGGAACTTTAAAAATGCTGGCTGAGGAACTCTAGGAGTTGAAATGCAAACATCTTAAAGTTGTCAAGGTTGGGAAACACTGATGTTAGCTGTTGGAAGAAGTTTTCCAAATTTGTGTAGCCTACCACAAATATCACATTCCCCTACTCCAAGACACCTAGTGGTCTCTTCAACTGGTCAATGGGGCAGCCCTAAAAATGGCAGCCTTCTGGCATTCTCCCTCCACTTTTCCTGGTGCCTTCTATGAAGAACATAAGACCCTTAAGCTTTAGGATTATCAGAAAGACCATAAGAACTTCTGATATTTATCATTTCAGGATGCAAAAGTATCAGTATCATGGAATATGCAAGGGTAGGTCACTAACAAATTAGCCCAATGTTTGAATATAAAATGTTCCTTCATGTGGCAAACAATACTATACATTCCTGCCTCTACAATTCTACAAGCACAACAGAAGATTTTTTTAAAAAAATATTTTGTCTAGTTATATTCAGTTTTATGCTAGCAAAGGTGTCAGCTCTGTGAGGCAGTCCAGGCGTGAAGCACCCCTGAAGTATGAGCTCTGTGTTTATTATAAGATTGCTTTAACAGAATCTTGCAAGCCTCAAAGTATATCTCTTTCTCCTGACCTTTACTGTATAAGAAGTTAGGGAGGTCCCTTGTAAGGTGTTTGCCATGCCCCCATTCCTTCTGTGGTCTCAGCTGCCTTTTATCTGACTGTTGCCTAGTTTGTACTTCTTCCTCTTGTTTCAAGGTCATTCTCACTGTACCATTACATAAGATGATGATGTACAACTAGCACAACAATTGGCACAACTTGAAATGAAGTAAGGTTCTGATTTTTAGAAGCTCTTTCACAAATAGAATCAAAGTAAGGAATGAAATACTTGTACAAGAATTAAAATATGGTTTCTACATATGCATAAACCTGGATAGGACAAAAGATACTATTGGGAACAAACTTGTGGATTTCTCTTGCTGAATGGGGATGATGTTACTTAAAAATAGCATGGACCTTGTTCATGTATTCCAACCTGATCAACAAATCACACAAATGAATCAAGGGTTGGCACTTCAATAAGCAACTCATAAACATGGATTGGAAATCAGGATGTTTTCTAACTTACATAATAGGGAATCTTAAACATGGCAAACTGAGAGGAGGGAAAAGATGTAAAGAATGCCATGTCAGCTATTGTAGACCAATAAATATGTTTACTGAGGTAGCCCATTAATCCAAATCTTGGCCTCTCAGTAGTTTTCACTAATTTATGCTCTTACATATTAGTCATAGAAATCAGAATATATTTTCTCTTATGAAAAAGCAATAATAACATGTCTAAGAGTATAATTGTATACATTTTCAAAGAAATAAATCCAACTGTAGCAGCTTCTCTCAAGTTAATATGAATAATACTGTGGTCTAGCATAAACTAGCTTATATTGATATTGTTTTATTTTTGTCTTCTCTTGACAGTTTATCACGGCGTTTACAGATTTTCTTTCTTTCATGGTCCTTTTCAACTACATCATTCCTGTATCTATGTATGTCACAGTAGAAATGCAGAAATTTCTTGGTTCTTATTTTCTCACTTGGGATGAAGAAATGTTTGATGAAGAAATAGGTGAAGGACCACTCGTGAATACCTCTGATCTTAATGAAGAGTTAGGGCAGGTAACTATCATGCAGAAACAACTATAAAAATATAATAGATGTCTTTGATGTGAAGACAGCTGGACAGATTAATATTTCAATTTTCCTGGAATTATTTTTATTATTATAATGCATAACTATTTGCCTGATTTATAGGGTATACAGACTATCTTGCTGATCAGAATTTCTTATAAATCACAGTTGACTTTAGATATTTGGTAAAAAAAGAAACCTTTGCAGTAGTTTCAAATGTCCTGCACTAGGAGAAGGAAAAAGCTATGCCTAAATACAAGATGCATCTTTTTTCAACTCACAACACTAAATGCAGTTTGGCAAAGGGTCAGAAAGTATATGACTTTGAATCATGTCTCCAATAACTACAGTAAGAACGCCCAGTGGTGAAAATTCCTGGAGATCATAGTTCTCTATTTTATTTATTTGTTATGTTCAAACTGGATCTGATTGATTGTCATATGATGTATTATCAGAAAAAACTATCAGTATCAGTATTGAAAGTTCACATCTTGGACAGTTTAGATTATTATTTAAATAATAGTGCAAAAGTCATGCAGTGTTCTGCTGATAGTCCCAAAGGTACTTTTAAAAAAGGCAACTGGACTTCCTTTGTTTTTCCTTGAAGATGTTTTGCTTCTCATTCAAGAAGCTTCAGAAGCTTCTTGAATGAGAAGTGAAACGTCTTCAAGGAAAAACAAAGTCCAGCTGCATTTTGAAAAAGCACCTTTGGGACAACCAGGACTGAGAATCTCCATAGACATTTTCTGCTTATATAAAGGTAGTCCTCGTCTTACAACCACAATTGAGCCCAAAATTTCCATTCATAGACAAGACAGTTGTTAAGTGAGTTTTGCCACATTTTGCGACCTTTTTGCCACAGTTGTTAAACGAATTATTGCAGTTATTAACTGAATCATGCGGTTGTTAAGTGAATCTGGCTTGCACCATTGACTTCACTTATCAGAAGCTGACTGGGAAGGTTACAAAAGGTGATCACATGACCCCGGGACAGCGCATACATGCCACTTGCCAAGTGCCCGAATTTTGATCATTTGACTGTGGAGATACTACAATGATCAGAAGTATGAAAACCGCATCATAATTCACTTTTTCAACACCGTTGTAATTTTGAATAGTCGCTAAATGAATGGTTGTAAGTCAAGGATTACCTGTGTCACAATCCAAATCAGTTAGCGCTCTTTGTACTGTAAACAGGCTTACCATTGGAAATTCATAAAGATAAATTTTTGAACTAGAGCAGGGGTAGGCAACCTTGGCTCTTTTATGACTCGTGGACTTCAACTCCCAGAATTCCTGAGCCAGCCATGCTGAGGGGAAAGGGAGAGGTTTCCAAGCTGAGCCATGCTGGCTCAGGAATTCTGGGAGTTGAAGTCCACGAGTCATAAAAGAGCCAAGGTTGCCTACCCCTGAACTCGAGTAATAAAATATTGTTTAAAAAAATAATAAAACAACTTTCTCCTCTGTATTGCATTCATTTGCATTATAACAAAATGTCTCCTTGAAAAGAAAATATTGCAAATTTTCTAAAGACCAAATGACATAATTTCAAAATTCACACATAATTATTCAAATCTGTCCTTGTTATGTTAATCCTAGGTTAAGCTATCTTTCTCTTTTCAGGTTGAATATGTTTTCACAGATAAAACAGGGACATTAACTGAAAATAATATGGAATTCATAGAGTGCTGCATTGAGGGGCATGTTTATATACCCCATATCATCTGTAATGGCCAAATCCTCCATGACTGTGCTGGAATTGATATGATTGATTCATCCCCAGGAGGAAGTGGAAAAGTATGAACAGTTGTGCTTTGTTTTGTTAATGCCGATCCAACATATTGAAAAATTAAACTTGATTTCTTGATTTTCTGGACACATTTATGTATTTTTGTTGGCAACAATATGCTGTTGCTTTCCCATCTAGCTTACTGCCTTGACCATTATTGAAAACATGTCACTTGAATCATTTGGTTGAAGTAGCTTTTTGTCTGATAGGTATTGTGCTTTAAAAATGTTAAATGCTTTTTCTAAGATGTTTCTAATTTGACAGTGATATCAACACCACTATTTAAAATCTTTGCAGAGAATTATTAAGAATTCTCTGGACATCAAACTAATAAATGAAGATGATATCACTTGAGTTTAAATTAAATTGGAGCAATGTAAAAAGTGGGCTGCAATTCAGTCCAAGGGTTGCAATCTTGATGCTTCCCTAGTTTGATAAGGCAGGATAGAAGGATGGATCTAGAGAGGATTTAATAAGGATAGCAAGAGCTTGGGGGTGGCATAGACACAATTTTCAATTGTGTTTAAATTTAAATTTAAATGTACACCTTTTTAATTTTATTTAATGATAGCTACACTAATCATTTATTGGTGGACAGGTAAACTTAATTGTTCTACAATGACTTTGTGGGGTGGACATAATGATTGCACTTATCATTGTGAAAAGCTTACATTGATATATTGATTTTTGTAATGCACATGTGAATTGGCTCCTTTCTCAAAGACGTTTTCACCAAATCACATCACCTCTGTTCTTTTCTTCTCTTTCTCTCTCTTTTCTCTCAGAACTCATAACACTTCAGATAATCTCACTAGTTTGACTTAATAAAGTGATCAAATGTCCTGAGTGCAAGTTGCATATTGATCCCAAAATATCATTTTATTACCAATTCAACTTCACAGACTCTCTGTCATTGGTCTAGCAATGGCCCTAAGTGATCAAGGGAATGGCTATATAAACTATAATAAGAAAAAAAAATAGTGATCACATGGGATTTCTACAGCTAAGACCCCTGTAGCTGAACCCAGAAATAGAATGACTAAACACTTTTTAATGAACAGATCAAGGACATTATTTCTTTAAATACATTGAATTGTTTTATTTATTTGTAGTGTTTTTTTCTTAAAATAGATACACTTACTAATAGTGGAAAGTCTTCCCTTCCCTTCCTTTTTGCAGCCTCTTATCTTGTGTTCCATTCCACTTTGTTTATAAGATCTCGATGCTCTTATGGACAAACTTTAGGAATCAGAGGTGTTGGTGGAAGGAGGGAGAGAGAAATAAAACTTTCCTTCCATTAACTTCCTTAAATTAGGATCAATGCTAATAATGTATCCACTTTGAGCTCATCAGTCTAATAAATTTAAATGTACAATATCTTTCCTATAAGTAAGTACGTACTAGTGCTTTTCATAGATGTTCTTCCCTTTTAATTTTTTTTTATAAAGTTTTCTTGATTTTTTTTAACAGAATTCAATAGTAATCATTCAACAAAAACATGTTGTCTGAGTATCTTATTCACTAATTCAAATTAAATTCCTAATCCCTAAATCTTTTCTCTAACCATCGATAAATTTTAATTTATAAATTTAATTTATTTAATTTTTAATTTATTAGGACCGAGAAGAGCTCTTTTTCCGAGCTCTATGCCTTTGTCATACAGTTCAAGTGAAAGAAGATGATATGGTGGATGGAGTAAAGAAAGCTCAGCTTTCAGGAAAATCTTCCGTGTATATTTCATCATCCCCTGATGAAGTTGCTTTAGTTGAAGGGATTCAGAGGTATGTACAAATTAGTATAATTGTCTCAAAAACTGTGTAAGATCAAATGCCTGTTCCATTTCATAGTATGAGCACAGGAGAAAATGTTATCTGTGAAAATATGTCTGTGATTCACTGAGAAAAATACAGATATTAAGAAAACAAAAGTAGGCCTAGTGGATATGAGACGTTACTTTGGACATAAAGACTGTAAAACAGCTCTAGGTTTATATCAATTTCTGCTGAAAAATAAATGTTTCTTCTGTTTTTAAAGCCCCATTATTGTAATTTGTGTGAACATGTCTGGCTTAGAGGTTATCATTAATAAAAACCTTTGTTACAGTCTAGGGTAAAGCAGAACAATAAAAATGGTAAAAATCTTCTCTTAAGACCTACTTGAAAGAGAACATGAAACTGGCTAAGCTAGTCTATATATGGGAATATCTGCACTCCCATCTTTTTAAAATAATTGCTCACTCCCCACATGTAGATCAAATAGGGGAAAGATAGAAAATGGAATGTTGGATATTGTTATCTCATAAGTGTTTACCATGGAGTTACATTCGGCTTGTTTACTATAAATATGGACAAGAATATAATTGAGAGCCAGAAATGCAATGTCCAAATGTGATGAAAGTAAAAATTCTGAAGGTAGTTGGCATACAGTATACACCATTTAGGTATTTCTACTTGCTTCTTCAACCAGCATGAGCAACTAAGTACACTTGGAACCTTTGGATTCTTTGGACTTGTTAGGGGGAAAAAACAAGCCAAAGCATATAATGCTAAGGAACTAGAGATGAAGTTATTCGGCTTTGTTCAGCTACTCTCACTGGTAGGGAGGAGCAAACTAAAAGTGATAAGTTCCATGCACCTCCTGCCTAAATAATACTCTACATTTGTCACTAATTCCAGCATCTGAATGCATCTAATGTCTTGGTAAAAGTAAAATAAAAAACGTGATTTGATTACAGATGGGCATCAACAGCTTAGGTAAATTAGCTATTCTCTAATCTTTGAAATAGAAAACAGGATAAAGGAATCCTTAACCAACCTGAGTGAATCACATTTTTCTGACCTGAAAATTATATTAAAAAGGTATTTTTTAACATACATCAAACTCTATTGTAAACATGAAATATAATCATTTTAATTCCTGTTATGTCTATAATTGAATTTTTAGACTTGGTTATACATATTTACGATTGAAAGACAATTTTATGGAAATTCTAAATCGAGAAAATGACATTGAAAGGTAAGTTGTTTTTAATATGAAACAAGGGTAATCAATGGAGTACTTCCTGTATATAGTTATTTAAAACACAATGTCATTATAAAAATTACTTGTCAAAAATATTCTGCTTAATTGATTCTTTAAGCTATTTTGGAAAGACTTAGAACTCAGTAAGTGAATTTTGAGTCAGAATATGGGGTTTAAATGGGACATTATTTTTCCATCATAAGAAATATAACAGCATGGCGTCCCTACTCTTCTAAAACTAAGAATGTATACATGCAAATGTAATTGATTGCAAAATGTTATTTTGTTTCTTTCAGATTTGAACTATTAGAAGTTCTTAGTTTTGATTCAGTAAGAAGACGGATGAGTGTGATTGTAAAATCAGCAAAAGGTAATCAAAAGAAACTTTACAATTTCATATTGAAGGACTTTTTATTCTTTCCAGCCCAATAGGATGCTATTAAACAAGCTTTAAAAAATTTGGAACTCTGCTTGTATGTCAGAAAGATAATTTTCAAATAAGAACAGGACCAAATTTGTTGGGGGAAAGATGGCAAGAGAAAGATCTACTTAGGAAAGCACTACTGTAGATAGATCACATGACTCTGAAGCAAGGAGAGGGCTTAGAATGCAGCATTCTGAGCCAATGCATGTGCCTAACTTGTGTCTTCCTTATTTTAATATACTATAACTATGTTAAAGAATGTCTATTAATATTTCAGAAATCTGTTTAGACCAGGGGAAGAAAGATACTGTCAAACCCAAAATACCAGACCAGAAAATCAACTCCATGGGAAAGCTAGAACTATCTTTACTGAGATTGGTTAGAAAAATAGAATCTTGCCTGTCTGATTCTGCTGTACCTCTCCCCCTCTGCCCCTTTTTATACTCTCATGAATCAGGGATATCTGCCTGAGCTATTTCTGAATACTATCTGAATACTACTGACTGTGGCTCAGATCATGAGCTTCTCGTTGCAAAATTTAGGCTTAAATTGAAGAAAGTAGGGGAAAACACTAGGCCACTCAGATACGAACTAAATCATATCCCTGATGAATATACAGTAGAGGTGACAAATAGATTTAAGGAATTAGATCTGATAGACAGAGTGCCTGAAGAACTATGGACGGAGGTTCGCAACATTGTACAAGAGGTAGCAACTAAAACCATCCCAAAGAAAAAGAAATGCAAGAAAGCAAAATGGCTGTGTGAGGAAGCTTTGCAAATAGCTGAGGAAAGAAGGGAAGCGAAAGGCAAGGGAGAAAGAGAAAGATACACCCAATTGAATGCAGAATTCCAGAAAATAGCTAGAAGAGATAAGAATGCCCTCTTAAATGAACAGTGCAAAGAAATAGAAGAAAACAATAGAATAGGGAGAACCAGAGATCTCTTCAAGAAAATTGGAGATATGAAGGGAACGTTTCATGCAAAGATGGGCATGGTAAAGGACCAAAATGGCAGGGAGCTAACAGAGGCAGAAGAGATTAAGAAGAGGTGGCAAAATTACACAGAAGAACTATACAACAACGAGCTTAGCGTCCCTGATAACCACGATGGGGTGGTCACTGACCTCGAGCCAGACATCCTAGAATATGAAGTGAAATGCGCCTTAGGAAAGATGAGCAACAACAAAGCTAGTGGAGGTGACAGTATTCCAGCTGAGCTATTCAAAATCTTAAAAGACGATGCAGTAAAAGTGCTACACTCAATTTGCCAGCAAATTTGGAAAACTCAACAGTGGCCACAGGATTGGAAAAGGTCAGTTTACATTCCAATTCCAAAGAAAGGCAATGCCAAAGAATGTTCAAACTATCGCACCATTGCACTCATTTCACATGCAAGTAAAGTTATGCTTAAAATCCTACAAGCTAGACTCCAGCAGTATGTGGATCGAGAACTTCCAGAAGTACAGGCAGGATTTCGAAGAGGCAGAAGAACTAGAGATCAAATTGCCAACATACGCTGGATCATGGAGAAAGCTAGGGAGTTCCAGAAAAACATCTGGAACTTCTGCTTCATTGACTATGCTAAAGCCTTTGATTGTGCGGATCACAACAAATTGTGCCAAGTTCTTAAAGAGATGGGAGTACCAGACCATTTTATTTGTCTCTTGAGAAACCTATATGAGGGTCAAGAAGCAACAGTGAGAACTGGACACAGAACCACTGATTGGTTCAAAATTGGGAAAGGAGTCCGGCAAGGCTGTATTCTGTCGCCCTGCATATTTAACTTATATGCAGAGCACATCATGAGAAAGGCATGAATCAAAAGTTGGAATTAAGATTGCCAGGAGAAATATCAACAACCTAAGATATGCAGATGATACCACTCTAATGGCAGAAAGTGAAGAGGAACTAAAGAGCCTCTTGATGCGGGTGAAGAAGGAGAGTGCAAAAGTTGGCTTGAAACTCAACATTAAGAAAACCAAGATCATGGCATCCGGCCCTCTCAATTCCTGGCAAATAGATGGGGAAGAAATGGAGGTAGTGACAGATTTTAGCTTCCTGGGCTCCAAGATCACCACAGATGGGGACTGCAGCCAAGAAATTAAAAGACGCTTGCTCCTGGGGAGGAAAGCTATGGCAAATCTAGACAGCATACTAAAAAGCAGAGACATCACCCTGCCAACAAAAGTACGTATAGTCAAGGCCATGGTTTTCCCAGTTGCAATGTATGGCTGTGAAAGTTGGACCATAAGAAAGGCTGAGCGCCAAAGAATTGAGGCCTTTGAACTATGGTGCTGGAGAAGACTCCTGCGAGTCCCTTGGAGTCCTAGAGTCCTGCGAGTCCTAGAGGAGATCAACCCTGACTGCTCTTTAGAAGGCCAGATCCTGAAGTTGAAACTCAAGTACTTTGGCCACCTAATGAGAAGGAAGGACTCACTAGTGCTTTCCTAATGCTGGGAAAGATTGAGGGCAATAGAAGAAGGGGACGATAGAGAATGTGGTGGCTGGATAGAGTCACTGAAGCAGTAGGTGTGAGCTTAAATGGACTCCAGAAGATGGTAGAGGACAGGAAGGCCTGGAGGAACGTTGTCCATGGGCTCGTGCTGGGTTGGACACGACTTCACAACTAACAACAACAACAACAACAAATCTTCTCCCTCAGGATTTAAAAAATGTTGTCAGCCCCTTTTGCCTAGGTCAGTGGTGGCGAACCTATGGCACGGGTGCCAGAGGCGGCACTCAGAGCCCTCTCTGTGGGCATGCATCGCCCCAGTCCTAGGTCTTCAGCTGAGTTTTATAAAACCTTTTCGCTTTAGGCCTCCGCCGCAAAAAAAAAAAAAGGTTCAATCAGTCAATTTCAATTTCTTGCGGAAAAAAAAATCTTGCAAAGTTGGAATTGATTGATTGAACTTTTTAGTCCCACCCTGTCTGCCGTTACCACCGCAGCCACGCCCACCCAATTGGCCACACCCAGCCAATGGGCCACACCCACCCGGCACTCGACGATGCATAAGTGGGTTTTGGGTTGCAGTTTGGGCACTCAGTCTCTAAAAGGTTCGTCATCACTGGCCTAGATAATAGTTCTTGCCTAGTTTCATCAAGTTCACTTCACTTACTCTTCCCAGATATGTTACTGTATAACAAAAAGTTTGTTAACAAACTTTTCTCATTTTGTTTTGTTTCTATATTTTCAGGGGAAATCTTTCTGTTTTGCAAAGGAGCAGATTCTTCTATATTTCCTAGAGTTACAGAAGGAAAAATAGAACAGATCAGGTCAAGAGTTGAGCGAAATGCTGTGGTAAGATCCAAATTCTATTAAGTATAATTTATATTGTGTGTCTATCAGACAGAAAGAAATGTAATTTATCCCAAATGGAATACATTGATGTTCACAGCAAATCAAGATTCCATCAATATCATATGGTAATACCATGATGCAAATCCCACCTCTCTTTATTTGCATTTTTTTATCCTTCTGTCTAACAGACGTATATACAGTAAGTTGTGATGTTCAGTTCATGATATCATGAAGCAAGTTATGTCATACATTCTCTTGGTCTTTTCCTGCTCCCTGTATCTACCTTTGTATAGAACCAAAGAGTTGAATGATCTAACCCAAAGATCTTACATAAGAAGTGATGTAATTATGCATCATTTGAATGTTCTTTCCTAAGATATGAAGGTATCATATGATTGTCATCATTTTTAATCTTATTTTACTTTGTGGGATCCTCAGGCATTGTTCTGGAGGATGTCAGCCATAAAAGCCCTCAAAGGCTTCATCTTCCTGATGCTACACTTACATGTGGAATGTTTGTGGTTTAGCATTATATGTAAGCCAAACCACAATAGTTTGTGCCTTAGACTTCTGTGTAGACTAGAGCTCATTAGTAAAGTATGCAACTTTTCCAATAAATATTTTTTGTGCTTCTATAACAATTGTTTTTAGGAGGGTTTGCGAACATTATGCATTGCATATAAAAAATTCACACACGAAGAGTATGAGATTGTGGAAAAACAGCTTCAAGAGGCAAAATTAGCCCTTCAGGATCGCGAAAAAAAACTGGCAGAGGCATATGAACAGATAGAACATGGGCTTATCTTGCTTGGGGCTACAGCGGTTGAAGATCGGTTGGTGCTTTTCTTTCCATATATATCAGATATATTGTTCTTGATCTTAAATTCAGTTGTGGTAGTTAATTTTTTTTCTTGGTCTAACTACCTATGTGATGAAAAGATTCTGACCCTTATAGTTAGATTGGTTAAGCATAGTCTCCCAGTTTGGACAACATGGGACATTCTAGTTAACTAAAGGTTCCTGATTTATTGAGACAAGGTCAAAGGGATTATTTGGGAAATTGAAGCTTTTTCATTTTTAACATAATGAGCTAAGTTACAGTAATCTGAATTGATTGAATGAAGCTTTAGAATCTCACCCAGCTTAGAAAAATGATCCCTTTAGTAGCAAATGTAAAACAGTTGAAAAACACAGTCATTCTTTGGAGATGAAATTTAACTCCTGTATCAAAGTCAAATAATTGAACAATTTGTTAATAACATGATAGAAAACATATTGTTAAAATGAATTTAAATTGAAGGCTTCCCTTATATAGAAATGTAATAAAATGTAATGTAATAGATTTACTCTATTCTTAATTCCAAATGTTATTAGTTACTGTTGTTGCTTCCTAGATTACAGGAAAAAGCTGCTGATACAATTGAAGCTCTGCAGAAAGCTGGCATTAAAGTATGGGTTCTGACAGGAGACAAAATGGAGACTGCTGCAGCAGCCTGCTATGCCTGCAAGCTATTCAGAAGAAATACTCAAATACTTGAGTTAACTACAAAGAAAATAGAGGAGCAGAATTTGCATGATGTATTATTTGAATTGAGCAAAACTGTCCTAAAGCACAGTGGCAGCTTAACAAGGGACATCTACTCAGGGTAAGTTGAAAATACTGATGGAGCAGTGGTTAGAGTGCAGTATTGCAGGCAAACTCTGCCCGCACCCTGGAGTTCAATCCTGATGGGGTTCAAGGTTGACTCAGCCTTCCATTTTTCTGAGATCAGTAAAATGAGAACTCAGATTGTTGGGGGCAATATGCTGACATTGTAAACTGCCCAGAGTGCTGTAAAGTACTATAGGGCAGTATATAAGTCCAACTACTATTGCTATTTCTAAAATACATGCTCAGAGTTGAAGCTTTCAGGAATAAGATGAAGGACAGATCTGAAAATCTCTTTTGGTATTCAGAATGCAAATAGGTGTATTCTTCAGCAGGTAGTTTTTTTTATCAGTATGTATGGAATACTTTTGGGGGACTGTGGATGTCCACATGCATTCATTTTACAGTATATTTGAGCTCCCTTTTTCATACTACTCATCTCTGGACCAGGAAGGCCTTCCGCCTATTATGCTTTGAAAGCCTTGCATTTGGACTCTTGCAATGAGTTCTAGTGGTTTTGTCCTTGAAAACCATGTGGGAATTGCAGGTGGTGGCAGGGCTAGGAGGGCCCTTGCACAATTTTGTATTGTGCACTAATTGTGCCTGTTCCTAGCTCAAACTCATGCTCACTCATGCTCTGGTCAGCCACCAGTTGGACCAGTTAGAGTAATGCACTCTACACCGGACTGCCCTTGAAGAGAATCCAGAAGCTTCACTTCATGCAAAATGCAGCAGTGTGTTATATGTGTTCCTTGTAGAATATGTTACACTTCTGCTCCATGAACTGCATTGGCTACCAGTTTGTTTCTGATTCCAGTTCAAGGTGCTGATTTTGACCTTTAAAGCCCTATATGGCATGGGACTGGATCATTTGAGGGACTGCCTCTCCCCAATTACATCTCTCTGTCCCACCAAATATAGTAGAGAGAGCATGCTGTGAACTCTGTCATTTAGGAAGCTACATTTGGTGGCCCCTAAGCAATGGGACTTCCCAGTTGTGGTATTGACATTATAAACTATCCTCCCCTCTGCTTGGCTCCATTCTTTGCTTTCTGAAGGTCCCTCAAGACCTGGTTGTGCCATCAGGCCTGGGGACCCCAGGGAATGGTGAACGGGTGAGGTAGCTCTGTTATTATAAATATCCATTCACCAATTACTTTTCTATAGTTTTGAATGTTTTAATAATAATATAATTATTATTTATGATTTTTTTACTTATTCTATACCACCAATTTTATATAAATAAAATAAAACAATAAAAATATGGTGGCATGCCTATGTGACACCCCTGCTTGGGGTGCTGCACTGGTTACCAGCAGACTTCCAGTTGCATTCAGAGCTCTGGTTATTACCTATAAAACTTTAGATGCTACAGGGTTCACCTATCTGAGACATCTCTATCACCTGTAGTTTCTGCCCATCCTGCATGATCAGAAAGAGTTTGTGGGCTTAATTGGACCTAGAAATGTGTCTCCTCCATTGCAGCATCTGTCCTCTAGAACGACAATGGAAAAGAGAAGCTGTAAATGGAAATTGATGTTGTCTGATAGTGTTGATGTTATCTGATAGCATCCTTAAAATGTAAAAATAGCCCATTTTTATATTCCTTGATATATATGATATCTGAGATAGACCAAGAGACTAATGGAATGACAGTCTAGTGGAAAAAACGTACTCTTTTCTATAATCCTTAGAGCGAAAACAAATCTGCTGTGGATTTATTTAAAAAGGAAACAAGACCTGGAACTCTAAATTTGCTTTATTTCAGGATATCTTTTGGCATGGCTGCTATTGCTTAGTTAAATTGCAAATCAGCATTAATTTCTATACTTTTGTCACTCAAAGGCTTTCAGCTGAAATGCAAGATTATGGTTTAATTATTGATGGAGCAGCATTATCATTAATAATGAAACCACGGGAAGATGGCAGCTCTGGTAACTACCGAGAAATCTTCCTTGAAATTTGTAGAAACTGCAGTGCAGTTTTATGCTGTCGCATGGCTCCTTTGCAAAAGGCACAGGTTTGTGTTTCCATCTTTCTAGTTCTGTCAATATTGAAATTGTCATATAATACATTGTGGTAATTATAAAACGTTGAACACTCTGCTTCCAGTAACTGAAAATGGTCGAAAAAACAAAACACAAAGAGAAAAGAAACCAAAGAAAGATTTCTACAGGAAAGCACTTAGTTAATAGTTCATTCAAGATGCATCCTGCTGTGACACTCATTTTTTGTATATTTCAAGCAGATTTCAAGATTTAACATATCCCCAAAACAAATTAATTTTAACAAGGGGAAAATGTTATTTTTTGGAAAAATGTTATTTTTATTTACTAAATTATTTTAGTAAATAATTCAGAAAAGCTGGCTGGATTCTGTCTAAATTGATATCAGGAATAAAACTGGAAAAAAAGTTTAAAATGTGCAAGAGAGAAAACAGCTAAATATATTTTTGAGTGAAAGACTTGTTACACTTGGGCAATTGTTTAATATATACTACCTACTTCCAGTGCTATGAGAAATGGGTAAATTTGGCTCTGTTGTGTTTGCTTGAATGAGGAAAGCTATCTGGAAATATTCACTTGGATAATCTGTGCAGATAACTACTTATTATTTACTCCCTGTAAATAATAAATGAAGGGACGTATTAAGTTTTTTGAGAAAGTAAGACCCCAGAATGCGTTCTCTATCTACCCTTGTAGACAATTTGCAAGAAAAAGTAATAATCCCTAGCAAGTAAACTATTGCACATAGCTACAATATATAGAAATAGTAAAGTATTATACTTTTTTCCTTTTAGATTGTAAAATTAATTAAATGGTCAAAAGAGCACCCCATCACATTAGCAATTGGTGATGGAGCAAATGATGTCAGTATGATATTAGAAGCACATGTTGGCATAGGTAAGTAGACAGGCTCCATCTAAAGTAAGTAAGCATCTTCATATCCTTTCCCTAAAAATAATGATATTGAGTCATAAGTCAAATTGTCCTGGATATGTCCTTCTTAACAGTGTCAAAATTGTAATAAAATGTAAACCCCAGGGAAATTCTGGTATAAATTTTACAACTTGATTTCACAGCCTCGCATATACTTTGCCTCACCAGCTCTCACCCTTCTTTCCCCTTAGGCATTATTGGAAAAGAAGGCCGTCAAGCTGCAAGAAATAGTGACTATGCAATACCCAAATTTAAACATTTGAAAAAAATGTTACTGATTCATGGACATTTTTATTATGTCAGGATATCTGAACTGGTGCAATACTTCTTTTATAAGGTAAGATAGTATTTTCTTTTTAAAAAATGTTTGAAGCACTCAATAATAGAGTACCTTTTCAACTGTGTACAGTGGTATCAGAAGTCACTTCTGCTTGTGCACACTGGCACTGGAAGTCACTTTGGCTTGTGCACACTGGCACTGATCTACTTAAACTAGTGGTAGTACACATCTCCAAATTATTGGGAAGGTTTCCTGGCATTCTGATGCTCTCTGGAGTATCAGTAGCCTCTCTCTCCATATTAATGGAAGGATTTTCTACTCATATAATATGATTTTGGATCCAAGCCACAACAGCCCTTTTCTGCACTCATATCAAATAAGCTTATTTTTTTACTACTGTTTATCTGATGTGAGTAAAGAGTTTTTTAAAATGCACAAGTTTGTGCCCCAACCTCAAGGAAGTCTGTTGGCTTATTACCTTGCAGTTCTTTTGATCCTATATTTGGTAGTAGGTGGTATACCTCACTGTCTTCATCGATTTGCTGGCATAACAATTGTGTGGATAGCAAAACAAAAACCCTGCAGTTCTAAAATCACTTACTACCGGAACATTCATTAATATAATAAATAAAGAAGCAAGCTGTTTGATGGCTGCAATATTTATCAGGTTCCTATTTTAGTCGACCAAGCTGAATAGAAGACAAATATTTTTATGTCCAGACTGGTTGCCTAGCCCTAGATCATATTAACAGTACCTTTAATTGGTATTTTTTATACATTATACATTTTTATATATTTTCAAAATCCATAGTTTTGTAAACCTGTACTTTAAAATGCCAACTTCAGGTATTTTAGATTAACATATTCCACAAAGGCTTCAGGATCCATGACATATCTTGGACCAAATTATATTTTATTCCTACCCAGTCCTTGATATATAGATTCATACATTAATACATTGCTCAAATACAATGCCATTCAGCTGTGGCCTCTGAAATGGCTTTATCCTGGAGACAGTAATTGATGGACAAAATAAGGTGACTCAAAGGCAAGCTCTTATTTTCCCCAAGCTATCATTTTTAAGTTTGTTTGTTTGTGTATTTAATTATTTATCAAATTTATATGTCCTCTCATCTCACAGAAAATGATAAAGTTCCACTCTGAATTGAATAACAGTTTTAATAGCCATTTGAACTAGCATGGCTGAAGTAGCAATATATATTCCCGTGATTGATCTGTAAATAGCTCTTCTGATCAATATGGTCTAGTGTAGCAATTGATTGACAGAAGTATACTCGGTTCTATGTTATCCTCCTTCTCCAGACAAAGTTAAGCATATAAGTAGCTTATTAGATGCATACTATGTCTTTGTTTGTATATCATTTATCTTCCTCCCCCCCTCCAAACATACCCAATTGTTTGGGTTCTCCTAATCTTTCTTTTCCTAGCCTTTACCTTGCCTAAAGGATTGATACTTTTGTCTTTCTTTTGAAGGGCAAATTGATAATATCAGGCCCTTTGCAGCCATTCAGAACCCGAAAAAGCTACACTCCCATCAAATCTTATTAACTAGATACTGTATTACATATTGAAATGTAAAGGGAGCGATGTCCTAGATTTGGCTCCTGGCCACATATACTTTAGCACCCCTGTATTTGAGTTTTTGATCCTCTTGCAAACTGACCTTTGATGTAGTGGGGAGATCTTTGCCCATTTTCTTGAGAAAGAAAGAATATTTTTTAATTTATTTGTCAAATTTAAGTACTGTCCATCTCATCCTCAGAGTGACTCTGGGCAGTGTACAGTTAAAAGCCTAAAAGCCTAAAAACTATATAAAAATACATTACATCAATAAAAAGAGCTCGATAAAAACAAGGATAAATAGTTAGAAGTTAAGTTAGAAGTTAAGAGTCAGGGCAAGCAGCATCAAGGCACCAACCAAATCCAGTGAGCCCCATGTGAGGTGGTAGAGCCAGGTCTTCAAACTCCTTTGAAAGGCCAGGAGAGTTGGGGCTTCCTCACCTCTAGAGAGGGATAGAGCAGAGAGGACCCTCTTCCTGGATCCTGCCAGCTGAAATTCTTTAACAGACAGGGTCTATAGCATACCTTTCCTGCCTGACTAGGTAGGGATGAGTCAATTGCTCAGGTAACCTGTCCCCATATTTAAAAAATAACTGCGAAGATGTTCTAAGCCTGCATTATTCTGCAAACCACCATTCTCTTTCCCTAGTTCCCAGATGTTCATTGTAATATACAGACTTTGGAAAGAAAAATTAATACTGTAATGTCAGGACTGAACCCATTAGGTGAAATGTTGGAAGCCTCAAATTTCTTTTCCCATTGGTTTTCTCACAGTGACACTTTCTTCCTGCCCTGGTATAGCTTTTATATGTTGTCATTGCCTATCTTCCAGTGGGATACTTTTACCTGATGTCCACCCAATAACTCCAACATAAAAAAATATAAAGATATCCCACAGCCAGTACAGCTTAACTGTCAAGTAGGAAAAGTTGAAAAAGTCAAAGCTGATAAAAATGGAATGCATTCTATAGAACAGGGGTCCTCAACCTTGGCAACTTTAAGACTTGTGGACTTCAAGTCCCAGAATTCGTCAGCCAGCTTTGTGGGCTGAGGAATTCTGGGAGTTGAAGTCCACAAGTCTTAAAAGTTGCCAAGGTTGAGGACCCCTGTTCTATAGTACCACCTGCTACTCTGTAGCATGAGGCATGTGACTAGGGAATCATCCCCTTCTACTTGGAGAGATAAATCAGTTTCACAGATAGATCAGTTTCACACTCCATTTTTAAAAGAGAAAAAGGCAGCACGCTGGTTCACCTGGTTAGGACACTGGGCTGATGATCGGCAGGCTCGCGTTTGAGACCCAGTTACTGCCATGGGACAGGTTGAGTTCCCATCACTCACTCCAGCTCCTGCCAACCCAGCAGTTTGAAAGGGAGCAACCATGAGTAGAGAGATGGATATAACTTGAGTGGACAGCTTAATAAGGACATGAAAGGAGCCCCCAACTGAGTGTCGCCCTGAGCAATAGTGGTGTCACCAGTTAATCCTCTCAAGCCAGAAGGCTTCGGTGCTGCTGACATGATTGTAGTAGTAAAAGAGAAAAAAGTAATAACTTCCTCTGTAGTTGCATGCAAAACAGTTTTGTTCAGGAGATAAAATAAGAGAACTGTGGAAAAACACAGTAAAAGAAAAAAGTGCAAAAAAAAATAAGATTCTGAACAGATGGCATTGCTTTATGATGGCATTGCTTCATTATTTAGACATACACTGAGCTTGCACTGTGAAAATATTCATTAGAAACTATGTACATATCCACCATCTAAGTGACATTCAGCTGACAGTCTGGAGCAAGAAGTGCATCTTTATATTTTCATTTGTCATGGCTTGTTTCTTACAGATATTCATTCCATCCAGTGTATGAAATTCTGAGAATACATTGCATTCTGCTTGTACTGGCTTACAACATCAATAAACTGAATTGAACACCCATATATTACTAAAAATGTGTTTAAAATGATATTAATGTAATGTCTTATTAAAAACTTAACATTTATAGTTGTTCGAATTTAATATTTGATTGTATTGCTACCACTTCGTTTGTGATCATTTGTGCAATATCTATTGCTCTTGTCTTCCAGAATGTCTGCTTCATTTTTCCTCAGTTTTTATACCAGTTCTTCTGTGGATTTTCACAACAGGTATCTGAGAACATCTTCATTTTATGAACCAACATAAATTTTGTTTTTATGGTTTTGTGTGCTGCCTGCATCCTGCAGGTGGGGCTTTGCTTGTTTGTGCAGACTGGTTGCTGGCATGCCACGGACCAGCACTGGTCCACGGACCGGGGGTTGGGGACCCATGATTTAATGTGTGAGCACATTTCTAATCTACTCTTTTACCTATGTATTTTATTTCTTGATTCCTTATAATGTAAGTAGTATAATCTTCACTACTTAAAGTATGCAAATTTGCAGTGAAGGTTACAGATTCTTAAGCTCATGTACAACTGAAAGGTAACAAATCTTCAGCATTTCTTACTTTTGTAAGATACAAGTAGATTTGTCAGCAATACTACAAGACCACTCATGCTTATTTTTGTCCCCTGTTGTCACAAACCATTTTTTTTGTTACTCTTCTAATTTATGTGAGATATGAAGCAATAATCCACAATGACTTAGAAAGTTTTTGTTATTCAGGTAGTGATTGCTGCATGAAACACAAAACCAACTTTATGCCTGAAATAGCCAAAGCTAATCATTTTACGGTCATCTTTTTTTAATGGATAAGAAATATATTCTTTAGTGATTTCTATTGAAATGGGAATGCTTATTATTAATTGGATTTTGCTGTTTTCATACTTATTTATTATTTGTTTGTCCATAGCCAATTCAACTCAATTTTTTATCTAATCAGGAGTAGCATATGAATTAGAGTTAGCTGAATTGAAGAGTATGGTTACAATGATTAATACTGGTTATAACATTCATTAGCTAGTAGCAATATAATATCTGCTAATTGGTGATTTCCAATTTCTTTTATTACCCCTTATAATTCCTTATGACACTATTTTACTAAAAAAAATAATCTGTTTTTTTTTCTCTGCAGCCTTTATATGATACTGCGTATCTTACTCTGTATAATATCAGCTTTACTTCACTTCCTATTTTGTTATATAGTCTAATGGAACAACATGTGAGTTCTGAGACACTCAAGAGAAACCCTATACTATACAGGTAAATGCTCATTGTTTGAACACGCAGATGAGACCAGTTAATTCATATTCTGTTTCTGAAGGGTAGGCAAGCAATGAGTGTTGGAGCAAGAGATGTTATGTTAGTGAAATTTATTGTGTGCATATGTTAAATATTCCCAGCAGGAAAACAACACAGGAACTCTGTTTAGGATTAATCAGCTAAAAATTACAGCCCACGTACCAGTAATAATTATTGTTTATAATTGAAAAACAAGTGAGTTCAAAATTGCTTAAACACAAAACATAGTTGTACTCTAAGCATTGTCACAGTTTCTCAGCTAAACTCAGTGATATAGGATTTATCAATAGAATCACTGATGAATAAATAATTTCAGTAATATATGGTAATTAATATTTACAAAAATCACTTGGGAACAAATATCCAAGTATGCATGTTGTATTTAATCTGTACTAGAGAGGGAGGGAGAGAGAGAGAGAGAGAGAGAGAGAGAGAGAGAGAGAGAGAGAGAGAGAGAGAGAGAGAGAGAGAGAGAATGAATGCTCCTTGAAATGAAGCAGTGTTCTGGGGACCTCTAGTGTTGTTTTTTATTACTTGTGTGCATGCTTTTGAGTAATTTTGACTCCTGCAGACTGCCTGGACTAGTCCCTGAAGTTTTCTTGGCAAGATTTTGAAAATGGTTTATTGCTGCTTCCTAGGGCTACGAGCTGATCACAGGTTCACCCAATTAGCTTTGTGCCTAAAGCAATACTTGAACTCACGGTCTCCAGGCTGGTATCTCATCTAAATTGGCTGTCTTAAAATAAAGTAAATCATGTATTGGATATATCTGAGTCTTCCTATATGAAAGAATTTAGACCAGCCTTGCTCATCTTGGTGCCCTGCAGATAAAGTGATCTTATATTCCCTTAATTCTCCCTAGAAGGCAATTATAAAAGTTGAAGTGAAACACTTCTAGTGGAAATTCTGGTTTAAGGCTTAATGAGAAGATATATATAGAGACTGAAACATCAGCATGCTGGCTGAGGAATTTCTGGGAGGTGAAGTCATACATCTTAAAGCTAGCAAGTTTAAAAAACTTTGGTCTACATAAAGTTTTTGTAACAAAAACATTTATTTTTCTTTATTTCAAATGTAAAAAAAAATATTATTCAGGGATGTTGCCAAGAATGCTCACCTACGATGGCGTGTATTCATTTACTGGACATTCTTGGGAGTTTTTGATGCTGTCGTCTTTTTCTTTGGTGCCTATTTCTTGTTTGACAATTCAACAATGACCAGCAATGGGCAGGTTTGTATCTAACTTTCAGATGCTGTTTTAGAGGAAATAATTGAATTGGTTTCTCTTTGGGTATATCTGTGCTGGCATGTATTCTCTAAGGATTCAGGCAGGATTTTTTTTTAGCCATATTTAGAGAAATTGCAGAATTGAAACTGAACTTGCTAAGGCAAGTGTTCTTCCACTTCCACGTCTTCTGCACAATGTCTACAGATTGATTGAAGTACTCTGAAAAAATTCCAAGAAGCTAAATATGTTTATGTGTTTTCTATTTCATTAAATGTAATTCTAAGTTTCCCAATTCTGCTCTAATTATTATAATAAGCTATTTTTAAAATGGGAAGCTGGTCCAGGTGTTAAACTTAGAACTCATTACATTGAGTTCAGACTGCAATTTACCCTTAAAGCCTTGGGACTATATTTCCCGTAGATTATCTTATTCTGATGTATCCCTGACATTCTTCTTCAGATGTTCAGCTCCAAGCGTACTCAGATCAGACCTATTTATCCAGAACATCATGAACCATTTATAATTCACAGTATTTCCATTATGGCCAGATTGGCATGGTCCAAAGGAGAAAGACAATATTCCAAAATTCCCTAGAACATTCCATTCTCAGAACAATAGGCTTTGTACTTCCCGGTTTAACTCCATAAGGCCCTTGCTAAATAAAAAAAAAGGTAGGTAGATTTAGACAGAAGTGATGATGATGATGATGATGGTGGTGATGATGGTGGTGGTGGTGAGGAGGAGGAGGAGGAGAAGGAGGATTGAAATAAGGCTCCATCAATTGATTATATTTGTAAAGAAAATTACCCAGAATTCTATCAAATCCTAGACTGGATTTTAGGTGTGGAACCAACAAAAAGCTATCACTTTCTAGTTTTGTCCCTTGAAGAGAGGAGTGAATTCTCTTCATTAACATATGCACAGAAAGCCAGGAATCCTAGATTATCAGTATATGTTAACATCTTCACCTTTTCAATACTTTAAAACTAATTTGTCTCTGGGAAAACGAAAGGTGTTGATTTATATTTTTAAAAGTATCTTAATAGAGAGCTTAGTTCGTGGCTAATTTCTATTAAGGGCTATTAATAAATTTTAAAAAAAAATCAAACAAATTATAGGAGTTAATTGAGGTACCAGTCACTTGAAACATTTACTCAGTGAATTATACAACTTTAGTTAAGCTATTTTCAATATGTGATGTATTACATCTTCCACTTTAAAAATAGATATCATATAGTTAAGTACCATAATTAATTTGAAAAGAACAAAGTATATCCATTTAAATAGAATTCTATTTGTAGTTTTTGTTAAGTACTATACATAATTTAAAACATATTTTAAAGTCCTTCTGCTTTTATTTGCACATTAACATTTTGCAGTTTGTTTTATTTGTGTCTTGCTTTTTTCTTTTCTTCCTCCTTTCTTCTCTTTCTGTCTTCAGCTAATGACAGTCAACACTCACATGGTAAGACTGCTGTGGTTTTGTCATGATGTGTGTTTTTCTCTATTGCAATTCAGATATTGCTAGGAAAAAAAATCACATCTTTTTTCTTTTTTGCCTCTTATATGCTGTGCCAAAATAATAAAAAACTTAATTTACTTTTTAAAAACAAAGAATTGTATGGGATCTTTTTTTAAAAAAATTGCTTCTTTTTGTTTATTTTGTTTCATGTTCGTATAATTTAATTACATTAGGATAGTTACTGTTAACACACACACAGAGAGAGACATATATATCTATAAATGCTACCGGTATATATATAAATGTGGCTGAATTTCAATTAGGTAAGAGAGTTAGGAAAATAAGACAGGTAGTTCGGGGAAAAATAAGCAATTGGTAAAGCCACAAGAAACAAAGTAATAGTGTAAATCATTTATACAGATGAATTAAAGTAACTCATAAAGTTAAACCATCTAGGCAACTTTTGAAGCTCTATATTTAAACCATGCTTTATCAGGGCTTCTGTTCCAAAGACTGTGATCTATTATATCATACTTGCTGCATGAACCTGTCCTATTGCTAAAGATCACACTCCAAGGCTATTCTCTACCATTCCACATTTTCAGGAGTTATAGATGGTTCCTGGAGAAAAAGAATCTTCACAGACAGTCTCATCTGTCAAGTTTTTTCCCATGGAACAAAAATACAAAATCTGCTTAACCATAAGCAGGCTTTCTAATTAAGTTCAGCATTTTCTAAATGTTTGTTTTTAGACTTGCTAGCTACTTCTAGGAAAATATGACTATATGTTGGCTGTGTAATTTTTTTTTATTTCAAACGTAGTTGGATCCCTGTTGAGATGAAGTAAAAAAATTCAGATCACTTCCACACTGTCTTTGTTCATTGACAGAGTTTCACTGGTTAGATGGGTAACCATATAAATTTATTTAATAGATAGATATCTCCATTCTATATACTGGACAGGCTCAACAACAATTAAGTATGCTTCTCTCTGTGTATATAGTTTGCTGTGCTCTTATTACCATAGCTATATGAAGTTGCAGTTGTATCAGAATTCTCATGATACAACTTCTCATGAGACAGACTTGCTTGCTTATCTATCTATCATCTATCTATCTATCATCTCTATCATCTCTATCATCTCTATCTATCTATCTATCTATCTATCTATCTATCTATCTATCTATCTATCTATCTATCTATCTATCTATCTATCTATCTATCTATCTATCTATCTATCTATCTATCTATCTATTTCCAAGCCACCCACTCTCACAGTTCTCTGGGTGCTGAACCATAGGAAAAATATATAATAAAACTAATGAAACATCATTGGCATTGGACCAAGACATAATGGAATAAGATTGTACCTGCTTGTGAAAAGCCAGGGTGGGCACTGCATAAAACCGGTGGGGTTGGGGGGTAGTTGCATAAGGTACAGGGTATTACTGAGAAATTCTGTTGACAGGCCCATGTCCTATCAACAGAATTGGGGGATTCCCAGCAGGACACCTCACAAGGAGGTGTTGAATAAATATGCTAATATAAGATTTTTAGGATATAAAGACCAGCACTTTGAATTTGGTCCAGAAGCCAGGTTTTATGCCGCTGGTATATATTGATAGTGTTGACCTGCCAACAGTGTAGCTGCTGCATTTTGTACCAGCCAAAATGTCTGGGTCATCTCCAAAAGCAACATGAAAATTGCATTGCAGAAGTCCTTCCAACCAACTGGTGATTAAAGTATCAGTCATTGTGACTAAGTCATCCTGGTTCAACTAGAGTCATGACTGTCCCAAAGATGCTTTGCAAAAAGCAACTGGACCTTCTTTGTTGTTTATCATGAAGACTTTGCTTCTGAAGAAGCTTCTTGGATGAAAAACGAAATGTCTTCAAGGAAAAAAACAAAGAAAATCCAATTGCCTTTTGGAAAGCACCTTTGGGACAACCGTGACCTGGATGAGAATCTCCAAAGACATTTAGGTTCCTTGGTGCTTTCTGAGCTTGCTTGTTTTGTTGCAGGCATTTCATTACCCAAACTAGGTAACATCGTCAGTGCCAGTAAGGAGTGCAGTTTGCTCTGAGTTTAAATTCTAGTGGCTTGCCTGTCAGTGTTGGTGGGGGTAGTCTTGAGATCCTTTGATTGGGCTATTTGCTGTTGGCTTCTTTGGCAGTTTCTTGATTGGGGTATTGTTTACTTGATTGCTGATCTAATGTTAACCTTGGAGTTAATCTATGCTGATCTAGGTGCTGATTGCTGGTGGAGAGGTGCTTGGGTCTTTTTGTTCCTTTTGGGGCTGGGTGATAGTCTCTTTTGCATAGTCTATAGATGTTGTTAATGTCTATGTGTCTATTGATGGCTGATTTGTTAGAGTGCCAGGTTTCTAGAAATTCCCTGGCATTTTTGGACTTGGCTTGGTCTAGGATGGTCACATTTTCCCAACTGAAACTATGGTTAAATCTTTTTATATGTTGTGAAATTAAAGAATTTTCATCATGTCTTCTGACTGCTAATTGGTGTTCATGGATGTGTTCTGCCAGTCTTCTGCCTGTTTGTCCTACATAGTGGTTTTTGCAGTCCTTACATTGTATGTTGTAGATGATTCCTGTTTTTTCTTTTAGGGTTGTTGGATCTTTTGATCTGCTTAGAATGTTTTGAAGGGTTTTAGTTGGCTTGTGTGCTACATTGATTCCATGTGATTGTAGTAATCTGTTGGTTGTTTCCGAGATATTCTTGATGTATGGCAGTGTAATTCTTTTTAGGGTTTGTGTTGGTTGTGCTGTATTGGGTTGAGTGGTCAGGGACTTTTTAATAAAGTTGCCTGGATATCCATTTTATTGGGACTATGTTGTATTGATGCTTTGTTTCCTTTTTCTGCTGTTCCACACAAGCCAAGTCCAAAAATCAGAAATGTTGATATTTTGTTCCTGTTCATAAGTCCTTGATTTCAGGATAATTGTTGGAATTTCCATAACAAGAGTGGGCAGGGCTCCAACCAGTAATAGTTGAGGCTACCTTTTCCTTTCTTCCACTCTATTAGACTATCCCTCTGATGAAGAGGTGACTGCTTGACATTAAGCATAGGACTGTGAGCTATAATTATAATAAATAATGCTATATTTTGTAAAATATAAATACTTTTAAGTTTGTAACAAGATTTTTGAGGACTGAAAATTCTTCATCTTTAGAATTCTGTTATTTTCCATCTTCTATTGCATTCTTATTATTGACATGGTGTGAATTCAGTTTTCCTTTCTACCTGCTGTTATTTTTCATTTTTTTCCTTCTCATTTTAAATCTAAAACTAGAAGTCTGGCACTTTTTTGTCATAGCAGAGATACTTTGGGCTTTGTGTTTTGTGCTCACTTATTATTTCCCGCTGTCCTAGACACTTAGGTTTGCTCTAGAAAAGATAAATAACATAAATAATTTCAGATAAATGCATAGAGCATATTTAAATTCTGTGCTTATTTATTGAAATCCAATTAATAATAATATGCTACTTTAGTTATAATTAGCTATTTTTTCAACATCCTTTCTGCATATTTTAACCTTGTATAATTGGGCAGTGTGGTTATCTATATACTGCAAATGCGGTTGCCATTTGTGTTACCTTTGTATCCCAAGCCATGTAAGGCTTTATAGTTAATCACCAGCACTTTGAATTGCACTAGAAACAGTCTGGTAACTAGTGTAGCTCATGCAGGAGTGGTGTTACGTCTGCCATATATCTGGCACTATTTACTTCCTGTGCGGCACCATTCTGTACCAGTTGGAGTTTCTGAATGGTCTTCAAGGGCAACCCATGTAGAAGCATGTTATAGTAGTTCAACCTGAAGGTTACAAGGGTGAGATTTACTGTGAGTAGAGCCTTCTGGTCCAGGTATGAGCTCAATTGGTGCACCACCCAAAGATGTGCAAAGGCCCTTCTAGCCAGGGTGGCCACCTGCTCTTCAAGCAAGTCCAAGAGACCCCTGGATTGTGCACCAGGTCTATTTGGGGCAATATAACTCCATCAGAACCATGGAAGAACCTTGTCTCCAGGGAATCCAAATATACCCACAACCACTTTATCTTGCTAGGGTTGAGTGGGATCCCTTTTCGCGCCATCCAATCCCCCAAATCCTCCAGACATTGGGATAGGACATCCACAGCATCATTCTGGGGGCCTGGAGTAGAGATATAAAGCTCTATATAAATCCTTCCCTCTTGCCCCAGCCAGGTCTTAGTGATACGCCTGATCAGTCTTTTCCTCAACAATTAAGTCATGGATCAAGTGATTTTATTACATACTGATCTAGCATTCAGCAGCAGTCATTGACAGCCCAGGGCATTAAAAGCCTGAATTGTTATAAAAATGTTCAGTATTTATATAAACAACTGATACTGAATTACCTATATCGCTTTCATTTTAATGCCAGATTTTAACCTAGTCATTATTATGAAATGGGACAATTTTTAATAATGTTAAATATTTCCCATAAATATGGAAATATATGTAAAAATCAAGAAAGATATTTTAATATTTGTTACAAATATCAAACGTTAACATACAACTGGAAATGAGTCATGTGATTCATCTCATTTTGCTTATTCAGAAAAAAGAACCTTGATGTCAATTTCACTCTTGAATCCTATTTTGTTGGTTGATCTCTAATTCTGATCACTGTTTGATACAAAGTTTTGGAATACACTAATAATCTAATATCCCAAATGTATTCATCATTTCAAAACTTATTTGTTCAAGGGGAAAATTAGAAATATCACATCCTTTCACTATACCTCTTGAGGGTTTTTCATCTCTCAAGAGTGGGAAGTTGTCCACAAGACGGAGAAGAGATTGTAACATTTTTCTAACTATTCTGCAAGTGGAGTTATACTTACACATTTCTGGATCCGTCATTTGGTAGCTAAAGTTGTTTTATTGTTATTATGGATTATTTTCAAATTACTTTTACTAGAAGATAGATGAGTAAGTCATGAAAAAAAGATATAAATGTGATACCACTGACCACTAATGATAAGGATGATTTTTGTTTTGTTTTGTTTTACATTTGATATTAACAGTGAAATCTTATGCAGGATGTGTTTTTTTTATTCTATTGGATTTATTCCTTGATAAGCATGCATAGGATTTAAATCTTTTTACATCGTAATTCATGTACTATCCAATTAAAATGACATTTGCTCTTTTCTTTCATAGATAGCCTTTCCAATCCTCCTTCCCCATAATAGATGCATGACACAGAATTGTGTGAATCATAAAATGTATTTTAAATATAATGAAAGTCTAAAATAATATAGTATTGAAACACTATGTTTATTTATATCACACCTGAAACTTCCAATTCCAGCCATTCTGTTTTATAGCTGCATATCTTCTACCCGATGCCCAAATGTCTAACCTAGGACTTATTTATTCCTTCCTGAACAGATGTTTGGAAACTGGACCTTTGGAACACTGGTGTTCACAGTACTGGTATTCACTGTTACATTAAAGGTATAATCTTCTAAAACATCAAAATGACAACATTCTTATAATCCAAATGATATGGATGATATTTAAGAAAAAGTAATGTTTATAAAGTTTATAAAGATATTCATGGCATGCAAAAGGTAATAAAAGAGATTTCCCCCTCATAAACTAAAAGCTGTGGTATTTGTCAGAGCTCTCTGATTATTTAGTCCTTTAAGAAGATGAACTTTTAGAAATCATTGGTAATAATGTTGGTTATAATGAGACTTGTTACTGCTGTAAGTCAAGCAAATTTTAAAAAGAGCTGGTGAAATTAATTACATAAAGTGCCTCATCTTATCAGCTCTTTATAAAAAGAATTTCTAAGAACTGTTCTGTGTTTGGCTTCCAATTAGATTTGAATGCTTGGAGCATTTAGAAGAAACTATCAATAGCCATCTCAGTGGTAAACAAAAAATAATTTTACAATTGCAGCTTCTGAGGACTATGATGTAGAGAGAGCTGAGTAAGGAAGTGCATTTTTGGCTCATGAAGAAATAGATTGGATATGAAAATGAAAAAAAAATTACATGGTATGGGAACAGAAAATGTAGGGGGGTGAAATAGTCTGATAACTGCTGATAAAATTGGCTGCAATTTATATACAACTATATTGTATTGCTTAAGAGTACTTTTCAGCACTTTGGTTTAGATAGCTAAGAACAAATTGCTCAAAAATCCAGGATTCCGCAAGTTAAGGCCATCGTAAAGCAACTAAATATTTATATAGTCTCCTTTCCTCTAGATCCTGAAATACTGATATTAGTATCTTTCTATACAGCTTGCACTGGATACTCACTATTGGACATGGATTAACCACTTTGTGATCTGGGGATCACTACTTTTCTACATTGTCTTTTCTCTTCTCTGGGGAGGGATCATTTGGTAAGAAACCATTGTGAATCTATATTTAAATCCCTTTGTCTGTTGCATGTAAAAGTTCAGACATCCAGGGGTCACATTGTGTATCTATGCCCTCATAGCCTCTGAACACTGGAATAGAACCTCTACGGCAGGCATGTCAAACTGCCGGCCCACGGGCCAGATGCGTCACGCCAAAACCACACCCACCCCATTGCCGGCAATGGGGAAAAAGTCCCGATACATGATGTCGCGAGTTTGACATGCCTGCTCTACGGCATCTTTTAGGTGACCAGGGTGGAGATATAAATCTGAGTATCATTAGCATACTGATGATACTTCATCCCACGCTATTGGATAATCTCCTCCACCGGTTTCACCTTAAACAGGAGAGGAGAAAGCACCAAATCCTGATGTAGAATGTCTGTATGCAATTATGTACATTCAACTAGTGTTTGTATTTATGTAGATGTGTGTTTGTACACACACACACACACAAAGTTAGTTCCTAATTGCTTCTACTCCCTTTTCTTGTTATTTTTCTAGGTTCTAATGGGGCCCTAGTTGTTAGCCAAGGCTCCAGAATCTAGTTGGGAGAGGACTTTCTAATATCTATGCTTGAGTCTCAGTAAAACCCTATTTATTTACTTGGGAGAAGTGTATACACACGAGAATAGCTTGTTATTATTTTGGGTGGGAATTGAATGTCCATGAATTATGTCTGTATTGCATTAATTTTCTTTATCTAGATTGTAGCCAATCTAGATAAGGTTTTTTAAAGGTTTCTTTTAATCCCACCTTTATTATTTTTTATAAATAAGGCAACAACACTGTGAGTTGGATTGAGAGAATGACTGGCCCAAATGACTGCCTAAGGAGTTGTTGTTGAGTTCTAGAACTCAAAGTCTCTTAATTTCTAGCCTTATAACTTAACCACTAGACCAAACTGGTTCTCTGAAGTTGCTTGCAAAATAATTTTTCTCCTAGCTCAGGGAAGACTATACTGCCAATGTAAATACACCCATTAAAGAGACAGGTTAATAGAAAATACTGTCATTTTAGTTATTTATCTCCATGCAGAACAGTAATATCCAGTGAAAACATAGTGTTTTGAGCTAACTAGTTTAGGAATGTGGAGATGGGATAATAATAATAAAAACATGCATGTTGAAATCACTATTGCTTTAATTCATGTCTTCCACCCCTGACAGTATTTTACTCTTCATCCATTAGGCCATTCCTCAACTACCAGAGGATGTACTACATATTTCTGCAGATGCTATCTACTGGTCCTGCATGGCTGGGCATTATTATGCTTATAATTGTTAGTCTTCTTCCAGATGTGCTGAAAAAGGTTCTGTGCCAGCAGATATGGCCCACAGCAACAGAAAAAATTCAGGTAAAAAATTAGCTCTTATTTTTACAGAAAATATCTATCTAAATATCTATCTAAATATCTCTGATTTTATTGCTTAAATTTTTATTGAATCAGTTAGTAAAAATACTGAGAATAAAACTATTGTAATATTTTACATAGTAGTTTATTTTACACATGATTGGAATATAATGTTTATGACTGGAAAAAGAAAAAATATAATAACAACAAACAAATCACAAAAAAATCATCTTAAGAAGAGAGATAAAATTGTAAAAATCCATCCCCAATATTTCTATCAAAAAACTTGTATAAATATATATAATTTACTAGGAATTACATTTATACTGTATTCCAGTGTTGTTACATGGAGACCAAATGTGAACAAAACAAACTTTAACTAACAGACTCTTCAAAGAGTTTTTGTACTATTTCTTATTTTTTAACGTACTATTGTTCCAAAGAAAAATGCATCTTAGTTTTGCTGCAGTCACTTTAGCAGCTAAAATAAATAGCATATATTTGTTTCCAAGGAAAATGGACAATAAAATTACATTATTATTAATGATTAAAGACTATTGTATAATCTTCATTTTTTTCAAAATATTAAAATAATTAAATTGCCATTACCATTATAGATATCAATTAAAATCCTTCCAGCACAGATTAGAAAGATTATATTTAATGTCATGCAATTTAAAAGGCTATAGTAACATATTTTGATATTATATTCAATTTTCTGCCAATTATATCCAAATGTTTACATAGTTTTACGTTGCTTGCCAGGAAATAAGCTAGAGACTATATCTTTATGTATTCATGTTCTATAAAATTTATAAAATTATTTCTATTTTGGTTCCTTACTATAATTGTGTAAACCAACTTCTTTCTAGCTATTCAAACAGCTGTGATTGTCTCCATGGACATGCCCACAGCCACAGAGTTGAATGTATGATGGGTTGAATGGATTTGACATCAGTGTATCATAACTTCAAAAGCTAGAAGTATCACTGCAGTCAAAGGCATTGTACCCAAAATCAAAAATCTGTCACTCTGATAATCTAATTATTTCTTAAATCACCCTTTAAAAATCAAATCTGCTCTAAACGTCAAATATCTATAAAGTGGTATGCCAAATTAGGATAAAAACACCAACTGCTTCTAATGTTTTATCTAACCTCCAATAAAGACTTCAGAACAATGCATTCCAAAACAGGACCAAACATTATTCCTGCCATCCCTTTCCTACATGCTGTTGAAATTCCCAAGCAAGCATTTATCTTGGATTTTGTGGGATAACTATGCACACCTCAGGCAACTGAGCAGGTTTCCTCACCAGTCAGAAACCAGCTTGGCCAAACATCAATCAGAAGTCAGGATGCCTGGCTATAAAATCTTTGTTCCATTGCCCATGGTCTGTTTAGCAATTACTTTGTTTTTGAAGATGCCAGCCACAGATGGTCACTAAACCCTAAACCCCAATATTGTGAAGAAATCCTCCAAACAATAAAGCACAGTGAATTCCAAAGCATGATGTTCAACATCCAAGTTTCCAGTCAATCTGAAATGTCATAAGTGGGAGGAGACAGGAATGGAAAGGCTAAACTAGGCATTCTGATCTCAAAATCTGACATCAGATTTATCAGCATTTATATTTTTCCCCATGCATTTAATGACATAGTAATTTCTCTAAATAGTCTGACTTAGATAAAAGAATCTGACATTATTCAATGTTTGCCAAAGTAATACAAAAATATATTATGACTCTTGGTTTTTCAGTTAAGTTCAATGTATCCAGTAGGATAATCTATTTTTTAAATGTAATACAATTTATCTATGTTGATATTTCAAATATATGGCAAACCTATATGAATAAATTTAAATAAATGGCCTTATTATCTTCAAATTGTTGCTTAGAGATTATTTTTAGGACATTATGTGAAAAAAATAAAAATCACACTATGCTATATAAATTGCATTGCATTAAATAATCTGAATGGCCTATGATAGTAGCCATTATAGAACTGAAACTGAGCTCCAGTACAATGAATTAAATATGTAGTAATACAGTAATAGTAAGCAGAAGAAGCAAGAATTGTTTTTTAGCATGTTACACTTGCCTAAAGAACTATTGAATGCAGTGGTATAGCTGAGTCGTCATGAATAGGATTACAGTAATAATGAGGATGTTGTACTATGTTCATAAAGGTATCTGGTGTACAAGTTTGAGGGACTTCTCCGTGATTTGAATGTGCACCTTTCTATATGCATTACATTGTCAATGTTTCTTTATAAGCCTTTGGGATTTAATCAGATTTATTCCTTGTGTTTCTTCTTTTCCCGCTCTCAATACACTCCTGTCTTCCATACTGCTTTTCTAAATAACTGCTACCTTGCTTTAAACTAAAAATGATGTACACGGGTACTACCATCAATCTTCTTGGGAAATCAGACTAAACACCAGTGCCTTTCTGTTGAGCAGTCTACCATCTTTATGCTTTCTCAGACTTCAAGCAGTCTAAGTTTCTAATGGAGCAAAAGGTGATTTTTTTCCTGCCTTTCTGCATGTGTGGTCATATCATTGAGAGGATGTTAGAAAGTGCATTCAGAACCACAACATATCAGTCATAATTCATCTCCTTAATGGAACATTAAACAACATTTACAATATTTTTATAGATTCTTTTTCTTTGCATTTCCAAGTGAACAATATATGTAACTGTATGCATGTATTCTTTATCATTGTATATAAATAATACAATATCCCTGTTGTGTTTATTCTTTCTTAGTAATTTAAATAGTATCCACAATTGCTAAGCATAGATGTGATGGGAATTCCTGAATGCCATTGTTCATTTGTAATTGTGAACCATGATTGCCATTATATGAACATGTCTGTCTAAATCTACGGATTCAAAGACTGCTGACTTTGAAAATGATTCAAAATGTTTTGGCTCTTGCATGAGGATAGCATCTCTCATTTATTAAAGGATCCAGTTTTTTCAGACGTCCAGGTGTTTCGATGATGGGAGAAGATGCTAAGAAACCTTATTAGAATTAATGTGAATCTTATAGCAGGAATACTTTTTTCAGGTTAGTGTAAAAACCATAGAAAAACTGGGATTCATTCAATGGATGGCAGAGAGGTGCCTTGCTGAAGTTCACCTGAAGTTCCAAATACTGATGCTAAATCATTTTCAAAGTACGGCCAGAACTATTGTTTCTTTCACTCTAATTTCCCTTTGCTTACCAGCATGTCATCTTTCCTAATTTGATGAAATTAGTGTATTTTTTCTAAACAATAAGCTAAGCTTTGATCTAATGTTGTAAAGTAGGATCAGGAATCTCTATACTTTATGTTTGGCCTGTATTTCATATAGATACTTATTCTTTCACTTTTCACTTTCCATTTTGATAGTATAAGTCTGATCTTTTTTTCCAAGTTCATTACAGTTTTTATGTTGTTCAACTTCTGAGTGGTAAGCAAGAACATTTATTCTTAACATCTAAACTTGAAAGAGGAAGATTGTCCCTTTTTTTCTTTTTTCTTTCTTTTTCTTTTCTTTTTTTGCTGTTTTATTTCCATGGCTTAATAAAGTGTGTATGACAAACTGCATTGGGCTATTAAATCAGTGAAGCTGCAAAAGCTTTGGAGGAATCTTTTTCTTTTGGTAAATTATTAGCCAAATCCTATTTCCTATGATAATTCTAGACAATTACATAAAGCTAATTAGAATTTCTTCTAACTTGTATCTTTTTCTGACAATTATGCATTTATCTCATTTATCCTGCTATATATAATTATTCTGGTTTTACAAGATGGGTATTAATGTATCTTCATTTCTACTTAACATTTTCTTCAAACATTAGTCTTTTGCTATAAGCAAAATATTATTCCTTTAATTCAAATTTTCTTTTTGATTAAAATAGAAGTAAAAAGCAAGCATTTAATCTGAAAATAAAAGTCAGATTTGGACTTCTGGACAGGATATAAATCTATAACTACTTTTCTGCATGTGGCCTATGGGTGTCTTCATTCTATCTTTTGCATGATCATGTAAGGTATTATCCTTCCATTTAAAAGTATCACAGGTTTTTCCAGTAATACAGTCTCAGTTGCAAAGGGAACCAACGCACAGGATCACAATTTTTAGTGAGACCTAATTTCAGCAGGAATGGTGATGGTTAATGCTGAATCACTATATATTTGAACACAGATCAGTTACTATCTTCTGAAGTTCATGACTAATATCCACTACAAACCTAAAACTAGAAAATAAAAAATTATAAAACCATTTTATGAAAGAATATAAAACCACTGAATTCTAACTATGATAAAACAGTTATTTCTTGATGTTTTTTCCTCAACCTGTCAGGTTTTCATTAGCAGGATTTAAAGATTTTTGCATATATAAGCTATCCTAACATTATTTACATGTTCCTCTTAAAATGTTCATATTGGACCTATTGTATAGTTTCAGTGTTTTTCCTCATCCTTGCAGAGGAGTTTGAAACATAAATCAACTCTAAATGCTTTGATGAACAACGATGACCCTCTCCTTGAAGGAACCCTTTCTGCTTCCGAGACATAATTAGATCACTGATAGGTAACAGCATTGACCGTGGTATCATTAGGTAATTTCTATTAGTGTGCTGTGATATTTTCAAAGAGAAAGCCATTTCCTCCAGAGTTTTTGCTATATTTTCCCAATTTAAGTCTGATTCTTCTATTCTGAGTATTATAGTCTGTTTTTGATTAGTTCACCATACAGGTAAGTTTTTAATAATAGAATGTTGTGTGTGGGAGCATGTGTGTGCATGTATTATGAAAAAAATAGAATTTAAAAGCAAGCTAATTTTGTTTTATTTTTTCACTGATTTTAATAAGGTTGCATGAACACTTGCAGTTTAATCAAATATGGTATTCAAACGACTGTGTGTACGATGAGTCAAAGAACTTTGTCCCATATATTTTGTGTAAAACTTCCATATATAATGAATGCTGCCATTCTGTAACATTGGTTGTACCTAACATGATGAAACAAATCTCAAAGGTACCAATGTTCATCTTAAATCTCCAAACATATATAAGCAAAAACTACAGACTTCAAAGCACTTGGATTGACATTACAGGTGCACAGGAGTATGCAGTTCCGAATAAATCAATTTCTCTAAGAAATATTTTCACATATAAACAAGGAACAAGAAGCAGAAATACAATTTCACATATGTTGTATTGCATAGATTATAATGTGCAAAGAAGCCCTTGGAAAGATAAACATACCCAAGATTGTGTGAAACATTCGGAAGAAAATTTCCCAAAGCAAATTAGCATGAATGAAGTAGCTCTTCCTGATGCTTTAAAGCAGCCATATCTTCTTGGACGGCTTGTATAGCTTCTTTAACAGCTGTCACTAACTGTTCCCATACAGATAATCCCACCTTTGGGATCACTACCAAGGCGAAGCAATTGTGCATGTTCTTTGCCTTTAGACAGTCAGGAACAGCTGCTAAAGCTTTTCCCAACTGTTTTGTGAATCACTCCTTCAGATATTTGTGCAACTTTAAATCTTTCCCTGCAAATTAGGGATGGAGATAACTTGAAGTGCTTTGAGAGCTGAATGCAATGAAATTTCATTTTAATGTATGCCGATTAGTGTACATTCAAAGTGACAATAAAGTTATTATTCTACTCTAGTAGCCCAAAACAGAGTTTCTAAAATGACCTGACCTTATTCTTTTTCATTCGAAAGTAGTCTAATCTGGTTTGATATCTGCATCTGGAAATTTAGATTTGGGAAAAAATAGAGCTTTCATTTCCCACAGCATGACAAAGAAATGTAGCATTTTTGTTTTTTAGCAGTTATAAAATATGTAGAAAAGCTAAATTATCAGAGAATAAGCATGCAATTTTTTTTATTTTTAAAAATAATTTATATTTTGAGATAGAATATACAGTAAAAACATTTGTAACATTAAATAGCCTATCTGATGATGAAAATCCACACAAAGTGTCAGATAAATTAGTTTGGGGGAAGATCATTCCACAGAATGAGTATACGTAAGATGTTCTTCCCTTAATTCAATAGAATTGGTTATCATTTGAGGGAGCACTTTAAGTTAAGTGATTAATTTGTGTTTTCTATAAAATAAATCTGTCACTGGCAATCCACTGTAGCTCATAAAGCATTATCACATTGCTCAGACAGGAGATGGGAAAAATCAGATGGAAGAAATGCTAAAAACAAAAATTATTTTTCAGATTGTAATTAGAGCAACTGCTAGTCATATGATGATAAAAATCACTCTGATTTTAGCCACTGGATCCCACTACCCACCATGATGCTGGGAGGAAGATACAGTTACTGTAGCTTCACTCCTTGAACCCCAAAACTGCAGGAAAACACAAATTAAGGCTTTGTGACAGGTCAGACTCCTGAATAAATGAGTTTCTGTTCTCAGACTTTCAGGATTGCGACCAAATCTGGTATCACTGTAATAGGTAGAACTTAGAGCACTGTTTGCCAACCATGGCTTTTTCCAAGTGTATGTATTCCAATATCCTGAATTTTCTAGCCATGGCTCAAAAATCAGGAGGTTGGAATTTGCCTTTGTAATTTTGGCTATAAGAAGGACAAGTTAATTCTTACATGAAAATATCCACATAATTTTTCTGTTGAAATTGAAGAAAACTATCTGCAATTTCAGTCATTTCAATATGTCATGATTATGCAGGATCATGTAAGATACTGTATAAAAAGTGGTTAATTGTGTAGCGATTCGGCCATATTGTCACTTTTAGATAGTAGTACTTAATTTCAGTTGTGATTATTAAATATATATACATTCCTTTTGATTTTTTGGCAGAAAATATCAGGCCATGATCAGGACCCTATTTCAGAATTCACACCCCTTGCCTCTTTGAAGAGATCAAGATACCGAAGTAATGAATGCAAGAAATCCTCAGCAAAAAGGTCTCATTCTCATTCTAAAAAAATAATGTTCACACGCTGGCAAAGCTATGATTATTCAATGCTCCCATCTATCTTTGGTTATTCCAACTATTCCAAGCGTTGCAATTCCAGCACACCGTACTATCACCAAAGTGCAGGTTTTGAAACATCTCTGTGACAGATCACCAACTCAAGCCTTTTAAGAACTACAGCAGCTCCCACCCCAGCCCACCTGCGAAGGACCATTTAAGAACCCAACCAGAAAACGTGACTTTTGCTGCCACATGTAAGATCCTGACAAGCTGAATCAAGAGCGCCTGCTACAAAACCAGGACTATTGGTCTTTTTTATGTTTTTGAACTATTGAAACAATAGGTTATGTACACAGTCTGGTACTGTGGAAATAGTTCTAATGCTATTTTCATTCTTGTCAGTCAAAAACTGTGTGTATTATCTCCATCATCCCTTTTTATTTGTTTGATGAGCCCTGCTTTGATTAGTGACTATCTCTGGATATGAATTTTGAAAAATGGTTAGTCATAAATAATACTTTTGGATGTTCAGTCAGCAAGTATATTCACTAATGCTGCTTCTGACAGTCTGTCCTTCCTTTGCTTTTTCTGTGGGTATTTCTGCTGTGCAAATTAGCACTCAAAAACAGATTCTAATATCTTTGTATTGTCAATATAGGACTATATGTTATTTCAAAATATTCTTTTTTTGGGGGGGGGGCAAAAGACCAATGTTTTAAAGTATATGTAGTATAATCCGTAAGAAGTCAATCTGGCTATCAAATGTGTGATGTGGCCAGTACAGCAATTAGACTGAAAGTAATTATTGAACCTTTAAATTCAGCCATAGGAGACTGTAGTAATAAACAAACCAGTTAGTAACTCTAAAGTAGTATATTAGGAAGTGTTCTGCTAGTCTGTGGTCTTATTTTAATTAATAAAAACAAATAATTGATTATTTAACAAATTATTATTAAAGCAAGTATTTTCTTGTTTTACTTTTAATTTGATCTTAAAAGTAGAAGGGGAATCAACACTAACAAGAAATTTTATGGTATTAACTGTGTGTGTTAGCTAGCACCACCACATGGTGTTTTCTCATTATTTAAATAGGGAGTCAATCATACTTCGAGGGGGGGAAAAGCTTTTATACACAGGCTCGTCATTTTCAACAGACAGCTTGTGAAAACCACCATTTGTGACTCTAGTTTGCTGTTTATTGATTTTAATAATAGCAAACATATACCAGCTTGGTTTAATTTTTCTTCCAGTACTTTATTTAGAGTATAAAAAAGGCTTAAAGATTACTGAAACTAACATTGCTGTTTGTGCAAATTCTCTGTTAACTTCCTGAGCAGAGATAGGGACAACAGATATTTTAAAAGGCAATATGTGAAATATGCATTATACCAAAGACTATGAAGAAAGAAAAATCTGGATTGTTCATAGGAGTCCAAGTCTGGTGGAGCAGGCAAGATGGGGCAAGTGAGGAAAACAAACACCATAATGCAAACGTCACCCCTTATCTACCTACACATGACAATTTTGTGTTGTAATAAATAGATCTTCTGTTGTAATGTCACAACATAATATCTCATCATTTTTGCATCATCATGTGAGGAACAACCACCAATGAATGTTATCATTTTTATGTTTTCTCACTCCATACAGTTCTCCATATCATAGCATTTCGATAATTTTAAGATGCAAGCAATTTCCATTTCTGGTGTTGCTAACACACTTAAAACATACTTAATATTATATATTTATTTGACACTGCATACTTGAAGGTTGGGTAGAAAAGTCCCCTACATAAAACACTGGTTGTAAAATGTACATATATAAATATTTCTTATTTAAAAGAAAATCAACTTGATGTGGGTATTGATTTTATACCTGTGCTAGTGATAAATCTCTGGGTATAATTAGCAAAATTATTTTTAATGTATTTTTTTAGAAATCTAAAAAATGCCTCTGCAATGAAATATTTTTCAATACTGAAGCTCTTTATATATCTGATTTATGCACACATTTGTTAATATATCGATTCTATTTTTAAGTATATGTTTTAGAGGACTTTTTTTATATATATGAGTTTTTGGAGCTCTAGCATTTAGCTTATAATGGAATTGAGATTGTAGGAACTCTGATGAATGTTAATATTAGACATAGGTTTCATCCAAAGCTGCTGATTTTTATTTTATTTGCTTTTGCTTGTAAATATTGGCTTTGAATAGACAGTCTTACAAGGAATTGCTGCCACCGTTATTTTGTATTGTTCCATAAAACTTTGTATCACTTGCTCCGTTATGTTTTCATTTCCATCCATTAGCCTTAAATGGGAAGACTCTTATGGGATTATTGAAAATGCTGCATTCCTGCCCTGCAAGCTCAAGAAAGATCTTATGGCAACGTTGTTGTATCTCAACCGTTTCCTTAAAAAAAAAAATACAGGCTGAAACATTTAATGGTAGTTGTGGAGAAAAAAATATTAAAATGTCTTTTACCACTGAGTTCAAGGGGAATCTGCCAGTGTATATGTGTGTCAAAAAAAGGGCAAATAGTACCCGAGACTGAACAATCAAAACCCTGCCCCCTTTTATCACCCATATAAAAAGAGGCAGGGCTTTAATCTGGCTGTGGCTGATACTTTCTTGACTTTTTTTGTGACTTTTTTGACCGTCCCCTTCTAGGAGCTGGTCTTAGACTAAATCAGTTTTTAACATTAAACTCAATAGGCCTCCTATAATGATGATCGAATCAGGGATTCCATTAATTATATTAAGTTAGGAACAGTTTTGAATTTAATAGCTTCATTTAGTTTTTAAAAATATTTTAGGCAAATGACAAAAGGAAAAGATATATAAGTATTAAGTTCAATTTTTCTTCACTGCCTTTCTATAACAGGCATATGTGTAGAATTCAAGTGCAGAGACCTCAGTCAGAATAGAGCCGGAAGGGACCTTTAAGGTCTTCTAGTCCAACCCCTTGCTCAACCTTTATGCACAAAATCTCAATATATGTACACTGGTACACCCAGTATTGAATTCTACAAAATAAATGAGATATGCAGTCCTTACCTTGAAGATCTGAAAAACTAGACTGGTTATTGGTTCAATTCTATGCTTGCACCACATTTGGTAATGGAAACCTTTTTTGATCTGAGTGGGAGCAAAAGAAATTACAGAAATATTATTTATAGCTGTGGTTCATTTCTATTCACTGTGCATTATATCCCATAATTACATATTACAAATGAGTAGCAATAAATAATCAATAAAATTAATCAAAACTGATGGAAATCTAAGAAGAGAGAATACTTCATTTTGTATTATTTCCTCCCCAAGTCAGTGCTACCAATTTTTCTGGTTATTTATGTCTATTATTTTGTCCAACTACTTGACATAAAAACAAAACCATTTAATCTCCTGCTTGCATCAACTTGTTTATTACACATATAATGCAAGAATCAAAGGAAATTACACATTGTGATATCCATAAGATCATGTCAAAAAGCTTTAATGGAATATTGTCAAAAGTATTATAAAAGAATTGTGTGTATGATTGTACATTGTATAATTGCACACATCAGTTTCTATAGCTTTACCTTTGTCAAAACTATACAGAATTTTAAGTATATCTGAAATTCTGTGAAGTGCTTACTGTTCTCAATAATCTTTCAACCTATATTGCAAAGTAGAATTGGCAGAAGATGCTCTTGGGAAAAGCGGAACATAGTTATTAGAACATTAATCATTAAAATATCTATAGTCATCAGCATTAAATACTGACATGTATTTGTAAATGGTACAGTGATAAGTTCACTTGCCTGATAATTCAGCCTTTAAAATCTCTGTTAATCTATAATACTTCATTAAAAGGTTCAAAGCAGTCTCAATTATTAAGATGATATATATAAATATATATAAATATAATATATACATGTGCATTGATGTAAAGTTTATTTTCTGTGCTGTTTTTAAACTTTCATTTCTGTAGATAACATGAATTCTTTATATCCATATTTTGGGACTTTCTGTAGATTCTATATAAAGCAGTAGATGTTTAAATCTGCTTGCAATAAAATAAAATTTACATATTTGTTTTGGTGTATTGTGTATCAGTCTCTGCAGGCATGATGCTCTTAATTTAGATAGGAATTTTTTAATTGTAATAGTAATTTAATTATATTATGCTGAATACTTGTATACATAATCAAATTTTACTATTGTCTTTTTTTATTATTAGTGCAGAAAAAAATAGAGGTACTTTCAGAAGGCAAAAATACTTGATCAAGCATGATTTTTACAGTGACTAGATAAGGAACATGCTTGTTTTGCTAGTTTTGCTTTTTAAAATTAGCAATAACTAAAGTTACAATGTCTTGATTTGCACAGGAGGGAAGAAAGCTCCACTTTAAAAAAAAGCCTTTATACCTACAATTATTTTTGGCCATTCATAAAACTGCTGCTGTTAGGGGCATAACTATTACAGGTAGTCCTCAACTTATGACCACAGTTGAGCCCAAAAGTTCTGTTGTTAAGTGAGACTTTTGTTAAAGCCCCATTTATGGCCTTTCTTGTCTCAGTTGTTAAGTGAATCACTGTAATTGATAAGTTAGTAGCCCAGTTGTTAAGTGAATCTGGCTTCCCCCATTGACTTTGCTTGTCAGAAGATCGCAAAAGGAGATCACATAACATTGGAACACAGAAACGGTCATAAATATGAACCAGTTCCCAAGCATCTGAATTTTGATCACGTGACCATGGGGATGCTGCAAAGGTCATACTTTTGAGAAATGGTCATAAGTCACTTTTTTCAGTGCTGTTGTAACTTTGAATGGTCACTAAATGAACTGTTGTAAGTTGAGCACTACCTGTATTAGATAACAAAATGCTACCTGTTGTCCCATCATCTTGGTGGTCATGTGATCAAAATTTGGGTGTTTGGCAAATGGTATTTATTTATGACAGTTGCACTGTCCCAGGATCATGTGATCACCATTTGTAATCTTCCCAGCCAGCTCTCAACAAGCAACTGCACGATTCACTTAACAACTGCAGTGATTCACTTAACTGTGGTAAAAAAAGTCACAAAATGGGGCAAAACTCACTTAACAACTGCCTTGCTTAGCAACAGAAATTTTGGGCTCCATTGTTGTTCTAAGTCAAGGACTACCTGAATAGGGCTATTTTGCCACCTTTCTGCTTATATTAACTGCATAGATAAATCCAGAGATTTATAAATTCTATATATTTTACCAATGCAAAGGTGAGGCAGGGAGCTTGGCAGGCCTCAATAGATATCTCTAATCACACATTAACAGGTCAGTATTTTGCTCACACAGAAGCTTAATGTGATTCCAGTCCAATTTATTGAACTAAATCAAGTACCATGGAAGATGCTCCACTGTATAATATCTAATATACAACGGAGAGTGTGCTATACTCAACTACATTATGAAAGATACCAAGCAATCCAACATCCGCTGTTTCAGAATACAGCTTCTACAGTTCCAAAGTATTGGCTATACTGGTTAAGGGCTACCAATGATACAATCTAAAACATCCAGCTAGCCCTTGGTGGCTTACATCTAAACTACATGGAGCCTTCTGCATGCCCAATAAGGAGATGGGAGTCCACCAGGTAGTAGTCTAGACTTGGCACTCTAAAGAAACATCCTGGAAGGAGACAGCAGCTAGCTGTGTCAATATTTCTGCCCATAAAACTTCATGGACATTTCCATGAAGTCAATAGCGGTTAAGCAGAACGTTTCCTCTGCACTTTTTATAGCCCAACTTTAGGGCCCTCGCAGATATATTTTCATTCAATAAAACAAAACTCATATCGATAAAAATAGATCACTGATAATTTTTCCTGTGCAATCTTAAAATGATATGGCCTACTAACCAGGCCATACGCATCTAATCATTTAGCAATTAAGTCTTAGTAACCACAACGTTCAAAGAGACCAGTGGGGAATAGCACGGCAGCCTTATTTTCTCATCTGTATTTCAGTTCTGGTCCTCAATCTGGAACGTTGATGGATCAGGGCTGGCAGAAGAGCTTACATTTTGTAGGGCAGATCTTGAGTAACTTCCCCCGCCCACCCCCGCCCACCCCCGCCGTTAACAGCGATTTTCATCAAACAAAGGCGAGCCTGCAAATGGAGAAATCTGGCCACTTAGGCAACGTAAGGACGTGGGGGGATGCGCGAACATATAGCTGCGTCGGCTTCGAAGGGAGGGCGTCCCACTCAACTCTTTCGGTTCAGTCCTGGGCAGGCTTATACAAAGCAATCCTCTTAGCCGCCATCCAGAAAAAGGACCAGTGGCTGAGAGCCAAGCCGTGAGAGAAACACTCGCAATAGAGAACCAGCCAAGCTATTGGTCCGAAAGGCAAGTTTCATCGCCCGACACCACCACCACCCCTCAGACACCCGGGCCTGGCAACGACAACGGTGTTGAGTTACAGCATCCCGCCTTTCTCTCCTCCGCCTCTTCTTCAGTCCGGGACGAGTAGCGGCTGAGGGGAGTGGGCGGTGTTGAGCGCAGGCGGAGAGGCGCGCGTCGGGCTGCGAAACGCTGTTCCGCCCCCTCCCTTTCTCCCTCCCTCCCCACCTTACGAGGCGCCCGTTCCCCTGGAGGGGAGCAGCCGCGGACTAAAGGAACTGGTCGCAGGGAGCCGGGCAGGGGAGGCGACCGTTCCGGGAGTACCTTGTGGCTCCATTGTGGTCCTGAGAAGCAGCGACGCCAACAACCTGCCGACGCCGACGCCGCTTCCTCCGGGGCGGGTGAAGTCAAGGAGTCAGCCAGACAGGTGCGCGGGATATGCGTGTATGTGTGTGTGAATGTGTGTCTGTGTTTCTTTGGTTGGGCGGCTCCTCTATCGCTGCTGCGTGCTGGGAAGTGCAACGCGCGTTGCCAAGGGCAAAATTGAAATCCCTGCTTTCTCCCGCCCTTTAACGGCTTCTTTCGCCGTCTTGGTAGAAGGGAAGCGTTTAAGGAAGGAGATGTGCGGAAGTTTCTTTGGCTTTGACCTTCTTGGCTCGAAACGGGATTCTGGGTTGCCTTGCAAATCCAATCCGTATCAGGGTGAGAAAATATTCGCGGAGGCCGCCCTGCTCCAAGGCCAGGCGCATGTATGGGGTGGGAATCGTAAAGATGGTGTGGACCGTTTGATGCAGCTGTGTGGCTAATTCAGTTGAACGGAGCTCTAGATTTGGTCTATTGGGGTGGGCTGGGTGGGTGATGAAAGCTCTAGATTTTGGGGTGCTTAAGACTCGTATCGTGAATTACGAAAAGGTTGCTCTAAACTGGAATGCAGTGCAGTAGTCTCCTGTTTATGAAAGTATGATAAATATTGTAGGAGGCTGGCTTTTCACCTGGGTTATATATTAAATAGAATTCACGTGTTTGGAACAGTTCATAAAACTGTTCACAAAACTCAAAAGAAATGAGATTTCATTCCCAATTATAATTATTGCCCTCTGATTGGTCCTGTTCCCAGGAATAGGAATATTAGTAGCCCAAAGACTCCTATGGTTAAATATTAAATTAGCATTTTAGGTCAGATGACAGTACAATACAGCTGTGCCTCCCCACTGCAGACTTGATGCAAAAGTGAAACAAGGTGTACTTGTTGATATTCTTTATTTAACACAATTGCTAAAATTCACTTGGCAGAATCCTCAAAGTTTGTTGTGTGTTCTTCCACGTGATCCATAGAAATGAAGCTGGAACACCATGCTATCTTCAGATTAATCACTAGATGAATAAAGCACAGATTGGAGAGAGAGAGAGAGATCATTTGTGGTTTCAACATCACTTCAGTCCTCAAACATTTGAAATTGATTTTCCTTTGTTCATTGTTATAAACAACAGTGGGATGCGCTCACAGTTGCCTTCACAAACAATAATTGGAAAGTTGCAGTGGAACAAGTGACTCCAACATTGCTTACAGTAAGCCTATTATATCATTTAATCAAGGTATCAGATCAGATGAAAACTATTTTCATATTTACAGTATGTAGGCCTAAGGAGTAGTATCTCAAGGTACAGAGAGAGAATGACCTGCAATGGAGAAATTTTGTTCTGTGTGTTATGTTCTAGAGCTGTCTATTCAGTTAGCTTAACAATTAGTTTATGACAGACTCAAAATTACTGCTTGTCCTCAAAGTTACAACTGCTGCATTTCCACACATTTCCCCCCCCCTCGGGTTATCCTATTTCAAATGCTACAGATCATCTTTATGACTTGTTGCAGCATGTCATGGTCATGTGACTATGATTTGCAACATTTTTTGCTGTTTTCCAGAATAAAACAGTAAAAAATGCCCATTGGATATGCTGGATTTGCTTAACAATCATGATTGATTAACAAACATAATGATCCATTTTAGAACACATGCCAAAACTGTCATAAAATTGGGTCAGGTCATGTGGTGACTCACAATGGCTGTGACAACGTATGATCCAATTGTGGTCTTTAAGAGAAGACTACCTTTAGAAGAATTAATCTTCAAAAATTCAGTCCACCAATAGGGTTGGAAATTTATTTTCTTTATATTCTTAAAAAATAGATTGTTCTGATAGGATTACCATAGTCTTCTAGATGAATTGCTGTTTGGTTTTATGCTCAGCATAGGATTTCCAATAAAAATGATACCATGTCTTGAACATATATCTTTACATTCTTGACAAATAAGTATTGGCAAAAATAACAAAAAAGTATATTGCTGTAGCTTGTCATTCATATAAGTGCCAAATTGACCTAGGAATGAGATTTTATGTCAATAAAATAAAGGGAAAAATATTAGAAACACTGTAATTTTTTAACAATGAGCTGTCTTTTGTTTATTACTATTTTACTTGGAATTAATTCAGTATGTTTAATGGAATTCATTGCCAGATAAATGTGCAAATGAGTCTGGAATTCCATGCCTACTTATTTAGAAAAAAAGTTCATTTAAATAATTGCATTAAATTCTTCCATTAAATACCTTTGTAATTTGACTTACTGGAGTGGGTCCCAAATGTTGAGTTTATAGAAAGTATCTCATATGCTAAATTTCAAGTATGAAACACTTACCTTAAGCCCCTAATAGGGACCAGAAAATTCATTGTTAAGATGCAGTTATTAAATAAGACAGTGGTTTCCCCGTTGACTTTGCTTGTTGGAAACCAGCTGTGAAGGTTGCAAATAGTAATCATGTGACTGAGGGACACTGCTACTCTCATAAATGTGCAACAGTTGCCAAGCGCTGAAATCATTATCACATGATTGCAGTGATGATGCAACAGTCATAAGTCAAGGACTAGTGGTAAGTTACATTTTTCAGTACCATTGTAATTTTGAGCGGTCACTAAACAAATGGTCTTAAATCAAGATCTATCTCTATATTTAGACTCAATTTGATTATTCATAGAAATATTTTAAAGACAAATGGCAAAGGAATGAAATGATAGCACTTGACAGTTGCGTTCATTGTTCTTTTCCCATCTGCTTGAAAAATATGTAAAGTCTTGATATTCTTAATTAAGCTTTGCTTTCAGCTGTTCAACTATTTAAGTGAATTGTTGCACTGAAAAATTTAAATTCTTCTGCAAGGGCTTTTTAAAAAGGTGAATGTTTATCAAGAGGAGCAGAGAAATGCCAGAGAATTGCCCTGTACTTTTCTTTGTTGTATAGCGAAAGGATTCTTTGGATCTTGCACAAGCATGTAGTTGCAATACATTTAAAGAGAGAAAATGTTTTTTGTAATAGTAGTATTTGCTTTATGCTACTTGTAATTCTTCAGATTCGGAACCTTTAAACTAGTTTATAATATACATGCACACAGATATAACAATGAAAAGTAGAATATTTCTAATTAAAAACAATACTTTTAAGTTCTTAAGTCACTTAGAGCAGGGCTTTTCAACCTGTGGTACGCGTACCACTTGTGGTACATTAACGAGTGGCAGGTGGTACGCAGCCCTGCCTAGCCAAGTGTAGTGGGGGAGGGAAAGAGCCAGCACAGGCAAGGACTTACAGTGAGAGAGTCCTCTGGAGCTGCAGAGGCACGGAGGAGGGAGGGAGGGAGATGGAGAGTGGAAGGATTCTTATGTGCTTTTGTGACTTTGAAGTTCTGGGATTTGTGCAATGTGGGCTTTGTGTTCTTAAGGAGTGTTTGGCAATTTCTATTTGGCTGATGGCTGATGTCTCCTGTTAGCTTTTTGGTCATCAAGTTTTTGACACCTTGCTAGGTGGTACTCGAATATTGCCATATCCTAAAAGTGGTACAATCGGTGAAAAGGTTGAAAAGCCCTGACCTAGAGCACCAGGGACCGGTTCCGTGGAGAGCAGTTTTCTGCGGACCGGAGGGGGCGTGGTTTCATGTACTGCCTGCATCCCGCGGATGGGGCTTTGCTTGTTTGCGCATCCCAGTTTCTGGCATGCTGCAGCCTGGTGCCGGTCCACGGACTGGGGACTGACCTAGAGCAAGACATTCAATAACTACCATAGTTTCCATACATAGTTTCATTCTATACAGCATTAACCTTGTGAACTCTCAAGCTTCCTCCTTGCGTTATATATTCAAGATGGACAGTATTTAATATTTATTTGCTATGTATATGTAGGGATGTGGGTCTATATATATGCTGTTCATAGTATGTTTAGGTGTGTGTCATGTATGTGTTTCACTTTGAGAGCGGGCAACTAAATTTCATTTTTGATGTGTGCCGTTGTGCCCACAATATAAAAATGACAATAAAGGTTATCTTATCTTATCTTACTTGATTTGCTCAGTACAGACCAGAATATATTTATTTGGCAGATAACTGAATTCAGGAGGAGTCCTTGTTAGATGCTATGTTTCTGAGCACAAGTGGAGTGCTAAGAAAATATTGAGTAATTTAAGGTCCCATTCAAAAAGAAAAATGTTCTTAATATAGTTCTGTTAAATGCAGAGGGCCAGCTTTTTAAGCCAGCCATCAATAAATGCCAGCAAATATTTTCTTATCCTTGAAGTAAATAGTAGACATATTCAGAAATGCATAGGATAAGAAAACCTGTTAAAATTACATTTTAGAGAAAGGAAGTTAACCGTTTTCTTATAGAGACTTGTTTTTATAAAAAGTAAAATGAGAGACAGACAGGGAGACATTATATAAAAACCCTTCTCCTTATCTATATCTCTTGTCACTTGCCCTATAGTCCAAAAGCTCATTGGATGATGCAATTTCCAACAGTATTTTTTATCAACCAGGTGAATAAAAATTAACAGTAGATCCAAGTGATTGGCCAAATGTTTTGGGGGAAATGCTTCTTTATGAACATATTATTGATAAAGACAGGATGTGGCATTTAGTTTGATAAAAAGAAAATGGATGAAATTAGAGTTAACACATTCAAATTGTCCTTCATCTTGGTCATAGTTCATCTCTGCCAAGAGTTTATGTGTCTGCTTATGTCATTCTTAGCAGCACTTCGGGAGTGTTTTTTATTATAGTTCTCCTGGGTTTGGGAGCAGTCTGGTTTAAGAATGCTGAGAGTGTAATTTTCTCTTCTTTTTTAAATACCATTGTATTAGTTCCTTGTCTTCACATTAAAGATAAAGAAACAGAGAGAGAAATGCAAAAAATCTGTGAATTAAAGAAATTCTACATCTTTTAACAGGGATCTTTCACTTAGAGAAGTACACAGAGTAGGATTGGGAATTTGTAGCCCCATTATTCTGGAACAGAAGATCACAGCCTCAGTATGTAATGCTGGAAAATATAGGTCAATAACTCCTGTTAAAGGACAGGGTTCCCACCTGGGGAATTCTCAAGATTATGGATATTTGTGTATCTCCTGACAATTTATCAAGGGGGTTTCATCTGGTGCTTCATAATTGACACAATATGCTAAGAATGGTTTCCAGAAAAGGAATTCTGCAGTTAACAAAGTATGTGTTTCACTACAGAACAAAAAATGTCCAGCTGTTGCTCTTCTGCCTGAAAATTATATTTGGTAAAGATATTATTTATTAATTTATTTATTACAACTATTTGTATGCTGCCTTCTTATATGATTTACAATAGACGTAAATTAAAACATCTATGAAAACTGGTCTAATTTGGAACAGCATCAGTTGTTTGGTGGATATCCTGTAGAAATGGTTTGTTTTTACCAGCCTCATAAAAGATGAAAGGTTAGGAGCTGACCTCACCCCCAAAGTGAGGAACAACATGTCACTGAGAATGCACCCAAAGTACCCCCTACAGCAGACATGTCAAACTCTCGACATCACGTGACGTCGCGCAACGTATCGGGACGGTTTTGCCATTGCCGGCAATGGGGTGGGTGCAGCTTCCGCATGACGCATCCGGCCCGTGGGCCGGCAGTTTGATACCCCTGCCCTTACAGCATACATCACATAGAGTAGCTCAAGAGATTGTATCATGCCTGAGAAAGGAGAAAGAATATCAGTAACTAGCCAATAGGGACATCCTGTTACAGGCTTGCAAATATTCTGGAAAAAAAGGATACACAATTTTCAATGAGGTCCTGCCTTAAAAACTTATTAATAATGGAGGATTAGAGAGTTCCAATCTCAGTTATCCTTATTGTGCATTCTGGCTCCTACATTTTGGCAGTAAAACTCATTAGAGCATGTATGAATCTTCCTTCCATGATTGTTCTCTGGAATTCAGCTGGACAGATGTACCTTGAGATGTTTCTTAGGGTGCATACCACATAGTGCAACTACTACAAAATATAGGTTTTTTGCCTGTTCTTGATGAAACCATTAAAGTGGCCTCTGTTATAAAATGTAGAATCACATGCCTCAATTGGCTGTCATTGTGGATTAAAACAGCTTATTTTGCTTTGTTTTTCTAACTGCAGGAACCTGAGGTTAGACACATTTTCATGTCTAATTATTGGAAGCTTATCCTCTGTAAGGAAGCTGGAAATTGCAACTGTTTTTCAGCCAACAGCCAACCTAATGAAGAAAAAGATGATACAGAACACCGCATTGTGGTATCAGACATTCTGCAGCTTGTGCAAGATAAGCAGAAGGTACCTGCAACACAGCCAGGTATGATGCACTGCTGATTGTTACATCTTGGAAAAATAATAGTTAAAGTGGCATTTTATTTTATTATAAAACTGTCTAAGCTTGCAGGACAGTAAATCTTGCTGATCAGCATTATTTGTTTTCTTTTGGAATAGAGCTAAAATAATTCATGAATTCAACACTTAACACATAATACTCCAAGAGTTGGATCGTTTCTTTGCTTGTAGTTTTAAATATCAAAGACTTGATGCAGACTGTGAAAGAGTCTGGCTAATAGAGGAGCTGGCTGTGCTTGTTCATTTTTTACTCTTATTTATTGGTTACCTCATAACCAGAGCCCTTTATTTTGGAAAATAAGTGGTAGTATAATTCCTATCTTCATCAGTTTGAGGAGTTGTTAGACAATAATGGAGTAGATTTGTTTTTTTTGTTGTTGTTCACTGCAGTGGGACACAAGCCAGGTGTTCAGAATAAAAGCAATTCATATTAAAAACGGTCAGTATAAAGTCTGTTTTGAATATTTCTCAGTCTTTTGAGACCATCTCATTCACTGTCAATGAAAAACTCGATGGTTAGCTATTACAGGGATGGGTGGTTTGCAGACCTGCACCCCAACAACTTAAAATCATGGCATTGAAATTTGGCAGCAGAAAAACTGATTCGGGATTCTATCTTCTCTGTCTGTCTCTCTCTCTCTCTATCTCTTGCAAAACTAGAGATTTGAATTGCCTCAATTCTACTTTCCTTTAAATAAGCTTGGAAAACTCAGCTTTTTCTCTAGGAACCAGATTAGGGAATAATGTGCTGTTGTAGGAATGTTAATGTGTGGATATATTAGTCGTTAGCTAATTGCAGTCTTTTTCTATTATACTGGAATAACATGTACACTGACCAGAGTCCTTTTTATTTATGCACCTGTTTATGCATTTTCTGCACCTCATCATTGAAATCATTAATGAGAATATTGAAAACTGGTTGATCCTGTGGTACTTCATTTGATATCTTTGTTCAATTTAAGAACTTTTGATGGATGATGAGTTCAGTTTTTAAGTCAGCTATATATCCATTTAATTGTCTTGCCATGCAGCCAAACTAATTAGCATGTCATGGGGTATTTACCAAGTGCTTTGCTGAAGTTAAGCACAGTCTATTTTATTTCCATAATCTCTCAAAGAAGCTACCCAATCAAAAAAAAGGTGATTGGTCTTTGCAAGATTGGTTCCTGGTAAATGTTCTGATAATTACCATATTCTTTTCAGGGTGCTTGTAAATAAATTTATGATCTAGTCTAAAATATGTCTGGGTAGCAATCACAGACTGGGTAGTTTGTAGTTTTCTGGAAATTTTTGTGTTTCCTTTTTGATAGGAACAGAATTTGCTTTCTCTTTTTGTTATGCTTAACATCCTTTGTTAACCTCAGCTCATTCTGACAATTTGCTTTTCTGACAACAGCTGCACAATTATGGACTACCTGTCTGAACTGTTCCTTTCTGACCTGATCCTCTTCCATTTCCTGCACATGTCTTTGTTCTTGTTTTTACATCTTTGCTAAGTTATTGGAATATTTTGCAGTTGTACTTTTAATATCTACTCCATTAGGAACTCCCACCATTCTTAGTTCCTTTTCCTATTACCCTTTCCTGCTATAGAACTCTACTTACCATTGCTTAACATAACCAGTTTATTAAAATCTACTTTTGAACTAGTTTTGAAGATGCATATTTTGACTATGCTCAGTTTTATTTGCTCTTAAAAATCAGGAACTCTCTCATTACATGATCGTTTTCACCCAATGTTTTGCTATTTCCACTTATTAAATTAAATCTTCCCTATTGTTTAGTGTTAAATCAAGGATAAACATTTTGTTGTTGTCTCCAGCAGGACAATTCAGTAAGTTTCTGGAAAGACAATGTTTGGTTGAGCTAGTTATGTTTTTTGAAATCTCCATTGATTATGATCACAGAAAACAACTCTTCCTTCTGTGGCCCTCCAGAACATCATGAATGTAGCTTCTTATTCCCACTGACTGGCCAGTCATGTTAGGAATTTGATCATGGATAATAGATATTTGGGCAAAAAAACCCCCATCATTAGTCCTTTCCTAATGATATACAGGTAGTCCTCGACTTACAACAGTTCGTTTAGTGACTGTTCAAAGTTACAATGGCTCTTAGAAAAGTGACTTATGACCATTTTCACACTTACAACCATTGCAGTATCCCTGTGGTCACAGGGACAAAATTCGGATGCTTGGCAACTGGTTCACATTTATGACAGTTGCAGTGTCCCAGGGTCATGTGATTACCTTTTGTGACCTTCTGACAAGCAAAGTCAATGGAGAAGCCAGATTCACTTAACAACCAGGTTATAACTTAACAACTGCACTGATTCACTTAACAACTATGGCAAGAAAAGTTGTAAAATGGGCAAAATTCATTTAAATGTCTTGCTTAGCAGTAGAAAGGTTGGGCTCAATTGTGATCATAAGTCGAGGATTACCTGTAATTTATGTGAGCCAGAAACGGAAACTATCAAATATATAAGGGTATACTAAATTCCTGATAACTTGATGAAGTAAAATTAATTGTTTCTTCTAATTATGTCTAATTTCTTTTTAGCATACGTGTTTTCTCTTGAGATTATCTGATAGATTAATTTTTGCAGCTGATCAAACTTGTCATATTGTTTCTGGAAAAAACAGCAACAGATATTTTACATAAAATAATACGTTGGTCCCTAGTCCTATAGATCTGAATCTTTCTTATTTTAAGCAGAACTAGTAATTTCAATAGAACTTTATTAGACTTTTTAGGTACCAAAATCTACACTAACAAAAATAGCATCTTGGTTAAGCAGTCTTGTGATGGATTGTGGTGGCTCAGTGGTTAAAGACTTTCCAGGTGACAGCCTGGGTTTGAAACCCAAGGGCTGCACTACAGCTCCTGCCCACCTAACAGTTTGAAAGCATGCAAATGTGAGTAGATAAAGAGGTACCACTTCAGTGGGAAGGTAACAGCGCTCCATGCGTTTTGGCATATAGTCATGCTGGCCACATGACCACTGAAATGTCTTTGGACTATGCTGGCTCCCTTGGCTAAGAAACAGAAATGAGCATTGCCCCCTAGAGTCAGACATGTTGGGACAGGGGAAACTACCTTTATGTAGTCTTGTACAAGAATACATTACTAAGGCATAAGGTAGTCCTTTGACTTACAACCATTTGTTTAGTGACCGTTTGAAGTTATAACGGCACTGAAAAAAGTGACTTATGACCATTTTCCATATTTATGACATTGCAGCCTCCCCATTGTCACGTGATCAAAACTCAGGCGCTTGGCAACTGGGATGTATTTATGACCGCTGCGCTGTCCTGGGGTCATGTGCCTCACCATTTGTAACCTTCCCAACCAGCTTCTAACAAACAAAGTCAACGAGGGAAGCCAGATTTGTTAAGCCACATAATTCACTTAACAACTGTAGTGGTTTGCTTAACCACTGTGGCAAAAAAAGTTGTAAAATGGCCTTGCTTCACAACAGAAATTTGGGCTCAATTGTGGTTGTAGATTGATGACTACTTTTATTCACAAATTGATTGAGGAAGCTAAAATAACCTAAGCTATCTTTTTCAGGGACAGAGCAAAATGACTAGTTCTAAAACAAACTTGCTAGCTATAAAATTAAACATCCTTTCCACATTCAAGAATGCCTGGTGGTTAAAGTGAACATACAGTAAATTGACACCAGCTACTTGAAAGATAACTTTAAAAAAAAACAAAAACCATGACATTCTGGATATAAAATTCATCAATGAACTTACATAATTAAAAATTTGCTTGGAGTTACAGGATAATTGGATATAGTAATTGCACTAGGCCAGCAGACTCTATCCCCACATAGAAAAACCAATATATTAAATGAAGCAACTCTGATCATGAATGAGCTAACACATTATACTAAGCCCTAGTTTTAGGGAGTTTTAGGGAGGCGGGTTAAGTTCATGACATGTTTTCTTTGTGTGCCATAATTTCTGCCTTAGTGCTATGTTTGAAGCAGGCCAACCTTTCATGTGCAACAAAGCATAGTTTATATACATTATGGTACAGAATGCTACCGGTATATGAACTCAGCCATTTAACTCTAGAATTCTTCCACAGCCATCTTAATTTCCATACTAAAGTACCTATTGCCTGTACTGCCCTTGTTCTATAGGGCAGGGCTTTTCAACCTGTGGTACGCGTACCACTTGTGGTACATTAACAAGTGGCAGGTGGTACGCAGCCCTGCCTAGCCAAGTGTAGTGGGGGAGGGAATGAGCCAGCACAGGCAAGGACTTACAGTGAGAGAGTCCTCTGGAGCTGCAGAGTGGGTGGGGTGAGACAAAGGCCCCAGGCTCACTTCTGGCTCACCCTCCCCCATGAGAAAGGAGGAGGAGGGGGCGGAGACAGGAGAGGCTATAAAAGGGGGCAGTTTGGGCGGGAAAGGGAGAGAGAGAAAAAGAAGCAGCCTTGGGAGGAGGCCGAGTCAGCTCTAGCTGCACCGAAGGAGGAGGATGGTGGGGGGGGGAGGAGGAGAGGAGATCAAATCAAGCAGGCCGGCCATGAGCTGATTTGCAACTGCTGTGGCAGCCACCTGTGCTGGCAGCAGCAAACAGGCAAGAAATGCAGTGGGGGAGGGGTCGCCCTCCAAGAGGAATGAAAAAAGGTAGCAATGGCTGGAGGTGAGGCACGGAGGAGGGAGGGAGGGAGATGGAGAGTGGAAGGATTCTTATGTGCTTTTGTGACTTTGAAGTTCTGGGATTTGTGCAATGTGGGCTTTGTGTTCTTAAGGAGTGTTTGGCAATTTCTGTTTGGCTGATGGCTGATGACTGATGTCTCGTGTTAGCTTCTATTGCTCTGCTATTGTTAGCTGTAAGTTTTGCTGCAAGGGATTTTGAAGTATTTTTCTCCTGAATGGATTTTGCCTGTAGATTCCTTGACTTATGAATGGAGCCATTTGGGGAGGCTGCCTTAGCCGGCAGCCAATACTTACTACATTTTTTTTTCTTCCTTACTTTCCTTTCTAGCCAGTAGCTAATTCTTAAAGGGGAATGTGCCTTTTTAAGCTAGTTCACTCAGCAGTTTGTCTTTTCTGTTTCTGGGGCTTTTCCTTGTTTGATGATATATATGGAAGAGAAAAAATATGGGGGGGGGGTTCAAATTCTTCCTTCAGAAGGAGGTGGGCATGAGAAAGAGGGAGGCAGGGAAGGAGGGAGGGAGGGAAGTCCCACCTTAGCACTTGGCCACCAGCAGCCCTGCCATTGACTTTACTTGTCAAAAGGTTGCAAAAGGGGATCACATGACCCTGGGACACTGTGACCATCATAAATATGAATCGGTTGCCAAGCATCCAAATATAAATCACATGACCCTGGGTATGCTGTAATGGTCATAAGTATGAAAATGGTCATAAGTCATTTCAGTGCAATTGCAACTTTGAACAGGGGTTTTTTTTTTGGTCATCAAGTTTTTGACACCTTGCTAGGTGGTACTCGAATATTGCCATATCCTAAAAGTGGTACAATCGGTGAAAAGGTTGAAAAGCCCTGCTATAGGGAATTTCCACACAGAAAATATGATCTTTAATATGAGATTAAATTTGTATCCCTGCTGATTATTGATTTATTAATATAAACAGTGTACCTTCATAAAATTGTAAACATAAGATTTTATTTTTGATTGGAAATTTAAACACTGTTATATTCTAATTGCATATAATCATATAGGGAGAGTGTACCACAATATACATATCACTTAGTTAAAAATGCAGATCACATTTTCACACAGTGGTTAATGTTTTTAGGCTTTGCAAATCTTGAGGCTATGTTTATATACGAGAGTGAATGCACAGAATTGAAGATGATCAGTCAAATTCAATAAAATATATCAAACTGACTAGGTGCATTTTAATATATGTCCCGTAATTAATTTGGAACACTATGAAACAAAAATGGTTACATTGTCTTTTATGTAAGAAACTATAGATCAATGCAGTAGTCTGCTTTAATAACATGACATCAAGTACACTTTGGTGTATAAACAAACCCCCAAAAAATCATCAAAGTATTTCTGTTCTAAAAATCACATAGAGAGGAGGAACTTGGAAATCATTTAATACACCATCAGTATTTGCATCTGTGATATAAAATGTCAGGAAACTAGCAGATGGCCACCCACTTTTTAGTCTTTGCTTAATTGTTTTCATGAAAGATAATCATATCTTGTCTGCTCTTGTATCATATGAATCTTATTCTTAGGATGTTTCTCTTTAGGTAACATCTAACTTCCTCCAGTTTTACCCATTTGGCTCTTGTCCTGTTCTGTAGAACATTCTACAGTATCTTCCTTTGCTAATCTTTCTGGTCAATACTAATATGAAATTTGGGATGTAAAAAGTCTACAAGTGGCAAAATCAACTTAGTCATTAGGACATTACTACCTTTGACTCTTGATAGTGTTGTGCCCCAAAGGCTTGTAATCTTGTGGGGGGGGGGTTCTTTGACTCACAGATTTGGCTCACTGCCTAAATATTTTACTGTATTCTTTCTTCAGTAATTTCTGTCCATCTCAGGCATGTCAAACTCACGATGTCATATGACGTTGCACGACGTCTCGCGACTTTTCCCCCATTGCCGGCAATGGGGTGGGCGTGGTTTTGGCATGACACATCCGGCCCACGGGCCGGCAGTTTGACATGCCTACTTGGACAACTAGGGAGAGCCTGTGAGGTTATCCACTAACCAAAAGTTATAGTGTGAGGGGCCCAACAACAAATGTTTTCTATAACAGTTCCCCTCTTTGCAACAACTTGTTCCCTGAAGTGTGATAACTTTCTGAAAGCCGGTGGAAACAGAGCTGTTTCAGATGGCCTTTGGGGATTAACCTAGCACAACACCACTTAAGTTCATAGTTTTTAGTTTTGTGTTATAATCCTGATTTAATTTTTGATTTGTATATTTTTAACAGTTTTGTAAGCCAACTAGAATCTTTATTTAGTTTCAGGTAGCTAAATAAATTTACAGATAAAATAGGTGAATGAATTGACATATTGTCTGAATGTGCTTTAGTTCTTATTCTGAAAAAAGATGAAAAAAAATAATTAAAACAATGATGTATTTATAGTAAGAAATTGAGCAAAGTAGTTTATGAAATCATTTGTCTCTTCTTGTTTCTGTGGATTTTTCAATAAGGGCTTAATGTGATATTTTATGTAAGTCTATTCAGCAGATGGGAATATTTTTTTCAGTATGAAAATTATGTCTACAGATGAATGACTTAAAAAAAACTTCTTTCTTGTGGAGTCTTATCTGAATTTGGGATACTCTGAAACAACAGAGTGTATACAAGCAGATATCCATATTTCTCTCTTTGTTTAATCTCACATGCCTCATATGTATTGTGTGATCCTTTTTATCCTTTAGTACTAACATTCAGATTTTGTGCTTTGTGCTACCTTCTGTAAGGGAAGCTAAAAGGCTCACTCACCCTCTCATGAAAGATGGCCTCCATTTTATGTGTCTCCCACCGCCACCATCGGCTTCCACACTACATGGTCTGATCCAGCCAATCAAGCCATGCTCTGGCTGTGATGCTCCGGCACCTCATGGCTCCTCCTAGAGGAGACAGACAGCACCGGAGGGGACCCCGCTCGCACCGTACCACCAGCGGGGCATTTTCAAAAGCAAATGAGGATAGGAAGGACAACAATAGGAAAAGAACTATGGAAAATCCATCAAAAAAAGGTGCCAGAACTCTGTTCCGGTGCGTTCTATGACAAAAAAAGCCCTGCATTTTTCTAACAGCCATATCTAGTGGATTGTACTTATAACAAAGGCATTTGTTTAAACACTTCTGATTCTGGTCTGATCCTTATTTGGTGCATAAAGTGAGGATTGTGGATTTTTGACATGTTTCCATAGTTTTAGATTTTGCATTGCATTGTTAACATTTTGTTTGTATAGTAATAAAATAGTCTGAGATATTTGAAATTATATCAAGTTTACTGTATTTAGCAACAATGACCAGTAGATGCTGCTGTTGAATCAGTATAGTAGGCTTAATGACTACAAGGAGAGGAGAGGAGAGGGGAAAGGAGGGGAGGGGAAAGTAGACTTCCCTATACAATGTAAGAGTGACTGTCTAAGCCAGTGTTTCTCAACCTTGGTAACTTTCAGTTGTCTGGATTTCAACTCCCAGAATTCCCAGCTAGCCATGCTGGACTCTGGCTGTGGAATTCTGGGAGCTGAAGTCCATACAACTTAAAAGTTGCCAAGATTGAGAAACACTGATTGTAAAGCTTCAATCTGCTATTTCTTCCCTCTTTAAATTAAATGAGATACTGTATATATTCTGTGTGGAACTTTTAATAGCAATGCCTAAAATAAAAATAATTGAACATTAGTAAAATATGTTTGCTTAAATCTGTTCCAAGTGAGCTTGGATTTTGCAGGAGAAATGCTCTTCCCTGTTGCAAGACATGTGATCATTTCAGTTTCCAAGGTAACCAGTCCACTGTGAAGAGTCTGCACTAAACTGAATCTGTCACACTGTTTTTGATTATGTCACTGTGAATTGGAGATTTTTAAAAAATGTTTCTGAACTTTTATTTTAATCAAATAGAGACAGAGAGTTAAATATGAAATGCTTTAGTACAGCAGAATTGGAATACCAGAAAAGCTATATGAAAGGTTAATAAGATTCCTGGGACAAGTGTTTGAATGACAGTACAGAACTCCACAGGCCCCCAAAAATAGTGATATTCATTTTGCATTTTAGAAAAAATACAAGACTTAAGATACTGGATCTGCAATGATGCAAATTTGCTTCTTCAAATAACTTTCATATGGTCATTCATTCCATATTAGATAAGTCTGCCTGCCATCACAAAAAATGTATATTTGGTGTGATCTTCAATTTTGTGTAGATCATGTATTTCATTATTTCATCCTACTTGCTTAAAAATAATACCCTGTAGGATTTATCCCCATTTTACCTAAATGGGATTAAAGCTGGATAAATGAAAAATTGCCTTCATAGCTAAAGAAGAATATCCAAGTATTCATAAAGAAGTGATAGCAAGTAGTGAGAAAGCATCACTCTGGGGAAAAAATGTCACAGAAAGCCCCCTCCTAAGGACAGGATATCTGTACAAGCAGAGAAAGCTCCTTAAAGAAAATGGAATTTCTGGAGTAAAACTAGTAACAGAACAGGGGGGAAAAGAAGTTTGGAATGATTCATTTCTGAGTATATCATAATGAGAACACTGAAAGCATACACCATGAAAAGAGAAACATAGTTATATGGAAAACATAGTTTCTCCAGCATGAAGAATGGAGAATCCACGAATGGGTTAACTCTGTCTTCCTGCCCAATTAGACCAAGTCAGTCAAAGTTGCCACGCCCGTCCTGGACCAGGTCACACCCCAGTTTCGACTTGGTCTTCAGCCCAGACGGACGTGACAAATTTGGCTCCCAGCTAATTGAGAAAAGCAGGTTGTATACAGTTTATTCCATTCGTGGATTCCTTTTTCTATGCTACCATCTGGTCAGCGCTGGGATCAGCGCTGTCCCAGATTGGTAAATCCTTTCCAAAGCGTGCCTTTTATTATCTAGGTAGCCTTCGCCTCGAGGATCACTCAGCTGATCATTGCGGCCGCCATTTTGGGCGCCGTGTGGCGAACGGCTTATTTTACTGTCGGAACGTTTTCTCTTGTACTGGTGGACTAATAAGAGGCCAGGCAGACGGTAATTGCCCCATATCAGCTGGCAATCGACGGAAGACTGTGTTTTTGGCAGAAACCAGCTAGATCCGTCTTGCTTTCATTTCCCCTTGGCCTGGATTAGTTGCGGCCGCCATTTCGAACTGCAATAAGCAGTCAAGGACCTAGACCTCCGGACGGAGGAAGGGAGGCGAGCGATCCAAGGGCCAAGCAGTCGTGTTTCTTCCAGTTTGGAGTGATATCAAACACCCCTGATTGCCCATCAGTCAAGCTTTGTACGGGGCCGTTGGTTTCCAATCAAGGCAATTTGGCGGCCGCCATTTTGAGCCTTAACTGCTGCAGGCCACAAAGGTTCTGCCAGTTCTTGCACAGCAGCCCGGATAAAGCGGTCCCTTGTAACCTGTCCAAACACAGGGCCAGAACTTTTGCCTCACAACAAAGGAAACAACTAGGCCACATCACAGGCCTCGCTCACCAGGCCCAATACAGAATTGGCCCCAAGCATCAGTTTCCTTCTCTCAACTGGCAATCGTCACTACTGAAAGCACATCCATTTGGGGCCTTGCCAGCTATAGCCTGTTTGCCATAGTCTGCATCTAGTGGAACGGCCGATACATTCGGACCTTGCCACCACTAAGTGAGACACGTGTAATCCCGTCACTAAACGCGGCCTTGGCCGTGAAGGTAGGTCTGTCATGCTCTGGTTCATCACCACTAAGTGACACGCGCACATTCGTCGCTAAGTGTGACTCCGAGCTTGCCGGTGGGCCGGACTATCGCAGATCCACATGCAGGCCAGTCCCACCTTGGTGGGCCGCAGCCGCATCTCTTGCAGACCGAGACGCTTCAGCACTCCACTGAAAACTCTCGATTTATAATGGCAGATAACACCGAGCCACAGGCTTCCACCTCAGGTGAACACACAAAGCGTAAGTCCTTTAGCCACGAAGCAGCTGCCAAGATCAAGGCCAAAACTAAGGCCAGTTTGGACAAGAGAGCCTCCTTAGCGGCCGAGAAACAGGCCAGCCGCAGACATCGTGCCTTAGAGAAGCAATTCTCCCGTGCACAAAAGCTGGCTGTAGGGGAGACGGACAATCCGCCCCCTACCACAATTGCGACGCTAACCTGTGGCCCACGTCTTGAGCCTCCCACGCCGGCATGGTCCCCAGAACGGGACCCTGACCAGGGTGTTTCACCTGGTTTTTGTCAGGAGCACCTTTCCCTCTAGAGGCTTCGGCCTCTAGAGCAGGGCTTTTCAACCTGTGGTACGCGTACCACTTATGGTACATTAACAAGTGGCAGGTGGTACGCAGCCCTGCCTAGCCAAGTGTAGTGGGGGAGGGAATGAGCCAGCACAGGCAAGGACTTACAGTGAGAGAGTCCTCTGGAGCTGCAGAGTGGGTGGGGTGAGACAAAGGCCCCAGGCTCACTTCTGGCTCACCCTCCCCCATGAGAAAGGAGGAGGAGGGGGCGGAGACAGGAGAGGCTATAAAAGGGGGCAGTTTGGGCGGGAAAGGGAGAGAGAGAAAAAGAAGCAGCCTTGGGAAGAGGCCGAGTCAGCTCTAGCTGCACCGAAGGAGGAGGATGGTGGGGGTGGGGAGAGGAGAGGAGATCAAATCAAGCAGGCCGGCCATGAGCTGATTTGCAACTGCTGTGGTAGCCACCTGTGCTGGCAGCAGCAAACAGGCAAGAAATGCAGTGGGGGAGGGGTCGCCCTCCAAGAGGAATGAAAAAAGGTAGCAATGGCTGGAGGTGAGGCACGGAGGAGGGAGGGAGGGAGATGGAGAGTGGAAGGATTCTTATGTGCTTTTGTGACTTTGAAGTTCTGGGATTTGTGCAATGTGGGCTTTGTGTTCTTAAGGAGTGTTTGGCAATTTCTGTTTGGCTGATGGCTGATGACTGATGTCTCGTGTTAGCTTCTATTGCTCTGCTATTGTTAGCTGTAAGTTTTGCTGCAAGGGATTTTGAAGTATTTTTCTCCTGAATGGATTTTGCCTGTAGATTCCTTTACTTATGAATGGAGCCATTTGGGGAGGCTGCCTTAGCCGGCAGCCAATACTTACTACATTTTTTTTCTTCCTTACTTTCCTTTCTAGCCAGTAGCTAATTCTTAAAGGGGAATGTGCCTTTTTAAGCTAGTTCACTCAGCAGTTTGTCTTTTCTGTTTCTGGAGGCTTTTCCTTGTTTGATGAATATATGGAAGAGAAAAAATATGGGGGGGGTTCAAATTCTTCCTTCAGAAGGAGGTGGGCATGAGAAAGAGGGAGGCAGGGAAGGAGGGAGGGAGGGAAGTCCCACCTTAGCACTTGGCCACCAGCAGCCCTGCCATTGACTTTACTTGTCAAAAGGTTGCAAAAGGGGATCACATGACCCTGGGACACTGTGACCATCATAAATATGAATCAGTTGCCAAGCATCCAAATATAAATCACATGACCCTGGGTATGCTGTAATGGTTATAAGTATGAAAATGGTCATAAGTCATTTCAGTGCAATTGCAACTTTGAACAGGGTTTTTTTTTTTTTTGGTCATCAAGTTTTTGACACCTTGCTAGGTGGTACTCGAATATTGCCATATCCTAAAAGTGGTACAATCGGTGAAAAGGTTGAAAAGCCCTGCTCTAGAGGGGCCGTCCTTCGCGGTCAACTACAGGCTCCAACGGCTACGTTTACCCCCACTGCAGCGGGGCTTCGGACTCTAGAGGAACCATCTTTCACAGACCAACTGCAGGCCATGATTTCCCAGGCAGTTGCTCAAGCAATGGCGTCAACAGTGCATCAACAAACCACTTTGCCCCAATGGCCTCCCTGGCTTCACCGGGCCTCTCGCGATCCGGTGCTCCTCACTACCCGGATTCCGCATCACCCCCACACTCAATTGGGAGCAGTGTTTCTGAATATGCAGAGTATAGCCACACGGAAGGGCAGTGGTCGGAGGATGAGGAACCTCCTCAGGACCCTCCTCCCCTTGTAGGTCTATTCAATCCCACGCTCTTCCCATCCCTGCTCCGCAAGACCTGTGCTACTGGTAAGATTGGTCCGGATCAGTCTTCGGTCTCTGAACCGGCCTCTAGCCAGGACACGAGCCCGTTGTTTTCCGAACCGGTTGTCAAACACCAACAGATCCCTTGCCCTCCTATGTTCTTGAAATCTGTACAGGGGCAATGGGAATCGCTGGGTACCTTTCCCTCCCTCGGGGGAATTGACCGTAAATTGTTTGACACGGCACTGGCTCTGAATGAGGCACTGGAAGTGCCGGAGGTGGACGAGTCCTTAACCCCTTTGTTTTCAGCTTCCAAGGTGCCAGGGGATATGGCGGAGGCGTTGAGGGCCGAGGATAAAAAATCCGAGGTTTCCTTCCGCAGGACACACCAGGCTTCGGCATGAGCAATAAGAGCGTCCACCTCAACTTCATTCTTCACCAGAATCTCTCTCATCTGGCTCCGTCAACTCCAGGCTAGGATTCCTCCAGAGAAGGACTTAACTAAGTTAATGGCGGCCTCGGAATATATGGCAGACGCGTCTCTACATGCTGCCAGATTTTTGGCCCGTGCCATAGCCTCCAACGTCGCCGCACGCCAGTTACTATGGCTCAGGAATTGGAGAACTAATACCAAACAAATGGTGCGTGGCGGGCGTCTCTTTGGGGAGGCCCTTACTCCCTACTTAATGGAAAACAGGGAGAAGCAGAGGGTGCTTTCCCACCTTTCCAAGAGGTCGGGCCGATGGTTCTTCCTGTATGCCCGCCATCATTCCTTTCGGTTGGGACCAGATTCAGACTCGGACCACATATCCCAGCCCTTTCCTGCCGGCCCGGACCGTTCATTTGACCGGTCCGGTTACAGGGACAAATTCAGACAACAGGTTCAGGGTAAGCGGCAGGGGAGGCCGTCCCTTCCGTAGATCCAAGTGACTCGGGGAAGGCCTCTCCCATAGGTGGCAGACTAACTTACTTTGTCCACCAATGGGAGATCACAGCTACGGACTCTTGGGTGCTAAGCACCATCAGAAACGGCCTGTCTCTGGAGTTCGTGACCACGCCTCCAAGACGTTTTATTTCCTATCCTCCATCAAGGAACCCAGTAAAGAAAGGCCTCATGAGAGAAGCCATTCAGCATTTGTTAAATATAAGAGCCATAGAGAAAGTTCCAGCCGGTCAACTAGGACAGGGGTTTTACTCCATCCTCTTTGTAGTCCCGAAGGCCTCGGGGGGATGGAGGGCGATACTCTGTGGTGGACCTCCCCAGCGGTAGCCAGAGGGTCGCTGTCCAAGGAACCCGTTCGGTTAGCCCTGACTACAGACACCAGTCTGTTTGGCTGGGGAGCGCACCTTCAGTCTCAGTTGGCCCAGGGCCGGTGGTCCCTGTTAGACCTGAAGTACAACATCAATTGGTTGGAGCTCAGAGCTATACATCTGACCCTCCGCCACTTCCACAACAAGATTGTGAGGCAGCACGGGCTGGTCCTCACAGACAATGTGGCGGCGAAAGCCCATGTGAACCGTCAAGGCGGTACCCACTCCAGGTCTCTCATGGCCGAGGTCCAGTTACTGGGCTCCTGGGCAGAGAAAAATCTCCTCTCCCTGAAGGCCAAACACATCTCGGGAGAGGCAAATCAAGAGGCAGACTATTTAAGCTGGTCGACAGTGGACCATTCAGAATGGCATTTACACCCGGATCTCTTCAGGGAGATATCGGAGAGGTTCGGCCGGCCGGTCGGTTCTGGACTTGTTCGCCTCCCCGGTGAACTCTCAGCTTCCAAGATTCTTCTCCCGGTTCCCCTCTCAGGGGGCGGAGAGAGCGGACGCCCTTCGCAGTCCGTGGCCAGGGGGACTGCTGTACGCTTTTCCCCCTCTCCCTCTGATCCCGGCAGTCATCAGAAAAACACTGCAGGAACGGGCAGAGGTAATATTCATTGTTCCACACTGGCCGAGACGACCGTGGTTTGCCGACCTTGTGGGCCTTTCCGTGGCCCCTCCGCGGAGGATTCCTCCAGACCGGATAATACTCATACAGGGAGTCATACAACATCCAGAGCCCCAGTTAACCACCTGGCACTTGAACGCCGGATCTTGACTCGGGAGTCCTACTCATCAGGAGTAATTTCCATGATTCAGGCCTCCCGACGGCCGGCAACGAATCGCATTTATGACTCCACATGGAGAAATATCTGCCACATGCTGTGAAAGGAACCGCTTGGTTCTTTCGGATGTGACTATTCCATGACTCCTGGACTATTTGTTGGAAGGCGTTGATAAGGGCTTGGCGCCCAACACTATCCGCAGACAGGTGGCGGCTCTATCCACGGTGTTTACCTGTGACAACTCGGACCCATTGGCTCAGCACCCCATGGTCTGCTCCTTTATCAAGGGGGTCACCAACAGCAAGCCGCCCGTGGTTCATAGGTATCCCTCTTGGGAGTTGCCGTGGGTTTTACAGGCCCTTACCAAGTCACCCTTTGAACCCATTAGAACCTGCAATCTGCGGTCCTTGTCTCTCAAGGTTGCCTTCTTGGTTGCAGTTACCTCGGCTAGGTGCATCTCGGAGCTGGCAGCTCTCTCTATCAGGGAGGACCTATGCATCTTTCACCAAGACAGGGTGGTCCTGCGTTTGGACCCCTCATTCATTCCCAAGATCAACACCATGTTTCACAGAGCGCAAGAGATCGTGTTGCCGGACTTCTGTCCTAACCCGTCTCATGACTTGGAACGACAATGGCACACTCTGGATGTACGCAGGACATTGCGCTATTACATCAAGCGGTCGGTGGCCTTTCGCAGGTCTGAAGCCCTTTTCGTTTCATTCCAACCTGCCTCTAAAAGTCAGAAGGTGTCTTCTTCTACCATTGGCAGGTGGATCAGGGCCTGTATCTCAGGGGCATATCAGGCGCACTCATTGTCCGTTCCAAGTCATGTGAAAGCGCATTCCACTAGAAGTGCTGCTACCTCAGCAGCATGGGCTACACAAGCGACTATAGACATTTGCAGGGCGGCGACGTGGTCTTCGCCTTCCCCTTTTGTGCAACATTACAAACTTGATAAGTTTGCCTCTGCGGAGGCCTCCTTTGGCCGGAGGGTGCTACAGCAGATAGTGCCGATAGCCGGGACACAGGCCCAGGCTGCTTCTCCCCCCCCATAGGGACAGAAGGGCTTTGGTATGTCCCATTCGTGGATTCTCCATTCTTCATGCTGGAGAAGGGGCGTTGTCTTACCTGAACGCCTTTTCTCAGCATGATGAATGGAGAATCCACACCCATCCCTTATGCGCAGTCAGGTCCAGTGTCAGGGATCTGGGAGCCAACACGTCGTACTGTCATTAGCTTCGCCCTCGTCGAAACTGGGGTGTGACCTGGTCCAGGATGGGCATGGCAACTTTGACTGACTTGGTCTAATTGGGCAGAAAGACAGAGTTAACCCATTCGTGGATTCTCCATTCATTATGCTAAGAAAAGGCGTTCAGGTAAGACAACGCCCCTTCTTTGTATAGCTCTACGAGAATAATTACATTTTCCAGCATGATCGATGGAGAATCCACGAATGGGTTAACCTTGTCTTCCTGCCCTTTAAGATTAAGTCAGTCAAACTTTGCCACTCTCCTGGACTAGGAGTCCCCCCAGTCATGACTTAGTCTTCGCCCTGATCAGACGTGGTAAAATTGGCTCCTAGTCTTAAAGCAGGAACACTAGCCAGGTTGTATCTTTCCTCATTTTGTTCCTTGGTTCATTGCTTCCCCATTCCCTTCACTGCGCTGAGCGCAGCGTGTATTGGTTATATTACAGGGCTTGCAGGCTTCGGAGGAAGCCTCGAGCCTCCTTTCGTGGGGGAGGCGACTTGGTGAATTATCTCCCTTCCCTTGCTTGTCAGCTCAGGGAGGCTTGAAAATACTGTGTTTTTTCGCTCAGTAGAGCTCATTTCGAAGCGATTTACGACTGTTTTGATTGTTGCTTTGCAAGGGAAGTTGAAGTTTAGAGATTTACCATAGATAGCAGCCAGATTGCATTTCAATGGTATAAAATGAAGGATTGCAACCTAAATCAGGGGCTCGCAAACCACCAGCCTCAGCCTCCCTCTTCGGTCCGGCAGCGGTCGCCATTTTAGGCGCTGCACGTGCTGCCTCAAGACTGAAAGTGAAACTATCTTTACGGAGCCCCTTCCTGGGCAAATTAGCCCATTTGGGGAGGCACAATAATCAGGAAAAAATTTTCAATTGGGCCTACATCGATCTGCAATTGGGCCTGGAATTTTGACTGCCACAGTGACTGCTTCATTTACCAACCTTGCCTCAAAAAAAAGAAAAGAGGAGAGACAGAAGGGGACAAGGACAGTACGAAGGTTTTTTCAATAACCGCATTTTAGCCCTGGATAGGGCCTTCAATTGATTTTTTTCCTTTTTGACTGTACAACCATTACTAGTGTGCTGGCTGTACCATTAAGTTGGTCTTGCCGCCACCAACCACTACTAGTGTGCTGGCCGTTACCACTAAGTTGATCTTCCGCCACTAAGTGAACTACTTGTGAGCTGGCCATTACCATTGAATTGGTCTTGCTGCCACAGTAGAGCTGACCAGAGCACCGGAGTCCTTTACTGGTCTTACTGCCATCAGGAGCATTGCAGTGTGCTGGACGTGCCATTAAGTTGGTCTAACAGCCACTATTAACCCTGAGTACATTGGATATTCATTCAGTGATCACCTGTCACTATCAGTACTCGGCTCCTTAATATTAAGATCCGTCTCAGCACACCACTGAGATATCTCTTTTGAGATCCCTCTCAGCACACCACTGAGATATCTTTGATTGCAATGGCAGACAACGATGCAATGGCAGACAACGATGCACCTCAAACTTCTCAAAGTGCCTCCAGCAGTACATCTAGGCACAAGAAGTCCAAGTCCTCCAGACAGGAGGCTGCTGGGAAGCTGGCCGTTACCAATACGTTGGTCTTGCCGCCACTAAATGGATTGCATCTGTGCGAGCTGTACCATTAACTTGGTCTTGCCGCCACTGAAAGCCTTGCCAGGGCACAAGCCATGCCATTAACTGGTCTTGCTGCCATCAAGAGCATTGCATGTGCGCTGTCCTTACCATTAAGTTGGTCTTGCAGCCACTAAGTGGATTGCATCTGTGCGAGCTGTACCATTAACTTGGTCTTGCCGCCACTAAAAGCCTTGCCAGGGCACAAGCCGTGCCATTAACTGGTCTTGCTGCCATCAAGAGCATTGCACATGCGCTGGACGTACCATTAAGTTGGTCTGTCGCCAATATCAGGATTGTGAGCTTGCCGGCTATTGTAGCCACTACCACTAGCCAATACTTGGCTCCTTACTGTTGAGATCCCTCTCAGCTCACCACTGAGATATCTCTGATCGCAATGGCAGACAACACTGCACCTTAAACTTCTCAAAGTGCCTTCCAGCAGTGCTCCCAGGCACAAGAAGTCCAAGCCATCCAAACATGAGGCTGATGGGAAGCTCAAAACCAAAGCCATCTCTGGCAAAAGATCCTCTAAAGCTGCTGGAAAGAAGCAAGCAGGAGGCACCATGCTTTAGAGAAACAATTCTCCAAAGCGGATAAGCGACAAAGCAGGGCAGGAGCTGGACAGGTCTCCCCTGTTCCCATGGAGGCATCGGTTTTTGGCCCGCAACACACTCCTTCAACCTCGGCTGCCCCAAGTGCCTGGTCTCCATAAGGGGAAAGGTCAGTTTGTTTTTCCCAGGGCAGAACAGGTGGAGATGGCCCCTTCCAGCGATGGGCCTGGACTTCATATCCCTGCACCTGCAATGAGGGTCAGGCCTCTGAGACCAGAGGCAACATTTACACCTGTAGAAACCACCTTTACCAGGCTGTATAATGTGGACCCAGCACTATCAGTGGTGTTAGCTGCTCCCTGTTGTAGATGAACCCTTGACACCATTGTTCTCTTCCTCCACGGTGTCGGGAGACATGGCGAAGGCCTTGAGATCAGAGGATAAGAAAGCGGAACTTATCTTACACAGGACCCATCAAGCCTCTGCATGGGCAACAAGAGCGGCTACATCCACTTCCTTTTTTGCCAGAATCTCTCTCCTTTGGCTTCGCCAGCTGCAGGCTAGAGTTCCACCAGAAGAGGTACGAATGCACCACGATTTGAACAAATTAGTGGCTGCATCTGAATACATGGCAGGCGCGTAGTTACACGCTGTCAGATTTCATCTCGAGCAATAGCGTCCTCATTTGACATCCTCATTTGATACTCCTCAGTTCAATTGGCTCAGTCAGAACTGGCATTGTCCATCAAGACCACGAGTTTCAGTAAATTTCCAGAAAAGCCAGACAGTTCCCTCCACCCGCCTCCTTCACCTGGACATGGTGATAGATACAAGGAAGCGTGAGGTATGCCTATCTCAGGAACGTCGGGACAGCATCCGGTCCCTGGTCAACCAGATTCAAAGGGAGCGTGTAGTCACCCTGACTATGTTTTCCCAATTATTAGGAACGATGGTTTCCTGCATAGCAATTGTGCCTTGGGCCCGACTACACTCTAGAAACCTGCAATGGTTCTTGCTCCTGTTCCAGGGGCTGGGCACCAGTTCCTCCAGCCAAAGGGTCAGGGTTCCTTCACGGACCCCAAAATCCCTCCAGTGGTAGGTCTCCCCAGCGGTGGCCAAGGGGACCTTGTTCAAGGAACCCACCCGTCTCATCCTAACCTCGGATGTCAGTTTGTTTGGCTGGGGAGCGCACCTACAATCACAGTTGGCTCAGGACCGGTGGTCCTGGTCGGATCTGAAGCACAACATAAACTGGTTGGAGCTCAGAGCTATACACCTGGCTCTACGCCTCTTTCGCAGTACAGTGACAAGGCAACACGTTCTAGTCCTCACGGACAACGTGGCGCTGAAAGCCCATGTCAACCGGCAAGGGGGTGCCCATTCCAGGTCCCTTATGGCCGAGGCTCAGTTGTTGGGAACCTGGGCTGAGACCAACCTCTCCTCCCTCAAGGCCGAGCACATCTTGGGAGAGACGAATCGGCAAGCGGATTCCTTGAGCAGGACAACAGTGGACCACTCTGAGTGGCGCCTGCATCTAGATCTCTTCAAGGAGGTATCAGAGAAGTTTGGTGATCCAGTGCTGGACTTGTTCGATACTCCGGCGAATTCCCAGCTCCCGAGATTCTTCTCCCGGTTTCCGTCTCCAGGGCCGGAAAGGGCAAATGCCCTCCGCAGCCCATGGCCAGGAGGTCTGCTGTATGCGTTCCCTCCTCTCCCTCTGATCCAGGCAGTTATCCGAAATATACTGCATGAACGGGCAGAGGTGATACTTATTGCTCCACACTGGCCAAGACGGCCGTGGTTTGCCGACCTCGTGAGTCTTTCTATTTCTCCTCCATGGAGGATACCTCGGGATCAAGTCTCCCTCAGCCAGGGGACTCCAACATCCAGAGCCCCAGTGGCTTCAGTTAACTGCCTGGCATTTGAACGGCGGCTCCTGACACAAGAGTCCTACTCGTCAGACGTAATTAGTATGATTCAGGCCTCACGACGGCCTACAACAAACAGAATTTATGACTCCACGTGGAAACATTTCTGTAACTGGTGCACATTGCAACAGTTAAACCTCTCGGCAATTACCATTCCGAGAATTTTGGATTATTTGTTGGAAGGGCTCAAGAAGGGCTTGGCGCCCAATACAATCTGCAGACAAGTGGCTGCTCTGTCCACGGTGTTTACGTATGGCAATTCAGAGCCCTTGGCTCAGCATCCCATGGTACGTTTCTTTGTCAAGGGAGCAACCAACACTAAACCGCCCGTGGTTCACAGATATCCCTCTTGGGATCTGTCCAGGGTCTTACAGGCCCTCACTTCACCTCCATTTGAGCCCGTCAGAACCTGCACTCTACGGTTCTTAACACTTAAGGTCGCCTTCCTGATAGCCGTTACATCGGCTAGGCGCATTTCTGAACTGGCAGCTCTCTCTATCAGAGATGACTTATGCATCTTTCATGCTGACAGGTGGTCCTTCAATTGGATCCCTATTTCATTCCAAAAACCAATTCATTGTTTCACAGGGCACAGGAAGTAGTGCTGCCAGATTTTTGCCCTCAGCCATCTCACGACTTGGAACGTAAATGGCACACCTTGGATGTTCGCTGGGTCTTACGTCACTACATTGAGCGAACAGCGTCTTTTCGCAAGTCGGAAGCCGTCTTCGTTTCATTCCAGCCCTCTTCAATGGGGCAGAAAGTGACTGTCTCCTTTATAGGCAGATGGATAAGGGCTTGCATAGCAGGGGCATAACAATCACATTCCCTGCCGGTTCCAAGTCGTATCACTGCACACTCCACTCGCAGTGCTGTGACCTCAGTGGCATGGGCGACTCAGGTGTCAATTGAGGACATATGTAAGGCGGCGATGTGGTCCTCACCTTCTCCTTTCGTGAGGCATTATAAACTTGATAAGTTTGCCTCTGCGGAAGCCTCATTTGGCAGGAGAGTGCTACAGCAAGTAGTACCAGAGGGTGGGACATAGGCCCAGACTACTTCCCTCCCACAGGGACAGTGAGGCTTTGGTATGTCCCAACAGTGGATTCTCCATCGATCATGCTGGAGAAGGGGCGTTGTCTTACCTGAACGCCTTTTCTCAGCATGACGATGGAGAATCCACCCCCACCCCTTAGGTTCCGTCAGGTCCTGTGTCAGGGGTATTTGAGTCACCACTTTGAATTGTCAACAGCTGCGTCTTCGTCGTGACTGGGGGGACTCCTAGTCCAGGAGAGAGGCGTGGCAAAGTTTGACAAAGTTAGTCTTAAAGGGCAGGAAGACAAGGTTAACCCATTCGTGGATTCTCCATCGTCATGCTGAGAAAAGGCGTTCAGGTAAGATAACGCCCCTTCTGTATCATTGAAGGTCATGATGTTTTAGAGAGTTTTTAAACAACCCTAGAGACAAATCATTACCTTAGAGATCCTTTAGTAATCAACAATAAAAAAGAAAGAGAACAGATGAGAAGAAAGAAAGAATAGTGGACAAATATACTATTGAGTTTGTTTACAACTAGGCAAGATAAGTTTAGTGAGATTGTAGCAACCTGTCAATTCTGCCTCTTGCATTGTGAGTGTAATTGGGAAATCAATTCTGTGTTGCAAAAAATGTAAAGTGAGAGTAAGCAGCCTGGCCTCTTCCATATGTTTTGATCTATAACCTTCATAAGCCCTACGTATCATGACTAATTGTCAGAGATATATATATACAAGTTGGTCAGAATATCTGAAAAACTATAGATTGCCTGTAACTGGTTGAAAGATTTTTGTTTGCAACATAACATCTCAAGGAACACCTTTCAGAAACATATTGGCTTCTAAGTTTTTTTAGAAGGCAGGGTAGTAGACAATTGAGATAATCTGTTTCAGACAAAGAGAGGAAAATATAGCCACTCTATTGTCTCTCTTAACATTATGAAAGTTTACAAAGAAATCAAGAAACCAAATTCATTAGAGAGGTTGGTCTAGCAGGCAGTATATAATGTATATAAATCTAGGTATTGGAATGGTAGATTTATATATTCTTAAAATGGTTTCTCCCTCCCTCCCCGGTCACATAGAAATGTTATATAGAATTATTTCTAACATCAAAATCCCCATATAGATGAGAAATGTACAATGTTTGCTTTGCTTTCTACCTCCCGCATCTTTTAAGCATCTTTTAATAAAAGAGATGGTAGGTTAACAGATAATCAGTGTTGGAAAGAGCTAGAGGCTGTGTGCACTTCTATTTCATTGGGAAATATTTACCCTCCCCCCCCAAGAATATATATATTTAAAAATTCAGTTAAATTCTCATGGGTATGAAGCAGGATTTCTCTCCTTATTATAGTTAAAGATGTTTGAAAGCAGCACGTGAGACTGATCTGTCTTTCACTGTACAACTTTATTTCCAGCATTATGGAATCTTCCTTGCTTCCTATCCTTTAATTCAATTTCAAGAGAGGACATTGTGAAGGAAATTCACCCATGGTATCAGATGTTCTTGCTGACTTAAACTGATTACATCCTGGCTAGGGAGAATGTTCATCCAATGATACATCAGTGACTATTATTGTCCTTATTATTTCAGCTAGCAAACCCATGTGCAAGCAGAAACATCAGCAAAGAACCTTAGTTGCTTTTGATAGGCTTATGCAATTGTAGGCAGACTGCCAAAAATGAAGCTGAACAAAATAAGCTCTGGTACTAAGTGTAGTATCAGAAATGTTATGAATGAGAGCACATATATGATGATATTGGTGGGGAAGTAGATGGAATGAGCAGAATAATTTTTGTATTCAGTTTCTACGTAAGTGAGTGAAATTTCACTACCATGTAAGTATAAATAAAACTGCAGTCTTTTACTATTTCTTTAGCAAGTTGCTTGCATTATCTTCAGGTATCCATACGAGAATTTTTAATGTATGATATGAGAGATCAAATATGTTGTTTTTAATTTGGAACATAATTCACGCTCCTGTGGCAGCCATCCTGATTAGGTTCATCTATCAATAGCTGTTTGTAATGATGGGCGTAACTGATTCTTAGTTGCTTTATGTGGAAATAAGATTTATTATCTTGGATTTTCCATTCATAATGCTTATAACTCTCAAATCAAAGAAACATAACTGACTTCTGAATAACATATGCTTGGGTTATAATTTGATTTAACAGTGTAAGGCTGAACTGAAGCAATCTAGCCAGTTCATTTTCCCCTTACTTTTTCAAAATTTATAATATTTAATTTCCATCCACTTCGAAGAAAACTGTTTCAGAAAAAGTCCTATATGTGAAGTGGCTTCCCAGATTTGATGGGAGGAAGAAAGGGTACTAGTCTCTAGAGATTTATGCCCAGAAAACCTCTGCCAGCTTTAGAAGTGGGTATACTACATTTCAGTATACACCCAATGAACTTTCCCATTGAGATCAAGTAAAATGGTAGCATTCAAGGTCATCTCAATCAAACCATGCTATCTTTTGGGATATGCAATGCACCTTTTTTTACTGTGGCACTTGCCCTCTGGAAAAATATAACCCCAGAAATTCATATGGCTCCCACCCCACAGATGTTCCAGAAATCAACAATATGGATCTTGCTCCCAGACCTTGGTATGTTCAGTTGTTTTACTTTTCCAAGTGCCTTTTAGAAAATGTGTGGTTTTCTTTTTCTTTGTATATTTCATAAGCCACAAGAATTTTTTTAGGAATCAGGTAGGTTCTAAATTGAATAAAAGAAATATCCTAGCTTAAATCAGCAAAAGGGTGAAGAGGCTCCTTGACTTTAAGAACCAGTAGTTGTTTCTGCATTTAGTGTTGAATTAAAACTATTGGACAGAGAGATTATGGCCACTACTTTATTCAATTCCTTGATTTCACCAGTTGGGTAGAATCATCAATCAACTGAATGTAGTTAGATTTCTGTTGAAAAAGAACAACTCAAAAGAATTACTGGACGTCAATCTAAGAAGTTGCCTTATCCTTACTTTATTTACTCCAATATTGTACGCGCTGACTGCAACCTGTTTCTCAGAGATTCAGATAGGAATTTTTATAGTCTCGTCTTGAAATTCCAGGAATTGAAATTATGACTTTATCTATGCAAAGCCTAATTATGCTCTATCCCTTTTTAAAAAGCAAAATATCTGCATTAATTAATGTACATGTAAATTATGTAAATTTCAGGTAACCAAAATTAAAATGATACAAATCTGCTTTGATGTCAGACAAGAGATTGAAACAGAGTTAAGAGTTGTATTTTCACCTTATTTTGAGAATGAAGATTCTCTGTGGGTGCTCTGTTATATTTCCTCTTATAAGGGAACAACAATCAGCAACAAGCTCTATCTGCTGCTCTAATGCAGATACCCTGAGAAATGCTTGCTCTGATCTTCCAGAGGGAAAGAACTGGTTAAAGAAAGCATCACATTAATTCTGACATCTTTTCAGCTAGAGAAGGGGAACACGTCATAGGGAAAGAGCGAACATGTTAAAGTGATATTAATGTGATTACATGATAAGCCTCTGGTTCTGAAGAGCATCCTTCTGCCGGTGCATTGCAGAAGAAGAGTACTTCCCCTCCATTTGAGCTGGATTGGAGGATCTGTGTAGAGAGTTAATTGAAATGCAGCACTAAAGCAGGGCTGTAGGTTCCCCATTGTTGTATTCTGAAATGTGGGTTCTCTTGGTTAATGCTTGACAATGAAATGCTGGCAGAAAATCCAAGAAACGGCTTCAGAAGAATTCATATGGAGATTGTATTCTGTTTCCTTGAACATCGGTAGGAAGACCTGCTTGTCTTAAATTATTTGTGCATTTGGCACATGGGATTTATCTCTGTGTCTGATAGTATTTTTTATTTGAATCAAATTGTCATTGGAATAATTACTCAATCCTGTTTAGCTGTGCTGATGAGAAAGGTGATTATTCGTTAATTGGGAATAAGATTTTAGCATGCCTTTTTACAGCTATTGTAACAATAAATTATAGTTGTCAGCAATACAGGTATTTGAAAGATATTATTCATGGATTGTTCTTGTTCAAGGAAATCAGTTCCACTCAGATGCATGATTTTCTTCCAGGGTTGTCTTCTAAAATTAAAACTTGAAAATGCTTGCTTTGAAAGCAAAGGGTTAAAAGCTAATGGTAGGTTGCATCTTTACTGGCTTTTTATAGGAAAAGGAATGTTTGAATCTGTTTAAAATTGCATTATTTACATTTAATATCTCTAAAACATGTATCTGTGTTTTTAATCTTAAAAAGTGAAATGTTTAAATAAAAACATTTCAGTTCCTTATTTGTGTGTGATGGTTTGTTCTGTACAATCATATAGAAACACAGAAGAACTTTCTGAACATGATTTATGAATCATTGTAGACTGGAAATCTGATATGAGTGATGAACCTGGTTTAAGGATGTATCTTAAATTTTACAGATAATTTTAGTTGTTCCAAAGCATTTTTTCCTATATGTGTACTTTCATACAAATAAGCAACTGTATGATATAATTTTTTTATTCTACAGTCTGTATCCTATTGAGAAATAAGCTTTATTTTATTTTAGAATTGCAATAATTGTTAAGTAGTAATAGGTTAAAGCTTTTAGGGTATTTATAGAGGCCTTTTTCTTTTTACTTCAAATATATAATCCAGGTAATAGATTGTAAAAAAATATTCATACCACAAAATAAGCAGCATTGTCTTGCTATGAATTACATGCAATAAAAAAACATGTAATGAAGACTTAACAGCTAGTTGTGAACTCGTCAAATTCATCACTGAACTGAAATTTAAAGATCTGACTTTGCTAGCTGATTTTTCTAACCTTCTGTAAGAGGGCAGCACAAGGATGAATATTAAAATGCATGTGCCTTAAAATATATGCAGTATTCATTTTAATTTAATTTAATTTAATGTGTTCGATGGCAGCCCAGGAAAAAGTATAACAGTAACAAGGTTATGCATGCTATAGATATTCTTGCTCTAATGTCTTATCTCCTGTTGTGTGTGTGAGGAATATCAGTGTTATAATTTCTTGTAGAAATCTGATGATACTTCCATATCCCTCAATTCATGGCTCACTATATGTATATTAAAAGCCCTGTTATTAGCCATTCTTTATTATGTATTTTTTTCTGCCAAATTCTGATGGTCCTTTATATTTTTTATTCAATAGATGAAATAGTTTTTAAATGGGTGGTGTTCGTGTACAATACAAGTGGTTCATAATTTGTATTTAGTTGTTATACCTGGGTGTTTGGGGTCTGTTAGCTTCTCCTAGTTCTGCTAATTCAATGGAAGAACAACATTAAAATCTTTAATAAAATAATTAAACATTTTTGAACAGCTGTGGAAAGATGGAAGAACATTTACAGGACCTAGAATTTCCAATACCTCCCCTTAAAGTAAGATACCGGTTGCTTGTATTTCTCCTCTTGCTAATCAGCTTATCAATTTCTATTTAGAAACATTGGAAATATTTGATGGAGTTCCCTAGATGTGTAAGAATTCACTGTACCTGGAAACACAGATTTTGTTCTGTCTGTTGCAAGCACTAAATTCTCAAATTGATTCAATAAGACTTTGTAATAAATGTATTGTGGTCATTAACCATAAACATTTTGTGAAATATTATTTTTTTTATGCCTCCCTCCCATTACTTCAGTAAGAAGTTAGGTGACAAAGGTAATTCATATGAGTTTTAGTAGTAAGCCATTCTGTTTCAGGAATGAAAATATTCTGTTCCAAACCAAAGGACACAGTCAAAGTCAACAGTGGTTTATTTTTATTTATGGCATTTGGCTCTGTTGCTCTTTTCTGTTCTTGCTCACCAGTGAGGGATTGAAAAGTTTAGCTCCTTATTCTGCATCCCACCTTCCATCCTCATAATTTCCTTGCTGAATTGGCTTTCACAATAAGGAAGAAAAAGAAGTGCTTCTATGATAATGGCAAAACCAACTTTCTCTCCCTAATTAGTGAGGGGGGAGGGAGAAATAGCAAATGGTGCTAAAACACTTAGGAGGAAAATCTAGGAGATGAGAATTCCTGCTTGTAAGATCCTATAGTTCCAATAGAAATACTGTAAAGCTGTCTTTATAGCATTCCCTTTGGAGCAGCAGTTGAAATGGGATTGGCTCAGCTGCCTGAGCCCTGCCAATTATGGGGTCTGCAAATTGGCTTAGTCAGAACATGTGGAATAGGTATTAAGAAAAGCTGCTGCCTGAAAGCTGCTACAAACTAATATAGTACAGGTTATATATGCTGAAGAATATTTCATCCAATTTCAATGGGATATGTTTATGTTCCCAAAATGTAATTGTTATAAAGTACTGTAGTAACTAGTAATTTTGCAAAAGTGAGGTCAATTTATCAGGAAAAAGTTGGGCTATGTATGTGCAATTGACCTTAAATTCTAGGTGCTTGTATTTGGAATTAAGTCTGCTTGATTTCAGTTGAAATCAACATGCTGTATTGGACTTGAAACAGGATGGCCATGCACAGATCCTTATTAAACTTTAAAACTCATTGAGTGTCCTCAGACCAATGACACTCTCTCTAGGAATGGCATATCTTTTATACTATGCCAATGCTGGATTAAGTCTAGGGTAGCCCAAGTTGGTTGATTTGCTAAATGAGTTATAGAACTGTTCATTTCATAGTAGTGACTCTGGGTGGCATACAAAGATTACAACTATCACAATAATCCCTGAAACAAAACCATATCACCAACACCAACTGAGCTTGCCTAACTGCATGTCCCCAAAGCCTGGACAAACTGCCAGAATCTTCAGAGCCTTGCAAAAGGCTAAACAGGCTGTTCAAGACTTTGCTCAGCTCTGGACATTTATTGGCTGACTTAATCTTTGGCTTAATCTACCTCACTACTGTAGTTGTGAGAAGAAAATTGGAGGAGGGTGTACATTGCCCTGAACTCCTTGGCAAAAGATAAGAAACAATCATTTAAATATGAGCCAGCAGTGTGCTGCAGCTGCCAAAAAAGCCAACACAGTGCTAGGCTGCATTAACAGAGGGATAGAATCAAGATCACGGGAAATATTAATACCACTTTACAATGCCTTGGTAAGGCCACACTTGGAATACTGCATCCAGTTTTGGTCACCACGATGTAAAAAAGATGTTGAGACCCTAGAAAGAGTACAGAGAAGAGCAACAAAGATGATTAGGGGACTGGAGGCTAAAACATAAGGAACGGTTGCTAGAATTGGGTATGTCTAGTTTAATGAAGAGAAGGATGAGGGGGGACATGATAGCAGTGTTCCAATATCTCAGGGGCTGCCACAAAGAAGAGGGAGTCAAGCTATTTTCCAAAGCGCCTGAGGGCAGGACAAGAAGCAATGGATGGAAACTAGTCAAGGAGAAAAGCAACCTAGAACTAAGGAGAAACTTCCTGACAGTTAGAACAATTAACCAGTGGAACAACCTGCCTCCAGGGGCGGTGAGTGCTCCAACACTGGAAGTTTTTAAGAAGAGACTGGACAGCCATTTGTCCGAAATGGTATAGGGTTTCCTGCCTGAGCAGGGGGTTGGACTTGATGACCTCCAAGGTCCCTTTCAACTTTATTATTATTATTATTATTATTATTACTGTCTTGATTTGAACTGTTGGGGGAATTTTTAAAAGAGAATTAATATTTAAAAACTGAAAATATACTCATTATCCCTTTGATTTATGTTGGGTTTTGTTTTTAGACTTTGTTACTCTGAAAAAGATAAAGATGAAAACACTAAGAAATTTACTCAGTGGAAAGTCAATTATTTGTTTACATTGCAAGATTTCATTGTTAATAGGCTGAAAACAAGTCTCTATTTCATAATAGTGTATTCTACTTGACTAGTTGCAATATTTCCAAATAAGTAATAGTATAGCATAAAAAAAATTGCAGAAATAATATTGAGAGAATTGAATTTGAAAACTTATTACTCATAATGACAAACACCAGTTAGGTATAAGTTATACACTACTAGTGAAATATGACTCAGAATCTCAAAATCTTAAAGATTTTATGTTTAGCTAGATGCAAAACTTGAATATAGTAATAGCATCAGTGGGCATTTCAATGGAAGAAAATATTATTATGAATATTATATTCACTGAGGAGACAATTGACAAAAAGTATGGCAGAATTGGAAATTTATGACAACAGAGGAACAATTCTAATCCCTACTTACATTAGTATGGTTACAATAAAGGAAAACTCTTCAGTCAAGGAAAAGGTCTCCATAGATATTGTTTTATGTCTAGGCAAAAGACCATGGGAAAAACTTGATGAATATAGAAATACTTCTAGGATATATACAAATAGTGTATTTGGGATGTTTTAGGCCTGGGTATCAAACTGCCGGCCTGCAGGCCGATTGCATCATGTGGAGGACGCGCCCATCCCAGCTCTGGCAATGCGAAAAAAGTGACAATACGTCAAGACACGTCACGTGACGCGGCGAGTTTGACACCTGTGCTTTAGACCTTGGATTTGGAGTCCCACGTCTTGCTTCCTTCACAGCTCTTACTTGAAGTCTCTTTATCTGCATTCAGTAGAAACTGTAGTGAGAATTTTACTTCCTCATTGTATAGTACATTACCTACCTGGCCCTTCCCCCCATCACATTTGTATACATACCACACAAGGGGCCGGGAGGCCCTCACAAAACCAGGAGACTTAAAGTCCAGCCTGGCTGTCACAAAGGAAAATAGTCCAGATTCCTTTTTCAGAGTCCAAATCTAGTATTTCCTAGGAAGCTGAGGCTAATGAAATGCACCAACAGGAACATCCCAAGTCTCATTCTCTGTCTAGATCACAGATCGGCAACCCACGGCTCTGGAGCCGCATGCAGCTCTTGAGCCGCATGCAGCTCTTTCAGCCTTCTCCTGAAGCTCCAGTCCTCCTCCGCCATTTGCAGAGAGAGAGAGAGACAAAGAGAGGCACTCTCTCTCTCTCTCGCCGATCTTCTGCCTCACGCTGTTCTCCGACAAGCTTATTGGGTGGGGCTCCTGCCTTTGCTGTGTCTCCGCAGGAAGCAGCAGAAAGCAGCAGCGCTTTCTCTCTCTCTCTCTCTCACTCACACACACACACACACACACACATGCTGAGTGGGGGAAGAGGACTGGCAGACCAAGGGCAGGAGAGAGCCAGCCCAATAAGAATGTGTGTCAGCTTGTCGGAGAACAGCTTGCCAGGTGAGCAGAAGATCGGAGAGAGAGAGAGAGAGAGGGAGACAGACAAAGAGAGGGGAAGAGAGAGAGAGAGAGAGAGAGAGAGAGAGAACTCATGCACAGCAGCCTATATTTCTTTTTAATTAAACTCTTCAATCAAGCTCCCCTCCCCCTGTGTGCGCAGTTTTGCGGCTCCCAGTGTTTTTTTTTCTCTGGGAAATGGGTCCAAGTGGCTCTTTGAGTGTTTAAGGTTGCCGACCCCTGGTCTAGATTGATGGCAAAGGGACTAAGCCACCTCCAAACAATCTCTGAACATGCTTTTCCAAAATAACTTCTGAAGCAGAAAAAGAGACAGCATATGCAAAGCAGACTCACTACTGGTGATCCTTTCAATGCCAGAGGAAATGTCAAAACATGTAACACAAATGCTACATTGTCATTTTCTGTTCTTGAGTAACCAAGACAAATTAGATAAAGTTAATAGATGATTGTCTCCTACTGCTTGCCTTTGCATCGGCAAAAACAAATTTTATGTAAATACTCTTCCCACAAGCGTTCAACTCATATTTTCTTTATGGTACTGATAAAATGATTAGTATAACTAATAGAAAGGTCTGTCTTTAGAACTACAGATTAGGGCATTGCAGTTCTTCAGTTTTGATTTGGTTTCAAAGGATGTGAGAACATGAATGTATCACCTCTCTACAAGTATTTAAAGTAGCTATGCCTATTTGGAGATTCATATATTAATTATACAAGACTTATCTATTCTCTTAGTGATTGGGATGTGTTTGTAGCTAATGCTCTGTGAGAAACAATGTATCCATTGGCTCTTAAAAAAACTGGAAATAGTATTTCCCAACTTTAATTTTGTTTAAACTAAATCCTATTAAAATGTTGGGAATTGTATTACATTGATGTCGTGTCTAAGTTCTCAGAAGCTTGACATTTTTATATGACCTTGACATCCTTATAGAAATTTTAAGGGGAAGTCACTGAAAAACTAAGATTCCAAGCAATTGGGAGTTCTGGAAAAATAATTTGATACACAAAATGCTTGTGTTATTTAAAAAATACTTGAAGTAACTTCCATATATAATACTGCATTATTTGTAAGCCATCTGGGATTATGGTACATAAGTTGGACGGTAATATAAATATTTTAAATAAGTAGCATGAAAGAAAGAGATTGAAAAATTATGATTTTGAATAAACTATGGTTTCTGCTTAACATTTGAGTTTTAAAAGCTGTACTTCACTTGAACTAATCACAGGTAGAATAGTCTGGATCAAACAGTAGCATCTCACTGACAATTACTCTTTTAATAGTTGCGATTTGCTACTATATCTCAACCAGTCCCTTTAGCAATAATGCTAATTATTTATGTGTGCATATGTTCAGGTAATATTCCATCTTGTTGCAAGCATTTTATCTATACTTGATGTCCCAACCTTCTTCCAAGAACCCATGGCAGGTTGCATGGGAATCATTCCCACAATGACAATCCTGTGAAGTAGGTAAAGGCTTGGACCTGGTTTAGCCTGGAGCTTGTCAGATTCTTGACCTCTGTGCCATGCTGGCTTTTCCTCTGACTATCTTCCAAAAAGTATGAAAAAAATGTGACTAATATTTCATTGGAATTGCCAGACTTGTCAAAAGACCAAGAAATCTTATTTGAGCATAGCTCAGATTTTCAATGCCTTGTTTGTTTGCGCTCCAATGCAGTTTGTTTCATCTTTGCACAGGGGAGAGAGAAGAGCAGATGGTATTTGTTCAGAACTTCCAATTAATACTGTTAAATCCTTGCTCTCTTTGAAGGTGCTAATTAATTGTGGGTTGTTATGGAGAAGGGAGAAATCTGGTTGAACCTTACAGATTAGTGTTCAGAAGAAATAGGAACGGCTATTCTTTTTCTTACAAATTATGATTTATATGACAGATGTAGTTGTATCCACAAACTCTGAATACGCAAAAATGAATTACCATTCATTTTTCCCCAGTGATTGTGAGTGCATCCTTCTGGAATACTTTGAAATCTTCAAGTTTTGTTGCCTATGTTAAACTTAACTAATAGCCATCTTGGAGGGAGGGAGATACATGTAATATCTTGAGTTTTGCTTATCTTCAACTTTACTGCTGCTTTCCAAAGTGGTTCCAAGGATGGTTCTGACATTTTTGCAGGGAAAGTTCCACTAGTCAGTGAGAGGTGTCTACAGACAGTGAATCAAAAAGATCAAGATGGCAGCCTAGATGGTGCCAACCATGAAGTTGAATCCCCACATATTTTTATTGCCTATGCTCAGCAGTAGCATTTGTGTGCTCACTTAAAATATTTTGCAAGCTCACATTGAATTATAATGGTCTCATTTGAACATATAGTAAATAAATATTTACTGTATGAGGCCTAAATATACTTCCTATCCTAGAGACTCTGCTCAGTGTAGCAGACTTTCAAATTAAGAAAAAATATTTCAAACCAGATGAACAAAATGAGAAAAATTATTGACCTCTAGAATCTTGAGATGGTACTTATTGGCTATATCTATTTTTAAATGTTGATGTGATAGAAAGGGCATAACACATACACACATTATAGTACTTTTAATTACTACTAATCATTGGTACTCTTACTGTTTCCAGGAACTCACTTTTTCATATTGTTTGATTTGTCTTTGTCTTTATATGTACAATGGATAATAATAAACATGTACAATAATGTGGTTGTATAAGTGTACACATACTCTTCTAAATAGGGATGTGGCTGTGTTAGAGTTAATCACATTCAAAACAGTGTTAAATACTAGTCAATACACACCTGCTATCAATTGACTGATTAAGCCCATATAAAGTTCAGCTGTTCTACAGTATTAGGACTTTTCTGACATTTACTCAGTTGCCTCTTACAGCAAAATCCATGGTCTGCAAAGAGCTTACAAAGCATCAAATGGATCTCATTGTTGGAAGGTATTAATCAGGATACAAGTACAAAACAATTTCCAAGGCGTTGTAAATACTATGGAACACAGATTGAAGACAGTCAAGTGGAGAAAATATGGCACAACAGTTACATTACCAAGAACTAGATGTCCCTCCAAACTTGATGAAAAAACAGGAAGAAAACTGATGCAAGATGCTGCCAAGAGGCCTACAGCAACATTAAAGGAGTTGCAGGAAGTTCTGGCAAGTATTGGTTGTGTATTACATATGACAACAATCTTCCATATTCTTCATGTGTCTGGGCTATGGGGTAGGGTGGCAAGGTGGAACCTTTTCGTATAAAGAAAAACATCCAAGCCTGGCTATATTTTGCAAACACCTAGATCAAGTCTGACAAAAGCATGTGGGAAAATGTGTTGTTGTCTGATGAGACCATGGTTGAACTTTTTGGCCATAATTCCAAAAAGTATGCTTGGTGGAAAAATAACACTGCATCACCAAACATACACCATACCCACAGTGAAGCATGGTGATGGCAGCATTATGCTTTGGGGCTGCTTTTCTTCAGATGGAATTGGGCCTTTAGTCAAGGTTGAGGGATTTTATGAACAGTTCTAAATATCAATTTTGGTACAAAATCTCCAGGCCTCTGCTCAAATGCTGAAGATAAAGAGGAACATCGCCTTTCAACACGACAATGACCCAAAGCATATCAACAAAACAATGGCTTCACCAGAAGAAAATTAGAGTTTTGGAATGGCCTAGTGCCTGGACTTGAATCCAATTGAAAATCTGAAGAGGGTTTTGTATGGGAGATGCTCTCGCAGTCTGACAAATTTGGAGCTCTTTTGCAAGGAAGAGTGGACAGAGATTCCCAAGGCAAGATATGGCATGCTGATAGGCTCCTATCCCAAAAGACCGAATGCTGACATAAAATCAAAAAGCGCTTCAATAGAGCATTAGTTTAAGGGTGTGCACACTTCTGCAAACTTTTTATTGTAAAGTTTTTTATTTTTATTTTTCCCTCCTGAAAGATTTCAGTTTGTTTTCAATTATATTGTATAGCTTATATCTTACATTAAAGGTGTGTGTGTGGGGGGGGGGGAAATCTGAATTGATTTATCTTGGTCTGATTTTTTTTATATCTCAAAAACCTGACATTTTAACAGGGGTGTGTAGATGTTCTATATTCAATGTACCTATACCATAAGTTATGTTTTTCCAAAACATTGTTACAACATGCAGCATGGGAGTGTTTTAAAAAGCAACTCTAAAGTCCTACTGCAAAAAGAAAATAGTCAAATTGCATATCATGAAAAATTTAGTGAAAATAAAATATTCTAGTACAAATTGAATGATACAACTCTAAAAGGTGTTGGTTCTTTTCATGTAAAAAATTGACATTGTCTTTTATTATGTCGTCACACACACACACACACACATTAGAAAAGTGACAATAATGCTCCTTATGCATTTTTCACCTAAGAAACAGATAATGCCCAACTCTTTAAGTCTCATGTGGTGTTAGATTAGCTGTTATATTTCAGTGTTTGCAGATGTTGGTATACTATTGTGGGAAAGTGCTGGCTTTCTGAATGCACCCCAGTTAAATATCTTTCATGGAAAGGAGTTTCTGCCAAGGAAAGCAATGCAAGCAGTTTCCTCTCTCCTGTGTTGAATAAGATGAGAACAAATCCTGCAGAACAGTGGTCTGTATCCCCTCCCTTCCTTCCCATTGCATGTTGTTTATTAAACTAGAGTTTTTCTGGGAGTTGTTCTTTTCCGTTTTGAAAGCTTTGACGAAAAATCAATTTTAGCTTTGAAGAGCTCCGAAGCAACATATTTTGTATTGGACAGGCTGACGAACAATTAATGCTTGTTATATGATGAGTCCATAAACCTTGAATTTGAATATTGGTAGGTTTCTCTGCCTTGTTGAAATCAACAGTCTAGAAATAACCTTGACAGAAAACAAAATTCTTAACAGCCAGATCTAAGATTTGAAATTTTTAGTTTTCAAAAGAAAGATGTCTGTTTCATTAAGTGCTGATTTTTGAATATTTGAAGAGGGACCTGTATGGATATCTGTTGCTTGGCAATTCAGAGGATATTCCTGTGCAATTAGAAATGAAAAACAGATGAGAATGCTATGAAAAGATACATGGTAAAGAGAAAGATTTGGATGCATCTGCAGTCAAAGATTCTAATTAAAAACACTTCTGGATCAAGTGTATGTCTAGTTTCTTCTGATTTGAAGGACCGGCTATTAGAGAAATAGTGAATGTCTTTTGTGCATCAAGAAATTGGATGTGCTTTGAAATTTGCTCAGCAAAGTATACAGTAAGCTCTTCAAGAAACTCACTGCTATTCTTAATTAAATAAATGTGATTTAACTTTATTCTTGCGTTGCGTTGTTTGGTAACTTTAAAAAGACTCTCTTTTAAGTAGCACTGGAGTACCAACTGCAATCAAAGCTTCAAGAGAAATACTGTGTAGGTTTTCATTCTAGGAAACGTTAAAAGTTAATGTGACAACAGCACCATGTCGCAGCGTGGATATTCAAAAGATGGGCAAGAAAATCATCACCAGACACTTCGCAGAGTCAGTTATTTCCGCCAAAGGGTTACCTCAGCCGTTCAGCGATCTCTTACAAAAAGGCATGGAAGAAATTACCCTTCCCACACCTGGTCGGGTGAGAACTGTCCCAAATTATTTTTAACATATATCTACTAACTACTATCCATAAAAGTGTAATGTTTGTTTTGTATGCTCATTCTTACGGCACTTGTCTCTATTTTTCTTCCCCTTCAATTTTATCTGTATTTTTTAAATACTGCACCATTATTTTTTTTTTTTTTTTTTAAATATATTTTTTTAGATTTTATAGGGGTAAAATTTATAGGATAACTGCACCATTATTTAATATGCTTTAAAATATGCTCTTAATTTATTGGAAAAGGTATGTGCATCAACTGTTTATATTAGTATCCTATTGGGTCATTAAGCAACCTGGGTTTTCCTCTACCTAAGCTAATAGTTAAGCACAGCTCCATTCTCTTCACAACACAGTGATGTCAAAATCTCTTATAGTCCTTAGAAAAGCCTACATGCCTTAGTACAAATGGTTTTCATTTGAAATCTTTCTTTTAGCCAATATCATCACTACAACATTTTCAGTGTTTTTATTTTCTGTGGTGGTACTGATATGCTTGTCTTATGCTGACCAAAGATCATTTAAAAGTGGATTTAGCATCGACTAAGTTGACATCCTCAAATTTTCTATATTAATTTTAGTAAGTGTATGTTCAGATACACAATAACTTTTAATATTTCATTGTTTTAAAACTATCAGAAACAAGCTTTGGCTGAATCCAGGGATGTGAATCGGTCCTTTAGTTCTGCTTGTAGAGTTTGCAGAAAAGAAGCTTTGGGGTTTGAACTTGTTTGTTTGTTTGTTTATTTCAGTAAATTTATATGCGTCCCATCTTGTTGTATGAGGTAGGGGGGCAGAGTGGGGGTGGGCAGGGCAGGGGTGGGGCCAGTTTTTGGGCACTCAGTCTCTAAAAGGTTCGCCATCACTGCTATAGGGAAGGAGTCCCCAACTCCCAGGCTGTGGCTCGTTCGGAACCGGGCCATGGAATGGTGGGTGAGTCCGAATGTGTGCGCAGCTTCCCTTGCGCACACAGCAGGTGAGTGCACATGCGGTTGCCCACCACTTGCACAGAATCATCCCCTCCCCCCCCCCCCCCGCTGGTCTGCAAAGCCAGACAGGTTGGAGACCCACTGCTATAGGGGACTGTATAAGACATCCAATAGACATTCTTTTTTAAAAAAAAAAAAAACTTGTATTAAAAGAGATAAAAGTAGAAAAGAAATACAAAGTGTAAAAAGAACAAAGAAAAATGAAAAACAATAGAAAAATATTTAAAGAAATTACTCTTGATCTCTCTTGCAACAAGTACAGACAAATTTAACATTTCCCCACTCTTTATAAGATTACATACATATTTCACTTCTTTCCATTACTCCCCCTTATTCATTTGTAATTCCAAAAATTCTCATTTCTGTCAGCAAAACATCTATAAAGCATTTTCAGAATTCTATAGAAACATTTCTATTTTAACACTGATTAAACAAGTCGACTTTATATTCCTTTCTTTTGTTTTTACCTAGCTTGATCTTTAATTCATCAAAATTGCTATTGTAGGATTGAATCTCTATTCCAACTTTCTCCCCTCTCAAAGATTTAGAATCTCTCTTTCGTAAATCCAGTAATAAATTCTTGCCCAGGTCATTTTTCATCATTTGGTTTGTCATTTGCATTTTCACCTTGGCATCTCTGTCTTATAATCCACTATTTCTTTATTTTTCACTATTTCTACTCATCTGGCGTTCGTCTCAACTCTTTGTCCTGTCAGTCTATAACTTCTTTCATATTGTTCTCTTTCACATGTTTCTTTTTCTTCTTTATAATCTCTTCAAAAAATGCACTTGCAAGCGCAGAAATTATTTCTGTCAATTTAGTGATAAATTTGGCTTTCAATTTTTCAAAAATCCTTTGAAATGTCTCAAGTGTCATACCTTTTATCATTTTACAAATTTCACCGCTCTTCTTTGGGCTCAAAAACAGGACAAGTTCCCTCTACCCCACTTTTTTTTCTTTTCTAGAACTTTAGTCCCCCCCAGTGTCCCATTTCTAATCAGTCTGAGATTTCTTGGTTAGTTTTCAAATTTCAACCAAGCATCACTTTCCTTGATAGATTAAATAAATGTTAATTATGTTCCTACAAGCATAATTTGTTTACTTTATTATTTCAAAAATCTGAGCAAAATGTTACAAATTTGTCTAGTTGTTAGTTTACTTATAGTTTTCTTGCTTTAAATTCTTACTTGCCTTTTTTCATTTATTTTATACTATTATTTTATAACTATTTTGGGATGAAATTTACTCACCAAGTAGTTTTTAGCTTCAAAATTATTATAAATGTGAAAGTGAGGCTGGATGAATCCAGTGTCCTTAGAAGGTACACTGCAGTTGAAAACTCAATGGCTTCCTTTGTCTCCTGGGCCTCAGTCACAGGGGTTGACTGAAATCTTGCCATTTCCTTGCAAGGAGCAGCTCTCTGGAGCACAAGCTGATGATCATTCTTTTTCCAGAGATAAAGATAAATAACCTTTATTGTCATTTTTATATTGTGGGCACAATGGCACACATAAAAAATGAAATTTAGTTGCCCGCTCTCAAAGTGAAACATATACATGACACACACCTAAACATACTATGTACAACATATATATAGACCCACACCCCTACATATACATAGCAAATAAATATTAAATACTGTCCATCTTGAATATATAACGCAAGGAGGAAGTTTGAGAGTTCGCAAGGTTAATGCTGTATGGAATGAAACTATGGCTGAATCTGGATGTTCTGCTACGGATACCACGAAGCCTCCTCCCAGAAGGTAACAGGGAAAACAGGTTGTGAAGAGGATGTGTAGTGTCCCAGAAAATCTTGCGGGCCCTGCTCAAGCAACGCTTCTGTGCTATGTCCTGGATGGTAGGGAGGGAACTGCCAATGATCTTTTCGGCCATCCTCACCACTCTCTGCACTGCCTTCCTGTCTGAAGCAGTGATGCCTCCAAACCAGACTGTGATGCTGTATGACAGGATGCTCTCGATTGTCCCCCTGTAGAAAGTGGTCAGGACAGGGGAAGGAAGATGTGCTTTTCTCATGCGGCGCAGAAACTGCAGGCGCTGCTGTGCCCGCTTCACCAGTTTCTCACTGTTTAGCGACCAAGTCAGCCTATCGTTAGCTGCACACCCAGGAATTTGATGCTGGTAACCATCTCCACAGGTGAATCATTAATGCACAGAGAAGTGTGGCTGTGCCTGCCTTTTCTGAAATCAACAATGATCTCTTTGGTTTTTCTTGTATTTAAAACTAGGCTGTTTTCCTTGCACCAGTTCACCAACCCCTCAACCTCCTTGCAGTAAGCTTCCACCTTGTCATCCTGAATAAGGCCCACTACTGTTGTATCATCTGCGAACTTCACAATATGGTTGGTGGCAAACCTAGCACAGCAGTCATGGGTCAACAGGGTGAACAGCAGCGGACTTAAGACGCAGCCCTGAGGAGAACCTGTGCTCAAGAAAATGGTATTTGAGGTATTTGTTCCAACTCGCACATATTGGGGCCTGTTGGTAAGAAAATCCAGAATCCAGTTGCACAAAGGAGTGTTTAAGCCTAAAAGGCCCAGTTTGTCTACTAGATGCTGGGGAATGATTGTGTTAAACGCCGAACTGAAGTCGACAAACAGCAAACGCACATGAGTATTTCTTTCCTCCAAGTGCTTCAGGCTCAGATGGAGAACGGAAGAAATAGCATCCTCCGTAGAGCGATTTGGTCGGTAGGCAAACTGAAGCGGGTCAAATGCTGGCGGGAGGCTAGATACAATAGTGTCTTTTATCAGCTTCTCAAAGCATTTCATGATGGTGGATGTCAGTGCAACCGGACGGTAATCATTGAGGCCTGTGATTGTGGACTTTTTTGGCACTGGCAAGATGATGGCCATCTTAAAACACGATGGGACCACTGCCTGCTGCAATGAGAGGTTGAAAATATCAGTGAGAACACAAGCCAGCTCCTCTGCGCATTCCCTGAGGACACGTCCAGGGATGTTATCTGGGCCTGCTGCTTTCCGAATGTTAACTGTCTGCAGTGTTTTCCGGACAGAGGTGACATCAAAGCTAGGCACTTGCTCATCAGGATGGGGCACAGCTTTCCTAGCAGGAGTACTATTTGATGCCTCAAATCTACCAAAGAATGCATTCAGTTTGTTTAGGAAGTCTGTGTCATCCTTACATCTCGATGGAGCCACCTTGTAATCCGTAATGGCCTGGATCCCTTGCCACATTTGCCTGGTGTTTGTTTGGTCCTGAAAAAAGTTCAGAATTTTCTGGCAATGGGCTTGCTTTGCACCTTTTACGGCACTTTTCAGATTTGCTCTGGCTGTTCTAAGTGCCAGCATGTCCCCAGATTTAAAAGCCACATTCCATATTAGAAATGCTAATATGTCAAAAATGTTTTTAAAATGGTTTTCTATAGATATTCATTTTTCCTCCAAATTTAGTAATTTTCTTAATACTTTAATATCATCATTACATGATAAGCATTCAGAACATGGGTTCCAAGGCTATGGTTAAAAGTATGAATCCCAACTACTCTGCCTTTTTCTGACATCCTTATGAATTTTTATTTGAAAGAACTGTGCTTTGCATTCAGTTTTCCCATCATTCTCAGCTCAGGATGGTTTTTAAAGCATGTAAGTTGCATTACAGGCACTCTGCTTGCACAGCAAGTCTTTTTCTCCCCATTCCTGCTAGCCTCAGTCCTTTTTCAGACGATTCCCCCAGAGACCTCTGGAATAGCGTTTGAGGAAATTTCAAGAACAAAGAGAAAATAGCCCTCCTTCCTCTTTCTACTGATTGCACTGCTTCTCTTGGTGGAAAAAATCTCTGGATTCTTCCTTCTTGCTTGTTGATGGATCTTAGGATTCTAATGAAAGCAAAGTAGATGCTACAAGACTAAAGCATGCCTAACTGTTCACTGCCATGCTCCCCTTAGGCTAAAATGTCTGGCCTAAATTTAGCAGAGTCAAAATCCTTTATTTCATTGTCATCATCCAGACTAAAAATAATTCATGAAATCTTCCTTAAAAGCCAAGAATAAAGTATTCATCTAAGCTAAATAAGCCACAAGAAGTCGCAAGAAAAGGTTGCTCCTGCTGCTGCTGCTGTGATTACTACAGCACAGTACATACTATAGTAAAAATAAAGTGCACCATAATTAAATGAATTAAAAAGAAAAGACAAAATAAAACTGACAAAATCAGAGTTTTGTAGTGGAGAAAATGTTGGGACTAGAACTGAGGAGATTCAAGATCAGTTACTACAAAAACAGTGAAAGCCACTGAGCAACTTTGATTAGGCTCACAGACAGACAAACACACACACACTTACACACACTTACACACAAACAAAGCTCAAACTTCTCCAAAGGCCTGCTGTTGTGGAGAAAAAATGGAAGTATTCCATATGCCATTTGGAACTGAAAGAAAAATAGGATATAAATGTAACAAGTAAATAACAGAAGAACAATAGATAGTAAAGCATGAGCAACATTTCTAAGGCCTGCCCTTGAGGATTTGATTTGCAAAATTTATTAAATGCCTGGACTAATATATCCCCTCAGGATACTGAATATCTTGTGAGCAGTATTTATACTTCCCTCTCACCTTTCCCAACACCGTTATTCCTATGTACAAATTATGTTCTGGCATGTGAAATCAAGAACATAATTTTAGAACATAGCAAGCAATGCCTCCTGGAACAGACTCCTGGCCTATCTATTCCACCAGTTCACACAGTGGTCAGCCAACTACACAAGGAAGTTCTGGTGAATGGAAAGTTTAGTTTCAAAGTACAGAGAATAAAAGTTCAGGTTATTCATTTATATAGTGTCATATGCACTTTTACGATTTTATCATGATGTGTACATGGGGCTGGGGAGAGATGTTAGAAGTTCAGGCTGGACCTCAGAAATGGATGCTTTGTACTTCCAATATTAATCTATTAAAATATACATGTACAGATTTATCATATGTAAAATATTAACATAGTATAGTCCAGAGGTCCCCAACCTTTTGGGCACCAGGGACCGGTTCCATGGAGAGAGGTTTTTCCGCGGACCGGAGGTGGCGTGGTTTTGTGTGCTGCCTGCATCCCATGGATGGGCCTTTGCTTGTTTGTGCGGACTGGTTGCTGGCATACTGCGGCCCAGTACTGGTCCACAGACCGGGGGTTGGGAACCCCTGGTATAGTCTATTGCTATTGAGGTAATCCATCAAATCCATCGAAATTTTATAAAATTGTGGTTCCTGCTTCTTATGCCTTATTATTTTAGCTTTATAATTTTTTTCTATTGTAACAATTGAAGTAGTTTTATTAATGAACATTTCAGTTGTTATCTAGAGTTTTCCAATATTGGACAATTATTTTATCTGCTAAAATTAGATGAGTTCCTTATTTTTAAGCTTGAGATTTGGTCCTGTAAATAAATCACTGCCTAACTCTGAGGATCATTCAGTTCTTTGTTTAGTGAGTCATCTCCCCCCAATATTTACCCCCAAATAAAGCTGCCACCACAAATAAACCCCCTCCCTATTTTTTTTACGTTTCCAACATTTGGAAGAATAATTTCGATATATTTACTATATAGTTTCTGCCAATTTTTCTCCAGCATCTACTAGAGCAGTATTTAAACTTCCTGTAAACCATAGGGTGGATCTCCTATGTTATTTGCAGTATTATCCTATACGTTTTGAGATTATCGCTTTTGGTTGTTCTAAGTAGTTAAGTATTACATTCTCAGAAATGGTGTAACAACATATTGCTGAAGCTCTAATATTGCTATTGCTCAAAAGAGATTTGAGTTTATACCAAAAGAACCATAGTAACTTACCACCTATTTGTTTATCTGTCTGATCTTTATTGAGATGTTCCTTATTTCAATAAAAATCTTTTAATTGATAAAGATTGTGCTCTCTCAAAACTAAAAAAAAATGAAAACCAAGATATATGCCTATCCTTGTAGTTAATTTTAGATCAGAAGAGTACTCTAAAGGTGTGGTTAGTAAAGCAGGCCTACCTGGTTTAAGTAAACATCCTGTTTAAAGTTATTGTAAATAACTTGTATTGCTAAGAGTAATTTAAGGATGATGGGTAGTTACAAATTGCTCTACATAGGTTATGATTTTAAAGGAACACAATTCATTCCAGGAGTAAAATAAATCCCACTTGTGTGAAGATGAGTTATGCTGATATTTCAGTAGAAGAAATGGAATGTTACTATTTATTTTCCTATCATTGCTCTTGCCTAGTTTCTATGGTTCCTGGTAAGTACATAATTTCTGTTTTGTTATCCAGGTTAGAGCATTCAAGTTACAGTTTATATTATGTGACCTATGTTAGCTTTCTGCAACTTGATTGTGGGAGTTAACTCCCATAATTCTCAAAAGGGACAGCTAGCTAGTAATTCTGAGAGTTCAAATCTATACATCTGAGGGTACTGAAATATGTGGGAAGCATATTACAAGGTAAGGTCAGTTTAAACAGCAGTTTGTCTTAAAAGGCTATTTTGGAACAATTGGGACATTCAGTGCAAATGTGTATTCAGTGAGAGGCTGAAGGAAGAATTCTCTCTAAGATTGTATTCTGACGTAACTATTTCTTGTAGACACAGATTAATCCAAAAAATTTTAAGGGAGAAGAAATGTGTCCAGTCATCACACGCTTCTCCAAATCACATTCTCCATCTGTGGCTGGGTTCCTTCATTCAATAGTAACCCTTCTTCAAGCACCATTTTCAGAATGGGAAGGGGGAGAGAATTGTTCTTTATTGCATACATTGATGTGAGAGAAACTAAATACAAAGTGGAACTGTGATGAGAATACTGAAAATGAATTAAGATTTGGGGGGGAGGGTGAAAAAAATGCAAATTTGTATAGGTAGTCCTCAATTTACAACCATTCATTTAACTACATTTTAAAGGTATGATGGCCGCATAAAAAGTGATTACAACCTTTCTTCACACTTACAACCATTGTACCGCTCTGAACGTGGCTAGGGCTACCATGTTTAAGGCCCCACCAAGATATAAAGTCCATTGATTAAATTGAAAGTCACTCATTCTCTAAAATTAGGGGACAGCATCATATCGTAGGAGAATGCTTTGTCAGCAGTCTTCAGTTCTCAAACGCTAAGTTATAAATTCAATATGTAGGTGCCTTCTGGTAACACAGTACTAGTGATTTTAACTGGAGACATAAGAGTTACTGCTGTGAATTGAGCAGCTCTAAATTATTTCAATAAATATATAAAAATCAACTACAGTATCCACTTTTTTTAAAAAAAAAAGTTTGAACCAGTGATATTTGCCATTAATTAGGGTTCCTCCCCAAGATGAAGCTGATGGCAAGAGGGATGAGAACCAACAAAACATACAAATATAATAGTAAAGAAATGGAAGTGAGCTAGAACTTTATACTGGCTGTGTGCCATATTTATACCTGAAAGGTAAATATTAAAAAGAATCTGAAAATATTACAGTTCTATGCATATCCATACTTGAAGATTGGATAGGTGTATCGGGATCAAAAAAAACACTTCAAATCCGTGGTAGTGCAGTGTTTGTTACCAAGAACAATTTTAAAAAATACAATCTAGGAAGTAGTCTCTGTGATGGCTGCAAGTGTGACAGGATAAATAATTCAAAGTGGCACTTTAAAAAAAATCTCCCTTTGGTGACTAAAGAATGGGAATTACTTTGCAGACATACACATTGTGTAATTTTTTGATATGGTTTTCAAGTACACTGCCTTTAAGCCATTACTGTTGTTTTGAACATCAGGAATGGTAATATACAAACTAATGTAAAATAAAATAACTTCCTCTAGCACATTTGTAGGGCAGAGGCTCTTTAATATGGAAATTATCCCTTGTGTACATAGCAGAAAAGTACATAGAGAAATAATATAAACAGCCTTGTAAAAGGTGACGTCTCTTCTTACTCAATTCTATTCTTTGCATCTGGGATTGAACAGGAAGTTTCGTAGGAAATTAAAAATAAAGAGAGCAGTCGTTCTAAACAGAAGACCTTTTGGAAGATTAAAACTCTTCTTTGAGGTAAGCGCGTATTTCTTTTTGGATCTGCAAAGGAGCTCAGGACACAGTTCAGTTCACTGTGTATCTCTGAGACATTTTAGGGAGACTGTTTTCTGTATGAATAGGGTTATTCTAGCTGAACTGCAAAAATGCTAGATAATAGCAGAGTCAGAATATTTTACATATCTCTTTCCTGCCATCTTTTGGTTTTTCAGTTTTTCAACCCATGCATAATTTCTGATTACTGACTTGCTGAATTTTATTTGTAATTAATTGAATTTTTGTCATGCTCCATTCAGGTTTTTGGATTATAATAACCTGCATAGTTCTCAAATGTCAGGTACAAACTTTAGCTAGAAAAAGATTGCACTGTAACATTCTAGCTGACTAGATAAACAAGTTTCACCACTTGTTCACAAGTTCCTTCTTTCTCTTCCTCTTCAGAAGGCTGTTTGTTGCTTTTATATAGTAGACTTTCAAAATTATGCCATACATCCAAGTGCAGAATTTCCATTGGCTTATAGGCAGCATTCCTTATCAAGATGAGGGCAATGCTCGCCTATGGAAAGGATTTCAGGTGCTTTAAGGGAGAAATGGACACATTAAACATCTGCAAAAAAAATCTATTTTGTCTTTTGACTTCAGTCCACGAAATTGCAAAATGTCCACAAACATTTGATTTCCACCCAACCCCACCTTTTTCCATTTAGAAATTAGAATAACAGAGTTGGAATGGACCTTGGAGGTCTTCTAGTCCAACTACCTGCTTAGGCAGGAAACCCTATACCATTTCAGACAAATGGTTGTCCAATCTCTTCTTAAAAACTTCTAGTGTTGGAGCATTCACAGCTTCTGGAGGCAAGTTGTTTCACTGATTAATTGTTCTAACTGTCAGGAAATTTCTTTTTAGTTTTGGTTGCTTCTCTCCTTGATTAGTTTTCATCCATTGCTTCTTGTCTTGCCTTCAGGTGCTTGAATAACTTGAAGAATAACTTGACTCCCTCTTCTTCGTGGCAACCCCTGAGATATTGGAACACTGCTATCATGTCATCCCTAGTCCTTCTTTTCATTAAACTAGACATACCCAAGTCCAGCAAACGTTCTTTACATATTTTAGACTCCAGCCCCCTGATCATCTTTGCTGCTCTTCTCTGCACTTTTCTAGAATCTCAACATCTTTTTTCCAGCATGAAGAATGGAGAATCCACTAATGGGTTAAATCTGACCTCCTGCCCATTTAGACCAAGTCAGTCAAAGTTGCCACGCCTGTCCTGGCTCAGGCCACGCCCCCAGTTTCGATTTGGTCTCAGCCCGGACGGACGTGACAACTTTGGCTCCCAGTCTTTGAGGAAAGCAGGTTTAGTCAGAAATTTCCATTTGTGGATTCCCTTTTCTTTCTGTTTTCCCCTGGTCAGTGCTGGGATCAGCACTGTTCCAGATTGTGACTTTCTTCACAATCAATTATTTTCTTAGTAAATTTCTTTGTTTTTGTGAGTCCTCCCTCATAGCCGATTGTCGCGGCTGCCATTTTGGGCGCCGTGTGGTGATTCGCCCCCCCCTCTCTTTGGTTTATTCTTTGCTGTGGGTGTTTTTTCACCCTTTAGGGGGGCCTCTGATCACAGAGGGAGAGTGCCCTTCGGTTTTTCAGGTTAATCTGAGCCTGAAATTCAATTGCCGATAGTCGCGGCCGCCATTTTGGGCGCCGGGCGAAAATCGGCTTGTTTTCTCTCCCCTTGTTTTTTGTTCGATTTAACTGCTGGTTTCTCTACAGAAGCACTGGGGAGAGTGAAATTGTTCACTACTCACCAGATTCTATTGATTCCTGAAATTTTTTATCCGATAGTTGCGGCCGCCATTTTGGCGACCTTACAAAGATCGGATCACTTTTTCTTTCTCTATTCAGGATTTCAATAGTTGCTTTCTCCCTACAGGGTACTGCTGTGAGCAGGGGGATTAATTGCTGTGGTCAAGCTGCCTTGAGTATTCAAATTACTTACCGATTGCAGTGGCTGCCATTTTGGGCGCCGTGCGCAGATTGGTCTAGTGGGAGGAGAAAGGCTATTCCCCCGATCACAAGGCAGTCTGGAAAGCCTCAGATTTCCTCACTGATCTCGCGGCCACCATTTTGGAGGCCTCGTGATTCAATTTCATTCATTATTGCATTGGGAGCTGCAAGCAGTTTGTGACCCAGTTTAGCCAGAGTTACACATAGGCTGTGAGTTCACCAGACAAGGATCACTGAGTTATTGAATGTTATCTGCTCTGGATTATTGGCGGCTGCCAATTTGGACTGCAGTAAACAATCAAGCACTGAACTCCGGAGGGAGCAGTCAAGGAAATTCAGAATACTGTTGCGCTCATATGGTGTTTACAAACGCTCATCTGTGACATTGGCATTGCCACCTCAAAATTAACTGCTGCTGGCCACCAGGGCCCTGACTGGCCTCAAATTGCAGCACAAATACAGTGGTGCCCTGTATTTCACACATCAGTTATTGGCCTTCCTCAGACCTAACAAGGCTGTACCTAGGCTACTGCCTCTTCTAGCATACCTAATTGGGCCTTGCCAGTTTCAGCCTGTTGCCATAGTCTGCATCTAGTGATATGCCCTCAAAATACCCTGCATCACTAAGTGAGACACGTGTGATCCCGTCACTAAACGCGACATTGACCTTGCAGGGAGGTCTCTCGCACCTGTTCATCACCTTTAGTGACGAGCGACGACCGTTGCTAAGTGTGACTCTGAGCTTGCCAGTGGGCCGGACCATCACAGATCCACGTGCAGGCCAGTCCCACCTCGGTGGTTAACAGCCGCATCTCTTGCAGACCGAGACGCTTCAGCACCCCACTGAAAACTCTCGCGTTACAATGGCAGATAACACCGCGCCACAGGCTTCCACATCAGGTGGACAAACTAAGTGTAAGTCCTCTAGTCAGGAGGCAGCTGCAAAAACCAAGGCCAAAACTAAGGCCGGTCTCGACAAATGAGCCTCCAAAGCGGCAGATAAACAGGCCAGCCGCAGACATCGTGCCTTGGAGAAACAGTTCTCCCGTGCACAGAAACTGGCTGTAGGGGAGACGGTCATACCTCCGCCTACCACAATGGCGACACTGCCATGCAGCCCGGGCCCCGATGGTATGGTCCCCAGAGCAGGACCCAGAACAGGGGTTCCCAGCTGGCCATTATCAGGAGCACCTCTCCCTTTTTGAAGAGGCACCGGGGCCCCAGCAAATTCAAACACCAGAGGCCACATTTACCCCAACTGCAGCAGGGCTCAGGTCTCCTGAGGGACCACCTCTTGTGAGTCAGTTACAGGCTCCAACAGCCACATTTACTCCCACTGCAGCGGGTCTTCGCACTCTAGAAGAGCCAGCCTTCTCAGCTCATCTACAAGCCATGGTTTCGCAAGCCGTTGCCCAGGCTATGGCGTCTGCAGCGCGTCCACAGATGGCCTTCGCTCCTAGGTCCTCTTTAACATCACCTGACCTTTCCAGACCTGGTGCTTCACATTATACCACAGAACAGGGAGAGGACTCTGTTTCCCCCTCTCACTCACTTGGCAGCAAGGTCTCAGAATATCCGGAGTTTGGACGCACGGAGGGACAGTGGTCGGAGGATGAGGAGCCTACTCAAGAACCTCCTCCCCTGGTAGGTCTATTTAACTCTGCCTTATTCCCGTCCTTGCTCCGCAAGGCCTGTGCGACCGGCAAATTTGATCCAGAGCAACCTCAGGTTCCTGAACAGGTTCCAGATCGGGTCACTAGCCCACTGTTCTTTGAGCCAGTCATTACACATAAACAGATTCCTTGCCCTCTCATGTTCCTAACAAATATTCAAGGACAGTGGGAATCCCCAGGGGCTTTTCCCCCCATAGGGGGAACTGACCGTAAGCTGATGGATACGGTGCAGGTTCTGAATGAGACGCTGGAGATCCCTGAGGTGGACGAGTCCTTAACCCCCCTGTTCTCAGACTCCAAGGTACCTGGTGACATGGTGGAGGTTCTGAAGGCCGAGGATAAAAAGTCAGAGGCTTCGCTCTGCAGGGCTCATCAGGCCTCGGTATGGGCAATAAAAGCGTCCACCTCAACTTCCTTCTTCGCACAGATTTCGCTCATCTGGCTATCCCCCTGAGGAGGTAAGAGTCCATCAGGACTTAACTAAGTTACTAGTGGTCTCGCAGTATATGGCCGATGTATCTCTACATGCTGCCAGATTCTCGGCCCGTGCCATATCTTCCAACATCGCTGCACGCAGGTTGTTATGGCTTAGGAATTGGAGGGCTGACACAAAGCACAAATGGCGGGTGGCAGCGGCCCCGTACCGTAGCAGCCGTCTGTTTGGTGAAGCCCTGACTCCCTATCTAATTGAAAACTGGGAGAAACGTAGGGTGATTTCCCACCTCTCTAGGAGGTCGGCCCGACGGTTCGTACCATACTCCCGCCGGGAGTCCTTTCGCTCCGGACTGGATTCCTCCTCAGGCCAGACCTCCCGGCCCTTTCTGGCGGGTCCGGACCATACATTCGACCGGTCCGGATATAGAGACAGATCCAGACGTCAGGTTCAGGGCAAGCGGTACTTTCATGGCAGGGGCGGCCGTCCCTTCCGTAAATCAAAGTGACTCAGGGAGGGCCTTTCCCATAGGTGGCAGGCTAACTTACTTTTTCCACCAATGGGAGACCACGACCATGGACTCTTGGGTGTTAAGCACCATCAGAGATGGATTATCTCTGGAGTTCGTGACCTGGCCCCCCCGACGCTTTCTGTCCTGTCCCCCTCCCAGGAACACAGTAAAAAAGGGCCTTATGACAGAGGCCATTCAGCACCTATTAAAAATCAAAGCCATAGAGACGGTGCCAGAGGATCAGTTAAGATGAGGCTTTTACTCCATCCTGTTTGTAGTTCCAAAAGCCTCAGGGGGATGGAGGGCGATACTCGACCTCAAAGGCCTGAACTCCCATATCTCATACCGGAAGTTCAAAATGCAGACGCTCCAGTCCATCTTGGCCAGCGTCAGGCGGGGAGACCTCATGACGTCAATAGATCTGACAGAGGCTTATCTTCACATACCGATACATAAAACCACAGGCAATTTCTCTGCTTTTGCTACTGCAACAGTCATTACCAATACAGAGCACTACCATTCGGTCAATTGTCTATATCAGCAGTAACTATTCCTCGGATCCTAGACTATCTATTGGAAGGTGTTAACAGGGGCCTACTGCCCAACACTATACGCAGACAAGATTTACCTTTTTAAAAATTTCTGTTGAAACCTGAGATTTAGCAAGGGTCTCAGACACAGTCATGAGTGCATGGAGCCATCCAATTAATTGTGTGTAACCTGTGCACGAAGACAAAGCAGGAGAGCAATAGCAGGAAGTATAACAGCAGCGTGCCAATCTTAACCAGTACTATTGATCCTCTGGCCATGAAGAAATTGTGGCAGAATGGCAGACAAGTTGGCAGACTTATAGCTTTGCACAGTAGCACTACCTTAGCTCCGGCCACTGTCTTATCAGCTCACCACTAATGTGATAGCTAATGGCCAAATCTATAGGAATCCTGTTTCTTCTGCTTGAATGGGGTTGGTATTCTGCCCTCCTTCACAGCCGGAGATGCATCTCCTGGCCAGGTTTTCCAGGGGAGATTGAGAGTTGCTGCTATTGCTCCTATTCCCTATTTCCTTGTGTTCTGTGGCTATTCATTAGATTTACCCATTTACCATGCAGAGAATGGTAAGCGCTTGCAGATTGCCTCTGGAAACCAGGCTGGAAGGAAAGTATTCCTCTTGATATGAAGGAAGTCAAATATTGACTCTTGGTGTAGCCTCTTCCAGCTGGGCTTTGGGGCTGAAGCAGAAAAGGTACGTCATCCTCTCTAGGTCTCCCCTTTACCCTTGGACCAGGAGCTTTCCCACAGGGGCCTTTCCCACTATATTCCTGCCTTTGCGGTTGCAAAACTGTTCCCTGGTTTCTGTCCCAGGCTGGTAACTTCCTATCCAAGACAGCCCTAGGAGGTAAGTATTTTGCTCAAATATTAAACTTAATCTGAAATCCCAAATGTTCAAGATTCCTCATTACTCACAGTTGAAAAAGACTAAAAGGCTTTTTTTCTCTGTGATAGAATGAATTCTTTTTTAGCCTGCTTTCCATTAAATTAAAGTGAAACTGAGGTACATTTGCAGGAATGATTGCCTCTTATGAGAGGATGACATGTGACAAAACATGATTTTTTTTTATTTCGTTTTTTTTTTCATTTTCACTGCAAATATTTTTGTCTCTTGGCAGATTGGAAATCATTTTCAGGCAAGGTTGCTAAATCAGAAGAGCTAAATCCTGCCAAGTTTCATGATTAGATTTATGACTTTTATGCTGTTATTCAGCAACAACATCAAGGCAAATATTGGTGCTTTGGGAGACATAGCCAAAGCAAAAAAGTATTTCTTTCGCTTTTTTAAAACAATATAAATATTAAGGAGTAATATGCAGCATTTTGTAAGTAACCTGAACAAGATATTCATGATATATGGAAATGCAAACTTATCACCCGTTTGCAACTCTTTAAAACAGATTAGTCTTTATCTGTGATTCTGCAGTTGCAGTGTGCTTCTGGAAAACAATGCAGCTGCTTTAAGGAGTTGTAGACAGATGTTGGGTTCACACTACCTCATGCTCCAAATCTCTTTGGAATCAAATAAAAAACATGAGTTGGTCCTATTAATGTGATACATCACACCCTTTCTGCAATATGAATTGCAGAGATTCTTGCCTGAAATTCTCATTTGGATGTCAGAGCATGATAAAAAGTAACAATAATATTTTGAAATAATTAGCATGGGTTCATATGATTTCAGATGCTCCTGTTGGGGGGCAAGATGGTGGAAGCTATGTTGCTATCCTGTCTGTATTGACCTACATACAGTCCACAATCTTATCTATTGATAGATTCCCTTGACTATATCAAGCTAAGCATGTGAACGGACTCCACTGAAAAACTTGCATTTTGATTTGATGTGCAACACTCCTTACTGTTTTGTGGTGTTTAATAATAGTTTGCATGAATTATTAGTTTTTATGTTAATGAAATCAAAGTAGGTTCATCACTACTTGCTACAGTATAGAATTTGAAGTGTATTTTAGGTAGAATTACCATGATAGTAAATAAGTATCTTAATGTTTTGACCCATCTTTTATAAATAAAGAGAAAATACTGCATTAAAAATAAATGTTATTTTACAAAGAATATTGTTTTAACTTTATTGCTACTGGTCAGACCAAATCTACTGATATAAAAACTGCAGATTGAGTATTTTTTAGCATGTAAATGTAGAAGGAAAAGCAAAACTCGAATTCTTAACAGTTGTTTCTCTCAATTTCATTTATTTTTGTGCTTATTTGTTTTACTGAGTCCAAGATTGCTAATAAGTAATCTTGAAGTCACTAATTAACAGATAATCTGGTCAACAGTTACTTAAAAAGATCCAATGAAGTAAGAACTTTCTTAACCATAGTAGCTGGGAGTTCACTGGCCTGCTTGAATTAGATTTAAGGAGGACCATATCTTTTCAAAAAAATATTTTATAAATGTCACTAAAATACAAATAAACAGAATTAGATCATATTATGCTCTGTAATCTAATTCATCTGCATGGATAAAAAATATTTATAGATCTCTAAATTTCTGTAAAATCTCAATTATCATATTTTATGCCAGCGTATCAAGAACAATGAGAATGACTGCATTTATGCTACTTTAAAGAAAGACTTGTAAGGAGTATAAAGGGAAAATTTGCCATTATTGAAAAATAAAAAATCATATTTATAGATATTTATTAGAGTATGTACAATTTTCTTTGTACACATACACACATTTCTGTGACGCTCAAAATCTACATAGAGATTTAAGAGCTGTATTAAAGTCAGTATTTCTTATCTGCCTCTGCTGTAAAAGTATGAGCTCTGGGGGTTTTATTTCAAATGTGAACTTCCCTTTCCATTTCAAAGAAATGTTCCATTACAAAGCTCCTTAAGAGAGGCAACTATCAGGTGACCTGTGATGTTCTCTGAAGCTGAAAAGAGATGGCTGTACTGATAGGTTACCATTTGTTAAAGAAGGGTTCCTTGAGGGAGGCTTTTGACATGCCACTCCAGGAGAGGTTTGGAATTAATTTGTTTGGAAAATTGGGTGTTAAATTTGCTCAGGGATTGCCCTCATAGTCTGAATAACTCAAGTTGGTAAATTCAGTGGATGTTTGTTTATGACCAGAGAATAGAAAAGACTATGCCAGTAAAAGCTAACCCTTGCTGGATTGTTGAAAAACATACTGACTTTAAATGTAATTTGAAAAAAGGCAGTGTGTCCCACTGAGCTGGAAGTTTATGGTGAAAGGCAATTACTTTTTTTGTGTTTTAAAGCAAGGCTCACAGATATACTAAGTTTTCAGTACATTGATTTATTGCAAGACTTTGAATCCAATTTTTTTGTTCTACAAGATTATTGCAGAATTATAATATCTTCTAAAGAAAACAAAGGTTTGTCTGACTTTCATGAATTTTTCCCCCCCTCTTGCTCTGTTTTCCTTGTGTTGACTTTATTGTGCTAATATAACTGGTAACTTTAGTAATTTTTGTATATTGTTAGATTATTTTATAATACCGTATAAATTATTTTCTTTTTGTAAAACTAAAGTGTTCATGTATTACAAAACCATTTAAAAATTCATTTGCATTTATTACTTAAAGGTTTAAGTTACTTGCTACAAGATGATGCACAGAATGATTGCACATAGCTGATTGTTCTTTTATAAACCCTTCTCTGACTTGAAACATGCTGTTTGAGACTAGTGCAGGCATGAGGATATAGTGCTTTTAAATGTTTTTATTCCACTGTTTCTCAATTTTTTTAGCACAAAAGGTTCACTCATACACACAGAACCATGTATTTAATTGAACTTAATTAAACTTTCCGTTGTAATCTTGCCTTTTAAAAGGGTATAAATGAAACATTGGAGACCCTCTTTTCAGCAAAAAGGGAAGCTACAGTCCACTATGAAACTGAAAGCTTGTTTTTGTGGAAATTTGGGAGGAGGGGAAGGAGAAACCAAATACTGCTGATTCTGTTCATGTCGTTTGCCTTGTATTCCCTTTGGTGCCTAACTGTTGCAAAGGAATACAGTACAGGATAGAGAGCTGTCTCATGTCAGGTTGGTGATTTGCATTTTAATATTTCTTTTTTCTAAATTCTGTTTAGAGTAAGATTTACATTAAATGACAGTTGAAACATCATTGTATGGTGTGAATGAACAGCTTTCTGTTTAGAGTAACTTCAGTCTTCCCAGGGTATTTTGCATTCATTGCAATGTTATCCTTTTTATGGCATAGTTTCTGCTGAACATAATAAAATTTGTGGTTAAGTAAACATTAAATAAGCTGAAACATAGCTTATAAAAAAATTAAATTTTAACTATTTGTGCCAGTTACAGGTTTGCAACATTTTATGGGAAATGGGAACAAACTATTTTAGGTGAATTCTAATAAAAATCTATTACTCCAGCTGCTTTGGTATAAATCATATCAAAGAATCATGAATCATTTGAATGATCTTTTAGCTAGAATTATTGTTCAACCCAGTTTAAGTTGCCATTGGAGAGAGAGAGATTTTTTGCTGCTGTTGCTATTAAACAACAGGTGAAATTTCATGAAACTTGCAGATGAGCGTTATGCCAAAATAATATATAGAAATGAAACCTTTTCACAGCCACTTGACAGTTCTGTGATAACCTATGAGAAAAATAATTTTATTAGCCTTGACTGTCTTGAAGTTCATTCATTGTAAAAAATACCCTAAACTACAAGACTACTCTTAGTCCTTTCTAAAATGTTATTGATAGTTCACATTGTATGCAAGAGAGTGCCCAGCATATTAATTGTGGGTTCAAAATAGAACAATAAGGATAAGAGAGACTCCCAACATCTTTCATAGTCTGCAGGACATTAATAGACATAAACATGAGTTTGAGTTTGACTTGCAATAGGAACATGACCTTGTTAGCTTTGATTGTTTGTTTGTTTTAATTCTTAGTTGGGTTTAGTTTACAGGATCAATATGAGTTCTCATTGTTTAGCTTTACAAAATCTCATTCCCTTATTAGGTAATAATAAAGCAAAGTATAGATGAATCATTTTCTAATTAGTCCTAAAATCTCCTCAAATATTGAAGTTTTAATGCTTAATTTTATTGATTAAATTGTATGCTGCACACAGCCTCTGAGGGAGATAGGTGGTTAAGAAATTGAAATATAAATAAATAAAATAAGTTGCCTAATTGTTTTGTAGTTCCTTGGATCTTACCTTTTTCCTGTTATTTCTGTTATTGAAGACATAAATAATTGCCTTCCTTCAATCATTGGATTCCTTACTGTTTTGCCATAATTTTTCAAAGATAAACTTTTAGCCAGACCACCAGAAAGTTCATTTAGTACCTTAAGCATTCCCTGGTCACTTTACTGATAATCACAATTGCCCCCCTTAATCATGTTACCCATAATTTATTTTTAGAATACCCAGATTCTTGTTGGAGAAGACTAAGAAAAAATAAGATATGATAGCTTTGCATTTCCTTTGTTACTTGTCAGTATTTTGCCCTCTTTACTAAGTAGCTGATATGCTGATTTTTTTTTTCTTGACCTTTCAACATATGTGGAAAACTCTTTTATGTTGTTTTTAGCATTTTTTGTCAACCTAAGCTCATTCTGCAGCTTTTATAATAATATCCTTACTTCTGGGCTGTGGGAGCATTTACTAGATTCACTTGTGGTAAACTGAATCAGGTGCAATTTATAAGATAAATGATTTTCAATTCAAAATCTCTTTTTACAACATTGTAATTGATGTACAGTATCTGAAATAATTGTTCTTATGCTTAACTTGGGATGTAGGAGTGTGTGTGTGTGGCTCACATGATTAGGATGCTGAGCTGATGATCGGCAGGCTCACATTTGAGACCCGGTTGCTGCCGCAGGAAAGGGTGACTCCTGTTATTCACTCCAGCTCCTGCTGACCCAGTAGTTTGAAAGTGGGTGACCACGAGTAGGTAGCTGGGTATCAGTATTGGTGGGGAGCTTAATAGGGACATGAAAGGAGCCCCCAACGGGGCTTCTCCTGGGCAACAGTGATGTCGCTGGCTAATCCTTTCAAGCCGGAAGTGCTTCGATGCTCTTGACACGATTATAGTAGTAGTAGTTGGGCTGAGTTGTAATTCAGTAGATTTGAAAAGATATTAGTGGAATCCCCAATAAGTTCTCAATAATTATATTTTTGTTACTTTGCTATATGTACAATTTATAGATTACATAGGTAACATTAGAGAGGGCTTGGGAAGGATTCCATGGATGAGAATCCTCAAGGGGAAAACAACTCAAGAAGCTTGGGAAATTTTGAAAAGTGAGATAATAAAAGCCCAGTCTAGCACAATACCAACAAAGAGGAAAAATTACAGCTCTCAAAAGAAACCAGCATGGCTGCATAAAGAACTCTCTGATAAATTGAAAGATAAAAGGGACAAGTATAGAAAGTGGAAAGAGGGGCACATAACTAAGACAGAATATCAGCAAATAGCCCGAGCCAGCAAAGATGAAGTGAGGAAAGCTAAGGCTCATAATGAACTAAGGCTTGCGACCAAAGTCAAAAATAACAAAAAAGCTTCTTTCAACATGTAAAAAATAAGAAAAAAGTGAAGGAAATGATTGGTCCACTAGTGGGTGAAAGTGGCAAAAAGGTGACAAGCAACAGGGAGAAAGCAGAACTATTTAACTCATTTTTTGCATCTGTCTTTACACAAAGGGAAAAAACAGACAACCTACCAAAAATAGTGCCATAAAAAACAGAATAGAAATGCAAGTTAAGATAGCAAGAAAACGGTAAGTGAGCACCTGTCCAGCCTAGACGAGTTCAAATCACCAGGACCAGATGGATTACACCCCAGGGTTCTCAAGGAACTGGCAGATGTGATCTCAGAACCATTGAACTATATTTTTCAAGATCCGGAGCACTGGGGAATACCGGAGGACTGGAAAAGAGCTGATGTTGTTCCCATCTTCAAAAAAAGGGAGAAAAATGGATACAGGAAACTACAGACCTATCAGCCTGACCTCAATACCTGGGAAGATTCTAGAAAAGATAATCAAGCAACGAATCAGTGAACACCTAGAGGCAAACAAAATCATTACCAAAAGCCAACATGGGTTTGTCAAAAACAGATCATGCCAGACAAGTCTTATTGCATTCTTTGACCAAGTGACAAAATTAGTGGATCAGAGGAATGCTGTGGATATAATTTAATTGGACTTCAGTAAGGCATTTGATAAAGTAGATCACAATCCTACTCCCTGATAAGATAGCAAGTGGGTTTAGACGCATCACACCAGATGGATTCGTAGCTGGCTGACGGCCGTACTCAGGTGGTCCTCAATGGAACCGCATCTACATGGAGGGAAGTGTGCAGTGGGGTGCCCCAGGGCTCTGTCCTGGGGCCAGTGCTCTTCAACATCTTCATCAACGATTTGGACGAGGGGATAGATGGGGAACTCATCAAATTTGCGGATGACACCAAGCTGGCAGGAATAGCCAACACTCCAGAAGACAGGCTTAAGATACAGGAGGACCTGGACAGACTTGAAGATTGGGCGCTATCTAACAAAATGAAATTCAATGGTGAAAAAAGTAAGGTTCTACATTTAGGCAAGAAAAACCAAATGTACAGGTATAGTATAGGGGTACCTTGCTCAATAGTAGTAACTGTGAGAGAGATCTCGGACGAGGTCCTAGTGGACAATCACTTAAATATGAGCCAGCAGTGTGGATGCAGCTGCCAAAAAAGCTAACACAGTGCGGGCTGCCATTAACAGAGGGATAGAATCAAGAGCACGTGAAGGATTAATACACCTGTACATGCCTTGGTAAGGCCACACTTGGGAATACTGCATCCAGTTTTGGCACCAAGATGTACAAAAGATGTTGAGACCTAGAAAGAGTGCAGAGAAGGGCAACAAAAGATGATATTAGGGGATCTGGAGTAAAGCATATCAAGACGTTTGCTGGAATTGGGATTGTCTAGTTTAATGAAAAGAAGGACTAGGTGGGTGACATGATAGCAATATTCAAATATCGGGTTGCCACAAAGAAGAGGGAGGTCAAGCTATTCTCAAAGGCGCCTGAGGGCAGGACAAGAAGTAATGGAGGAAACTAGTCAAGGAAAGAAGCAACCTGGAACTGAGGAGAAACTTCCTGACAGTTAGAACAATTAACCAGTGGAACAACCTGCCTCCAGAAGCGGTGAATGCTCCAACACTGGAAGTTTTTAAGAAGAGACTGGACAGCCATTTGTCTGAAATGGTATAGGGTTTCCTGCCTGAGCAGGCGGTTGGACTCGATGACCTCCAAGGTCCCTTCCAACTTTATTATTATTATTATTATTATTTATCAACTAGAAAGATCCTTTTAAAACATAGTTTCTCAATCACTGCAATTTTAAGATGTCTGTACTTCAATTCCTGGAACTTCTCAGCTATCATGGCTGACGGGAATTCTGAGAATTGAAGTACAGATGACTTAAAATCATCAAAGTTGAGAAACCCTGCTTTAGAGCATCATTATTATTATTCATTACAAAAATTTATATGGCCATCCAACTCACTTTTGATGACTCCGGGCAGCTTACAAAGATTAAAGAAGGTTAAAATCTATCATTTCACTGAGTACAGTATTTTCAATTTATGGAGAAGTTGTATCTAGAAATCACATTATGCATTAATCTCAATGCCCAGTGGCATTTATCCATTGGTCACTTCAACTTTTCTAGTTTGCAAAGAGATAATTCTTCATAATGCAAATTCTGTCATATGTTCATGATTACTTGCATTCATTAAATTCATAGAGACTTTTCCTGTTTTGGGTTTAAAAAATCCTTTATATCAATCATCTATTACAATTAAATACACCTAAAGGTTTAAAGGTGTCCCCTCTCCAGTCATGAGGAACCCAAGGGGGGCGTGCTTATCTCTGATTCTCAGCCAAGGGAGCCTGTGTTTTCAGAGAGACACTTCTGTCATCATGTGTCCAGAATGAAAATACAGAACCCAGTAATCTTCCTGCTGAAGCGGTACCTATTTATCAGCCTGCATTTGCATGCTTTCAAACTGCTAGTTTGGCAGGACCTGGGGCGAGTAATGGGAGCTCACCCCATCACATGGCGCTCAGGTCTCAAACCCAGGCTGTCAGCTTTCCAGTTGACAAGCTCAACGTCTTAACCACTCAGTCATTGCACTGCACCTAAAAATACACATACTTGACAACTGATAATTGATAATACTTTAATAAAACCATCTTTTTTATCATAACCACTACACATTTATTAAAACCTATTAATTTTAAGTGTGCGGTTATTGATTCAATAAAAATGATGCTTATATACAGTAATTTTCAGATAGAATATTTTGAAATGACAATGCATTTGAAATCATCCAGCAAAGTTAAAAGAGAAAGAAAAACTAAGATTAAAAAAAGAAGGAAAGTTAGAGGTGAATATTTCTATGGTTTTGCTATTCCTTCTATTTCTTTTTGAAACTAATAAATATTTTCAGTCATTTTTCTCCATCTTTATTTCTGACCATTTCTGTCTGAGTTTGTTAAGGAGAGCTTTGTAAGGGAATGTTAAGTGAAGAAGACCTAAAGTGACATCTGCTCCCTTTAGTTCATTCAGTGCTTTGTAGTCTTTTTCCACATAAAGATCCTAACAATCTAATCATTTTCTAATTACAGCCTCCTTAGTTGAGAGTTAGACCAGCTGCTGGTGGAGATGAGATGGAGCCCAAAGAAATACAAAATTAAAGATGAGCCTCAGGGCTTCAGTTCCCATTTGCAGATGATGAATGCTATGTATTTAAGTCATAATATAGTGAACATTCTTAAATAAAATGAAAGATTCATGCTGTACACTATTACAAAAGATTCCCTTGTATTTTCTGAATAGTATTTCACTTCCAAGACACGATTCTCAAATATGTGTTTTATGTACTTAAAATAGAACATTTATCATTAGGTTTTTCCTTTGGCTGTCCAATATCTCTGTTGTTAAGAATGCCAAAAATGTTGTAAGAAATAGTGTTTTCTTATTTATTTATTTTTTGCATTTTTTTATTTAATAACAGAATTTAAAGATTCCTGACAGCTTAAAAAAATAATAAATACTTTTAGGAGCATCCATATTATTACTAATGAGTAGTTAATTTCTGCCTTCCCCAACAAAATATCTTTCCAATATGTTGATGAGTTATTAGAATTCACTTCCTAATAGGTCACTCAATATTCTGGGAATTCTACTTTCAGTTATCCAAAAGAAGAAAAGGAGGAGACAAACATCTGTTAACGTGTTAGGACAAAGCTTTATGTCCCTGCTTAATAAGTAGCAGTACCAGATCCATATGTGTGGGTGACACTGTGTAAATGACAAAGCTCTAATCTTTTTGCATTCAAATAACTTGCTTGAACCTTGTCTAGCTTTGGTTTCAAGACCAAGATCTAGATATCAGCAGTGGTGGGATTCAGCCGGTTCGCACCACTTCGGCAGAACCGGTAGCTAATTTTTTGTTGCCCAGGCCCAGAATGGACTTCCGGAAGCGGCATCCACACAGAGAACCGGTTGTTCACATATTTGAATCCCACCACTGGACAGCAGCAATGAGCTGCAGCCAGACAGTTTCTCAAACTAGAGTTGACAAGGATATATGGGGAAAAGTCTTTTTCCTTCTAGTGTTGCTGTTATGTTTTACATACATAGAACCTCATTTTCGGCATCCCTATTGCTGTCTTTTGTTCCTGCTGCCCCCTGCTTGGTGCTTTACTATGGACAAAGAATAACTATTGATTGGTAGTACTGCTAAAGAATTTTACCAGCACTAGGAATTGGTCTTAGCCATGCAAGATAATAATATGCTTTTATATTTCTCATTACATTTATTTCAGTCACTGATGTCACTACTACTCTTAATTTTCCTGGCAATATTCTGAAATGATGATTTGTTGATGTTGGCTGAAACAGATAATGTATGGAGATGAGAGCAATTGAATGTATATAGAGAGTATTCTTTATCTCTGAGCTACAGAGATACCTCTCAGGGTTATGCTGGCAATTTGTTTAAATGGGGTTAAGTCACAACCACCAGAGAAAGAGAGAGGGATGAATTAAATTTTCATTTGGTAATCCAGGAAAAAAAACCCAGTTCATTTCTTTCTCCTCCCTTTTTCTCCAAAACTAAGTTAATTGAGAGAAATTAAACTAATCAATACTGCCTTGGGTGAATATGCCCTTTTAAAATTCCTTCTCAAATATTTTCCCATCCAGTTACAGGTAGTTCTTGACTTATGATCACAATTGAGCCCAACATTTCTGTTGCTAAGTGAGACATTTGTTACGTGAGTTTTGCCCCATTTTATGACCTTTCTTGCCACAGTTGTTGAGTGAATCACTGTAGTTGTAGTTGTTAAGTGAATCACTGTAGTTGTGAAGTTAGCAACATGTTTGTTAAGTGAATCTGGATTCCCTATTGACTTTGCTTGTCAGAAGGTCGCAAAAGGTGATCATATGACCCCAGGACACTGCAATCATCATAAATGTGAGTTAGTTGTCAAGCATCCAAATATAAATCACCTGACCATGGGGATGCTGTAATGGTTGTAAATGTGAAAAACTGTCATAAGTCATTTTTTCAGTGCCATTGTAACTTTGAACGGTCACTAAAAGAACTGTTGTAAGTTGAGAACTACCTGTATTCCTTATATAGGATTGAGTTACAGTTTTTATAGCTGAGTCCCTTATGGAAACAATAAGATCACTGTAATCAGATCGTTCTCTGTGTCTGCTCTCTCATCATTCTTCCTGGTCACCATGTTAAATTTTATCAGCCTAGGACTTTTGATAATCCCCCCAAAATTAACAATTGGAGTTTTCTCCAATACATCTCCATTTCCATGTGTTTGTGCTCTTATATGTGTTAAGAAAAACATCTCTTTCTCTGCATAGGCAATCTTGAAAGCTACTGAAGATGATCATGGATATATGCAATAGTTGTGCTGATTTTTTTCATTATAGGTATAAATATCCGTCTTTAAAAACTTGAGCATTCAATTTCCTGTATGAAAATATTATCCTTATAAGTATTGTGGAAACGGTGCTGTCCATGGTACATCTCTACTGTAGGTAGCATAATGAAGCTGCAATAAGATAGTTATAGTTATAGTTCATGTTTACATTATCAAATTACTCTATAATTGTACAGAAATAGCCCTGTTATTAGTATTTTGGATGTATAAGTTCAATAGTACTTAATTGATGAGTTTATGTGAGGTAATAAAACTTGTTAATTGGTGTTACATTTATCAGCACTCATGTTCAAAAGTGTGAGATTCGTGTTACTGTACTGTACTTGTCTTTGTTGTTGTTAGTTGCGAAGTCGTGTCCGACCCATCGCGACCCCATGGACAACGTTCCTCCAGGCCTTCCTGTCCTCTACCATCTTCTGGAGTCCATTTAAGCTCACGCCTACTGCTTCAGTGACTCCATTCAGCCACCTCATTCTCTGTCGTCCCCTTCTTCTACTGCCCTCAATCTTTCCCAGCATTAGGCTCTTCTCCAGTGAGTCCTTCCTTCTCATTAGGTGGCCAAAGTACTTGAGTTTCAACTTCAGTATTTGGCCTTCTAAGGAGCAGTCAGGGTTGATCTCCTCTAGGACTGACCAGTTTGATCGCCTTGCAGTCCAAGGGACTCGCAGGAGTCTTCTCCAGCACCATAGTTCAAAGGCGTCAATTCTTTTGCGTTCAGCCTTTCTTATGGTCCAACTTTCACAGCCATACATTGCAACTGGGAAAACCATGGCCTTGACTATAAGTACTTTTGTTGGCAGGGTGATGTCTCTGCTTTTTAGTATGCTGTCTAAATTTGCCATAGCTTTCCTCCCCAGGAGCAAGCGTCTTTTAATTTCTTGGCTGCAGTCCCCATCTGTGGTGATCTTAGAGCCCAGGAAGATAAAATCTGTCACTACCTCCATTTCTTCCCCATCTATTTGCCAGGAATTGAGAGGGCCGGATGCCATGATTTTGGTTTTCTTAATGTTGAGTTTCAAGCCAACTTTTGCACTCTCCTTCTTCACCCGCATCAAGAGGCTCTTTAGTTCCTCTTCACTTTCTGCCATTAGAGTGATATCATCTGCATATCTTAGGTTGTTGATATTTCTCCCAGCAATCTTAATTCCAACTTTTGATTCATCTAGCCTGCCTTTCTCATGTTGTGCTCTGCATATAAGTTAAATAAGCAGGGCGACAGAATACAGCCTTGCCGGACTCCTTTCCCAATTTTGAACCAATCCATGGTTCTGTGTCCAGTTCTCACTGTTGCTTCTTGACCCGCATATAGGTTTCTCAAGAGACAAATAAGATGGTCTGGTACTCCCATCTCTTTAAGAACTTGCCACAATTTGTTGTGATCCACACAATCAAAGGCTTTAGCATAGTCAATGAAGCAGAAGTAGATGTTTTTCTGGAACTCCCTAGCTTTCTCCATGATCCAGCGTATGTTGGCAATTTGATCTCTAGTTCCTATGCCCTCTTCGAAATCCTGCCTGAATTCTGGAAAGTCTCGATCCACATTACTAATGGGAGTCTAGCTTGTAGGATTTTAAGCATAACTTTACTAGCATGTGAAATGAGTGCAATGGTGTGATAGTTTGAACATTCTTTGGCATTGCCTTTCTTTGGAATTGGAATGTAAACTGACCTTTTCCAATCCTGTGGCCACTGTTGAGTTTTCCAAATTTGCTGGCAAATTGAGTGTAGCACTTTTACTGCATCGCCTTTTAAGATTTTGAATAGCTCAGCTGGAATACTGTCACCTCCACTAGCTTTGTTGTTGCTCAGCTTTCCTAAGGTCCATTTCACTTCACATTCTAGGATGTCTGGCTCGAGGTAGTGACCACCCCATTGTGATTATCAGGGATGCTAAGCTCGTTCTTGTATAGTTCTTCTGTGTAATTTTGCCACCTCTTCTTAATCTCTTCTGCCTCTGTTAGGTCCCTGCCATTTTGGTCCTTTATCATGCCCATCTTTGCATGAAGCGTTCCCTTCATATCTCCAATTTTCTTGAAGAG